>CM053515.1:75208775-75406349 GCA_028627145.1 Eidolon dupreanum
CTCTCCCTCCCTCTCTCCCTCTCCCTCTCCCTCTCCCTCTCCCTTTCCCTCTCTCTCTCTCTCTCTCTCTCAATATTCCAACACTTCCTCAAAAATGATACCACATTTTAGTTTGCTTCATATACAGACCATTAATTTTTGTACAGTTTTTATTCTTCCCGGTATTTTTTTTTATTATCTTTTCATATGAACACAATATTCTGGTAACCAGTGGGGTACAAAGGAAGGTCAGTAGTCAAAAGTAAAACAAACTTAACTTTGAGATATCGGACTTTAATTTTTATATGCCTATCAATAGGACTCAACTGGTAGATGTATATGAAGTATTTAATTTACTAAGATGATAAAGAGTTCAGATCTGGAGGGAGACTGGAATTAGTGTGATTAGAAGCAGGCCAGGATCCTCAGTTTCTTGGCCCTATTTGAAGGGCATCACTTCTGAATCTTTACATGTGAGGACATCAACAGTAAATCATCCTGAAACCTGGGGTTCTGGTAAAAAGAAAGTCTGGCATTCCCATGAAGGGTGACTTCTAAATTGGGTGGGATTCCACAGAAGTTATTCATTTTTTGGTGGGGCATGTGGAAAGGGCATTGAGAAATGTACATTCTCCCCAGGTGGCTCAGAGAAATGAGGGACAAGTTTTTGTAAAAGCCATTAAATTTCTGAAAAGGCTTGTTATCAATATAGCAATGTGACTATTATGTCATAGAGAATAATGTACAGTAAGGCCTTTTAAAATAGGCAATTGCCACAGTTAGAGTTATTTTAAGATACTGGAGTATTCCTTAGGTTTTCTCAATGCAGCAGTATTTCTAAAATGATAGATTATCTGTTTAGAATGGGACAGGTAGGGAGACAAATGGGAATGCCAACTTTTAAACATATACTTAGAAAAATATTCCTGAAAGATGAAATGAACTAACATGCTGCTTGGGCTCATTTGCTACAATTTTCTCCTTTAGTTTCCCATTACTGAATGGTCCACTAAACCTCTTTATCTCCTGTGGAGACACAAAGGTCAGTCTTATCTATTTACATCTCTCTCTCTCTCTCTCTCTCTCTTTTTTTTTTGCTTAAAACAAACAAACAAACAAAACACTGAATTGACACTCATTCTTTTTTGGATGGATTGGGAATCCAATGTCATGTGTCCCTGGCAGCAGCCCACACATCTAGCCCTGGCATTAACAACTAAGAATAAAACATGGATTTCAAGCTTAATATTAATAATATATTATAACTCAGCATGATTGTGATCATCCTCTGTTAAGCATATCTGCAAGCTATGCTGAGGGCTGGGTACACTTAGGAGTCATAAAAGTTATTTTGAGTGACTATCATGGTTGTCTAAGTTTATGTGCTTTTTAAGTCCTGGACAAACTATCAATAACTATGAGGCTCTGTCTTTTGAAGTAATACCAAATTGGTAATCTAGAGGAGGAGTGGCTAGAGTTGATAATATACTTTTAGTTAATAAATAGTTCAGATCAAGATGTCCTTTGTGTTTAAATTCATGGGATTGGTTGTGAATGAAATAATATAGCAGCAAGAATGAAAAAATTTTCTGTAAAAAATGAATGGCTGGGACCGTTACCTAGTTTTTATTAGAGAAAATGTGTTTTCTCTCACAGAGACCACTGTTGATCACTTTAAGAACAACCTGAATAATGGAGTGCCTTGTCAAATTCACATTCAGGAGTACTTTTAATTTAAGGGTGACAATTAAAAGGTGGATTACTGCCACGTTGGGAAAAAAATAGAGCCTCTAATGTTATGCTATATAAGATTGTGGTTCTGGAAAAGAAAATGACTTGAAATTATAAAACAAATTATGTTTATTTTCAAATACCCTCTGGGAAAAAAAGCAAGTATTGTTGGGTTTGAAAAACTGAGAATGGATATGTGAAAATTTAAGTGGCCAATTACTATATATTTCTACCTATGACTTCCTCACATGACTTTTACTCCTTTAAAAATACTTAAAGTTACCCTTCAGGCTTAGTATTTTATCAGAATTTATTTAGCCTCAGGTAATTAAATACTATAGCTGTTTACAATATTATAGCTGTTTACAAAGGGTGGTCATCTCTACAGGATGCCATACTCATTATGGTTTATGTTACAGCCCCTCTGAGGTTGTGACATACAACCTGTGCAGTCATACACAAGGGCTCTGGTCTTCCCTCCTTGATGGACACTTGTGTGAAGTAACTCACCTTCTGGATTTTAGACGTGGTTGTTTGATGGGTTGGTGCCTGGAGTCATAGCAGCCATATTGTGATCTTGTGACAAACTTGCAGACGAAAGCAATACTCTCAGGATGACAAAGTAGAGAGAGAGCCCCTCTGTCCTTGGTTATGTCATTGAGCCACTAAATTAATAAATTCTGGACCAGTTTTTCTTCAGATTCTTGTTATGTGATGTAATATCTTCTTAAAGACATTTTTTGTTGTTGCTTGTCACTAACTGGCACTGTGGGCAGTTTCTTTGTCTTTGGACTTTTCCATCTAGCTAGGCTAATATTTGTCCCATACATAATTATAGCATAGCATTGTTTATTACCAGCCAATGGCATGCCTGAAACTCTTTTCATTTGGAATTGATTTCATGTGTTTGAGGTAAGAGGGTGGTAGCCCTGGCAGCACTTGAAAATATTGCAGCATGAATTTCAAGGCTTTTGAAACATGTGTTTTTACCAAAGGCAGCTTTGATCCAAATGCCAGTTTGCTGGATCTACTTTTCTTCCCCAAGGTGCACACCATGACATGAAAGCTGATGGCAAAGATACATTTGGCATTTTTAAATCTTCCTTGCAACTCCCATATGAAGTCAGTTGAGCTCTGTGAAATAAAGACCTTCTTTCACCTTTTCTTCCAATTGGGGAACGTCCTCATTAACCAGAGCAGTTCAGATTGTGTATGATGGAAGGTTAAAACCAAACTAATTTTCTTATTTTTCTTCCTCCCACATTATTTTTCAAACAAAATTAGATCTAATTTTAAGGAGTTTAATATATTTTAATTTAGTTTTTGACTTCTCAGAAATAAACAGGGACTCATACACTTACAGGCTCTAAAGCTGACTACAATTCTATAGCATAACTAATATAGCCAGTCATAATCTCCTAATTGTTGTGAAACTCTTAGGTTTATGTAATAATAACAAAGTTACCTTTGTTTCCTTCAGTTATCTAAAGTTTTTGTTATCAGTGATTAAAATCTTATTCAAGTAGAAATTTAGTTATTCAGTTACAAACAATGTTTACTCCTTATTGTGTTCAGTTGGGTTATGCCAAATAAGCAATAACAATAATCCCTTATTGAATATGCTCTTTCATCTCTGAAGTCCATGTTCTTTCTACTAAGGAATATTCTCCTGTGCTGGGTTTAATTGGAAATGTCCTGTTTATCCTTCACAACTCAACTTAAGGTATTGTCTTTTAGATGAAGATTCTACCAATTTTTTCTTTTCCTACTGCGTAAGATAGTGCTATAACTACTAGTAGTGGCAAGTATACACTCAGTAACAGCTAGTTCCTCTGCCCCTAGACTTTACCCTTGTCGAGGGTGGGACCATGGTTTTATTCATTTATATTTAATAGATACTTTATAAATGTTTGTTGAATGACCTAAGAAAAATGGCCTTTTCCAGATCTATTCTGAATTTCAGGAAATACTGTATTATGCAAAGTCACTGTGATGAAACTATGTCCAGTTGTATACACAGCATCTTCCTAAGTCAGGCAGTAGTACATGGATGGGGATCAACTTCTGGATGGGTGGAGAGTGAACCAATTGATGACTTTAGAAAACTCAAATTCCTACAAAAACAAACGCTCCCCTGATGGAGCAGTGTCTTTCTCATCAATACTCAACTGTAGGCCCTTTGTAGCTCCAACTTTTGGAGAGATCTCATTCTATCAGACTGGGCCACTTGTTGGTTCTCATCTGAGTCTTGCTTGGCTGTGTTCAACTGGTCTGGCTCATAGATTTGAGTTCAGTCAGCTATTGGGGCAGCTAGAGCTAGCTAGTTTGTGATGCCTCATCTTGAATGCCTGGGGTAGTTGGGGTTCTCTCCATGTGGTATCATACTCCAGCAAGCTAGCCCAGGTATGCTCACCTGGTGGACAGCTTGCAAGAGAGAGTAGGAATAGGAGATTAGAAGCTGTGCAGTCTCTTGAAGCTGAAGGGACCTAAACCCACCAGAATTATATAAGGATTAATTTAAACTGAAGATATGTGAGATAACAGCAGAGACAGAAAGAGACCTTTTCTAAGCCTCTCTTATGTGATTAAAGGTAGAGCTTTCTGAGAACTAAGCTGCCATAAGTCCCCTTTCTGAGGGAGCTTCCAAGACAGGGAGACTGACCATTAGCACTAGAATGAGAAATTGTGTAAACAGACTTTATTAGAAGCATCTGTATCTCTGTATCTTCCATTTATTTCCCTTAGAAGCCTATATGTTTCCCAAAGAAACATCTCCCTTACCTTTCCCTATTAAGCTGGTATTTAAACCTTTATCCCTAGCTGTTAGTTAATCCATCTCTTAATGAGTGATCCCACATACGTGTGAATTAAAATTTCCTCTTGTTAATCTGCCATCAGTTAATTCACTGGGCACCAAGCACCTAAATTGGTAGAGGAAAACTTTTCCTCCCAACAAGGCCTAGGTTGGCTTTGCCACATTCTGTTGGTGGATAGAATGAAGAAATGGGATGAAGAAATGGACTTTTCTTGAAAGAAGAGCTGTAAAATATTGTGGCTATTTTTTCAATCCACCACCATATTTCTAGTGTAGGTGAAAAACAATTGCTTAAAAAAAAAAAGAAAAAGTGTCTATACTCCTTCCATGCAGAATTAATGATGATTGTTATTGTTTCTTCATTAAAGTCCTACCAGACTTTTTCTGTTTTTTTTCTTATTTATAAAAGATAGAATCATGTACATACAATTTTTACTTAATATTATATTGTGAAAAATGTTCAGTGTTCAGTATTATTAATATTGGTATTCCATAATATATACCAGAATAAATTGAATTAATCTATTTCAGGACATTTTGATTATTTTCTGTTTCCTAATGATGCTATTAATGAACATGTCTGTAGATGTCCTTTTGTGTTTGCCTTTGATTTTTTTCCCCCTCTAAGAAAATTTTCAGGAAGTAGATATGAGTCTTAAAGATTATGTACATTAATATTCTTTTTTTCAAGTTTACTAAAGTATATTTTGACAGTCAAATATAGAATTCTTCTCTTGCCTCATTCCACAAAAGTAATTACTTAAAACATTTTAAGTGTTTTATCTAGTTTTTATATCTGTACTTACTATGCCTATATTAGTTAATATGCCTCTATTCCTATTTCTTGATTTTTTAATTATTGGATTAGATTTCTATGAAGTCATTGTTTTCAACATAAATTCCTGGAGAGAACTCTAAAACACCTCTAAAACACCTGTGTAATGGTTAGATACATCAGAAAATTTATTGGTTACAACTTTTTTCTTATATACATTCTTCTTAGAGTTTTTTCCATAGGCTTTCTATACACCATAGTCATTCATTATTTCGAAAACCTCATTGCCTTGAATTTCAGTTAGAGTCCCTGTTTTCTGATCCTATGTTTTTATCTTTGTTGATTTATTTACTTTTTTTTTTTTTTTTTTTGCATGGAACATATTCTAATAGTTTCCCAAGAAATAATTCAGAGAAGATAAACTTTCGAAAACCTTTTATAACTAAAAATGTTATTATTCTGTGCTCATATTTGATAGCTGGATTGATTTGGTATGGAAATATGTTAAAAATATTTTTTTTCTTCACAATTTGTTACTTTTCCATTGTCTATTAGCTTTCAGGGTTGTTGCTGAAATTTCTTTTTCCATTTTGATTCCTAATTCTTTGTATGCACTCTTTAACATCTCTCTAGAAGCTTTTAGAATATTCTCTTTATTTCTGGTGCCTTAATATTTCATGATTATAGTCTCTGATATAGGTCTTTTTAAATTTTATATTTGGGGTCATTCCATGGGCCTTTTCAATCTGTAAATTCATGACTTTGTGATCTGGGAAACTTTCTTGAATTATTTCCTTGATAAGTTCTTCCCCTATTTTTTTTTCTGTTCTTTCTTTCTCCTATCTTTTTCAAAGGTTGAACTACCTTTCAAGATCCTTTTAGATTCACATCCTTTCGCTATTATTTTGAACACTTCGTCTTCATATTCCTTTATTGGAGAATTTCTTAGCGTTATATTTAAATCTTTATTAATTTTGCTTTGTGATGATCTGCCATCATATTTTCTAACTTCTCAGGGCTTTCTTTGTGTCTCCGAACCTCTCCATCCACCTCCCCCTTTCCCCTTCTCTCTCTTTCTCTGTCTCTCTCACTTAAGTTTTATTTTGCCTTCATTGTCTCTGTGTCACCCACATTTCTTCTTTTCTTTTAGTCTCTGCCTTATTTCAGAGGTATGCCTCAGATGTCTTATGACTCTTGTCTCCATCATATTTAAGAATTGAAAATTCAGATATATATGACAGATATAGCTCTTAAAAAGTGAATCTGGAAGGGCAAGATAACTTGGATATATTTTTAAGGGATTTCCAAATTTTAATCTCAATATCTTTTAGATTAGTCATTTCTCTAGAAAAGACCCTTAATCTCCTTTCTAGGAGAGTATAAATCTTGAAGATAGTTTTCTAATATTCAAATGGGTCAGGTACCAGAAGTTTCACTGTCCTGAGTGCAGACTTGTGATTATCTTTCTTTTAGTAAGGGACCTCATTCCTAGCTCCAGCTGTACTCATTATCCCCCCTCCCCCGCTGTCCACTGAAGTGTTCACATTATTATTTTTTAAACTGGAATACTCTTTTGGTGTGAGGATTCCAAAGAGCTGTTACATGCATAAACTTTCATGAAAAATATTAAGGTTAGCTACATAAAGGAAGTGTATTTTAGGGGTACATTCCCAATGATCAGGGTCCAAATTTATGGTTTTGATGTTGAACAGTGACAGATATTCTATATTTAGGTTATACAAGTTCTGTCATCTTTGTGGCTATATATAAATATAATATTACATAAAATATCATAATTTATGTAAGGGATCATTTACATGTAAAGCAGAAATCAAAGCAAGAGGGAATTTCCACATGGGTTTCCCTCTTTTTGTTTTATTTAAAACAAGAGCAATTATTTTATCAGTATATTTGTAACTGTTCTTCTATTATCAGATTCTGTTGGTGGAGCTCATTATAAGTGTGAATCCTAGTTTGGGCATATGATGGTAGACTTATTTTCATTGAAATAATACAGATGAGTTTGGACCAAGGTGGGCAATCTGTCTGGACTACTGAGGAGATGCCTGCTGTGCTCTCCATTGACTAGGCCATGGGCACAGACTCATCCAGTATTTTAAGGGGTTAGTGGTCAGAGTCAAGTTGAGGAAGACATTGCTACGCTTCTTTTCCCTTCCAGTTGTGAGCAGAGTTAAAAATAATATGCCTGGAAGGTTCATGATATAGTTCAGATTATTTATTTAACTTTATTTTGTTAGGATCTAATATATTTTGATCAAAATTAAAAAGATCTTCCAGTGAAGACTTCAGCTTTTGGTTAAAAGCTCAAATGAGCACACTAACCTTAAAAGCAGAAAGATGGACTGTTTCTTAAATGGTGAATAATGTTCAGCTTTGGAAAATTTCACATTTTTTGAAATATTTGTTTTTACTTAAAAAATACATCAAGTAGATTATCCTCTACTTTCTATAATGGATGAAACCTATCTAGTGTTGGTAAAGAATAAAATTATCTTAGACTGAGCCATTTAAATGGCTCATGATGTAAATGGCTCTTTTTAAGAGAGTCTAGTAGTATCTTATTCTCCATGTATTAAAAGATAGTAATATTTTAGAAGTCTTAGGTTCAAGCTGCTAAATATTCTGAATGTATACTGAAATATGCTACTTAATCAAGTCACATAAAATATTATAATTATTCTTTCTCTAGTTATCAATGTTATGAGGAAATATTATCTTTTTTTCTTGTTGAAAAAACTCATATAAGTACCTTTCCACTCAACAGCATCATGCAGTGTTGATCATCAGAGTCATATATTCGTGCTTATTTTTCCCAGAGCCCACCGAAATGTCATATGCTGAGTGGCTTCAATTTGATCGTATTTGTATGTGTGCTATTTATTTCCCTTAACACTGAATTAAGAACAATAGACCAAAACCTGTTCTTTGAAAAGGCTGTTTATGGAATGGCATTCAGGAGAAATTATTTATTCATTTAGTGATGCTCTTCCTTGCTACCGTATACATTGTTGATACTGATCAATACTGGTCCCATTGTATCTTTTTTCAGTCTACATTTCAGTTCATGGAATTTTAGCATGACTGATGGAAGGTGGTTATCTAGACAAGGTGGTCAGGGAAAGCCTCTCTTATAAGTGCTATATAGCAGAGACTTAAAGCAAGTGAAGGACTAGGGTATTCACATATCTCGAGGAAGAACAGAGGAAGTAATCAGAATAAAGAGGCTAAATAAGTATGTGCTTGACTTGTTCATGGGACAAATTTGGGGTCAGAGTAGATGGAGGGGCAAAGGTAGGAAATCAAGTCAGAGAGGTAATGGGGGTCAGATTGTAGGGTTTGTGAACCATGGTGAGCAGTTGAGATTTTATTCTCAGTGTAAAGGGAACCTTGTTGGGGAGGGCTTTGAAGAGGAGTCACATAAACTGACTTACATTTATAAAAGTTCACTCTAGCTGTTGTGTAGAGAGTGGTATATAGGAGGCATGGATGGAAGCAATGTGGTACCTTAGTAGTCTGATGGGCTTGTCTAAATTAAAGTTGATGGTGGCTTAGTCCAGGGCACTGGTTTCCAATCTAAAGTGGTTTAGCTTTGGAATCCCCTGGAAGGGTTATTAAAACAACACACATTACTGGGCTCCATCCTCAAAGCTGTGATTCAGTGAGTCTGGCAGGGCCAAAGAATTAAATTGGTAGCAAATTCCTGGGTAATGCTGATACTGCTGGCATGGGGACCATACTTTGAGAAGTATTCAATGGTGGTTAATGGAGAAAGTGGTGAGAAGTGGTTAGATTCTGGGTATATTTAAAAAGTAAAGCTAGAAATATTAAGTGATTGAATGTGTAGGATATGAGGAAAGAGTCAAAGATGATTGCAAGTTTTTTTTTAATGTTTTTATGTTTGTTTTTTGCATAAGAAACTGAAGAAGGGAGTTGAGAGAGAAGCAGGTTTTATTTTGGAGGTTGAATCAAAGCATCCAGTATTGGATATATGAAGGTTTGAGACCCTTACTTGATTTCCAAACCCAGGTATTCAGTAGAGACTTAGAAAATCTGTCTGATATTCAGTTGACAAGTTAAGATACAAGGAGTCTAAAACAGGTGAACAGCATTTAAAGCCACATGGCTGCATGAGATCACCTAGGGACTGAGTGAAGAAGAGAGTGAAGAGAAGAAGCTTGCAGACTGAGACCTGGGACATGCCCATTTCTGGAGATCAGGAAAATGAGGAAGATTTAGCAAAAAAATCCAGTAAGTAGTGACTAGGCAGAATAAAAACAAATGAATGATATCCTGGAAGCTAAGAGGTAAAAGGAAAAACAAATGGAGAAAGAAGTGGGATGTTGTCAACTGTGTCAAATCCTGTTGATGGATCAAATCAGATGAGAATCTATAATTGACCAGTGGATTAGGCATGATGGAGGTTGTTGGTAGCATTATTAGGTGTAATTATTTTGGAGTGAAGGAACAAAAGTCTGTTTGGGATGGGTTTAAGAGAGCAAGAGATGAGTAAGAATAGCAAATGTAGGTAGCACTTTCAAGTTTTGCTGTAAAGGAGAAAAAAGAAATAAGGAAATGGTTTAAGAGGAAGAGTTTTTAAAAAAATATTTGGGGTACTACACCATATTTACGTGGAGGGCTCAAGATATAATCGCAGAGTAGGTGACTGAGATGGGGTAGACGACAAGGTTACTAGAAATACGAGGTCATTGAACTTAGAGGGCAGGATATTTTTAGGACAACTTATGTGGTTCTTGAAATAACCAATAATGGCAGAAGCAGTGGTAGAATGAGGCCAAGAACCAAAATCTGGGAATGGGCAAGAGTGACTCTGAGGTCTATAGTTAATGCGATAACGAAAGGTCAGTAGTGTTATGATCTGATGGCATGAGCCTTTGGGAGGGTTTATGAAGATTTTAGGAAATGACAGCGACCCTATATCTGCGTTTGGAAAAAAAAAAATAACAACCATTAAATTAGGTTGTTGGTAGGAGACAGCAAGATTTTGTTTGGAGCAAGAGGTAAAGTGACTATTTAGAGAGGTGTTATGATAGAAGGCATTTTGCTGACGGCAGGTCATTACTCTGAAGTCCAAGGGTTTTAGCGTGTGTAGAGAGGGTGGCTGGTCCATATCATTTACAGAGCTGCATGGAACTGACAGTCCAGTTGAAGAGAGACAGTCTGGGATTCCAGCACTTCTGTGGTGGCTAAGTAAATAGGAAGGTAAGGCATAATGTGAGATGGCATCAGCAAGAGCCCTGCTTCTGTAATGTGGTCTTTGTAACAGTGAAAACTCAGTCCCACATCTTATGGTTCCACGTGGAGAAATCTTCTTGGCCTTTCTCATGACACTGTATGTACTCCTACTCCTATTGGGAATGAAAGGACCATATAATTTGTGAGTCTGGAAGAAAATGGGTATGTTAAGCTCAGTTACATTTTCTCTTCTTTATATCTATCTCTCCACAGGAGGGCTGCACTCTATTCTGGCCTCACAGCAATGACCTTGCCTTTGTCAAGGGAGACCTATGGCTGTCTACTTGTGGAATAAGAGTGATAAGTTTATTCAGGAGACTGCTCAGTCTAAAGCCACCAATTCCAATCCAGCTTTTTCAATAATAGCTTTGATAATTTGTCCCCGCAGTGTTTGACTCAGGTGGAGAAGGATAATGTTGCTCCAGCCTGATTGTCTAATGTAGAACCCTCAGAGATGCTTTGGTTTCTACCCATTTTCAAGTCTGTTCCTTAGCCTTGTGCTGATTCTGTACTAAGTTCTTAGTTGTCCATCAAATAAATCCCCATTTGCTTATTATAGATAGAGTCAGTTTCAGCTGCTTTAAACCAAGCACCATAACCTGTACAATCATTTAGTCCTTGTTCGAGACAGACTTCATTGGTTTGCCAGAAAGGTTGTCATGCTTTGCTTAAAAATAGCTAAAATGGCAGCAGCGTTACTCTTTGACATTTCTTTACAGACAGTGCACAGGGAAATTAATCCCCAGTACAGGAAAACCCAATTTTCAGATAATTATCATTGCACTTTGTATTCCCACTCTGCTGTTTTGACTCTTTATGCTAAATCCTTATACTCAGAGATTCACTTGACTGAGCATGTACAGATTCACTTTCTGTAGTCTATCTGGAGTCAAGTTCAACTATGTTTATGACATTTTTATGTTTTACTTTTTACATTACAGTTTCAACTTATATTTATTCATCCATGCACAATATTAGAGCCATTGTTCCATTTTAGGGAATTGGTGGCATAATGATAGACTATAGTACCAGCAGAAGTATAAATTTAACAACTGTAAACAACTACATAGAAATGTGAATACATTGGCTCAGACTGACTCTGTGCTGTCAACAAATATCTGCCAAAATAAACAGACCGATGTTGTCTTTGAAGCATTTCTATGCTTCAAAAACGACCCCAAAACTCAGCGTCTTAAAACACCACCACAAACTACATCTCATCATTCTATGGGTTGGAATTTAGGCAGGGCCTCGTTGATTGATTTTTCTTCTTCACATGGCATTGACTGGGATCCCTTAGTGCTATTCAGTTCTGATAGCTGGGTTGAGCTGGGAACTCCAAGACGTTTCATTCACATGCGTGGTGCTTTAGTGGGAATGACTGAAAGGTTAGGATCAGCTGGGGACCCTTCTCTTTCCAGGTAGTCATAGGGCCTCTCCTTGTGGAGTGTGAAATGTGGTAGGTAGATTTCTAATAGAGTGGCTTAGGGATCCAAGAGTAAGTGCTCCAAAAGATAAAGGTGGAAGCTTTAAGGTTTATTGTAACACAGACTTGGTCCCAGAAGTCACTTTTATATTCTGTTGACAAGGAAAGTCCCAAAGAACAGGCTGGCTTTAAAGGCAAGAGAATTATACTATCTCTCAGTGACAGAAATGCCAAATGTATCATGGACATCTTTAACCCACACAGTGAAATTTATTAAATGAACATGAAAAACATTGTTCCATTGCTTTTGCCTTTGAAATAAATCACCTGTGGACCCTTTGTTAGACCCCTTGAGAACGCCAGTGCTCCATGGACTTTATTTTGAGAAAAGATTTGTCTAGAAAATAAGGGTGGTCCTAAAGGACTCCTAAAACTCCTTAGTACAAGTGCTAATTAAAAACATATAATATGATCTCCAGCCCTATTAGAGAGGCAGTATAGCATAATTGTTAGTGTGGTCTCTGGAGGTATACTGCCTGAAGTTCAAAGCCAGGTGCTAAGATTATTAGTTGTATCATATGGACAAATGTCTTAATTTGTCTCTTTTCTATTTCTCATTTTCTTCCAGTCTATCTGGAGATAATATCTTCCATTTCACCAGATTGTTTTGAGAATTAAATGAGGAAATGGAAGTAAAGTAGTATGCTGCATGATGCACGGTTTCACTTAATACATGTTACTAACAATGATTAATATTGATAAGTTTACTCAAGCTCCTGAGTCTCACTGGTATTGGACATTTCCTTAAGAATAACAGATATTTAGGGAACGAGCTATTGAAAATGTGTGAATCTGAGCTTTTCAATGATTCTCTTACGATACTAGTTAGATATTGTTCTCTTGATTTAGCAGAAAACTGAGGACCCAGAGAGAGGATATAGGAATTCTTGGGCCAATAGAATAGTACAGAGAGATAAATATAATGAGTCAATATATTAAGAAAAAAATCGAAACCAAGTAAAAACAAAGCCTACTCTTGTTTCTGGCAGATTCTCTCTGTTCCCTTCTTTTCTTCTTTCAACATGAATTCAGTCACGGACTTTTTTCTGTACTAGATACTTCGAGCATAGCATGGATAGCAAAAAAATCCCATATTAAGATCTCCAAGCTTTCATTCTAGAGTTTGTTATATCATTTCGGTTTAGATTTGGCTGTGTGCAGGAATTTATACAAATACTGGCTTAAGAAAGATAAAAAATTCTTTCCATCTGACATAGGGTGAAGGAATCGTCAGTCCAAGGCTAGAATAGCAGCTTGTTGTTTATGGCCCCAGCTTCCTTTCATCCTGTGATCTGTCACGTGTAACCTCCATTCCTAAGGACAGGGCTCAGGATGACTTTTGGAATTCCAGCCATTACATCTGCTCTTCAGCCATCAGCAAAGAGGAAGGGAGGAGAGAACAGTATGCCTCTCACTTTAAGGATACTTTCTGGAAGATTCAAACGACTTTTTTTTTTTACAGGCCTCTGAGGTTCTTTCTGGCGCCTAATATGTGGTGTTTAGCTACACCAATTCTCCAATTCTCGGACACCAGGTTTCATAAAATTTAATTTAATTCTGTCAATACATACTTGGAGTTACCATTGGATCCCACAAGACTGCTCCTACTTCAGATGCCAGGTACAAATGGGATACCTAGGCTACCCACACTTCTGTCTGGCTGATGATAAATTTTTAGATTCTCCATACTCCCCTCAGATTTGATAATTAGCTAGAATGATTCACAGAACCTAGGAAAACACTTTGCTTATATTAATTGGTTTATTGTAAAACATATAAATAAACAGCCAGATGAAAAAATATGCAAGGTGAGCTCAGGAAGGATCTTATATGCAGGAGCCTTTGTCTCCAAGGAGTTGGGGTATATCAATTTCCTAGCTGGAAAGTGTTCACCTGTGAACATGTTCATCAGCCCAAGAGATCCCCAATTCATTGTTTAAGTGTTTTTATAGATTTCAGTCTTCATTCCCCTCCCCATCTCTCCTCTTCCTAGAAGGTCTCTGTGATGCTGGAAATTCCAACAGTTTAATCACATTTGTTTTTTCTGGTGACTACCCTTAACCTGAGGGTATCTTAGACCACCCCCCCACCCAGGTCATTAGCATAAACTCAAGTGTGGTCAAAATAACAAGACACTCCTATAATTCAAGAAATTCTGATTTTTTTTATTGTACAGCAAGCTCATTTAGTCACTTGGCTTCACCTAGTTATTGGAGAGTCTTAGGAATATGTTTGTGGGGATCTTATTACCAAGGATGAGGGAAAGAATAAATAATGGGGGACGACTTCTCTGTTCTCTCTTGAATGGGTTTTCCATTCATTGATGAAAGCCTCTGGCAGTCTGCCTTTATGCTTTAGCATAGGCTTGGGTTACATTGGAATGATTTTCCCACTGTTGACATTAGCCTAGCAGTTGCTATAGTCCTGAACATTGCTAATCAGTCTGGACTCTCATCTGGGATGTTGCCCCTTACTCAATTGCTATCCTTCTGTGTTTTTTTTTTTTTTTTTTTTCAGGCTGTAAGTCCTGCAGATAGGGACCATGTGCAGTTCTAAAGATTGCATCTACTTCCTTGACATTTTTATTGAATGTTCATTATGTCTAAACATTTGTCTAACTATTCAACATTACTCATAATAAAATAACTCCTCTTGATCCCCTACTTCTAATTAAACAAAATAAATTTGTTACTTTTGGAGAACTATTCTTTAACTTTCGACACTTTTGCTTTGTCTTTGAATTTTACTTTTTATCTGTTACTTTTTAATTTACTTCTGATGTGCTTTTTTTATCTTTTAAACTAATGCTTAATTTGTTAAACAATTTCTGAATTTCTGTAACATACTAATTTAATGATCTCATCTGAAGCCCACTAAGAGTCTAACTTCATTTAAACCACATGTTTTCATTAGTTTCTCTGCAATTTCCTTATCTCAAATTTTCCTGAATGCCATGACAGGTGATCCACCACAAGATCCTCCCCAAAGGTTCACATTTCAGGCTTATTTAAAAAATATCTTTTTGCTGTACTCTGTATTTTAGGTACCTTGTTCTTCAAATGATTTATTACCTTCTTTGCTCTCAGTTTTACCAGTGAGAGCATGTTTTTTTATATGAGACTGGATGCTCTAGACTCTTTCAATTATTATTGAATCTTGTCAGTGTTTTCTTACTGAAATGATGTGTCTTTTGACAAATTGAACTATCTAGACTTAAAAAGTTAAAAAAACCTGAGTTTTGATAGAATGTATATAGTAAAAAAAAATCTTCCATCTTGTGTTAAAAGGAATTGTGACTTCTAGACTTAACCTTTGAGCCTCCAAAATTACACAGGCAAGAAGACTTTCAATGTCCTTTACAGCTGTAGTCAAGTTAAAAAATGGAGCTGGAAGGACGTACTATAGAGCTAAGAGTCATGGAGAACAATAGGTTGTAGTGGAAAAACCAGAGCCTAATAGGGAACATTTGTTACTCCCAGAGAAAACACCCTGATGACAAAAATCTTCCCACTAGGATTTCAGAACTTCTGTGGACCAAATGCTGCTGTGTGCCTTATGTTATTCTCTTTTCTTTTTTAAAAATTTATTGTAATTTCCCTGGCTTTATTGAGATATAATTGACATATAACATTGTATAAATTTAAGGCATACAACATGTTAATTTGATATATATATGTATTGCAAAATGATTACCACAATAAGGTTAGTGAACATCCATTACTTCACATAGTTATCATTTTGTGTGTATGGTGAGAACTTTTAAGATTGACTCTTTTAGCAGCTTTGAAGTGTACAATAAAGTATCGTTAAATATAGTCAGCTTGCTGTATTTTAGATCTCCAGAATTTACTCATTTTATAACTGGAATTTTGTACCCTTTGATCTCCTTCACCCATTTCCTCTTACCCCTGGCAACCACCAATCTATTCTCTGTTTCAATGAGTTCAGTTTTCTTAGATTACACATTTAAGTGAAATTATACAGTAGTATCTCTGTCAGACATATTTCACTTAGTATAGTGCTCCCAATTTTCATTCATGTTGTTACAAATGGCAGAATTTCCTTTTCATGGCTGAATACTATTCTATTATGTATATATTCATATGTGTATGTGTATGTATGTATGTGTGTGTATATATATATACATATATATGTATATGTGTGTGTATGTATATATATATGTGTGTGTATATATATATACATATATATGTATATGTGTGTGTATGTATATATATATGTGTGTGTGTATGTATATATATGTGTGTGTGTGTGTGTGTGTGTGTATATATCTCAAATCACATTTTCTTTATCCATTTATCTGTCAGCAGACATTTAGCTTGTTTCCATGTCTTGGCTATGGTAAATAATGCTACAATAAACTTGGGGGTGCAGACATCTCTTCGATATCATTTTCTTTGTATATATACCCAGAATTTGAATTCTGGATCACATGGTAGTTCTATTTTTAGCATTCCTTCTCTTTTCTGATGAGAAATCTGTTTTGCCCTTATACCATTATTGCCCTGCCATTGTGTTTTAGTTGTGTGGCCATCAGATAACTTGTCTTTTCCCTGGATCAAGAGGAGTTACATTTGTATTTGATGTTGAAAATATCATAAGATCCTTAACTTTGTACCTCCAATCTGAACTGGTTGGGTCTTTTGTATTTTTGACTTAGAGAGAGGCTCGTTTCTTTTAGATGCTGAAAGGAAGTCATCAGATATTCATGGGTAATATGATGGATTGTGGTAGATTGTATTATTGACTCCAGTTATTTGCTGACTTCCTTGAAAAAGAATTTTACATATCTGCCATTTGCAATGAAAATTGTAGTGCCTCTAATTTGTAGTGCCTATGGGAGGTGTATTCTTTCCTGTTACATTAATGCAAAGGTTTTTTTAATGAGACTTTTAGTTTGTAGAATGTAGGTGCAGGAGAGGTTAGAATAAAAAAGACGTGTAGTAGAGAAGCAGCAGACTTGCAGCTGACAAATAACATACGTGAGAAAAAAAACTTTGTCGTAAGCCACTAAAATTTTGAATTGTTTGTTACTACAGCACAACATAGCAAAAGCTGATTAACATATGATCAGATTTATGTTTTTGAAAGAACACTCTAGTTGCCATGTGGGAAGTGAATTAAGGTGATAAAAGAATAAAGTTAGAAAAAAATTAGAAAATCATTTCAGTATTCTGAGAGAGATGATAGTCCCTTGGAATTGAGTAGTAGTGGTGGAATCAAAGAGGGAGGATAAATAGGACTGAGTGATTGTATGTGATATGAAAAATGTGTCAGAAATTAATTTTAGGTTTTTAGTAGTAATAGCTGGAAGGATGGTGGTAAATAGGAAACAATAAAAGAAGAATAGACATGGGGCAGGAGAAGCAGTTATAAAGACTAAAGTTTAGTTCTAGGTGTCTATGAGATGTCTTAATGTAAAAGTTGAGTTAGGAGGTGGGTTGCATGAGATGAGCTCAGAATAGAGGTTTCAGGTAAAGATAAATCATTGGAATTCATCAGCATTTATTTCGAGGCCATAAGAGTTATTGAGATATCTAAGAAAGAGAATGTAGAATGAGAAATTAAGATAGCCTATGAAAAGGTCCTGAGAAACTCTAACACTTAAATATCAGTAGATAAGTGCCTTTTAAAAGTCAATGAGAATAAAAAAAAAATGAGGGTTTCTTGAAGAAATGGCTGATTCTAGGAAATGTAGGACATATACAAGGTGAACCTGGAGTGTTTTATAATACTATAAAGTACATGTTGAATAAAAAAACAAACTCCAAGTGATGGGAATATGTCAAATGTACACAGGAGCCAACTGAAAGAGTTCCTAATGGTCAAAGCTAGGAATTTGAGCAATAAAATTAGTACAGTAGTATAATCCAACCTATAAAATAAATATCCATGAGTCCATACTAACAAATAAATGATTGAGTAAATAGATGGGGCAGAAGAGACAACTTTCTTGTGCAGAATTAAAGATAATTTAGGTACTCTTCCATCAAAGAATAAAGAGAGATTGTAAAGAGAGGATAAAGGATAACTTTTTGGCAGAGATACTTGACAAACACTACTTTAGCCAGGTGATTAAGATCAACATCTAAAGATAAGTCATGTCAACAGTATATACATTTGCTATGATTTAATGAAAATGACACTTTACCTCTCTCATCTTCTCCCCTAGAACACATGCTCCCAATCTCATTATGAAAAAAACATCAGACAAATTCAAATAGAGGGATATGCTAAAAAATACTCAACAGTACTTCTCAAAACTGTCAAGGTCATCAAAAACAAGGAAAATCTGATAAACTGTCCTAGTCTAGAGAACTTGTGATGACTAAATAAGTGTATGCAGTATCCTGGAAAGGAAGAAGGACATTAGGTAAAAACTAAGGAAATCTGAATAAAGAATGGACTTAAGTTAATAATAATGTATCAATATTGGTTTATTAATTATAACAAATTTACTTTGTTAATAGTAAGGGAAACTGGATATGTGGTATATGGGAAATTTCTGTACTATCTTTGCAACTTTTCTATAAATCTTAAACTTATAAAATTTATTTTAAAAAAGCTATCCAATAAACAAACATAATAAATGAGAAAGATTAAAACCAAGCTATAAAATCCAAGTGGTCTTAAAAATTTTAAGTGATAAATTTTCTTCCTAAAGATTATCAATGATCAACTAAGTTGATGAAAAATTGTTCTTTAGATTTAGTAACATGGTTACCATGACCTGAACCAGAGTAGTTTCACTGGGGCGGGGGGGCGGTCAGGTCGAAGCCAGACTGGAGTAGATTGAAGAGTAATTGTGATCTGAAGGCAAAAAGGCATTGTAGGAAACATTGTCGAGAAGAAAGGTGGCAGAGGATTGGAGCAAGAGATAGTAGGAGGGCTGTAGGATTCAGGAAGGATGAATACCGCTCCCCCAGACCCTGCCCCACATACACTATTTTTTTCTTTTTTGTAAATCTAAGATGGGTGGGAAGGTGGGTGAGAAGTATACAGTAAAAAGTAAAATTTGAAAATACAGGAAAGTAGAGATTCAATCAATGGAGTAATGAGGGGTAGGCTCAAGAGCATACCCGGACAGATTAGCCTTTAATAGGAGTTTGGGCATACCTTCCATTACAACAGAAGACAGGAATAAAGGATAGATCCTAAAAATGGGGGTTCTAGTGGAGATGATAACTCTAGATTAATGGCATATCTTCCTATTATAGATTGAATTATATCCTCCCCCCAAAATGTTGAAGTCCAGTATCTGTGAATGTGACTTTATTTGGACATAGGATCTTTGTAGATGATTAAGTTAGGATGAGATCATTAGGGAAGGCTTTAATCTCATATGACTGTGTCCTTATAAAAAGAGGACATTTGGACAGAGGCATACACACAAAGAGGATGCCATGTGAAGATTAAGATAGAGATTGGGATGATACATCTACAAGCCAAAGAACACTAAAGATTGCCAGAAAATCACCAGAAACTAGGAGAGAGGCATGGAACAAATTCTTTCACAGCCCTCAGAATGAACCAACATTTCTGATACCTTAATCTCAGACTTTTGGCCTCCAGAGTGATGAGGCTATAGATTTCTGTTGTTAATAAGCCCAGTTTGTGGTACTTTGTTATCGCAGCTTTAGCAAAATAATACATTGTCTAATGGCTTTCATTTTATTTGTGAAATATTCAGCATGAATATCCTCTGAAAGTAAAAGGGATAGAGGTGAGAGTGGAGCTGGAGCTTTAAAGAGAAAGTAGAGGGAATATAGGAAAATCCATATTAGATTTCTGTAATAAAATATTGAATAAAACTTTTTACTAATTCAAACTACCTTTCTCTTAAAAATTGATGGGATTGTGTGAAATTTTAAATTTACATTTTTATTACTCTAATATTTATATCCCATTGTTAACAATGTGGGGTTTAAAACAATCTGATGGTTAATTTTCCATGTTAGCTTGGTTGGGCTATAGTGCCCAGATAGTTGGTCAAAGATTATTTTGAATGTGTCTGTGAAGGTATTTTTTGGATGAGATTAACAATTAGATTGGTGGCTCTAAGTAAAGCAGATTATTCTCTGTAGTGTGAGTGGGCCTCAACCAATCAGGTGAAGGTCTTAGTAGAACTAAGACTGACATTCCCTGAGCAAGAAAGAATTCTGCCAGCAGATTCTCTTTGCACTTGATGTACAATTCTTCCCTGGGTCTCCAGACTACAGGTCTACCCTACAGATTTTAGATTTACCAAGCCACCACAATTATTGATTTTCAGATAACAGTTGCCATTAAAAAAATTCTAATAATTTTCAAAAATGTATTACATATAAAAATATAAGAAATATAATTCGATCTTTTCATTATGAAAAAAATTTTAGCTGTCATTATCATACTCATTGATGACCTCAAAAAGAGAAAAAAGTTTACTGCTCAAAACTTAAAGATAGCAGTTGAGTGCAATTTCATTTTTATTGTTTCAGCTGTCATTTATCATTCCAGGTGAGGGAGGTGACAGCTATAACTCCGGCAATCACCAATAAGTTCATTCTCATTTGTTCTGTGTTAAGAAACTAGATCAGGTCTGTTAGTTCTATACTGTATAATTCAGTAAGCAGGTTCTCTAACTCTATTACAGCAAATTTCACACTGCATTTTAGTTAGTTACAAATGTATCTTTCTCCTTATTATCATCCCTGCCACCACCAGTGTGTGCTTCTTGAGAGTAAGAAACTCCCTCAATTAATGTGTGTTGATACATGAAATGAGTCCAGTGGTAAAGTGTACATCATGACTTTTTCTCCTATGAGGTGCTCTAGGTTGATTTCTGTTAATCCTTTCTTTCTTTTTTTTTTTTTTTTTTTTTTTGCTTCTGCCTTGTTGTATCACAGAAGGGAATTCTTAGTCCTTAAAGCCTTCCAGGAGTATTTCTTCATACTTATTTCCCTTTTCTAACTGACCTAGTCATTTTTGACAAAAAGTTCTAGGATTTAATGAAGTTACTCCTTCAAAACATTAGAGATCCATAATCATGGGAGCCAATTTTTTGAAATCAATCAGTCTTTCTCTATCCTGTTTAATTTCTCTGGAGTACCTTACCTTAACAAACAGGCATGTTTTACTCTTTATTATTTGTAAATGCATTATTATAGTTTTTGAAGAAAGTAATTTATAATAGATACTAAAAATTCAAATAATACAAAGAAGTAAAAGCAATTTATTAAAATCATCCCAAATATCACAACTATGTGTTAACCATTGTTCCTATTTTGATGAACATCTTTTTAGAAATTTCTTTCCACGTTCTTTATGATCTACTTTTTTTCAGTCAGCGATATGTCATGAGCTCCTTTCTACGACAATACATATAGATAATTTAAAATAAAGCATAGCATTTCATGAACATGTAAGTTCTTTTCAATTTTTGATAGTGTATGCATGAAGGGCTACTATGAAATTTTATCTTCTAAAATTACATTTTCCCCTTCTGTGATTTCTCCTCATACTGAAGTTTCTTTAGTGGGATTTCTGGATAAGATTAGTTTTGAAATGAGAAAATTCAGGGTCAGAAAGATTTTTCAGGTGTCACAAAAAGAATATAGGCTTGGTTAGAACTTACAGCCAAGGTCTCTCAAGTTTTTGTCTAGTCTACTAAGTAGTTTTTTCTTAATACATGTCTCACTGGAAAAGTTCCATTCACTGTAGCAAATTTATATAGTCTACTGAGACTATAGCTTTGACAGAGCCTCGAATTTTATTTACTGTAATTACCTACTAGAAGAGAGAGTTAAATCTGTTGGTGGAGTGGTTTCCTATAGCATTTTTATTTATATTTCAAAAGATGATAGAAATCCAGAAGGGTTGCTATGAGCCACGTTTAGGCTGAATACATGTGGAGAGACTGGGTAGCTGCCTTTTGATCATTTTAATATCAACCTATATACAGAAACATAGATGCGATCACCAGTGCCTGCTGTTGGGAGTAGAATTTTGTGAAACAACAACATTCATATGGAGAAAGGCAATAGAGTCTGTAATGAAAACAATAGATATATGTAGAGCTAATGAGCAAATTTTCTGTCTTTCTTTCTTAATCAGGGTTTTAAATAGAATACCTTGCATTTGATTCAATCAGATATTCAACATGTTTAAAAATGTTAATCTTCCTAAGTACTTTTATTCCTCTAAATGAAATGATCTAGGTACCCAGCCATCAACTTACATAATAGGTGTTCAATAAATATTTTTGAAGGAAGGAAGTAATGAATATGGTAAGGCTGAGTTATTAATATTCATTTGTATTAGTAACATGAAGATATTGGTCTTTCTTGTAATTGAGAATTCAGTACTAAGCATATGTTTATCCTTCCCCTAGGAGGCAAAACTAGAGTGAGTTCACAGACTGGCATTATTCCAGATGGTACCCACTAGCCACATGTGGCTCTTTAAGTTAATTAAAACTTAAAATTCCATTTCTCTGTCACAACAGCTACATTTTAAGGGCTCAGTAGCATCACAGGGCTAGTGGCTACTGTACTGAACACAGATATCGGGCATGTCCATCATTTCAGAAAGTTCTATTGGATAAGGCTATCCAGGCGATGCTCAATCATTAAAAATTTCTTTATATAGAAAATGAAAAGGAATCGTAATAAAGCTCTGTCAACACAGTTATTGACAATGAGCTGTTTTTCTTTTTAACTAAAAAAATTTAAGATGCTGTTGCTGAGGCTTCACATGTTTACACATATAATTGATCTTTAGATCTGGAAAATTTTGTTTAATTTCCATAATTTATATTAATGTACCTATGCTTGTTCACATTCTTCTCTTTTATCTACCAAGCTCTTCCCTTAAGTGACTAGGTACAGTAAATTAAATACCCTTTAATTTTTGCTGCCACCTACTCCCTCTAAGAGTCCAGTAAAATCACAGAAGACGTTGAGCTCTTTAATATCATGGGAATCCAGAATCTGAGTTCATGGGGCTCATTCTAATCCTCTATTATAGAGTTCCTTTTATATAGTCTTTTACAATTACCAAATTTGAAATGTGGCTAATTTACACAGGTATTAAAAAATGTTTCCTTCACTCTGGATTTAAACATTTTAAATGAAAGATTTGAGTTATAATTGTCATAGTAAAAAAAAAAAAATCCAAAAGTGTAAGTTTATTTGACAGATACTGTCTCCCTAATTATAGATGTGAATGAGCAGTGGGCTTCTAACCAGATCCCCAGCACTGTCACTACATTCTGGTAGACAGCTACCATCTTCTTTGTCCAAGATAGCTTCTCCTTTATTATTCTTTCTCGTATCAAGAAAAAGATACAGTTGTAGTAGTAAAGGTAATTTATGATAAAATTTTCTGTCTATAAGAGAAAATAAAATCCAAAAAGCCTTCTGAATTAATTCGGAGGAGAGTTCATGTTTTATAGTTGACATGTTTTTTTCCTTTCTCTTTCCAAATTTTCAGCACAATGAGGTCATTCATGCTAAATGTATGAAGAGAAACAATTTTAATTCTTATATACTTTATATTTTGTTTGAGCTCAAGCAAAACACAAGCCATTTGTCAAGGAATAAAAAACTAAGGTAATTAAAATTAACTTTCTCTATAAACAAGTAGTAATTAAAAAACTTCTTTACCTAAATTATTTTACTTTTTAGTTTTGAAATAGTCTTTTAGCTATTTATATTTCTTCGTGGAGTTTTTCAAAAAGTAACATTAAGAAGAGTTAATGAATTTAAGAAAGCTTTACCTTTACTGGGAACCATTTTATTTTGCCGACAAGTTTATTTTCCAATTTGAATTAGAGACAACCAAAATGAATATTGAAATGGTCACTGATTTTTGCCAAAGTTATTTGTCAGAATTATTTTATTTTTGGGACTTGAGCTTATTCCCTGCACAAAGTCCTGAGTAAAATTAGGCAAAAAGTGGACATGTTATTTTTTCACTCTAAATTTGTCTCTTATTCAAACAGGAATTGGGGGTATGCTCAGATGGACATTGATTTCCCAGGATACTCTTGCAAAGCTCCACCTGCTGTAGTGGAAAGAGCGTAGCCCTGAAATCAGAGACCTGTTTTGCTTTTTACTGGCTGATCAACCTTGCATAAATTATTTAATTTCTCTGAGCTTCATTTCTCTCAAAAATAGGGATGGTATATTTATCTTGTAGGCCTGGTGAGAGGATTGTGCATAATAAATAGAACACATCTGAACAGCATCTGGCCAGTGAAATGTGCTCAGTAATGTTGCCATTTTTTAAAAAGATTAACTTTATACAGTGACATCGAGGCTTTAGTTGTATAAAAGATAAAAATTTCCCCAAAGATTTCTTTTTAAAAATTTTAAATACTTTCATTATGGTGGCAGGAAAAATGGTTGAGGCACATAGAAGCATCATTTTTCTTTGTTCCTTTCCAAGTACCTAAAGAGAATGTTTTAAGCTTGAAAGAAGAGTTAGTGAGTGATGCATCAGGATGCCATCTACATATCTATTGTGGAAAATGCCAATGTGTTAATTTAAATGAGATCCTGTATAGTGATTACAATCGTTCTTACATGAAAATATTGACTGATTCTGGCTCCTGGCTGACAAGCAAAATTTGGATACATGAATATAAATTGATGACCACTGAGAATTGAATCGAAAAATATAGGAGTTTTACTTAAGATAAATAATTCAAGTTGATGAGCAAAGTGTAAAGTGGTAGCTCTTTGAAAAATACACTTTAGATAAAGGTTAATAATTTTGAAACAACTATACATATATAGTGGAACTGAACAATTAAATAAGTGGCTGGTGCATAGTTTCTCTGTTGGAGTGGGAGATTGCAGACAAGCAATGGGAAAAAGGCTAGAATGGCACAGGTGTTCATGAATTAGAGTTGGAAACAGTAGAATAAACTCATGTTTTTACTTACTATAAATGCATATGGATGGATACTTATAAATATGTACATATACAATTTAATATATATGCATACATTCCCTTGCTCTTTCAGCTAAGAGGGCCTTGAAGCAGTGACACTCTAGTAGTAATGAGCATACTCGGTGTCCCGATCTTGTATTTAAATACCATTTTCCATAAAAAGCATCAGGACTTCTTAGATAAATGGCTGATTCTAAGGTTGGAAAAGGAATATGTAAGATGAGCCTGCAATAACTTGTAGTACTAGAAAGTAAGGAACACTCAAACAAAGTGAAACAGATGAACAAACAAAAAAGCAAAACCACACTGATGGAGGCATGTCAAAGGGTCACAGAAGCCACTTGAAAGAGCTCCCAGTGGCAAAAGCTGAAAAAAACTGAACAAAATAAGTAAAGTAGTATATTTCAAAGTATAAAATAAATATCTCTGAGTCCATACCAATATAAATAAATAATTCAATAAATAAATAGGGGAGAATTGATAAATCCCCAAATCCCCATGTATAAGATTTCCAAGGAATTTATGTAGGTAACTCTGTCCTCAAGATGTGGAGCACAACTCCCCATGCTATAAACATGGGCTGTGCATAGTGACCTCCTTCCTGAGTACAGCAAGGAAGTGGGGAAAGTAACTACAACAGAGGCGCATGACAAACACTACTTCAGCCAGGTTCTCAAGGTCAGCATCAACAGTGATAAGTCGTGTTGTTAGTATCATGTCATTAGTGTGTACTGTTGATGTAATGTATGTAAATGGCACTTTACCTCTGTTGCCTTCCTCCTCCAAGTCAATAACCTCAGTCTAATTCTGAGAAAAACATCAGACAAATCCAAATAGAGAGACATTCTACGAAATACCCATTCAGTACTCCTCAAGACTGTCAAGGTCATCAAAAACAAAGGAAGTCTGAGAAATTGCCCAGTCTGGAGAAGCCTAATGATAATATATGGATTTAATTCATAATAATGTAACAGAGCCAGGTCATTACCACTCCATCATATCAGGTAGCTGGCAGCAGTTGGAGAATATAGCTTTCATACTTTAACATACTTGGTAACAGTCAATCGATATAAAGCATTTCGTAATTTTTTCTTAAATTATCTTGACATTTTCTTCAGAATTTTTCAAGTTTTAAAAAGACTAATGTTTATTCCCTTTTGTTCTGAATATTTTAAAATTATAATGATCTCATTATTTGATAATATATTTTCATGAATTTTTTAGTTTTTCAAAATGCTTGAAAACAAACTTCCAAAACCACTGAACATTTTAGTACTTGCTTACTCTGTTTTTTTATAGTTATGTTACATAATTTTGCAAATCAAACACAAACTGAATGTTTGTGTCTCCCTAAAATTCTTATGTTGAAACCTGATTCCTAATGTCATGGTACTTGGAGGTGGGGCTTCTGGGAATTTATTAGGTCATGAGAGTTGATCCTCATGAATGAGATTAGTACCCTTATACGAGACTTTTTCTACCATGTGAAGGCACAGGGAGATGACAGTAGTCTTTGAACCAGGAAGCAGGTTTTTACCAGACACCGAATATGCTGGTATCTTGTTCTTGGACTTCCCCTTATCCAGAGCTGTGAGAAATAAATTTTCGTTGTTTATAAGCCATTCATGGCATTCTGTTACAAAAGCCCAAACAGGCAGATGTCAGACTATTTAGATATTCCATTTCAAAATATTTTTCAGTCCAATCTCATTTTTTGTTTTGCTCTGTTCTAGCATTATTGAAGAGACTAATTTATTTTAATTAGATAGTCTAAATTTGCCTTGAAGAAGAACAAGAAAGAATTCAACT
Organism: Eidolon dupreanum; assembly: GCA_028627145.1. Classification (NCBI taxonomy): domain Eukaryota; kingdom Metazoa; phylum Chordata; class Mammalia; order Chiroptera; family Pteropodidae; genus Eidolon; species Eidolon dupreanum. Next base: position 75,235,596 of record CM053515.1, read on the forward strand.
GCACTGTTAAATAACCTGAATTTGATTGAAGAAAATTTATCAAACACATATGATGCTAGGCATTTGATATGGCACAATGAACAAGTCCTTTTCCTCATGGAGCTTCCATTACTATTGGAAACAAGACCTTGAAAACCAATTACAATTCAGATAAGTGTTGTGGGTGGATTTCAGAGGAGCTTAATAACTGAGGGGTAGAGATGAGATGGAATCTAAGCTAGTCTACAGGACCCATCCTTAAGGAAGTAATGACATTTAATCTGAGAATGATAGGCATTAACTAGGTCAGTGGTACTTACCAGGGCTGTTCTGGAAGTTTGTGGGAACATATTAGATTGTCACAATAATGGATGTTGTGTCAGTGTTTAGTGTGTAGGTCTAAGTCTGACAGATGTATTGCAATGTGTGGGATGCTCCCATACAACAAAGAATGAACTCCTTTTCTATATAATTTTCTAATACCCTACTGAACATTTTTATATAGGTTTATAACTTATCTGCAAGAATACCATACTGCCTCTATAATTCGTCTTGATTTGTTATCCCTGTTTTATTTAAGATTGTTTTGTTCTTTCTCTCATCATATATAAATAAGTCCACTAACCCTAATACAGGATTTTGAGTGTCTACCCTTATCTTTGCTCCTTCATTTTCCATATTCTCCCTACAAGTGACCTTTTAAATTCAGAATTACCAATGGCAGAAGGAAAGAGCAAATTAGGTCACGATGGCTTCCAATATAGCCATGTTCAAGCATTTACATATAGAAATATGTAATTACTTTCCTGTTGTTTATCTTCATATTAGGTCTTGGACACATACTGTATTGAAAATTTTATATTCATATGTTTAAGAGGGTATATACGATTTATGACTTTTGTTCCAGGACAACAATGGAGACATTATAAATACTTGTTGTTTAAAAGGAAAATTAGATCTGATAGCTATCACTATAATTGGGGGTGCTTTTACCATGTAGCATGTGGGAGCAAGTGATGCCGAGTACCTTGTCATACATGAGATAGTTCTGCGTATTAAAAAACAGAGATTTTTAAAATTTCATTGGATGTTTATGTAGGCCCTATGGTTTCTCTGCGAGAGTATCATACCTGCACATTCTCTTCTCTTAAAAATCTGTAATTTGCTTTGGCATATTATTCATATTTCAGTTAAGGTTATTTGGCTTGCTCTTTTGTCATATTCAAATAAGTGTTGTGACTCATTCTACCTTTAGATTTTATTCTCATGCCTACTGATAGCCATGTATTTTAATTTTTCTAATCTTCAATGTACAGTATAGCTTTTGATTTCCTTCTCAAATTCAAACTTACAAATTAAAGTAAGTTTAAGCATTTAAGAGTACTTCATATGTCTCTGGTAGACATGCACAGACATTTATATATATTGAAATATATATTGTTTTTGTAAATTGTACTTTCTATTAGTATTCTAATTTATTTTTGAAATAAAAATGAAATATACAATTTATTCTTAAAATCTGTAAACATCTTAGTAATATGTACCAAAGGTCTCCAGAAATCTCAATGAAGAATACTTTGGAACTTCAAATGAGAGAAACAACAAATTGTTCACTTTGCCTTAATTCAAGAACTTAAAAAATCAACTCTCCAAATAATTCAATAGGTTATACAAGTTATACACCTGGATCCAAAATTTCCCCTTGCTCATCTTAGATTAACAGAGGTCCACTCCTCAACTCTGTCTCACCGATAAAAGTGTTGTCTGCACACCACTTAGAACTCAACTGATGGCAGTCTCAGACTCAGTAGGAAATTCTGATGTCAGCAGCTTATGGCTACCCTGCTAGGAGGGCATCTCACCCTCATGACATCTGTCCATGGTGCTACCTGGACAGAATCATAGCAAGTCATCTCTAGCTCAGTGAAGTAGGAAGTACATGTGTACATAAATATGCCACATGCTTCAAGAGTCCTCATTTCATTAGCTCTGTGGAGTTAGATTCAGAAAAGACCTTTGGAGTATATTCACATTATTTTCATATTCTGCAGTGAGACTAAGGGTTTTCCTGCAGTACCTACTTTTCCTGATTCCAAAACCCCTTTTTCATCTTTGAACATGACTATTTTGTGCAGGTGTCACTTTAGAAAATAATTATATAAAATATAAATTATTTTTTCAAATAAAATCTCTTACATGATTTTAAAAGTACTTCATACTCAAAGAAAGTTTGGAAAAGTTAGGGAATAGTAATGAAAAAATATAACTGGCTCCTTTCAGGCTCTCACCTAGTGATTAATATTTTGGCATATTTTTCCCCAGAATTTCACATATATCAATCTTTAGATGAATGCATTTGTTGTTTTTTCATTCATTGACGATATCTGTTCTAGGTGTTGGGAACATAGTAAGGGTAAGACAGTCAAGGTTCCTGCTATCCTGGGGCTTAAACTTAAGTAAGGAACAATCAAGAAGTAATTATATAAATGTTATAACTGTAGGTGGAAATTAACATTGTTAGGAAAATAAAACATAAAATGGGAGCATATGGTAGCTGTGAGCAGTAGGTAAGGAGTAAGGGTGTGAATAGCTTAAAAAAAGAAAAAAGATCCCTTTAAGGAGGTGATATTTATCCTAAGGCCTGGATAAGAAACAACAGGGGTGGAAGTCCTCAAGTGGAAAAAAGCTAGCTTGGCATGTTGAGGACCAGAAGAAGGCCTGTTTGGCTGGAGTATGGTGAATAAAATGGAGAATGACTTGAGATAAAACTGAAGAGGTAAGGGTGAGATTGTGTAGGGCCTTGTAAGGCTGAAAGGAATTTGGTTTTATTTTGTGATGGTAACCTCTTGGGAAGTGATGTGACCTGATTTCTGTTTGAAGATGCTCATTTTGGTTGCTCTGTAGGAATGGATAGTAGGATATCAAGAAAAGTGTATTAGATCAGGTTAACTGTTACGATAAGCAGCCCCCATATCACAGTGGCTTAGACCATGAGAGGTCATAGCTCTTCACAGGCCCACACAGTTGGTGAGGGAAGGCTTCACTTTACACTGCCTTTTAGAGACTCAGGCTCCTTACATCATGTGATGCTACCATCTCAGTACAGCATAGGGCCTGCAAGGTTGTCATAGAAGGTGAAGAGAGTGAATGGGAGATCAGAAGGGAGCCTGGAAGTGGACTGCAAATGGCCACATGCCATTGCCCAGAATTCAGTTACAGGGCTCAAGCCTACCTTCAAAAAAAGTAGAAACTGGGGTCTTCCTTTCTGTGTTCTTCCTTATCTTTGCCACAGGAAACAAACTAGGAGGCTTTTCCAATAGTCCAGGCAAGAGGTTGTTTTTTGGCTATTCACTGAACAAATATTTATCAAGCACCTTTTGTGGACTAAACACTGTTCTTGTTGCTGGCAACATGGTGGAGAAAAAGACAAAATTTCTGCTCTCATGGAGCTTATACTTTAGTGATAGAGATAAAACAATAATGAAAATCTAAAGACATACACACAGTTTTAGATAGTAACTATTATGAAGTAAAAGGAAAGAATAAAATACAGGAGCAGGTAAAAATATTTTTATGGCTCTATACATATTTTTATATACATTTCTCTCTCAATATACGTACATATTTTACAAAAATTGAATATCACTTTATATGTATTGTCTTTTTATTACAGACTTCTTTAGTGTGTGTATTAATCAACACATGCTTATTTCTAACAGAAAAACAGCTCCAGAAACTTGTTCCCATCTAAATAGTAGATGTTTTAAAAATATCATCTTATGGAAAGGATAACAAATTCTGCCATTTTTAAAAATTCTCTTGTCCTGGATGCTGATCATTCACTAGGGAAATACCTTTGTAGCTTTTCTCTTGAGACCCACATTCAGCCTCATGACAGAGAGCTCCCTAAATACCCACCTTCTCCAACAGCATGTTAAACACTGCTAAGGAAAGTGTTCTTCCTTTGTGCATTTGAGTGTGTGTGTGTGTGTGGACAGGGATAGTAATGCATGTATTACTATTATAACAAAACTATTTAATAGATGAATATTTCGTAGATCAACACAAAATTTTCATTAAAATTTAATAACTGCTTTTGATTCATATTTATGTATCTATGTATTTATAAGCCTTATAATCCCCCTCCCCAATCTAAGGTTTCTTCTCATGGACACTTTAGTAATATGGCTTTATTTCAAGATGTCTTTTTGGTAGCTATAACAATCTTAGCTTTAATATGTACTAATGATGATTGAAAAAAAGGGGAATCTCGAACTTGGGAAAAGAAAGAGGAACTTAGTGTCTGACAGAGCAAATGTAGGGTTTTGTTAATGAAGTCTTAGAAGAGTTAAGATGCTGAAAGGACAGAATGCAGACCCAAGCCTCAGCCCTTGGTCCTGCAGCTGTTCGAAGAGAGAGTGTCAAGCCATGTGCTGAGGTGTCCTTACTGAGAACAAGTGACAGGCAGGATTCGGTTTGGTATTTTAGATTACCAAACCAAAAAAGCATTGAACTTTGAATAGAGAAGAAAGAGCAGTAAGAAGGGCAAGTTATGTTCAATAAAATTAAATTACCAACATATAATTAAAAGTGACAAAAGGAAATTTTGATAATTTCTGGAAGTACAAAGAACGACAAATGTAAGCTTATTGTTCCGTCCGCATTATTCCTATTTTAGGATATATACACAGTTATTTATTTGGATGGTAGTCTTGTTTTATCTTAGAGATTAGAAACATACATATGAAGCCTTTCATAGTCATTCCTGATCTCATTCCTCCCCTCAATATCCCACAAAACATCTTTCATTTTTCAACTGCCAATTTTCTGCCACAGAAAATTTCAGGACTCTAAGTCGTAGGTTTGGAAATAAGTATACAATTCATTAAAGTAGTCACAATATAAAAAATGGATTATATTCTAACAATTTAGTTGAAAGCTCGATAAATGTTTGGAATTAAGAAGCATAGCTATATATAAGACAGCAAAGCAAGCCCCTGGAGAGACCTAAAATATTCATTCAACATCCACTGAGAAAAACAGTATAAGTTTTTAAAATTTGGACACAGAAAGAAGAAAAGAATTTTTTTTTTTTCCTGAGCCTGTCACGGGCCCCTAGAGAAATCTTGAAACAGAAGTTCTTTTAAACATTCTCCCACCTCCCTTTTGTGCCCCTCTCAGACATCTAATATTGCTCATCCCAGGTACCCTGATGTTAACACACAGATATTGCTTTCTGTTTCTCACCAGGGCATTCTATTGAGGGCTGCCTCACAGCCATAAATTGTGGTTCAGAACTGGCTTCTTCATTGTCTATTCTCCTTCCTCCTCTTTTCACAAGACTTAATTTGCATTTGCAGGACAGTGTGGATGACAAAGTTTCAAATCTTTTAGAGGGGTTTGTATTTTAAAAAGATGTCTGATAACTCAAATGTATATTTATTCAGTAGAAATTTAGATGAATAAATTAAATGAGAGATTATATACAAAGCACTGATCACATTGCCAGGGACTTCCTAAAGGTTCTCATCCCAATTCCTAGTATAATGAAGTGAAAATTAAAAAAATAATATTACAATGTGGGGAAGATATTATAATGCGTGGGGGTATGTGAAACATAGAATCAGGGTAGAAAAAATGTCTGTATGTAGGAAAAGGTGGGGCTTAGGTAGTTTGAATATAGTAGTGACAGATTTCTTTTTTTCTCTCTCCTTTTCTCAGTGATAGATTTCTTACAAGGTAGCACTAATAATATTTCTTTGTTTCTGTTTTTCTTGAAGAAATAGAGCCGTGTATTACATGGCTATTTTCATGTTTCTGACAAAATGTTTATTTATTTATTTTTTTGTATTTTGGAAACATATTAGAATGTTAGTTGGGATTTCTGGATCCCTGATATTCTTCCACATTTTTCTTATTCCTTGAAGTTTACTTCAAGCTTTGAACTACTTCCTACCCTTTTTGGAACCCATAGAATTTACCTTCTGTACTCTTGGGTGGTCTTTGATAGATTTAAGTAGAGATGGAAGGAGTCATTTTTATGAGTTTTATCTAAGTTGGAAATGTCTTATAGATTTTATGTTTTCTTATACACATTTAAAAATCTCTAAGTAACCAGGAAGAATGTAACATATAAACTTAAACTTAATTTATGAAAAAAAAATGTGTAAATGGAGGGGAAGTATTGATGCACTATTTTCACATTATACATTGTATATAAAGGATTATTGATAGGTCTATCTACTTTTTTGGGCATAATTCTACCTTTTGATTTTTTTAGAAGATACTGCATTGTTTCTGGATAAGTTATATTTTCTCTACAAGTTTCTTTTATGGATCTTAAGATGCTTTAAATGTATTATTAATAAGTAGCACAATTCAATATTTATGGGTCTTCTACATTATACAAGTCAGAGTGCATAATCTTTTGTATTTTCAGTTTTATAGGAAACAATTTTAATTTTTCCACTTCACTTATCCTCTCTCAATTGCCCATTGAAAGTTTGCTCATTCTATTAAGCTTCATTCAATTTCTTATTACAAATTTCACTTTTCTTCAAAACCCTTCCTCCAAAGTCCATCATTTCTCATGTTATTGCCCTTCCTACAGACACTCATCAATATTTGAAAGCAGCTATATTATGAATTTTGACTGCCTGGGCTCTCCAACTTAGATATCACATCTGGTCCATTTCTAGCTATAATTGCATCTGACCCTCTGACTTTTCAACAGTCTGGGTAAGGAGAAATCTTGCATTAGTTTCACAAAAACTGCTTTACTTTGTGTTTTTTTTCTCATTAATAAAGAGATACCTCCAAACCACATAATAATTTCTTATGGATTTTTGAAGGAGGAAGCACCGGGAGTGATCTTTCAAAATTTTATGGGCATATATAAATATTTTTTTCTTAAAATATTAAATTGTATTATCAAGAACAGTCTTTTTAAACTCAGAAGTCTGTTATTATTTGAATTTATAGCAAAGAATGTCCCCTAAATTTCTAAGGTGGAAATTATATCAAATGAGTCCATTAAGAACTTGATTAGGGCCTAAGTATATGGTATTAACATGAGATTAGAACTTATGACAATTCCATTATGCTTCAAGGTGTCAAAGAAGAAAGCTCATTTACTAAGATCTTTGGTCTTGATGTAATCTGTAGTGAAACCATATCTAGGAAATGTGAGATATAGAGAGAAGATGAACAGTGTACCCATATATCTGGCTCTGTAGGCTTGAGCTAAATGCTTTGAGGGTGGCATGTAGGAAAGCCTATATTAGTAATAATATCACTGATGAAGGTACTGGGGCAATGTATTAAGACATTAACATCCGTTCTCACTTTATGTTAAAGGATGTATTCACTAAACTACTCAAGGTAAACAACCCTACGTATTCCTCTTACTGCTATTGGAATTCCCTAGTTCTGAAGAGCTTTGTTCACAAACAATATTCTTCATGGCAGGCTGATGTGGGTTTTATCATTTGCTTAGATTCTACTGATTAAGGAAATTGCACAGCTTCATAAAAGATGGAGGTTCTGTTGTTTTCCATTAAACATGTATTATATGGAGAACAGAGAAAATGAACATGATCAAACATATTTCATGCCTATAAATCCTTTTTCTGTAATATCATAAATAGCCACATATATTTTTGTTTTCAGGGTTGTCAAATCCAATGCATGTTATATCATCTGAGTAAAGTCATGGTTATGTCACTTATTAATTCTTAAGTGCTGCATGAGAAAAACCCTCCTATTAGCAGATTTAGCCAGTTCTTTTAATAAGAATGGGGATAATATGAGGCAAAATACAGTTTTTAAAATTTCAGCTACATGATTCTACACAGTTGTGGTTAAATATCTTATGATAGCTTTACAGATATAACCCTAGAATGATGACTGACTGAAATGAACTTAATTTGCACTTGGCATTAAACTTCTAATATGTTTAACAGTTCATCAGTAATATTCTTTACAAATAGCAAGGTACATTTGTATACCTCAATCTAGATTAGCTACTGAAATGTTTTAGCTAATATGTTTCTGAAATATTTGGAAACTGAGAAAATATTGTAAGGGATTCAGCAAAAAATTAGAAAATATCAAAATATAACAAAGGAAGCAAATTTATAGTGAATTTAGAAAATTGTTTAGACAAAAGTGAATTTGCTGAAATATAAATTATTTTTTTTTTCTGTTTTAGTGTTTGAAAGTCAGGAAATATTGCCTGCTTTGTTTTAATACCTGCAAGGAAAAATTGGACTTTGTTATTAATGTAGTACCATTTTCAAGATTAATGGAGTTTTACTTTTCAAGATATTACCAATTATTGAGATCTGTAAGGAATTCAAATGGGCATGGCTTTCTTGTCTGTTCTTTAAAGTAAGTGAATTTATAGTCACCACTCAGCTTCTGTCCTGAATACTTTCTGAATACCTTTTAGTTGTCAACTCAGGGCAGACTCCATATCCCCAAGCCTTGCCTTGAATAAACTTGGTCTGAATATTTCAGATTAGATAACTGGTTCTTGTAATCTTAAAAGATATCTGGAAGAAGAAGATTCTTCAAGGCCAGGATTGGGCCAGGAAAATTTTTTAAGCCTCTATAGTCTTTAAACTTGTATATAAGATAGGTAAGACCTATCTGAGAATATATCATTAATAGAATATGTCATTTACTAGGCACATTGTATACCCACTTAGTTCTACAAATAACATTGTGAAGCATTTTCTAGAAGAGGAGATGCTCAGAATGGTTGAGTATTCTTCATGGCTTCACAGCTAGAAAGTAGCAGAATTTGAATCAAATCCAGATTGAACTGAAGCCTATATGTATTTCCACAATACCTCCATTTGTGGAAGGAGGAGGTATGTAAATTAGAATAGTAAATGCCCAGGAGGCAGGTAATGATGCATATTATCACAATAAAACAAGCTTCCTTTTTGGAGGCTAGATTAACTATGAATATATGTGTACCATCAAAGATATTGTTAAATAAAATCATGGGCTTATAATTATGTATGAAGATACTTAGACATCAACACATCTGCCAACTAGGCTTTGGTTCATGAGTTGACACTGATTCCATTTGAGGCAGGTACAGATACTGTAATATGATAGTCTGACACCCAGATTGTGCTTCATTCTAAAAAAATGTGCCTTAAAATTTGTCTAATTAGCCTAAAATTTAATAACTTATTTCTTAAAGATTTTCGACTTGACAGACAATACAGACCTCAATACTTTAACAATGTCATTGCAAAAAACTCTCTTGTTTAGATTTTACATCCACGAAAAGGTTTGTTATTCTAACATGCAATTGCCCAATTGAAAATCTGCAGGGATGGATAAAACTGTTAAACGTAGACAAGCTATTTTTTTCTTTTTAAATGTGAGATGAAAACCAAGACAGTTCCAAAAAAGTTGACTCGCTAGTTCACTTTCCAATAGTTGTATGGTCAGCACCTAGCTCTGCCACATAGACGGAGAGCACAATTCATCTTGCTGGTGCAGTCCTGCCTTGAAACCTGTGTTTGAAGATGAGCCTTACTGGTCAGATAGCAATTCAGTTAAGTGAATTCAGTTTACTTCTCATAGGGAAGGAATTCTGGTAGCGACACTTTTGTAGTTTCACCAAAGTGTCTGGCAGGAGAAATTTCCATCCCTAGACTGAGGAAGAATGGTCAAGAGGATAGTGATCAGTTATGTTCAGAAGAGATTAATGACAATGCACTTGCTTTCGTGGGGAACAAATTCCATCACTGAGTGCGTAACAAGAAAAGTGGGCCTGCTGAGTCTCTGTCCTTTCTTGTGTATATCTGGAATAAGAATTCAGACATTTTGTGCCTTCTTTAATAAAAATGATCTGCAAGTAACTTGCTCAAGTTTTCCATAAGTATTAATTAACTTAGAATCCACCTGCCCAGAGTGCTTATAGTTTACATTTTATTCCAAATCTTAAAAGTTTGTAAATATTAACTACTTTCGTTAATTCACCAGAATGTTTAGGGGCACCAGAATTTTCATGTATATTATACATGACTAGTGTCTTCTACAAATAAAAAAATTTGTTAGACCCTTTAGACTTTAATTTTTCTGTTTGCTTACCCTCTTTTACTTGGTTTGGTATCTTAATATATCAGAGGTCAGTTTGGATTTAGTTGAACTTTTAGTACAAAAATTCTTGTAGAAAATAGCAAGTAGGTATGTCGATATTGATTGTGCATTTTCCTTTTTCCTAAATATTTGTTACATTTCTGCTGCAAATACCAAACTAGGTGCTTAGGTGCCCTGGTACTCTGCAGTAAATTCACAGGGTTGCCTCAGGAGGTTTTAAATCTTTAAACAGGAATACTCAACATCTGTTGGATGCTGCGTAAACTACTGCATCAAGGTAATTCACAGTTTCAACTTTAGGTCATACTCCATTCTTTTACATTGTCATATTTTTACATATAGGAAGTTGCTGTGATAAAAAAAAAATAAGTACCTCAGGAAAATCAATGTGGAGCAGTGTTGGAGGAGGTCACTGAAAGGACATGACCACTGGTTGACCCATTAGCTGGACCCAGGGAATCAGGGGCTCCTTAACAAACCTTCCCTGTCCTTTCCACACTCCATTCCCACACTAGGAGGTGTCTGAGAGAATAAGGTGATGTTGAGATAATCTGGACAATATATGTGACCGAACCCAGTTAAAGCCTCTATATAAACTTTTAAGATTCTGGGGGATGTGGTGATCTACTTACCTTGCAGTCATATAAGATAAGCCTCTTGCTTCATAAACCTGCCACCTACCAGTCTAGAGTGGTCTGCCTCTTTCTTTGGTATCTCTTCACACTCTGTGTCCGGGGTAGAGGACAGTTTGCAAACCACCAAACAGCAAATGAGGGTGGCAGGGTCTAATCTGATTTTGAAGTTTGAGAAGATGTGTAATGCCCATAAAGTGCACACCACACATTGGTAAATAATGAAAATTATCATTTTTTCTTTAAAGTTATATGTATTATTTTTTCAAATGTTTAATAAGTTGTTAGAGCATAAATATTTTTTAAATCATTTGGACCTAATCTGAATGGAATAGTTATGTTTCTTTTGGTCTAGAAGTACCATGAAATTACTGCTGTGAATTAAAAAATTTTGGGATCCTTTGATCTATGCCCACAGTGTAGTGATAGATTGGATCAAAATACTTCTGGAGAGAAAATAGTTTTGAGGCTTGGTTTCTTATTAACAAGTTTATCATCATTTTTCTTATAAGATTAGAAAATTCATTTTAAAACTGTGAAAGACTGTATTGGGAAATTATACTAGACTCATTTTTAAATCCAATTTATTTCAGTATGAAGAGTGACCCAATGTCAGGCATGTAATAAGCACTCAAAATGTTTGTGGAATGAATTAACAAAAGTATATAAATTATACTTAATCACAAAATAATTGTTCCAAATTATCAAATGCTTTCCAATTGCCATTATATTTGCATTTATGATCAGACTATCCCAAAGAATTTAGGCCATTAACCAAGTAACTGAATTCAAAGAAACAAATAACCTGTATTCTCCCTTGTCACTAGCATATTGTTTTGATGGCAGAGAAACAGTACCTTATGTTTATTTTCACCTTATGCCAAGAGAGGTGATACCTTTTGCCTATGGAAATGTGCTAATTCCATCTGCTTCTATCAAAGAGAGAATAGTATGAAAATATTCACTAAAAATAAAAAGTAGTACACACAAGGGATCAAAATGCAAATTACTCAGAAAGATATAAAAAGGAAAAAAATCCCTCCCCAGAACTTGTTACCCTCTATCCAAAAGTAGGGCCCATTAATAATTTTTTGTTTTTTTAGATTCTAAGAGGGCTCAGTGACCTCTGCCTCCTGATATTCATGTCCTTGTGTCAATTTACCCCTTGAGTGTAGGCAGCATCTGTAACTTCCCTCTAATCAACAGAATATGGCAAAGGTGAAGGGATGTCACTTTTGTGATAATGTTACTTAAGGTTATAACTTCTCCTTTGCTCACAGACTCTCTCAATAGATTCTCTCCCTTGTTGGCTTTGATAAAGTAAGCTGCCATATGGAAACTCCCATGTGGAAGGAATTAAGGGTGACCTCTTGACAACAGTCAGCAAGGAACTGAAGCCCTCATTCAGAAAACCTGCAAGGAACTGAATCCTGCAGACAGCCATGTGAACTTGGAAATGGATCCTTTCCCAGTAGAGCTTCCTTCAGGTGAGACCGCAGCCCTGACTGACAAGGCAATGGAAGCTTTTAATAGACACCGAAGCAGAGGACCTGGCTAAGCCAAGCCAGGATTTCTGACCCACAAAAACTGAGTTAATAAATGTGTGGGATTTAAAACTGCTAAGCTTGTGACAGTATTTCTATGTAGCAGAAGAAAATATATATTCTTCCAGAAATATTCACAAATGGTTCACATTATATGGATCCTTTGGCAATTTGCCTTTTTCACTCTTTGAAGAAGGATGCATTTCAATGTAAAGTAATAAAATAGAAGTAAAAGAGAAAAAATTCTTAGGAAATACTCTTTTTTCCTGTTAATGTTTTTGGCCAACAAAGCTATTTACTAGCAATATGTGGAAAGAATGAGCTTTCACTTTTCTCTCTGATTATATTCATACTGGTCTTCATATTTTCAAAATATTGCATGTTTCTTGCTACAAACCATTTTTTCCAACTTCAGTACATGTTCATCTACTCTGCGATTTCCTGTCATCTAGGCAACTAATGCTGTTTTTTGAGATCTCAGGCTCGTCCTCACTACTCGTGGCTGGGAAGCCCTCTCTCAGCTCCCTGACTAGGTCAAGTCCCTCTATTTTACATGTTCACAGAACCATGTGTTTTTTCTTCATAGTGTTTAGTACTTAGAACAGTTGTAATTTTACATTTATTTGTGTGATTAATAAAGACATTTCTTTCTTTCATAATATCTATAGTGCTCTGGATAAAATTAGTCTCTTTCAACAGCAAAAATAGCCATTTCTGTAGATCTTATAAAATCTTTCTAGATACATAAAACACTAGGCAAAACATATTCTGGATGAATTTGGTTTATTCAATAAGTATTTATGATTTTTCTACCCTGCCTTTTTATCCTCACCTGGGCTTTTAAACAATAGGATTAAAATCAGGTATATGAAGCCATAATTCTGGTTTTACCCTGGTAAAGAACATTAACTTTTCAAGAGGAAATATGAAATTTCTCTAAATTTCCTCTTTTAAAATACTTTAAAGAGGATCATTATTAATCGGTTCTTGGATGGTTTCAGTTTCTGATATCCAGAAAACTATGTGTTTCCAGAGTGGATGGTGCTCACATTTGTGTGGGCTGGTTCTTGCTTCTCCTTCCACTGTGGCAGAAGAGAGTGGGAGCTGCCAGTCTCCATCAGGGAAGGTGCACAGTGCCCCTTAACTTGTCTCCTCCCCTTCTTCACTCTAGTCCCTACAACTCACCTATGTTCTCATAAGTTATAGAATGGAGGAAATGTTGATATTAGAAAATACATTAGTTTAGTTATGATGCAGAAACAATCTAAATGCTCAGGGGTTTGATGTAATAGAAGTTTATTTCTCTTTCGCACTTTTTGTTCTTGCAGGGCCATTAGCGGGCCACGCCCCACGTTATCACTTAGCAACCAAGGCTCATCATACCACCCTCCTCTGGCTGCCCCATCTGGAACATTCAGGCCGCTTAGTTCCTCAGTGCCCATGGCAGGTAAGAGAGAGGACTGAAATTTTTCACGTCGGTTTTCTTCACCTTGGACTGGAAGCAGCGCAGATCAATGTTACTCTTCACTGGTAAGAAATAGATGCCTGACTTCCTCTAATTTCAAGGAGACTAGGAAGTGTAGAGGGCAATGGGGAGCAAATAGAATATTTGGTATTTCTGCCTGCCATAAAGTTCTCTTCATAAGCATAAATAACAGGAGAATATTTTACCCATGATAAAGAAGATTTGATATAGAAACTGGAACGTTAATGCTAAGATGGGTATTTTTATTGAAACGCGTTATTATAACATTTAGAGATTTTGTTAAAGACTTGTAGAGGACTACTTGTGATTTCAGGTTTAAGTTCCTAGAAATGGAGTTGTTATAAAATATTATGGCAAAAATGTCTCATCTTTTATAATACACATTCCCGTGTTTTTCTTAAGGTGAGGGCTTGTAGCTATATCATTTTGAATGCACTCAATGAAAATGGGTCGTGTTTCTTATCTACTTAAATTTAGATCATTCCACTTGAAGTGTTAATGTATAACTTTATCTACATAGGCATTTGTCATTACTGCTGTAATTTCATTAATTCCTCAGATTATGGAATAATTAACCTTAGCCATTTACCTTTCACAAGTTTCAATTCACCATTATGTCACAATGTGAAAGTACTTTAAAAAAGCTGAAGGCCAGAGGTGTCAGGTGACTTGTCCAATGTTTACCCATTTTCTACTATGTGACAGCAGGCAGTCTTCTGATGATTACTGGGTTGGGATTGGTGGGTGCAAACATAAGAAGTGGTCCTGACACTTGAGAACTTCAGTATATGGCAGTGGCTACTAAACTTTACTGTTTTTGACAATCCCTTGGTCCCTGGTTAGAAATGTAGCTGCTCAGGTTACCTGCTGGAGTTTGGATTCTATGGGTCTGAGGAAGAGAATCTGCATTTTGATAAGCCAGTTCCACATGACTATGGTGCAGGTGATCTACAGACATTTGGCTAAATGCTGGCTTATCGGACCATATAGGCCAGTCTTATTCTCTCTCCATTCCCTCCCCTCTATTCTACTGAGGGGAAAATTTCGAGGGATTTGTCATATACAAACATTTATTTGTATATTAGGGCTCTTTGTTGCAAACAATAGAAATTAATTCTGGCTGTTTGAAAGAAAAAGAATTGATTAAAGAAAATTAGATAGCTCAGAGTACCTCTGGGAGTGCTGGAGAATGAGGCATAGAGATAAACAACCAGGAGCAATGCCTAAAATCGACCTCAGAGCTGCTGCAGTGGTGAACCATTGTTGCATGCCTGGGCATGGTTGCCGTGGCTCATCCAGACGATACCCCCAACTCTGAGCAATACATGCTGCCGCCAGCAGCTTTACTCCAGCAGCCCCAGCTGTGTCTGGAAAATGTGTGTAGATGCCGCTGCTCTTACTAGGAAGGATTACATGTGAGGTCTGCTTTCCTGGGTTGATTCAAAGACCAGCCCATCTTATATGATTGGCAAAGCTTGGGCACAGTCTGCAGCCAGTTCTATGGCAGGCTGGGGAGGTTTCTGCAGTAGGAGGTATTCTCTGCCTCCCACCAAGAGTCATGAGGCAATGGTGTTCAAAGGTACCATGTTGCCAAAAAAGAGCAAAAGATCTACAGCACATTTATTATATTTGAATGTGGAAATATTGGCAACTTTCTTATCTTGCATTGCTGATTGTTAGTTTATAGTGTTGAATTAATTAATGGTTGTGTGGTTGAAAATGGGTTTTCACTGCAAATGAATTTTAGCATATAATTTTAAAGAATAGCTTTAAGAGAAATGTTTAGTTTTACATTCTTCTGACAGGAATATTTCATTTAAAGACTGAATCTAATATCTGTGATGGTTGAAAAATTTTTCTCTTTGGTTTCAAAAAATATTTAATAAAGAAAGAAAAACTTTTCTGAGAATTTTGTGGGAGAAATTATTGTGGAACGGGAGAAAAAAAAATATCTTCTTCCAGAGGAGAAATATTGTTGAGTCACAAAAGGTTTTCTATTGTGAGAGAAAACCTAGGATGACTCAGCGTGTGTATAACATTTTTTCCTCAGTGTGTTCTGTATATAAGAGTCTGTGAGAGGCTTTTGATTCTTTTGGACAGGACATACTAATCAGATAGGTTTTATTCTTTGCCCTTCAGCTCCTTTATTGCTGGACACTGCAATAAGAAGTTACTGGGGGCAGAGACTCTAAATTTGGTAACTTTAAAACAGGAAAAATGAAGCAATCAGTAAAAAATGATTCATTTATTTAGCAAATATTTACGAGTGCATACTCCACAAAAATGTTTATTACATGGTCACTACCTGCAAGAAGCTCACAAATGAGTGGGAAGCCCACAATAATGTTATGAAAATATATAAAAGAGAAAACATATAGGGTACTATGAGGGTAGAAATAAGGCATATTTAATCTAAACTGGAAGGTGTCAAACCTAGCTTTCCAAAATGAATGTTTCCTTTCTGCATCTTAAAGACTGAGAAGGAGTTAGCCAGGCAAATGGAGGGTATTACAGAGAATGGCATGAGCCAGAGGCAGGCACAGGGAACAGGGGCATGAAAGGGTATTCAGGGAAATTGTAAGAAGAGGAGACCATTTTGGGAGTAGCAGAGCTAAGACTGTAGGGGCAAGTTGGGTGAGGCAAGGTTTATTGTTCTGAGGACAATGGGAAATCACTGAAGGAGCTGAATTTGGTGTGTGTTAGTGATTTGTTTGAATACAGGGAAAAGGGGTAATGAATGATGGAGGAAATGAGTTTGGGAATGTTTCAATAATCCTATCAGGAAATGATGAAGCCAGAAATTAGAAGGTGGGAAAATGGAATGAATTCCAAAGATACTTATATAAGAAGATCGATGAGACATAGATACAATTGAGATATAGGGAGTCTAGGAAGGGGTTTAGTGAAAGATAACTCCCAGATATGCAGTTTAGACACTGAGTGGATGGTGCTGCCATTCACCAGGACAGGGTATTTCTTTGAGAGAAATAAAGTGAATTTAGTTTGGGATATGCACTAAGGAGGACCTCCTAGTAGAGATACTCAGTTGGCAGTTGGCTGTGTGGGAAGGAAGCCCAGGAGAAAGGTCTAGGCCAGAGAAGTGGATTTGTCAGATTTGGATTGTGGTTAAAGCCATTGGTGAGGGTGAGATTGCAGTGTCATTATGAGAAAGAGGGCAAAGAATGGAACCCTGAGACTTACTAGCATGAGGAGAAGCTTGAAGTAGAGTCCACAAAGCAAACTGGCAGCATCAGTGTAGGGAGAGATTCTGATCATCTTCCCATTTGCCTCCTCACTCATTCTTTCCAGATAAGTGGGCCCAGTCTCAATCCACTTTCTTTAGTTTTGGGATCTGCTCTCTGCCCTGTGGTAAGAGGCTTGTCTCTGTGGGCCACCCCAAGGCTGCTCGGCTGTGCCGGAGCCTTATGAGTAAATATGTTAATTCAAGGTAGAATACTAATAAACCTCCTTGTTTGTACACTTAATGAGTGATTCTCAACTGGGAGAGATTTTGCCCCCACCCCCAGAGGGATATTTGGCAATGTCTGGAAATATTTTTGGTTCTTGTAATTGAGGGGAGGAAGAGAATGCTCTTGGCATTTACTGGGTGGAGGCTAGGGATGCTGATAAAGATCCTCTAGGGCAGGGGTCCCCAACCCCTGGGCCATGGACTGGTATTGGTCTGTGGCCTGTCAGGAACTGTGCCACACAGCAGGAGATGAGCAGCAGGTAAATGAGCAAAGCTTCATCTGTATTTGCAACCAGTCCCTTGTGCTAGCATCATCACCTCAGCTCTACCTCAGATCACCAGGCATTAGATTCTCATAGGAGCACCAGTCCCTGGTGCTAAAAAGGTTGGGGGCCACTGCTCTAGGGCACAGAAAACCCCTCCATGTAAACAAAGAATTATTTGGCCCAACATGTCAATAGTGGCAAGGTTGAGAAACCCAGATCTAAACCATATTCAATATAGTATATTAATAAAAAGGTGATATTTTTAATCTCTAGTCATTTGGCTCCTGAGTCCATCTTTGGTTTGCTACAAATTTTGGTGGGAAGAGAGTGGCATTAAGTATTAGGCCCCCTAAAACACCATCTAGAAGTGACCAGAAGACAGGGGAGAAAGCAGGAGAAAGGATGTCATGGAAACCAGGAGGATAGTGTGCTTGAGAGGAAAAGGCCATCACAGTCAACTGCTCCCAAAGGTCTAGAGAGGCAGGAACTGAAAAGAGTTTTTAGGATTTAACACTTGTGACTTCTCCCCTGACCTTCAGAGACATTTGTGTGAGAAAGTAAAGCTTTAGCAGATTACCTGGAAGAGCAAATGAATGGAGAGAAAATGGAAACAGCTCCTGCTATGTTCTCTTTCTCTGGCTGTTGAGGAGAAGCAAGAGAGAGGATGCTAGGTAGCAGGGAACACATTTGTGTGGGAAAAGGGGAGGCTAATAGAGAGGAGATAGCTGAAGACCAGGCAAGAAAGCAGAGCTGTGTGGAATAACGTCTCTGAGGAGGTCAGAGGGAGGGGTTTTGGCTTTGTTCAGAAAAGACTTCTCTTCCATGAATATGGGCACATGGGAGAAATTAAGCAGATATAAGTGGATTTGTATAACCGAGGCCTCTCAGAGGTGAGGGGAGGAGGGAGAGGCAGTTGCTGCAGCTGTCTTTCACAGTTTCTTTGCTGACCTGCTGAATTAAAAGGTGGTGCCATTTTCTGAGACCTCGGCGGGAAGAAGTAAAATGGGGAACTCAATGGGACTGTGAACATTTGAAATGAAAATCCGATAGGAGAAAGAATCGATGAGGGGCCATTCCATTCGCCTTACTTTCTTTCTTTTTTAAAAAATCTAATTTGGTTTTACATTTTTTAAAAATTGAAATATATTTGACAGATAACATTGTGTAAGTTTAAGGTATATAACACGTTGATTTGATACGTTTATATATTGCAATATGATTACCGTTGTATAGTTACCTAGCATCTCCATCACATCCCATAATTATTTCTTATTTGTGGTGGGAATAATTAAGATCTAGTCTCTTAACATGTTTGTTGTCTACAGTCACTATACTGTGCATAAGATCTTCAGGAATTATTTATCTGCTGGCCGCAAGTTAGCTTTTATCATGTTTCAGAGTAGTTTCTGGGAGGCTGGGTGGGAGAGATCTGGTGACTCATATTTACAACGAAGTCAGGCTAGAAATCTCAGGCTCTCACATTCTGTTGTCCCCAATCTGTCCTCTCAGATGTCAGGTATATGAGGCCAGTGGGGCGGGATGGCAGTACTCCTGCTTCCTGCGTCTTCTTTGCCGACCATGATCAAATTCCTAGAACCATCTTCCCAGGTGTCTGGCTTTTCTCCTAAAACATAACATTTCCCATGTGTGAGGTAAACTTACCCAGCTGCCTTCCCATACTGCTTGGTACCTTGGCAGATAGCCCATTTCAGACCTAGGTGCATCATATTTAGTACTTGGACTTTGGCAAACACCAGTGGTTCAAAAAGTATGGTTACTAAATGTAACATTATTTGCATCCCAAGTTGTTCGAGCTTCTGTGAGTACTTTAATGGCCCACAGAGACAACAGAATGGAACATTTGAAATAGATGTCATACTGGTATGCCCAGGAAGAGGTGGCCCTAAAGGCAACCACCTGCTTCGCTTCCTTGCAAGAATGACCTCAGAATACTCTGCTCCACTGGCCTGAGTTTCTGCAATGCTCATGGTACTCACCTCTACCCACAGCCTTACAACAGAGGGAGCTTGAACGTTTTTATTTGCATCTCTAAATTCCTGCAAAGATTTTAAAGTTATTTTACCCACTGGTAAATGTAATAGTGATATTCAGATAGTGCACATTTAAACTTGCCTTTCCTGTCTACATAAACACATGCTAATGGTTGTGGGATAATTAAAATTAAACCACATTCAATAGATAAACAAATTAAAGCAGAGCAAATTGTGTGCATGCCTCCCTAAACAGCACACACATTATCAGAGAGGACAACTCTAATTATTCAAGGATATAGCAAGAGCTATTGAAGGAACTATTGATTTTTTTTAAGATAAGAAAGTGTCTTCAGTATTAATGGATAGTATTCATTTACAAGCTAAATTCTTTGCAATACTATAGAAATTAAAAAGGAAACTGGATCAGAGCTACTCAAGCCTTACACACTCATCAGGACTTACCAACCAGTAGATCGTGATCTGCAAGTATTATTTTTAACATTTATTTTTAATTGCAAGGTAACACATGGATTTATTTTCTTTGTAAAATGTTACAGTATTTCTGACCTGTGTGCAGGTATCCATTCCTTCTTCAGAGATAACACTTGCTGCTAGTTTGGTAAGGACACTTACTTCCAAATGGTTTTTAGAGCATTTTAATTACATTTATCTCTATTTACCCATACATGTTTTATAATGTTGTATTGTGGGTTTTTGTTTGTTTTTTTTTCAGTTTCCAAGATTAATATGTATGCACCGTTCTCTCAAATGAATTTATCATTGAATAATGTGCAGTAGAGATTTTCGATAATGGTACATGTGCAAATATACTTCAATATCTTCCCTCATTTGATTTTGCTCCTTAATATATTTGTATCAAGGCAATGAATACCCTTGATTAAAAAAATCAAAAGAGGGGCAAAAAAGATTTATAGTAAAAGTGACACTTTCCTGCTCCATAGCCAGCCGCTCAGCCCCACTCCTCACCGGAAAACTCTCTGAGCAGTTGCCTGTGGTTATTCTCTCCAGATGCATAAGTAATCTATGGCTAGATCATTTTAATGAGTTAGCAGTTTCAGACACTATACTGACTTTCTGCTTGAATGCGATTACCTTTACTTGTACTATTGCTATATTCCTTCCCCGTCTTTCCCCAGTATAATCTGAACATTGCATTTAGTTCTTTATTGGCTGTCTTTATACTTACAATAAAATACTTAAAACTCTGTTTCTTATCCACTGTATATATTTTATCTGGGCTCTTGACTTTGTATAATGATGATGCTACCTATCCTTTCAGCTTTCCTTTCCTTTTCACCCTTTCAATTTATTTTATGATCGGTGTCCTTTACAGTGTCAAGATGGATTACAAACTTTGTTTATAAACTGGATCTAAAAGCTGAAAATCAACAAATGGCATTTACATTATTGTAACTATGCGAATACACCATGCCCAAAGAAATACACTATGATTTTTAAAATATGGCTTTTAGTTTTTGTTTCTGAAGGCATTTTGTTTTCTCACGTTATCTGTCTTTATTTTGTTCTTTTTAAATACATTTTTCAAATAAAGTAATTATAGATTTTTCCTTCCCAGAGACCTTCCTCTCAGGGCCAGCCATCCTACTATTCCCATAAGGCTATTATTTTCTAAGACATGTGCAGCTTTTACGCTGGCAACTCTCCTCAATGTGTCTCTGGAAAGTTCCTCTTATTTCTTGTTCTTATATCTTTTTGCTCCAGGATATTCTCAAATAACTTAGTAAGAAAAGGTGTGTGAGGGGTAAATTTTCTGAGGACGTATGAAAATATTTTTCTTCTACCTTCAAATCTGATTGACAATTTGGTTGGGTAAGAATTCTAGTTTAAAATTATTTCCCCCTACAATAATAAAGGCATTTAGTATTGTGAGCAGTTTGAAGGCAATTCATTTGTTATCCTTGTGTCAGTGACCTTGTATTTTATCCTATCTGAAAGCTTTTCACATCTTTATTCTTAGTATTGTAAAACTTTACAAATATTTGCCTCTAAAATTTTACAAATATTTGCCTGCAATTTCTCATTCAAAGTGGGTCTTTAAATTTGGAGTCTTGTGTCTTTATCTTACAGGAATTTTCTTATATTATTTCTCAGACAGTTTTTCTCTTTCATTTTCTCTACATCTTTCTAGATTTCTATTAGATTGGAATGCCTGATGCTTGGATCATATGGATGAATTCTCCAGTTATATATATTTTTTCATTTCTCTGCATTTTTAATTCTTTATCTTGGGATATTTCTTTGACTTTATTTTCAAACTATCCACAGATTGTTTTTTAACTTAAAATATTTTCAACATAGAAGAATTTCTGGTTTTTCACTGGCCTTTCTTTTAAGTAACCTCTTACTGTTTTATAGATAAAACATTTTGAGATTTCTGAAGATAATAATTCGAGCTTTTTAAATTTTTGTCTTATTCTCCTAAGTTATTCTTTCCCTCTAAGTTATTCTTTTCTTTTTAAAAATCTTTACCTGTGTCTTCTCTTTGGAAATTTTCTTCAAATGTTAGGTGATCTTAGTGTTAAGATCTCCTTTCATCTTTTTAGAGTGAGAGTATAAAAAACTAGGAGCTCTGTGTGTAGGGTCAGGTCTCATCCGCTGGAGGCCTCTGCTTTAGGAGAATTGCTCAGAGGACTCTGAAGGCTGGAATGTAGATATCTTTTCTTTGTGATCATTCAGTGAGGGTGTGAATGACTGGCTGCCCCACGTGCAGTAAGGCAGGTATATTAGCAGGGATGGCTTCCCGGGGTCCCGCCTCACAGCAGGGCCCCACCTTTGGGTTAACATTTGTGTTCTTTGTCTTGAAGTCATTCATACATTTATCTCTGAGTTTGTATTTGTAATCAAGTTCAATGCAACAGTAGAACATAGGTAAAGGCTTGTAGCCTCAGCTTAAGGAGTCCTACCTCCTCCCCAGGATGGGTTTTCTGAGTCTCAGCTCTATGCCTTCTGGATCCGCAGCTAGCCCAGCTTTCCCTAACCTATCATGGTCTGGTGACCCTTCTGATCTTCCACTTGGGGAAGTGGTAGAAGTCTGCATTCAGATGGAGCTTTGGATAGCTTGAGTCCCTGAGTGACTATGATGAACAGAGCTGACCCTTCAGCACCACACTGAATATGTAATATGAATAAGAAATGAAATTTTAAACAGCAGTTTTAAGGCTGTTTATTACTGCAGTGTAACATACGTTACACTGACAGAAACAGTTATTGTACATTGAAGCGGGGATTGCTGTACTAAGGCCTATAGTATGTGGCATTGTCTTATTGGTTGGGTGCTGGTTGGAGGAAAAGTTGAAGCTAGACAAATGGTAAACCATCTCCTGTGGTAAAGCTGAAGCTAGACAAATGGTAAACCATCTCCTGTGGTAATCTGGAAGGGACTTGATGGACCCACCTAATTTGTGTCTCTAGAAGAAGAGGCAGAAAATAGAATGTTGGTAATGCATGATGATGGCTGTTAACTCTACTGTGACAAGATACTTCAAGAAAGATGAATTCAGATAAGAACAGGCCAATTTACAGGCAGGAATAAAAGTAAGAGAGAGAGTCCATAAATTCAAGGAATTGTAGGGTTGGAAGAGGCAACTTTCTCTCAATATCAAAGACTAAAAATAAAATAGAAAAAGCTTTTAGTCAAGAAAGGCTGATTAAACTCAAGTATATGGCTGTTACATTTATTATTAAATCCATTGAATGACTAAAGGTATCTTCTTCAATGTTCAGCTAAAGGTATGGCTCCAAGAAATCCTTTTCAATTGAACACAAATAGTTTAGGAATAAAGACTAATGTGAGCAGAGCCCTCTGTTATACTTTGTTGGACTACAGTAAGAATAAGAAATAAACATTGGTTTTTTTCTAAGTCACTGCATTCTTGGGCTTCCAAGACTGATATGTTGATGTCCTGTCTTTTCTGCTTTGTGACTAGAGGACAGTCATTTGAATATGGACTTTCTCACAGTCAAAAGGGATTGCATTGGTTGTTCCTGCTAAAGATTTAAGTGAAATCAGCAGAAGTTTTCAAAGAGTAAACCCTGTAAATCCCCTATGGAGAGGGACATGATCCCCATGTCCCTCACTCTGTGTGCCTTGGACCTTTCATGTTGACCTGATGTCTGACACAGGAAACTGTGTCTTAGGTAGGTAGGGCTGCCATAACAAAATGCCATAGACTGGGTGGCTTCAACAGCAGAAATTTATTTCTTACAATTTGGAAACTAGGAGGTCCAAGATCTGTATTCTGGCATGATTGGATTCTGGTGACCGCTTTCTTTCTGGCTTGCAGACTGCCACCTTCTTGCTGTGCCCTTACATGACAGAGAGAGTACATGCATGTGTGTGCTTTCTGGTCTCTTTTTGAAAGGGCATTAATTTCATCGTGAGGGCCCCACACTCATGACCTCCTCTAAGCTTAAATACCCCCAAAGGTCCCATCTCCAATTACCATCACATTGGGTTTTAACTTATGAATTTGGGGGACATAAAAATTCAGTCCATAAAACCCTGTGATCCTGGAAGACTTGCTTCCCTTAGAAAAGGAATAATAGAGGATAATAATTAGAAGTTTTAAAATTTTTGCTTTTATGTTATCCAATTAAGTCTGAACCTTGGTGATCTATATTGACTCAAAAAGATTCAGGTGTTTTTATACTTTTAAAAGAATACTGTGTTTCCAGTTATTTGGTAAATCCGTGTAAAAACCCATTTGTCTTTTTAAATCACCAAATCTCCTTTCTCTGACTTAAAAAGGCCATCATAAAATACATACTTGTGTAGGCTCAGCAGAACACATAATATAATGAATGTATTTTTTTTTTTAACCTCTAAGGCTTCTGAGTTAACTTCTTACCTTTCAAGCAGGCTTTGTTGTTGTTGTTGTTGTTGTTGTTGTTGTTGTTATAAAAATTTTTGCTGCACCTTCTCAGATATTTTTGTTATTCTTCAGACAAAATTTCCTAAAATCAGAAGCAGGGGCTCTGTGGATACTACTTGCCTATTATTTCTTTAGAAGGCTGTTTTTCAATCTGCTGTTGTGTATCAAAACAGCATTCTAAATAGCTGAGTTATTGAAATGTTTAGGGACAACTAGGCATCTGGGAAAGGTACCCCTATAGAGGCTGGGTTAGCATTGGGGAGAGCAGTGCCTCAGGCTACCTTGTTACAGACAAGGTAGCTCCAAATGAGAGATGTTTTCCAAGCTTGTTACTGGCATATTCGTAATATCTTGAGTGATCATTGACGACAATGCTCATGCCTTGAGATGACAAGGAAAGTGTCTGAAAATTTCATGGCACTATTTGATAGGAACGGTCATGTTGGAAGAGGACTTTGAGCTTCCTTTTCACCTTCAGAATTAAATTGTTGCTTTTATTTCAGCAGCAAACGTTTCCCACCTCAGTTGAGCATGCTTTTTTTTTTTTTAATGATAAATACTTAAGGTACAGCCATGCTTTACTCCTGTCTCTTGGCCAAGTGTATTTTAAAGGCTCAGTATTTAAATGTACTCTGGGAAATGACACGTGGCTCAGTGTGATGCTGTGGAAGGGCTTGGAGGAGAAATCTGGGACACTGGATTTTGAGTCCAACTCTGCTGCTAACTACCTTAAGACTTGACACAGTCATTTAGCCTGTTCTGGCCTCAGTCTTCTCCTCTCTGGAAAAGGAATTTGGATTAGATGATATTAAAAGTTGCATTCTCAATGTACAGTTTTATGATTTCTGTATATTTTAGGTAAGTGAAGGTAATTTTACATGAAATGGGAAAACTCATGAATTTTAGCAAAAAATTACATGAAACTAACACATGATATTTGAGTAAACAGGAAGGTTAAATTTGTTTTCCAGAAGATTAATTATATCAGGAGTACTAACTCAGGGGCTCTAATGTGTTATATTGATTTTCTTCTAGGATGGTATATATGGTTAATTACTGGATCACATAAGAATATATATAATGAAATTAGTATGACCAAAAAGTATCAATTTTATTTTTTTAATCTGCACTTAGACATTAGTTTCTTTGTGGTGTTTTATTGTAAGTTAAATTAGGGGTTTAACTTACGCTAACTAGCATATATACAATATTACACTGTCTATGCCACATTATATTAAACTATAGGAATTGTTATACTAACCCTAGCATATATACAATATTACACTGTCTATGCCACATTATATTAAACTATAGGAATCGTTATACTAACCCAAAAAGATATACAATTGAATCATATCGGAAACTCCTTTCAAAAGTTAATCATTGCTCCATCTGGAGTAAATTGTTTTGAGATGCGGTGGACATCTATTGAGTTAGTGACTTGTTAGGCTCCTCAGTTATTCCAAGAGGATGCCAGCCATACTTCAGTTGGTATGTATTCTAAGTTCTTTGACCCTCTAGACAACTAAAAGTATTTAGTAGATTTTCAGGGAGCACAATACCAATCTTATCATGATCATATGAAATAAAGTGTAATGTTGAAGTTAGCAGCATGAGCCTTGGAATTAGACTCCTTAAATCTAATTCTGGTGCCACTCCTTACTGAGTGACCCTGGATAAGTCACTTAGCTTCTCTATTTCAGTTTCCTCATCTGAAAATTAGAGATAACAATATCTAGGGAGGACTGTATAAAAGATTTAGAGTCTATCTATCCTTCTATATATTCTTAACTTTGCCTCATTGGTCAAATCATATCTCCAGAGAATTTTGAACCCTGTATTGATAGCATTTGTTGTTTTAGTCAGGGAAATTAATACACCAAAGTTTTGTTTCTTGCTCACATCATGATCTAATTCAGGTCAAATGGCTTTCCTTGGAGGTATTCCTCTGAGCTAAGGATACAGGATCCCTCCATCGTGTGATAGTGCTGTCTTCAACATGAGTCTTCAAGGTCAGTGTGGAAGAAGAAAGCAAGATGACGTTATTATGCCTGGGCCTAGATGGAGGGAGCATTGCTTTGTATTGTCTAGAATCTAGTCACATGGCCCCAACCTAATCTCATATGGCTGGGAAATTTAGTGTTTCTGTGTGTGCAGGAAGAAGAAACGAGGTTGAGGCAATCTCTGTTACACATGGTCCTGTGGACTCATTTTTACAAGGCTGTAATTAAGTCAGTATGAGAAACAATTCAATGACACGTTTTCTTTTTGTATAAATGCTATTGAATAGTGTCTTTTTCATGTGGAACATGGGATCTGATCTTAGTTTAATAATAGCTGTGCCTCTCCTGGGAAAATTGTTAATATTTCTCTTATGGAAAATAAATTGAGACCAGACTTCCCTTTTCAAGTTGGCAGGCTACTAGAAAGTTTAGAGCCAAATGTGTTGCCCATCTGTAGCTACTATCTTCCTTGCTCAATTCAAAGCCCCACAGACTTAGTTTTCTTATATTATTTCCTTCACAAGTAGTTCATATCATTTTTGTTGCATTTGATAAATCCTTATAAATCACAATAAATACATTTTTCTTAATGGGGCTTAAGTCAGGAGGTACAAAAACTGCCTTATATAGAGGAGTATCTCATGGAAATAGTTATCACCCAGTCCATTAATTGATGAGATTCTCTTGTTTAAAACCCTTGAGAGGTAAGATATTCCCACGAGTAATAATGGCTCAATTTTCTAGTGATTCTCAATTCAGGAGGTAGGAATAGATGCCATAGAATAGAATGTTATAGAAGGAGGAAGGTGAGATTCACTCCGCTACACAAACACATCTGGTACCACTGATATAGACAGACATTTAAATAGTAATATTCTCCTTCACTGCAATATTATCATAACTGTCCTTTCTCCACATGTAAATTTTTATCTAAGAAGAGAGAGAGTCCCCTGTTCTCAGAATATCAGGTTACCTTAGTGCAGTTCAAGTTCCAAATGTTGAACTGAAGAGTGGTTCTTGGGCTGAGGTAATATCTTCTTGGCCAGAGAGGAGCCAGGTGCTAGTCTGCTAGTGACAGTGTTTTTTTTTTTCTTCTAGGAAAAAGTCATTTTTCCTCTCTTTGCCTCTTTTCCCTAGGAAAATGTTTTCATGCTGTTCAGAGGAAGGCAGAATGCTAGAAAGAGTACTTTGAAAGGCAGTGATTTTTTTTAAAGAAATTGTGTCTTGTCTTTCTCACTACACTAGCTGTTCAGTGAAGTTGAATTGGGAATTGGAAAAGACTAACTGGCTTAGCTGTTGCTTTATGCAGACTTCACAAATAGTGAGATGACACAGATTTACCTTAAAGATAAAATAGACAAACTGGGGTGAAATATGGTGTATTTATGATTGGTTAACCTTGTGCCCAGATCCCACCAACTGAGCCTCTAACCATTTTTGTAGTTTGCCAGTACTGGTTTCTTGCAGGCTTCTTATAAGTCAGATGATGTGGTGGTCAGCCTTCAGGATGGCCCCCAGTGGTCCCCACCTGCTGGTGGTCATACCCGTGTATAGTCTCCTCCCGCATTGTGCCAGGGTTGGTCTATATGAACAATAGCATAGGGCAGATATGGTGGTGATTCACTTCTGAGATTAGATTATAAAAGATTGCAGCTTCCATCTTGGGTGCTGACTCTCTCTCTTGGATCTCTTGCTCTGTGAGTAGCCCTATGCAGAGACCCATATTGTAAGGAACTGAAGTCTCTGGCCAAGTGCCAGTGAAAAAGTAAGACCTGCAAACAATCCCACATTAGGTGATGGAGCTTGAGTGCAACCTGGTGAGAAAAGCTGAGCCAGAACCACCCAGCTAAGCTCCTCTAAGATCTTGATGGTTGGAAACTATTAGAGATAATAAATGCTTATTGTTTTAGTCTGCTAAATTTTGGAATGATTTGTTATTTGGCAATAGATAACTAATACACATGAGATAGAATGAACATAAATATTTTCTCCCATATATCAGAAACATTGAAAGATACCTGACTTTTCTTTCTCCTTCAATTTCTTTCCTCCTTTCCACTTTAATAAATATACTTATCACCTGGCACAGGAAAGGAAATTAGATTCTCTACTGATGTTGAAACTGATGTTGAAACCCATTTGACAGTATCTTGAAGTGGTGATTGAAGAGATGAGATTGCTCCTAATGCTTAGTGTGAAAAGATTTCCTTCCAACATATCTTGTATTAATGGCCATTATTAATTATCATCTAGGCAGCTCCCTCTTTTTTCCTCCTTCTAGAGAGTCAGAGAAGTATCTCTTCTGTTGGGAATAAAATATGGATTAAGACAGAATCTGCTTCTGGTCTGAAGTTAGTTCTTTCTGTCCACATGTTCTGTTTCCCTTCTTGAGTATTTAGGATAATGGACAGAGAACACTTTTTAGGAGCCAGATATACCATCTTAAATTTTGCCATGAGATACTGCAAAGAATCATGGATCAGAATTGGTTTCCCTTCATTTTTTGACATACAAGAGCTGAGTAGGAAACTTCCTTGAGATACCTGAAGCTTAGTGTCCATTTTAATGTTCTATTTAAGTAAAAAGTTTAATATTTTACTAATGTTTTAATTTTTAATATAGCTTTTGTATAGAATGGTAAACATAGTTTTACTTCCATTATCTCAGAGACTCAGATGATATTACTCTAATTTAATAAATTGAGAAAGTACTAAAAGGATCTGTGATTTGTCCAAAGCTCCCAGAGGTTTAGAGGTATTTGTGACTAGAAACTCCATTTTCTACCTTCATTACAAGCTTTTTTTTTTTTTTTTTAATACAAGAGTAGTCAGTCAATTAGTTGAATTCAAATCAATTTTCTATGTATGTAGAGTGGTTTTTGTGTAGCAAAAGATAGATGGCCTTAGAGAGAGACATCCTGTGAACTTTCTTAAATGAGGACCATTCTCTGAGATAGTAATTAAGGTTTTAAATAGCACAAAACAGTTTGGACAGACCATCCAATTTTATTATTATTTAATAAAATTCATTTTCCTTAAAATAACACTTCTGCTAAAACTGAATGGTACCTCTTTATCTTGGACAGTATTATCATATACTACAGCAAAAATATTAAGAATATGTTTGAAATTCAGCCATGCTGTGTCAATGAAACAACCCCAGAAAAATCACTCTTATTTGAATCTGCCTGAATTTGTTCAAATCTGTCTTCGCAGAGCCTCTGCTGAAGTGTGTCTAAGGGGGCACCCTTTATTCACAGGGCTGCAGCGTATAAGCAGGGCCTACCTTCCATCCTGAGCATGGTTATAAGTAGAGTTAATCTTCATCTGGAATGTGCCTTGCTCCTGTTCTGCTTGTCCATGGAGGACATTAATCAGTGCTTCCTTGGAAACAATGTTCTGGTATATGAGTTAAAATTGTAATGAATCTAAAGAGAGGCAAATGAATAGGTCTAAAAATAGATTCCTATTGAGCAAAATCCATACCCCTCTCCCTTAGACACAGTACCCTTGGTTCAGTATCTACAGCAGTCAAGGGCATGATGCTTCCCAAGGACTGTGCCCATGGCCTTGGTGCACATATGAGCACACCCAAGAGCCTGCAGGACAACTGGGGTCTTGTGCAGAACAATTAAACTGCCAGATTCCAGCTGTGCTGCTCTTTTCAGATTTTTCTAACATTAATTTCTACATGAGCCAAGGCAAAAGAGCAATTGGGAAACCTGATTATTGTTCTCAAGGCTTCCTCTGTGGACCATCTCATTTCTCCCCAATGAAAGGAGTGTTTTACAGTTCTGCCATGTGCCTACAAAACGTCTGTTTATTATCTTAAAAGAAGAAAGTACTTCTAAATAACATACACATAATTCCCAGTTAATTTTAATTTTAATCATTATGCAAATCTAATGAGGCACCTTTAATTTTTGTTATTCCCTAATTTGGATATCTTCCAAGAATATTTTTAAAAATATTATTCAAAAATACCCATAATAGTATAGAATACATTTCTTCCTGGATGCTGACCAAATTAGTATTAAATAACTTCAAGGATTCCATCATTTATAAATAAACACAATTTGGAACTGTAATGTTTTAAGTTGAAAACTTGCCAAGGTCATTTCCATCATCATTGATTTGGTCAGGATATGTTCTGAGAGACTTTTCAAGTCTGCTGCTCTACTAGATTCACTGGAATTTATGAGATTTAACTATCCAGGCACATGAGCACTCTGTTGCTGGTAAGGGTGTGGGCTTTACAGTCTCTCTGAATGCTCATTCTGGCAAGACGCTGTGGACCATGTGATGGTCACAAGGACCCTTTCCTTGAGACGCAGTCAGGCCCTAGCAGTCCACTCCACTCTGTGTTCGTAGGTCCTCCCTGGACTCTTGAGGGGCAGCAGGAGGTGGAGGCCTAGAGTAGGAACTCGGTAAATGTTTGTTAAATGAGGGACTGAATCTTGCAGAAGAGAGTTCAGGAGAGAGAAGTGAACCTTTTCCCAAATCTAATTCCATTGGTAACCACTTTCTGTTTCTGCTAAAAGTTCTACCACTTAGTGACATGTTTTTGGGGGGGTGCATGTGTGTGTGTGAGAGAGAGAGATCCTGAGGCCTCTGCTGTCCTTGTCCTTCAGAGTGGTTTCTCTGTAGAAAAGAATTGAGGAGGGAGAAAGTCTTGCATTCTCAGAACATGAGTAGTTAAAGGGGGTGTGAGGAATTATGAAATGAGGGGGGCCTGTGAGTGAAATCCAGGGCACTTGTAGCTCCCCTGAAATGTCATGAAAATTTTAGGTATTTATCCATATATGTTTATAAATTTTTATAAGAAAGTAGATCCATAGCTTTTATTAGATGCTCAGAAAGGTTCGGGTTCCCAAACCCTTAAAAATCACTGCCATACAGATTATCAGCAGCAGCTAGAGACAGATTTTGTAACCGATCTAATGCTATCCTTACTCTAGGTGCTGGGGTTTTAAAGTGCAATTCTGAAATAATTTGCTATTAAATACGCAAAATGCCATTTGAGTCAAAAGTCATGTTATCTTTGTAATCAAGACTGTCAAATGCCGTGTGGTACAAACTTTCACTTAAACTCAGAGCTGACTGATTTTTTTCAGTTAGCAAGTTCTTTACTTGTTCTGCTCTCATGGACCCTGGAACAGAAGTTCCATGATAATGGAGCATTTGCAAATTACGTTTTTCAGTGCAATGGAAATGGAAGTTTCATTTTTTATTCTTTTCAGTCTAGTAGAGCTCTGTTCTCTCACGCCTGAAATATATTTTCTTTTACAATCTATCTTTCTACTGGTTAAATATTCATGATACAAAGGAGCCTTCTAGAAGGCAGAATAAGTTGAACACATTGTGTTTCATCTTTATGATGAAAAGTAGATATCCCATTAAAAGGCAAATCCTTCCTTTGAAATGTTGAATAGAAAGGCACTTAAAAAAGAATCTTACAGATTAAATTTGGAGGAATAAGAATAACCAATAAAACTTATTTGATTTTGAATTAGATAAATTACCATTTATTTTTTTAATAAGTTTTGACGTGTGTGTACACATACACATACACACACCCACACACTATTGTAAAAAAGAGAGGATAGAATGCAGCCATCTAGTGTTTGTATAGAACCTAATAAGCATTATCTTGTTTTTACTAAGAAAATTTTAATCAATATGTTGTTTAGCAAACATTCATTCACTTGTTTATTCATTTATTTATTAAGCAGACATTTGAGGGTCTGCAGGATGCTAAGACCTTTGTTAATCTCTGATGTGAAAATATGAATAAGAAGTGATCTCTCTTCAATAGCCTACCTTTCAGCCCAGGAAACAGACTAAACACAATCCAATGTGGCCAGGGTCCCTACTGTCAGTGGAAGCTACATAATAGGGAGAGATCTAATGTGAGATCTCCGGAGTATAAACTTGGTGCCATTATATATTAGCTTTGTGACCAAGGCCAGTTACCACACCACTGTCAGTCTCAGACTCTTTATCTGTAAATAGTATCACCACCTAGGATTGTCATGTGTATGTAAATGCCAATATATTCTGCATAAATGTTCATTGTTATGGTTATTATTATTAAATACACAGCGTGAACAAAGTACTTGGGAGCACAGAGAGGGGAACTATGAAAAATGACTAGAAACGTTCTGGAAAGACAATACAGAGAATGTGCTATCTGAGCTTAGCGGGGTTAGGGTGAGAAGGATCTTCAGAGGAACACAGATGGCATGAAAATGTATAGGTACTGAGAGGGGAGGCTTAAGTAGCCTATAGCTGGAGAAGGAGGCCTTTTAGACTGCTTTGTATTGTTTTCTTTCATGTATTCAACTTAGTTTTTTTAAAAATCTCTTTTATATAACTGTAATTTGCCTCTTAAAGATTTTCTCTTCTTGATATCAAAAAATAATTTCAGTCTAATAAGTAATTGTCACTTTTGGGCCTCTTTATTCCCAGCTAGCTAGTCTCACACATGGATTTGTTGATTCCATAATTTTTAAAGAAATATAGATTTTTTAAATTGGAAACATTCCATAAATATTAAAATATATATATTTTTAATATTCACATTCAAGGCTAAGGTTTTCTATTTTCCATCTCCCTTTATTTCCAAAATATTCCTACTTTCTTTTATTTAAACTACTTTTTACTGAGCATTTTTTATTTTATACACAGTGTTGTTTTATATATAACTTGGTACTAAATTCAATTTTTTATTTGCTATTTGATTGACTAGTACCTGTCTGTGCCACATCACCCTAAAGCTTGTGGAACTTATATATGAATGTGTGTGCATGTGCATGTGTACATATGTACATCTTACCATTTTGCAAACATGAGGCAGTTTTAAGTGGAAAAAAAAAACAACAACAACAACCATTTTTCTAAACTCCCAGAATAATTTGTGAGATATTGAGAAAAACAGGGTACAGAAGTAACAGTGTAGCAGTAACTGGTAACATGATTCAGAAGATGTGCTCCATTTCTTTAGTTCACAAATATGTGCTATCATTTCTATTAAAGTACATTCTCCTGTGGCCTTCTTTCTTATAAATTTTGCCTAAACTCTCCAGTCTTGAACCTATGATACTTGAAATTTGAATTGATACAGGTAATATATCCAGAATGACAAATAACAGTTTTTCGTTACTTTAGCACATGTATCTTGAATAGACTTAGAATTTAAAATAAAATCCTTATCAATGTTTTCACAATCAACTCATATTGTCAGTACATTCAAATGCTTTTAGAGAATATAATATTCTCTCTGCACACCAGGATTCTCAGCAAGTGTTAGCCTTAATTTTCAGATGTATTAGAAATCAGTGTACTTGAAATACTATTATTTTACCAATATCTATTCTCATGTTTAATAAAATTCTTATCTATGTAAATGTCTGCAAAGAATTCAACACTATTAATTGAATTGAAACTATTTGATTACTCAGAGATGAATGTTAAAATGACTAATATTTTTTGGAGACAAATTTAATTTGCTTTTAAGTACTATAGCAAATGACATTCTTCTAGATCTCTGAATGGTATTGATGTTTATGTGTTCAGGTGTTGCACAAATTAAGGAACTAAATCACTTTCATAGGTAGGAGTTAAATGTGGTAGAAGAATCATTAAAGTAATTTACAGCTGATGATATGTCAAAGCAGTTTCCTATGAAATCCTACAGAGATGGGAGGGAGAATGAATCATTGAGAATTAAAGATTTTTCATCTCTAATTACTTTAGCTCTCTTAGGAACCACACATAAAATTTTAATGTAAAAAAATAAGACAACAAACACCAGAGAGGGAGTATTACACTGAATGCTGGCTCACTTTTTGATTTTCAAGACCAGAATTCTGGGATCAAGCCAAATTTGTATACTTGATTTTTAATGCTTCCTCTCTTCATCTTTACTGAAACAACAAATTGTTCAGAAGGCCTATGAGATTTCATTTCTTTGTCCTATTCAGTTGACTAAAATGAATGGGGAATGCCTAGAAAGCTTTTCCTTCAGCATAGATTTTTTCTTTTATTTTTAATGCAAGTTAAATAATCCCTTAGACTAAAAAATGATTTTAGGTACCCTTGAATTTGTATATGAAATCCAGGTATGTTTGTCATTATTTAGTTGAGGGTTGCAGTGGGCATCTATTGTTTTGGTCATACAATATCTATTCACCATTCTCTGGATAAAATCATTCCCTTTTTCCTCTGGGAAATCCTCTGTCACTTAGTCTTCCTTGGGTTAGGGGGGGCGAATATGTGGCTCGAATGTGGTTAGAGCATTAAAGTCTCATAGTCACAGTGGTTGGCTCAGGGGCAAGTACATGAGCACAGCTATTTTGTTATGGTAAGGACGTTGGGAATGAAGTTAACATGGAGGAAAGGAGAGTAAAAATCAAGAAGAGAGGCCAAATCTCAGTAACTTTTTGAACCTCTGGAAAAAAGACCTAAAATTTTTAGCTCTTTCTTCCAAGCACTACCCTCTTTTCAGTTATGCCAGTTTAAATTGCATTTTCTGTCATTCACAACTAAAGGAATCCTAACCAAAGTATGCACAGAATTTTTGAGTTGGAAATCAATGAATTGCAAGGTAGCAGGGGTTAAAATGAAGTACAGCTTCATTCCTGTAGCTAATTTCAAAAGCATGGATTTTTTTCCTCTCTAAATATCATTTCTTCCCAAATAAGATTGCTAAAACTTATGCTTAGATGTAGGCATGTATAAAGAATCAATCTGGCAGTTTTGAAATAAAAATCCTGACAAAGTAATCCAAGTTCTTTTATGTTTTCTGAGAGAAATTATCTTTTTCTATATTGTGCCTCTGAAATGAAGACACATCTAGGTTTCAATTTTTCAATAGTCCTAGGGGCAATGTGGCAGTTGTTCCTGTGCCCACCGTGCCCACTGCCTAATGCAGCAGAGAATGGACTGGAGGCTGGCCTTGATCGCCCAGGTTTGGAGGCACAGAGCTAGGCAAGCTATGGCCGTGTGCATGCACTGAACTCAGCTTTGCACCAGCCTAGCCAGAGAAGATACCCACATTTGTGGTGACGTGGAGGTCTGCATGAAAACCTCAGAAAAACCTCAGGAAAAGGAGGCAGCTGGCTGATCTGGCCTCATAGAATCAGCTTTCTGGAGATTTTGCAGGACCTTTTGCTCGTAGACCACCATGCTCAGCCTGTTTAATGCTTTGGAGTCTCTCTTTATGTTATGGACTATGCAGTTAAATGTTTGCTATATATTTTTTTTCCCCCAGCAATTTATTCATGTTTTTGGTAGGATCAAGGTGTTTAATAGCCTAGTCTACCAGGTTGGTGTAATCTGAAGTCTCTGATAGGGTTTTAAGAATTAATTTCCTTGACTGGTCGTCATTTTGCTGGATCAGTATAAAATTGTCCGGGGATTGTCAGACTGTGTATGAAATGATCCATTCAGAGACTGGCTCAGAGAAGGAGCTATGTGTGTGTTGGTGTCAGAAGAGGATAGGGTGGATTTGCATGTAGCCCAGCAAATGTCTAACTGGCTAAAAGTAAGAAATCTTTCTGGAAAGGACAAGGGTTTAGAGTCCAGCAAATCTTCTCCATTTCCTATTTGGAGAAAGCTCTGGTAGCGTCTGTCCCTTGGTCTCACAAGCTCCTCATCACTGGGAAGCACTTTCAGACACTTGAAAGCCCTAAGGGAAAATAATAGTCAACCTAGAACTTTGGACTTGGCAAACACTCTTTCCAGAATAAGGACAAAATGAAAAAAATTTAGACAAAGACTGAGAGAGCTTACTCTTTCCGCAGTGCTTTCTAAAAGAAATATAGTTCAGCAAGAAGAAAAGTGAATCCAGAGGGAAGACATGAGTTAGAAAATAAAAATATAAGGGGCAGAAACCAAAAAAAAAGGTCATGAAATTTAACCATTGATGGTGCTTCCCCCCGCTCAGTATAAATAAAGTGAAACTAAATTTAAAGACAATAGCAAGATATGTTATAAAATCCAAAGGTGATTAAATCATATTTTCAGGAGGAGTATATAAAGTTGAAGAATTTATACATTTAGACTTGTAGAAAAAATGCACAGATGAGAATATGTTAATACTTTAAGATAGCTTTCAGAAAAATTGCAAATTTTACCTATTAAAGACATAAAGATAGAAATATATTTTCATCAGCCTAATCAAAAGCAGGATGAGGAGAACAAAAGAAGCAAAGAAATGAACAGTAAGTAGGAATTACAAAATAAGATAGGAGTAACTGTAAATGTATCAGTATTTAGAATAAATATTGTTAAGCAACAAATAATTATTGCCAAGTAACAAGTAAATATTGTCAAGTTACATTATGTTGACTTCAAGTAACATCAACAGGGTAAAGTAGTAAGCTAACAGACACCTTGATCTTACCCCAAATACAAATAAATGCTAGAAAAATATTTATCACTAGATTAAAAACACATTATCTCATTCATTACTGTTTTATAATCTTGACATTGAGCACATCTCTCTACCTTGATCCTCTTCAGTAATATTTTGTCTATTCCTGATCTTTTATTCTTTCAAATAAATTTAGAAGTAGCATGCCAAATGTAATGAAAACATGTCCTATTTTGTTTGAATTTCATTGATTCTATTGCTCTGATAATTTAGGGATTTTTTGTGCCTTTTTGACATTGAGTCTTTCTACCCATAGTAATTCTTTTCTCTATTTTTAAATTGTCTTCATGAATATCTTGGTAATGCCTAACTTTCTCCAAAATTATATTGTGTATTTTTTGGTACCTTCTAAATTAGTTGGTTACCTATTCTATTCCCCCCAACATTTACCAACTACCTAATTAAATATTATTATTTCTTAATGAAAACAGCCCTCATTTTGGGAGATGAAAGAAATTCTTTCTCTTAACTTCTTCCTATAATTAATGAAGTTGTGGGTGATTCGAGGACCATATATATGTGTCAGATTCTACCACGAGTGCTGGCCAGAAATTAAGGGAAATTCATTGCAAAGAATGTAGTTCTATGGCAAATGTGTTAGAAGCCATGATTTACGATCTGTGTCTAAACTGTTTGATTCAGATAATGGTTGGCAGGGCAGCCTGAGTTATGACCGATGTGGCTGACTGATCATTTAAAGTCCACATTATTAATATACTTTCCGAGAATGTAAACAGTTAAGTGGAAAGTTGCTTCTCTTCCTCCTGAATCTGCTTACATATAGGCCATTCTAATGTTGTGATTCAGAATCACCAAAGTGCTAGGAGTATTTTTCATTAATGATTTAAAGTTACCTTAAACTGCAGTAAAAACTTCTGTATAAAACACGTCACAAAGAATACTGATATATTACAGATACCAGTGTAGCCTTTGCCAGCATTTTTGAATTTGTTTGTGGGTTCAAAATCAAGCAGCTAAAAATAACAATTACTGTTGTGCTTCAAATGAAAGATAAGGACAGCTGTCTTTAGGACTTAGTATAGTCTAGACACTTAACAAAATACAAGGAACAGTAAGCAAATAGTAACTAATAGGTTGTTTTAGCAAAACTTTGAATTTGTATCCATTGCCTGTTTATCCATGTGGAGAATCCCATTTGGTGCCCTGTGGGACATTTCTAAGAGTGTTTGCTTCTGCCTGTTTGTACCACTAGGACCTTTGAGTGGTTTCAGGATCAATTAAATAACATTCTATGTAGAAATCATAAATTATCCTAGCTCATCTCTATATTTCATATCAGATAGCAATGAGTTGAAGAGATCTCGGCTTCCAGTTATAAATTCTGAAGAAAAGCTTAATGCTTAAGTATGTAAAAAACACATTGTCCTGGCTTTTCTCCTTGGAGAATTGTAGCAACCAAGGGCAAGCAAATCAGAAGAGTAAAATATTTACCTACCTAGTATGAATTTATTCAATTATTATATTTCTGCATTGGCTTACACATTTCTCTGTTTCCTGAATGCAATTTATGGTTTGTGTGTCTTGTGTTGTAATTTTCAAGAGGGCAGCATCCATGGTGGTTAATTGTTTTATGCCACATTAGAAGCAAATAGTTGTACATAACGAATGTTGTTTGAAGATGGTGGTGGTGGTGACTCTATACACATTTGTCTTCAGCATTAATATAATTGACCTGATTTGGATCTGGATGTGACAGGTTTGGATATAAGCCTGGAAATGTCTTAGCATCATTCCATAAAATCAAAGAATCAGTTTCCAGCTTGAATTCCAAACAAGAAGTCCAAAGAGTTGCAGGATTATTCTCTTGCAGAGCTTCGGAGTGTCAGAGGATGCCTTGTAAGAACCACTGTCTGAAGGTCCAGGGTAGAGGCATGGCTCCCACATCAGGTGGTCATCATTAGAGGAGAAAGCAAAGCCAACAACATGCACCTTGCAGAGTGTCCTGGAAAAATACCAAAGCTCCTTACCCATGCCTTTGGCGAAGGCTCTTATCTTATAAGGGATTTTAAGAAAGAGCATATAAGACCAATAATCTTTTTGAAAATAGGAGTACAGTGAACACTTTGTTCTAGCACACTAAAATAAAAGTTAGAAAACCAAGTTGTTAGAAAATGAGACAGATTAGATGTGCTTGGAAGATAGGGGAAGTTAGTTCACAAGAAAATAACTTTGAGCACAGGGAATAGCTTATTGCACAGAGAAGATGCAATTGGTTTATCTGACCCTTGAGACATAGGGATTCTAAATTTTTGGGTGTGTGGCAGGGCAAGAGGTAGAAATGGAAAGAAATGTATCTGTGAGAGTTTCAAATGTCTGGAACATGAGTAAGGACATGGTCTGGTACAAATCTCCCTGAGGTGGCTTTGACAGGAAGGAAGCAACAGAGGCGAGGCAAGACCTGTCATGAAAGGTCTTAATGGTTCTACTCTTTGATCAAAGCCTTTTTGTGTGTGTGTGTGTGTGTGAAATTATCCTAGGCACATGTGGGAGCTGTGACAGCAGGGTGGTGTCTTTTATTTTGAGTGGTAACAAGATCCTCTGGGCCTGCAGAAATGGCCAGTTGGGGATGGAAGTGATAGCCATGTAAAAGTAGAACAGATGTGAGAGATACTGCAGGGATGTTTGTCCCATTACCTAAGTCAGAGACAGGGAATTGAAAGGTCAGACTCATCAGAGTCCTCGGCATCAACACACCAGAAGTCAGGGCAATTTCTCAAGAAATTGGGATGAATGCCCAATTTGTGGCCCCTGTTCTCTCTGTTAGAAAGCAGAGTACCACCTGGTTGCTCATTTGACTTAACAACCTGGCTATCCTTTTGAATTTGGTCCCCTGGCCCTGACATTACTCTGCTGGAGCCTCCATAGGATCTTGGTTCCATGCACAGAACAGTGTAATGAGGATCATTTTTGTAAGTATTTAATTTATGAATTTAAAATTTCTCACTTAAATCACCGACTGAGGCCAGGGGTTTTATTCTCCAAGAAAAAGTACTTGAATAGAGCAGAACAGTGTGACTAGAATAGTGATTTTCAAATGTTTCTTTGACTACCATGACATGTAGGAGTAAATTCATTATATGTCATGACCCATTACACAAACCTATGCATATGAAAAGCTAAAAGGTTTAGCAAAGTAATATTGATTCTAGCAATGTGCTATATACTATAATTTTCCTGTTCTGTCCTGTTTTGTTTTTGAACATGCTTTTTTGTAATTCACAAAGCTTATAACTCACAGTGTGGAACAATCTGCATTTTAGAAAACACTGGTCAAGAACGAAGGTCAACAAACTATGACCTGGGCCAAGTCTGCTGACTGCTTTTACAGAGTGATATTGGAACACAGCCAGGCTCATTCATTTACACATTGGCTAAGGCCGCCATAGCCCAAAATATTTACTCTCTGTTCCTTTACAAAATAAGTTTATTGACCTCAAATCTTGAATAAAGCAAGGCAGTTTAGGTATTTAAATAAATATATGTAGATTTTATATTCATATTTATATTCACAATCATATTTTTATGCACATTCATATCTGTGTATAGGTCTGTTTACATTTATTCTTAAGTAATTTAATTGTTGCAGTCAAAATATGCTAAGATTACTTAGAATGTTGTGTCCACTGGAGACAAGAGAGTGTTAGTGGCTGCTGCCATTGAAGTGTGTGAATGACGAAAAGATTTTAGGGTTCTGTTGCCAGGGGAGAATATGGATTCTTATAAAAATGCTGGATAACTTAAAGAAAATATGATAATAAAGAATTCCTAATTTTTTGGATCAAAAGACTGTTCACAGGGACTTTCTGTACCAGATCAAAAAAAAAAAAACAACCCACATTTTAGAGCTTTAAGACTGAAAAACTAAGTTTGATCTCGCAAGTTACTGACGTATAACTTCAATCGAGGTCATGGCTTCAACAGATCTATGGGAAAGTAACAGCATTGTGGTCATTTGGAGCAAATGCTTTTGAGAGCCACTTTGTGCTGGATGCTGTGGGGAGAACCTTACAATCCAGGTGGGGGAATTGGCACACATAGTGACCACAGTGTGAGAGGCCATAGGTGGTACATAGTGATTGCCTAACACATGCAGTGGACAT
Source organism: Eidolon dupreanum (assembly GCA_028627145.1). NCBI lineage: Eukaryota > Metazoa > Chordata > Mammalia > Chiroptera > Pteropodidae > Eidolon > Eidolon dupreanum. The sequence continues at coordinate 75,276,559 of CM053515.1, forward strand.
CCAATGGCAGGGGAGATCAGGGAAAGAGGCCATCACAGCTGAGCTGGAGAAATCATAGGGTGCAATAAACTAAAAGTTAGGGGGTGTAGCCTGGGAGCTTTTTGGAACTTCTGAGTCCTCATCAGTAAAAGTTTGATGACATATGATTTTCAGAATTACTATATTGTTCTACATTTTATAGTTTCACATTCACAGGAGAAGTAAGACATTTTAGGAGCTGGGGATCACATGAACCAAAGTGTGTGAAACAGAAAGAAGAGTGTGGGGATGCAGAGTGGTTTTCCTAAATATTACAGATAAAATGTCAGAAGACAGATATTTGGAATTGTAAGTAATCAATACTTCATGGTGGAGGAAGGGACAATATAATAATTGGATTTGGGCTCATGGTGAAAAGTGTGGATTTCGACCTATTTTTTCTTAACTGTGTTTCCCTTGAATTCTTAAAGCTTTTTATTCTGGCCTTTGATCAATATCATTCCTCAAATTCCAGCAAAAATATGTGCAGTAAAGAATTATTCTGTGTTCCTGTATTTTTACCATTAAAGGAAATGTAGCTACATCTCTGGTTCCTTTAGGAAGGTTCCGTATCCTAGAGACCTACAATCTGTAAACAGGGCATCACCACCCCCATCATCCAGCCCCACAGGAACCTGTGATAATGAAGTGTATGGGTCTACATCATGAATTTTTTGAGGATATACACTTAGATAAATGTATTATATAATATTCAGTGTCACATCATAGTGACAAATAAATAAAACTTGTGAATTTCCTCAGAGTCTCGGGGACATGGAGAGTGACACTTAAGTATTCTCAAATACACACAATTCTAATTTAAGCAAATTAGCAGCAGCGCAGCTTTTGTGCAGAAATGAGGCTAAGGAGTTTGTTTTGGTTTTGATAAGTCATCCTCATAAGATTGCATTTTTCTTGTTAGCTGCCTTTTTATTTCAAAGGCTATAAGGTAGCATTAAAGGGATTACTTTGAATACTAGATAGTTGCTTTCTATTTATAGTTTTAATCATGTTTCCAAATGATTCATGTTTGGCATTAAATTCAGTATAACAATAAATATTGAATACTGCCATCTTGAAGCTACAGCATGGCTTGTCTTGCTGTTTGCTCTCACAGAAATATTTCTAAGGATGATTGGAATTGTGTAAAAAAATCATACAGTAAATATTTAAGTATCACTTTCCCCTTTGAAATCAAGGATCTTATCAATGGAAATGTGATTAACTTCATAACAGCAGTGCTTTAATAAACACTTTTAGTAAATAGACTATTATTTCTATTTTACGTCTCAAGAAAAGTAAGATAAATAAAAAGTAGTATGTGTTATCATGAGTAATTTGTTGTATCATCATGGAGTAATAAACCAGCTTCATGTGCCTTCTTGATAATGGAGACAATTTATCATAGAACAGTGCCTACGGTTTCATATTAACTTGCTAACTGCTACTATTTATAATTGAATAATAAGACTAGTTGCAGGAGGTTTTGGGAAAAGGTCCACACAGTTTAGGTAGATTGCACACATTTTTATCCTGTACTAGCTAGACTTCTCTAAAGTTCTAATTAACATTATCAGTGCTCCCTGTTCTAGGCATTCACCCAGCTAGCTACCCTGGCAATCTGCAATACAGTGGGTCTGGCATACAGGACACGGTAATCAAAAGAGTCATTTAGATGTTGCAGTTAATGGGTATTTAAACTGTCTTGAAAGTATTATCCTTGTAGACAAAAATGAAAATACTATAATTTTCAAATAGCTCTGAATCACAGCACTCCCTTCACTGCTCCCATACTTAGTGACGGTGGTTTTCCATTGACGAGTAGTATGGTTGGGAATGAGTTCTGATATTATCTATCGATATGTTATCATGTGAATATGATTGAAGCACAGTCATGACGTGAATTGGGTTTCAAAAGTGAGACAAAACAGGGAAAGACGGACAATGTGAACTATAAAGAAAAAAAGAAACAAATTATGAGTGATGCTTAAAAGAATTACTGGTTCAGGAACCAGGTTTGTTTGAGTCTGACACACTGCAGAGGGAGTAAAAGATAATAAGTGACTTTGGTCAAGACATCTGAAGATGCTACTGAAGTGGGGTCATAAGAGAAAAGAGTCTTGATCCCTAGTGGTTGTTATTGGTGAGAAACTCATGAAGATGAGGCTTCTATAAGTGATTCATTCATTCATTCATTCACTCATTCATTTATCACTTTTTACTTGAATCCCTTCCATGTAGTAGGTCTAGGCATTAGATGTATTTAATAAAACAAAACAGACAGTCTCCCACTATGACATTTACATCCTAGTGAGGATACACAGTTGATAAATAAATGTATTGTTTCTTTCTCCATGGTGTAATAACCACTGTGGGGAGAAATGTAATAAGATAGATGGAATAGGGTATAACTGGGAGAGAGAGGTTTTATTGCTATTTTATAAAGCTGTCGTAGGAGGAGAGGTGGAGAAATTTCCTTTAAAATGGGAGTTATTGCAGTATGTGAATCTTGATAGGAATAATCTAAAAAAGAAGGAAAACAGGATTCAAGGATTAGAGGGAAACATCACAAAAGGAGTTCTTGATTAAACATGGAAAATGGGGTCTTGTACAAAAGTGAAGGGTTCTATTTAGATAGGAGTATGGATGAGTGGAATAATTAAAATAGAGATTAGTGGAGAGGTATAGTTATTGGCAATGCTGTGATTTGGCCACAGGAGTAGGTGCTGAGGTTTTAGGGCAAGGACAAGGTTACTCGGACAGGGGAGTTCAAGGAATGAGAAACCAGGGTATTATTGGATAGTTATATATTCCATATTGAAATCACCAGAAATTATGACAGGAAGAGTATTGGAAAGAGTTACAGTAAACCAAGTGCTAAGTTTTTCAAGGAATAAGGGATATGATCCAGGGTTCTGTAGAAGACACAATATTTAAATGAATAAATATAAACCCTTTACCATTTAGGAGATGGGTACTCCTGTCTGATCCCTCTTCCCTCAGTGAAAGGCTGGGAGACAGTCCATTGGTCCAGGGAGACTCTCCTTTATCTGGAATTTCAAAGACGCTGAAAATCAGAGAATATGCAAAATTAATAGTTAAATGGGATCAGCTGAATCAACTAACTAGAGAAATGGGTACAATTGGGTCATCAAAATGAGGCAGCCTGTGGCAATACGAGGCGTATAGCCAGGAGATCAGAGGACCAGGAAGAGGAGAGTAGAAGAGATTGCAGGAATCAGGTAACTGGAAGCTTCCTTGGAGATAGGAAAGGCAGAGCAGGGATGCTGGAGGTGGCTGTTATATTTAGGCTTGTGAGAGATCTCTCAAGAGAGTGTGACAGCTTGTCCAGTTTTACTTAAAGGGTTAGGATCAGAGTAGACAACAACCAAGCCCCTATATTGTGGCATTCTTACCATTATGAACACCTCAACCTGTCTAGATCTCCACCTCTCCATTCTGAACTAGCTTATAAAAGCTTGTATGTTTATCATCCTAATCAGCCTCTTTTATTTGGAAATATTGGTATATGGAAGCTGAAAAGCATTTTTCTTGGATTAAGAAGGTTAAATTGGTTTTACTAGAAGAACTGAGGCTTCGCATTTGAGATTGTCCCCACTGGGGGGCACTGGGAGCAGCAAGGCAGCATCTGCTTCCTACTTCAGTGTGGATCAACATTAATTAAAGTAAGCAGGGAAATGGGGGTGTTGAGAGGTCCTGTTTACCCCCACTGATGCTCTTGGGACCCTAGTGGCTGCTGTCATTTGCACTGACATTTAAAATTCTCTGCTTTTTCTATCATGTGGTCTGCTTCCCTGAGTCTCTTTATGTTCACAGCCTAAAAAAGCTGCTCAAAATGCAGAACTTTGCTTCCTGTCTCCTCTTCTTACTTCCTGATGCTGTTCTTTAAAATAATTGCTGTATATAGTCAATCTACAAAACACGAGAATAGGTAGAACCTTTACAGATCCTATGTTATAAATTTAAGATTGCAATCTCTTCATTTTCACAAATGCCAAAGATGAGGGTCTCTGCTTTCATTTCTTTCCTGTCAAAAGGACTAAATTTAGTTGGTTGATTTACTTTTTATCATCCAAACATTAATTTTGCAAAGCAAAGAAACTTTTCCAGATGGACTTTAAAAAGATAATTTATCTGATCCCTAAAGTCCCAAATCAGAGAAAGTACATTAGGGACTTTTTCAGGAAGTGGGGTTTTTTTTCCTTTTTTCCTTTTTTTTTTTTTTTTACATTCCCATTTATCATTTAGTAGATTTCTTCTCTCTGTGTAGAAATAAGGTGTGAGAGTCTGCATTCATTTGTATTTTATTAAAGTAAAACAGGTGTATATCTTCAATGTTCTACCATACTGTGCAGATTATAAATGAACTGAAACTTTGACTCTTGATCTTGACATTAAGGTAGTATTTATTTTTCTTAATTTTTGTTGCTTGATTGTGAGATAGATGAGTTGATTGGAAATGAGAGCACTTGAGGGTTATTATGTGTGGGGTTGTAAATAATTCTGAATGAGTACATTACAAGGCTCTTGGCATGGTCCTGAAGTTATTGTCATTCATTTCCTTAACTCCCCAGTGAATTTTCCAGTATTGGTTCCAAAACTTTTCACACATATTAAGCTTTCATTTGCTCATCATCTCTTAGGTAAGCTTGCCTCCTTACTTGAGGACATTTTGAAACCATCTTTGAAACCATTCGACTGCCTCAATTTCTTCCTACATTAAACTCCTTTTATCTCTCAAGGTAAACCACAGCGTTAAAACGTGGTCATGGTTTTGAAACATTTCTAATTGACTGTTGTCCAAGCTGTGTTTAGGGCTCTTCAAGTGCAGTTGGTGCTTTTGAGGGATCAATATAAGAAGAATCTATCTAATAAAACTTGTTTGGTCTCACTTCTTTATATTCAACCAGTGCTTACTGTGAAGCATTCTAACACTTGTTTACATTTCTGAGTTTTTAACTTTAATTTGCTTTTTTTAGGTAACTTTTAAAGGAATCATGAGTGTTGTATTTGCTAATTTCTAGTATGCTTGCAAATGTGTGTTACACTGCAAATTAGAAGTATCCTGATGCTAAAATTGAAAATCAGAGCTTTAAAAGTTCTTTTGCAATCTGTATAGCAGGTAGAATATTGAAAATGTGTAATTGGAAAGATGACGGTGTGAAATTTTAGTAATATTAACTGGAAACTTAATTCACAATTATCCCAGAAGCTAAATACAGACTGATTTTTTCATTAACTTAAAAAATACTTATTAAACACCTTCAAGCATTATTTTAGGCATTGGTTTACAGCATTGGAAAAGGGTCAAAAACCTTGCCCTCAATGAACTCATTTTCCTGGACAATGCGGTTTACTTTAATAAAATACAGGGTGATAAGTGCTGAGGAGAAAGAAATAGAGGAAAGGCGATACAAGGGTTGGTCTGGAGACTGAAACTTTAGGTTGGCTAGGGAAGTACTCACTGGGGTGATGATTCTTAAGACCTGGTATATGAAGAAGGTCAGTAACTTGTTGAAGTGAAGGTTAGTGAAGCAGCAACACTTCCTACGGGCACGTAAGTAGAGACTGGTGCTTTCTTTAATCTGTTGTTTGTGAGTTTGAGGTGGAAACTAAAGCAGTGTGAGGCCTAGGAGGAGGTGCTGAGCAATGAAGCAAACTGTGTGCTCCAGGGTTGAGCGCTTCTTGCCCCTGGACTTGTGTGTGTATGGCTGAGGTAGCTGGTGACCTAGAAATTTGTGTTATAGTTGGAAATGACCCTAGAAACACTTTGATTCAACCGTCTCACTGTATAATGAGGAAATGGAATGGTCCTCAAAATGCTTGTTAAACCAAATTGGCCAAAATAATATTTGCGAACACCTGTACTAAACCCACATATCTTTTTCCTGATGGAATGTTTATTCCTAAAATCTCATTTCCACCCAGTACTACCACTGCAGTGGTAATCATTAGAGAACTATTTTAAACTCAGCTCAAAAGAGATGGCTGGGAAATTTGGAAAATAAAACCCAAATAATCATTTTACTTCACTATCATTCCTGTTCTTTAAAAGTGATGAACTTTGGCATGGCATTGATTTCTGAAGACATTGATGATATCACAAAATCTCTATAATGGAAGCTCTGGGTCTCCCATTTCTTTTCACAAGACTTTCTTTTATGCACTCCCACCCCCGCCCCACCCCCACAATGCCCCAAAGTGGGCAGAGCAACTGAACTATGGATTTGGATTTGGCTGCGGTGATAGTTTAATTCTTCGTGCATCATTCAGCTCTAGTCTGCTCTGCTCCTCAACAGACATTTGTGAGTGAATGTAGGTGTGTAGGTGTGCTTCAGCAGGGCCTCTGTCAAGCAGAATGTATCCTGGAAGCTCTTCTATTTAATGCAGAATTCCCCTTAAACTTTGTAATTACGAATTAATTTTTAGTCTTTTGTACAACTCATTTCATGGTTTCACAGACACTGGGGATGGAATTCTTAACATGTTGGTCTGGTGAACAGGTTAATTGTATATGAAGTAAGCCTTTATTAATGCAACAGGCTGTGTCCTCTCTCTTACACTCACATTGCATTATGGAAATGGTTTCTACAATGTGTAATTGTAGAGAATATCTTTAGAGAATGTTTTCTACCAGGTCTACTGAAAACTTGACAAGATGCTTGTGAGAATCACAATCATGGTGTTTAGAAGAAAATAAATGCTGTGATTCGTGGCAGGCTGTTTACCTTGTCAGAGTGAAGAGTTGTGTTTTGTGTATGTGTGTGCACATGTACACAAGCATGTGCATGAACTGTATCCAATTACTTGGTTTTCCCTTCCTTTTATTGTTTATATAACTGTCTAATCTTTCATTACTATCTCAGGACTTTATTTCTTAGAGATAAGAAAGAATAATTAAAAATATGAGTACCCTTAAAGGAATTTAGAGACTGACATTTTAGAGACTGACATTATTTTAACTATTTGAAATATTTTTTACATTTTTCTAGGGAAAAATAATTTTAATATTTAATCATTTTAAATATGCAAATTATGACTACTTAGTATAAAATCAACTAGCAGATAATTCTAATAGTAGTGTTATTCAAAAGGTTCAGCTAGCACAGTGCTATTTACCTAGCAAATGCTCAACAAATAGGTGTTGTCAATTTCTTTTCATTCATTTAAAAAATTCAGTTGTCCAAGCATGTATGCCTACAGAACATAACAAATACTTATTATGGTTCATTATGCATTAGGTTCTAGGTATACGATTGTGAACAAGAGATAGTTTTTGCCTTCAAGAAATTCAGTATCGTAGGATGGTAAACTTCTAAGGCCATTTAGTTAAATTATATATGTTATATTAGCCATTCTGAATGCATGGCTCTATGCATGGTGTTAGAGATGCAAAGAAAATTAATGAAGCACTCTTGCCCTCAGGGAACTTACAGATCAATTAGAGGGCAAGGTCTACACATATGACCGTGTAGGGTGACAGATGAGGTGCTGCTCATCTTATCCTTTTCTCTGTGTTCCAGACAAATGGATGTTTTCCTCATATACTCCATTGATGAAGCTTCCTAATTTTTCTGGTGACTAGATTTCCACACTTAAAAGTCTCCCTTGCTTTGCTTTCATCTTTCACAGTTCATATTTAAACTTCTTTCTCATAGTCTCTCATAGTTTCAAAGGGAAAATATCTAGTCCTACTATTCTCACAGCAGAATCCTTTCTGCTTGAAAGAATAATTATTTAACACAAGGTCTGGATATTTTCAGGTATATTATTTCCAGTGAACCATTTAAGTCCCTTTTTGCTCTCCATATTTTGATCATTTTAGATTGCATCTGCAGAAGACCTCATTATTGCCACAAACTCTTTAATCAACTCAGTGACCTTCATCACATTATAGGCAAAGACCCATAGAGGTAATTTGAGCAGAAGTGAATCCTTCGTATTCGATTTGATGAAAGGATAAAAATCACTCAATTCAACCTAAGTGACCCTATTTGGACTTTTTATTTAACAAAATCCTGGATTAGCTTAGATTGTCAGTGACCATTCTTGCATAAGATAAAATATAATTACAGGGCAGTGTTAACCTCTAGAAATTGGTTTTAGAGATGAAAGAGATACAATTAGATGAAATAAGTGAGGAAAGGAGGGAGTTTTCGAGTAGATTTTATTTTTAATTTCTTTATTGCTGATGCTAAATTCAGATTTCTAAATGAGAATACAGTATGTCAGATTGCTTTGTCATGGTGCAGAGTGCACCGTTTATTTTATAGATGACTGAAGAAGAATGCTCTCAGATTGTATGACTAAAACAAAAATGCATTTCCTTTCTTCTAGATGCCTAAATGACATACACTCCATGAAGCCCTCTGATCAAACATTTCTTCTATAGAAAAGTAGTATAATCTTGTAAAAGGATTAATTGATTTGGTTTGTGTTTAAATACAGAGATATATTTTATTCTTTCTGGTCTGAACAATGGTATTTGCTTTTAACTGGTTTCACTGCCTCCAATTTCTCCCTATTTTAATCAATTTTGTGTTCCACTATTGGATTACTCTTAGGGAAACTCTTAAATCACTTTTCTGTTCAAAACTTTGAATTGACCTCATGTTGTTTCAGTAACAAGGGTCACACATTTTATCCTGATAGTCTAAATATTCATCTTTAAAAATGTTATTTACAAGTGTTTTCTTTTATTGGTCTGTTTCAATCAAATGAAACTATGACAATTTTACATCTAATACAGACTTTTCTATTTCTAAGCACGTTTCTTAAGTGAACTCCCCATTTTTTAAAATTGCGCTCTCTGTCTTCTTACACCTAGAGCTTTTCTATACTTCAAAACTGAAAGGCCACCTCTTTTACAAAGTCTTCCCAGAATCTCTGCTACTGTAAGTCACCTCTTTTGCTTATACTCCCAATGTACTTTATTTGCACATTTCAATGACATAGCACTTTCTATTCTGTAATATATGTATATGTATATATATATATGCATATGTCCATGTATGTATATGTAAATACATACAATCTGTGTCTTATTTACTTAACTAGACTAAACCTACTAAAAGAAATAATGGTATAATCTTCATTGTACCACTTCTTTGTATACTGCCTTTCATACAGTTGGCATCTAATAATGATTTCTAATTTAGAATTTGGTTTGAAGCTTATATGTATTAATCTATGACCAGTGACGTAGAATTATAGAAATGAAGAGTAAAAGGGCTCTGAATATAAATAATTTTACTGTGAAGAATAACGGAAGTGACTATTTCATGATGAAACTACATAAGGGGGTATGTGGTAGTTAATGGCCCATCCATATCAGTGAGAATTTCTGGCAGGGGAATAGAAAGCCCATGAAAACAGTTTGTGTAGTTAACTGCAATCCTGCAAAACTTATTAAAATGTGATACATTGAAAAATTGTGGTTTACATTCAAAAGAGGAAAAAAGTAATAGCATGTGATAGACAACAATATGCGGTCCTAGTACCAAACAGGAGGAATGATAGGGTCACAAGTCAAAGGCTTCACACAGTTCTGGAAGGTAGAAATGATTCAAGGAGGAGGCTCTCAGTTTCCATGGCTTTCAAGTAAAGAGTTAAGTAGATGTGTTCAGTGTTCAAGATTCAGGATACACGTGTTTTCTTCTGGAAAAGAAAAGCAAAAGTGGGACAGAATGAATGTTTAAAACCACATTCAAGAAAATTAACTGAAATAAATGAAGATCTGAATGTACATATTACAAGAGCCATTTTGTACTTGCAAAAGTGGACCCAAGATGATTATCTCTAAAACATAGCAAAGAATGAAGACAAAGTCATTTATAAATGAAAAGAAGCAGGTTGACATCTAATTTCTTAATATATATTCAAAACAGCAAATAAAGGAATAACATCTTCAAAATAAAAAAGGAGGTAAAAGATGTTTTCCATTTTAAGTTGTTCTTCAAGTCTAAAGATGATAGGAAAACTACAGAACATGCAAGAACTCAAGGGAGTATAACCCCTAGAAGTTCTTCCTAAGGAAAGGACTAGAAGATTAGCTTTATTAAAAAATAATAGGGGAGATTTTCACATGAGATCAGTGGTGAGTATTTTATATATATATAACTGTAGATTGAAGATCTTAAAGTTGTGAACAGGGCTAAAGTAATATTTGTTGGTGCTAAATGCAATATCAAGGTAAAAATAACACAACTAAAACATAGGGCAAGGTGAGAGAGAGTGATATTAAATGATGTCTTTGGATATCATTTAAAGTCTAAAAACCAAATAATATAAGCTTTAGTATATTTAGGAATACAAAGATTAAACATTGAGAAAGATATTAATATTGACTACAAGTACATGATAGAGAAGAGGAAAGCGTGGAAAAGGTAGTATAAATGGATTTTATTGTGATTTACAGTGATGAAACAATATATCTTGTTTGAAGGAAAAAGGGTTTATGAATCTTACTAAAAATATTAACCAAGAGAACAAAATTTCAACTTCCTTGATGCCAAAAGAACATAAAACAAAACAAAACGTAGTGGCGTATAGTCAAAGGGTGAAAAGAATTGCAAAAAAATCTTAAACATCATTTAGTAGTGTTGTTAGTAGTAGTAATATCGATATTATTTGGAGGATTTTTTTGTATATTACAGAATAATCCAATAATTGAACTGAGTTTCTGTGTGTGAAAAAAGATATGAATATTGAATCAAAGAAATTAATGAAAATCCTGTAGTGTTAAATTTGCTTTGAGAATATCAATCTGATTCATGATGATATAATATAGTTTCTATTTATATACAGTAGAAGGGCACAGGAGCAATGGCGCTCTGTCAGGAATCACCATTCTACTGTCAAAATTTTCTAAATCCATTCTTCACAAAAAGGAATTAAGCTTCCATAGAGAAATGGCTGATTGCAGGCCTGAGGCAAGGAAAATGCAAGGTGAATTTAGGATACCCTGTTGTTCTAGAAAGCAAGGAAACACAGACTAATGGGTTGGGTCAAAGAATCATGGGGACAGGCATTAAGAAATTCTCATTGGCCAAATTTGGGACATTTTGAGCATCCAAAGAATGACTAATTGATTGAAACATATGAAGTATCCAAGAGTCCATAAAGATAGAAAGAAGAGAAAGTTTTTTTTAAAAAGGCGTTGTCACCATTGGAGGTGCCTATCAAGTCAATATCTTCTGGAAATTGGCAGTTAAAGAAAAATTATTATATATTTTTTCTGGCTCTTCAGTGAGAACTATAGTTCTGGCAAGCCAATGCCTAATTTATTAGTGAAACTATTCTCTAAGAAGAATGTTGGCTAATAAATATAAAACAAATGACAGAATTTTAAAAATACAAAATTGTAAATAATATATATTTTATATATTTATGTGTTTTATATATATATATTTCTAGGGAAACTTACTACAGGAAAGTTCCCTGGTGTAAAAAAATATTTTTGAAAAGAAGCATTAATTCATTGAACAATTATTTGAGGACCTAATTGTGCCTTTGAAAAAAATGCTCAATGTTTAATATTTTTGTATTTCCTCAAGCCAGGTCATTAAAAATAACATGAATGCCATTAAACCATACAATTTACGAACTTGAGGGACTTGAAGAGGTCATTTTTTTACTCTCTGCTCCATGCTACTTCTCATTTTCTAGACAGGAATTGCATTATCCATACTCATCACATGAATACTTTTTGGCCTATTGGTAACTGAGGAATGAAAAAGAAATTTACAAACATCTAAGAAGCTAAAAAATTATTGCAGCATATAAAGTTTCGGTTTATATATCAAAATTCTAAGCACTTCTTTCACTTATTTGTTTTTAACCTTCAGAAAATTAAAAGGCACAGATGGTTAGTCTAGATCATTATGATTTTTTTCTTTCTTTGACTGAATTGATATTTCCTCTAGACTGATATCAGATTTGAGCTGTGTGGCTGAGGCAGTAGTTCAGGGACCAGAGCATACAAGTGCCCTCTCCACTCAATACCCAGCAAACTAATTTGATGTTCCTATTGACTTGAGTCTGTCTGCTTTATATCTTGAACCTATGAGTGTGTGACCCCTTCTGCGGAGATCTGCTGCTTCTGGGCATTTTGTAAAGTGCTGAAATTGTCGGGAAAACTACTCTCTGTGCTTTGCAAAATAATAGAGAGTATTTCCTATTTGTTTCTCACTGTGATTTCCCAATAATAAAACTGAAAGTGTATGTTTTAATTTTATTTCCATTTAGTTTTGAGAACCATCTTGAGGTATTTTATGTTTATAACTATTACTCCTTATCTGTCATCTTTTAAGATTCATCATTTCTCTCAACTGTAATTTCTTTTTGACTGCTTCATAAAAATGGCTCTGTATTTTCCCGAGTCATTTTATTTTTCTGAAACAAAGTGGAAATACAAAAGATAACATTTGGCTAGAATCTTAATCTTGACCATTTCCTAATGTGTTTAGCAATCAGGCAATTAAGAAACTGGCTTTCCCTTTCATTATCTCAGAAAATTAGATAGGTTTTTCCTCATGGTTAAATTGCATTTCCGAAAACAATACAGACGGTTTTTGTAATTTATGCAGAAATTTTGTTTTCCTTGTGTTTTTGTGTATACATTAGTCATTTAAGAAAAAAAGAACTTAATTTTCTCTTTTTCTTACTTTTCTGATTGTCCCTTTGAAATCTTGCCAGGGCCAAGATGAGCTATTTCAGTGTATAGGCAAATTAAACTTTTGTTTTAGCAAGTTAAATAACAGAGCATGCTTCTAAGGTTGTGGAGTGGTCTAATAGTTTGTACCCTGATTCTTACAGTAGCAGGCTTTCTTGGAGGCCTTAAACCATTTTCTGGATGTATCTATTACCCCAGGTCCTGGGTCTTTATAGACAGCAAGAAGTCAAGATGGATTAGAGAGGACATAACCTTTGTCCCAGGATTTGCACTCAAGTCACTGTCTTTTCTTTGCTAGGATTATTATTTCTGATTCTCTGGCTGAACTCAGACCATGGGGCTTACCTATTTGGATCAACTTGCTCTGTCAGATGTCTTCTCTGACTGAACTCCCTCTCCAGATCCCTTCTGCTTACTCTACTTTTGTGCTTCTTATGAATTTTTTTTTTTTTTTTTGCTAAGACTGTGACATTGTTGCAGTCTGGTGCCAAGTCTTCAGCCCCATATCTTCCAACATAGAATGTTGCCCAGAGTGGAGACAGGTAAATACTTGTAGAATGGTAGTATTGACTGAAACACCTAGTGAGATTGTCAGAGCTACATCAAAAATGCTGGATTATTGAGAATTTGTAAAAAATTCTAGTGTGAGAAAGCCAAAAAAGATGGAATGGGTACCTGGGTTATTTCCCTGTACACTTGCTCTCCTTTTCCTTGTCTGCATTTACTCACATTGAGCTTAAGTAAGCATTGGTCAGTGTATGACTGGAAACAGGCTATTCCTCTGATTCATATTCTCATTGGCGAGCCCACTTTTCCAGTTTCTACCCTTCTTTTCCCTTATCAGAATGATATGAATCCCCTTTACTGGAATAACAGCGGAGGGGATTATCACTTTACTCATTTTAAAGATATAGTGAGATGTCTACATGACCCTGGGATAAAGGAAGAAATTTGGATCGTGAGAAGTCCAAAGCTCAATGAAGTATGAAACATTCAGATCTGAACAACTTTGATGGGGCAAAATGCTTTAGGTGAATCAAGAAATGGCATTAGTTGTATCTTCGGTGAAAAAGACTGTAGAGTCAGAGAGGCAAGGAGAGGTAAGAGAAATGCACTGAATACTGAGATGCCTCAGTACGCTGGGTTCCGGACTGCAGACAGCTGTTCAGTTGTAAGTGTGAGTACTGGAAAGCCATGGGGAATGTTTTTCAAGACTCGAGTCACTTGTCGCCTTAGAGATGAGCTTTTGTGCCTGTTCTGTTATTGGCACAGGGTCCCTATAAAAACATGTATGCACTTCGCTGACTGCTCAGATGATGGACATAACTCTGCCCTTCTGTAAGTACTAAGGATCCCTTCTGCAAGTCTCTTTCAGGAGCCAGGATGGCTTTCTCTTTATACTTTCTTCTGAAACGCATTGTGTGTATTCATATGGCTGCTTTAAGATAGGAACTTGTTTTTTTCTTTCTTTCTTTTTTTTTTTCTTTTCTTTTCTTTCCTGCACCTTATCTTGCATTAGCTTTAGACTGGGAAAAGAAAAACCCTGGGGGTGCTTGGGAGCTTCTGCAACCCAGACAGCAGGGGCCTGGAGAGCTCTCTCCTCTCTGTGTTTTTATGTCCTTTCAAAATGTCAGTTAGCGCCTTTAAAATAAAGTCTGCCATCAAAGATACACTCTTCTCCTCCCTGTCTGGTATGCCAAAGATAGACATTACTCTGTCTGCTTCAGTTCTCAGCTTCCTGTCATGTTTGGCAAAAATTTAATTGCCTCTCCTTCAGAACAACTTTTATTTGTTTTCTTAGCTTCAACATCTCCTCTGAAGGAGAGTTTTTGCAGCAGGGGAATGTAGACAGCTTTTGTTTCTGCCACTTTGGGATTGGCTTCCCAATGTCTTTTAAAATGAAATTTTGTGCCCAAAAGATGGCACAGGAGCCAGGCAATGTTGGTTATACAAGGGTGACAGTTCATGTAGGCAGCCAAGTTTACTCAGGTTTAACACCAGGCTGTTTCTCATTGCAGCCAGTAGCATTTCTTTATTGCCTTCTAGTACACTTCATATTCTGCCTTTGCAAATTGAATTAAACAGTAAAGACAATAATAATACTCCCTATCAGTCAGAGTTTCTTATTTACTGCTTTCTTCTCTGTTGCCATAGCACTTTTTACATATATTAATTACAACACCTTCGTGCTGACTGCATGGTGGAATGATTAATTGTCCATGGACCTAACAGTTTAGCACTCTCACTACCCACCCCTCACACACACACCCCAAAGCTGTGAGATGCTTAAGGTTAAGGAATGTGTCTCTTACCTTATTCATTCTTAAATTCTCAATACCTCTAGCCTAGGGTCTGATACATAGTGGTCACTTAAAAGATATTTATTAAATGGGTGGATAATGTGCATGATGCTTTTGTACCTAGATCTCACAGTTCATACTATCCTCAAGTATTGTACCTTTGGATGTAAGCTGATGTCCCAGACAGGAGCATGGATTTAAAGGGTACCAAGTATTTACATGGGACCAAAGGATGAAAGAAAAGTGTTGAGGATAAGTAAAGGAGGGTGACTGGCTGTCTGCTTTGGAGTTTTGCGAAAGAAGTCAGAATCTCCTGAGATTCATAAACAAAGTGAATGCTAAGGTTTTACAGCTGAGGAAACAAGAGAGAATATATTCAGAAGGGTGATGTGATAGATTATTGTGAACAAGAAGAAATTCTATGAGGGTATGGAGCACTCAGGCTTTTCTGGTGAAGGATTTTGAAGCAGAGATGAGAATATTGCCACTGGTCTTTAATAGAAAGGTGGAGTGACCCTGAGTGTAGAAAGCCCTTGGGGAAGAAACATCCGGAGAGGTTGAAACTAGATCTGGGGACTGACATCTCCGAGAGGTGCTCCAGGTGAGGGATGATCGTTCATGGACCGTGTTGTTAACACTCTCTCAGGTAAGTTAACAAGAAGAGCACCTCCGAATTCACAATGCTGTTGTATCTCTTTCACTGTTACCAAGAAGCAGTGTGTTGTGGCAGAAGAAGCTCCTTCACGGGAAGGTAGGCAGGTGGCTTGAGCTGTAACTCCTTCCTTCTCACACATTAGCTGTATGACCTGGAGGAAGTCACTACCCTCTCTGAGTCTCAGTTGATTTATTTGTAATTTAGTAGTAATGAAATTTTATCTGCCTGAAGGGAAAGGATTACGCTAAATGATTTATTGAGCTCTTCAGCTACAATGAAACATATTATATATCCCTGGAAATTCTACATCTTGTCAGTTGACATGGGTTTTCTTAAGAGTCTATTATTTAAATTACTTGATTATCCAAATTCATGATAGATAGATGTCACATATCACACATAGGTCATATGACCCTAGGTTATGACCACCTTGGAAAGGATTTTCTTCTTTGTAGTATTGAAAATCTACATTTAAGCCAGATGAGCTTTATATGTCAATGAGAGGATGTTAAAAGTTTATTTTTCCTTAAGATCTGAAATGTATAGGGCCGAAATGATATTTGAATATTATATAGTGGTAGAACTCAAAGATAAATATCATTTTCTTTTAACCTGAAAAGGTCTTATCACCTGTGCTCATCAAAGATATGTCTAGTTTCTGAAAAATTAGAGGTCCTAGAAGGTTAAATAAGACTTTCTTAAAACCATTTTTACTTTTTAACAAGAAATTCCTTTTAATCAGATAAATAAATCTCTTTTTATTTCTACTCCTCTCAAGCACTATGTAAACACAACCCCACACTGTTTAAAAAATATTTCTAATGACAAGATAATGTACATATTTATTGTAAGAAAAATGAAAATGACTAAAAGCCTGAAGAAAAATAAAATTACCCCTTAGAAATAACTTTAGTGAATATGAATATTTTTCTTTCAGTTCACTAATGCTATCTGTCTGTATCTATCTTCTCTGTCTTATGTGAGTATGTGTGTATATGTGTGTGATTGCATATGTGTATATGAATATACACATACACATGCACATATATATCCATACGTATATATACATATATATACAAACATATATATTTAAACATATACACATATACAAGTATAGATACCATTTTAGAACTTGCTTTATCACTTAATTTATCATTTTAGAGCAATTCAAATTACTTCAAATCTAAAGAAAAATTCAAACAATAAAAATAATCAGAGCATCTAAAAATTTCTTTATTTTTTTACCTTCCCTTTCTCTTTCAAAATTCTACTCTCCATGGTAACTATTTTTAACTATTTCCATTTTAGGTTTTCTAATTAATATACTTGAGATCTGTTTCTTAATTTTATTCCAGTACCTTTCCTCATTATATAGAAGATGAGAAATCAGGACTAAATTCCCACCTTTCTTTCTCTTCCCTCTACTTTTTAATTTTTAAAGTTATTATATCTTTTTTCTCTTGGCAGATTCACTTATAATTACAATTAATATATTAAAAATACATTTTATAGTAATTAAACTTTGGAAATTATACACTAGGTCTCTTCTATGTAAGATGAGAAATGAGTACACCTTATTTTTCTTTACTCTTCCCCCCAATACATTAGTTTTGCATCATCAAGACGTATAGCATTGATGTTATAACCACTAACCATAAATGTGGTTTCTGTGCTTGGTTTTTAAGTTGATTATAAAAATTAAAAACTAATGAAATAATGTAGTTGGTAAAAGCACAGGCCCTGGAACCATACCACTTGGCTTCAAAGTCTAGTTCTGCTGCTTTCTGTCTTGGCTTTTGTAATTCTGAGTAAGTTACTTAACTCCTCTGTGCCATAATTTCCTCATATGTAAAGTAGTCATAAGATAACATCTACATGATAGTGTTGTTGTTAGCATTAAATAAGTAGATACTTGAAAAGTCTGTAGAGTGATGCATGGCACAGAGTGAGTGCTCAGTAATATTATTTCTTGGAGAGCCAGGTACTGTGAATGGGCCTGTATCACAAAACCTGTGTTGCTCAAGGAAGGATGTTCTAAGAATCAACGTCTAATAGTTTTTCTTTGCTTCTATGTATTCCATTTATTATTCAAAATTATGCAACATATTTTCTTCACATTTGGATTATGACTTTCTTGTGCAACTTTTTGTTTTGCCTGGAATTTCTAATTGTTTTTCATCTTGTCTGTTAACGGAAGAGAGAAATGCCCTCATCACATTGTTAACCTCTTTTAGAAACTTGTTTATTAAATTAATTTAAATAGAGATTGAAAATATAGCAGCAATTTAGGCCTTCTTCTTATAGATTATTGAATTTTATTTGATGTCTATTTTGAGGCCTTTTAAGAACCAGATTTGATTCTCTATATGGCCTCAAAGACCAGTTCAACATGGCAATCACAAGGAGAATTGGTTGACTTTTTTCTACATTTTTCACTCTCATTATTCTACTTTAATGCATCAGATTAGTTAGCTGTGAGTCTGACTTCTCAGGTTTTCTTCCTCTGAAAAAATTTCTCAGAGTAATAAACTGGGCACCTTTTGCACATTCAGGTTGGTGCTTCATCTTCTGTTCCCTACGTCTTTATTCAGATGGAGATACTTAGTTGGTAGTTGGAAACCAAGGACTGGAGATCAACTGAGAGGAGCCCTGGATATATAGATATAAGAATCATCCATGTAGAGGAGAGGTCGTAGCCAGTGAAATTGGATAAGCTCCTTTTAGAGAGACTCTGTTGCATGAGAAGAGGTCTAAGGAAGAAAAATCATAAGTGGTTAAGAGATGAGGGAAAGAAGAAGAATCAGCACTAGGGAAAGCATCTCGTTCATCTATATGTCCTTAGTGTCTAACAGTCTCTCACAAATACTTATTGATGGACTACGTGAAACTAAGAGAAGAATTTTAAATGAAGAAGTAAAATCAGGATTATTAGTGATCTGGAAACCAAAGGCAGAGATAAATGCAATCCAGAAGGCAATATTAAATAAGATGAGAAATCTCCTTCGTATTTGACAGTGAAGAGCAGGTCATTTTCTACCTTACCAAGTGTTCATGTTTTAGTGAGGCGGTGGAGCCAAAGCCATATTGCATGAATAGAGGGGTTTATGCTAGCCAAAGAGGAGACAGAAGCTGTATTAATCTTTGAAGAAGTTGGACTGTGAAAGGAAGAAGGTGATATTTGTAAGATGAAGGATAAAAATTGTATTGACCAATAAGCATTTATATTTGATAATTTTATGGGGAATAAATGGGCCTGAGAAAACAAGGTCTATAGAATGGAAAACAGAAGGAAGGAAAAGTAATGGTGACCTCTTACTTGCTACTGAACATTCATTACCTCATATTGATTACTTGTGCATGAGTGTGTGCATGTGTGCTCACGCATGTGTGTGTGTGTGTGTGTGTGAGAGAGAGAGAGAGAGAGGGAGGGAGAGGGAGGGGGGGAATAGCCATTTAATATCACCATATAAGGGAATATTTAGAGGAATTCTCTGGGTAATCTCTTTAGACTTTTTTTTTAAGTAGATTTAATTTTGAAACTGCCACAGATCTCTTAGCAGACAGCTGCAGGCCTCCTGCAACATAGGTTGGTATGAAGTTGCACACTTGGATTGGCCCACTTAGTTTTGGTGGATTGAGCGTTGTTATGTCTCTCTAAATAGGAAAATTGGCTCAGTTTTTGGTAAGATTATGGAGTAACTCTAAAGTGTATATCAGGATAACATGTTCTCTCTTCAAAAGGAAAAATAAGTGAGTGACATTTTCCTTTTTTTTTTTTTTTTTTTCCATTTCCTCTGTTCTGAAACCTCTTCTCTTTCAGGGGGCAAAGATTTCCTGAAGCTCTGGGTCCATGTAGACTTCTTGTATGATTGGCTTTTCAATCTCCTATTTATCTTTGTACAACCATTTGTCTGCTTATATTTAGGAAAAGAAGAGAAATGTTTTACAGTTATAACTCGAACTTGATGATACCAGTAGATGTCACTCTGGACAGCAGGATAAAGTGTCTATTATTAGCTGTGGTTCAGAATGGGCTATGGGGTTCCTGCTCCCAGCCACTTTCAAACATTTCAGGACTGACACATCTGAATTATGACATTCTCTGCATTGCCAGTTTTACTTCTATGTTTTGAAATAAGAAGGCTGGGAGAGCTGCCATTTCATCTTGTTCTCATTCAGCTTGAATGCCAAATGCTTACAGTTATACCAATCAACTAGGCAAGAAGAAAATGATTCAGGGGAAAATGGAAGGAATATATAGTTTAAAGCAGCATAGCTGAATTCAGTGTTCAGGTGCATTAAATTCTACTGAGACTTAAGACAGAGGGAGAGTAATAAATACTTTCTGGAGTAAGTATGCCTGGGCCCAGACTAGTATAAGCTGATCTCTCCCTACGTACATTATATCGTTTTCTGTGATTGCGCTAAATCAGTGATTCTCAACCAAGCTCCTGGAATAGAGAAAAAGAGTCTTCCTAAAATTCTCAGAAAACATTGAAGTTAATAAATAAGCTTTCCTCAAATTCACTTTTTTCCTCTCCATACTCCATCCCCTTTCCACAAATGTTTGGAATCTGCTTCAGCATATAACAAGATGAATGAGCAAATAGCAAACAGGAAATGTTGAGAAAAGGGTTAGTCTAGTTGTACAGATTTATATTGTGTAGATATATGTTTGTGATTATCATGCCGTATACAATTATATTTCATCATATTTTCTTTTAAAATGGTTTCCATTATGGACATTGTATATATTGTATATGATATATATGATCAGTAGTTTATGACTTCTGTCACCTGACAAGAGTGAGAAATGTGCCCTGCATGAACCACCTCCCACAATTAGTCTTGGATACTAATTTTACCCTGTGCAAGCCTTGCCCAGGCTTAGGTCAAAGGTCTTGGTTGAGATTTTATTCCTGACTTGAAATTCCCTTCCATCTCCCTTATCAAATGTATGCAACCCAACCAACACTCAGGACCCATCTCAAATCCCACCTTCCCCTCTATGGAAATCTTGGTTAGGCAGTAGGAATTATTAAGGGAGGAAGGAACAAGATAGTATATGCAGGAAGAAAGACTTTTCTTTAGGCGGTAAACATGTGACAGATTGAGGGCTAGGTTTAAGGGCTCTGGGAGCTCATGGAAAGGAAGATCACTTCCACCAGGTGTAATGGAGCACATTTTGTTGAGGTAGAATTGAAACTCATCTCCTTGAAGGCTAGAAATATGTGGCTAGCCAATGAAGAGTGAAGAGGAAGGTCCTCTAGGAAAAGAAGATATAAGGAAAAACTTAGAGATCGGTAAGGTTCAAGGGGAGACAGTTGACAATGAGGTCAATTTGTCTGGAACCCAGGACCTGTGACTGAGAGTTATTAGGAATAAGGCTAATATGACTTTCTACCTTGCTCTTTCTCTACTGAGTCTGAAGAAATTTTGGTCAAAGGAATCATAATAAATACTTTCTTGAATACATGTGGCTCTCTTCCTTCTCTATGTCAGCTATAATCCCTCCATCTATCTCATCTTTCCCATCTATCCCATATTCTCTTCACATTATCATCTCAAATGTGAATGAATAGGAAAACTCATGTTTCATAATAACAACAACAAAAAAGATAATACTTGGCTTCTCTGTGTATCTTGCCAAAATTTGAGAGTAGGACTGCTACTGAAATTACTGGTGTGGTGTTAACTCAAAATATTTTATGAAAGACAGGCATAAATAACTCAAAGGGAAAGGTGCTTAGATCAAAATGTAATCCTCTTATGAAAAGGGAGAGAGACACAGATAATGCTGCTTTAATTAAGGTTTTCTTAGTATCTCCATTATAATTTCCTTCTTGAAGGGTTACATAGGCATTAAATCTATGACATTGCATTGAATAAGTGAACACCTTTCAATATCAGGAATAATTTCCTCCCTAATAACTATATTTTCAAAATGTTATTTTGATGGTTTTTTTTAGAGGTTGAGGACACATTTCTGTTTTCCCATGTTGAGAATGACTTTTTAAAGTCATTTTATTCTTAGAAATTAATGTATTTACTTACTAGGGAAGTATCTTACAATGTAATCCACAATTTAGATCTGTAGGGAAAGAAAAGGATGGCTTTCCAAAATGTGAAAAGTTACAAAGTAAATCTTCTACAATCCTCAATGTTGACTATCAAGCTATATAATGCAACTATTGTATTTTCTTATAAGTTATAAAATCCTTATTAATCAAAACATGTCAGTGCAAAGCAGAAGATTAATTGTTTGCTTTGAAAATTAAGAAAAGGGCATAGAGAAGGAAAAAAAGATATTAAATAGCATGATATTTCATTCCGTTTGGACTTCATGAGCATTGTGATCACCTTACTTGAATTCCTGACCTTCACCATATTATCAAAATTCATTAGGTGCAGAAAAATCTATGGAGATTTCAGATCTATTTGTTATGGACCTGGATGACTTAAGACAATTATGGCGAATCTTTACCAACTGTGTTATAAGGATTCTCTGATGTCATTTAAATTAGGGCACATAGGCAATACCTTTTGGTACTGACTTATACAATATTTACTTCATTGTGATATAAAGTTGCAGAATAATTTAACTTCAGTTGGAGAAGATATGGTCACCTTTTTTACAGAGCTTATCATTTGATGGAAATGATCACTTCTCTTAGAAACAGCACTTTGTACTTCTTGTAGTGACATCTAATATGTGAGAACAAAGACCATGTGTTTTTTACCTTCCTATCAACAACAGAGTCAAAGTAAATTGAACTCAGGAATTGGTAAATAAATATTTATAAGATAAATGGAATGGCCCACTCCACTGTCAAGTATTTAAAACTAAAATGCTAAGCTTAAAATTACATTTTGGTTAAAAGATACCAGAATCATGTTGCTATGGGATCCTTTGTTTTGTAACTTTTTGGCTCAAACCTTTATTATTAAACATTGAGACTAGCACATGTGAGGTTGTAGACAATTTTCACTTCCATTCCCTTACATGTCAGCATATCCCTTTCCTCCCCCTTAACACCCCTCCTGTGAAAGTGGCATATGAGTACAAACCTTACTACTATGCTTCTGATTCAAATCTGAAATAGTTTTCTAAGATCCAAGTATAAATGTATATGAAAATTCCAATTTTATATGGCAGGTAAGAAGGGAAAAAAATCACCTGTAAATTATCTGAACTACATCTAAATTATATTCAGTATTATCAGTGATTTTCTTTATGCAGGTTGTAGATTGAGAAATTCATGTTATGACTACCTAAGAGCAAAAATTCAGTCTTTCCAGGCAAAGATCAATTTCTTAGCTAGAGAGGACCTGGTGGTGCCAATGTGGGCCCTAATAATGTCCTTTGATGGAGCCATGTGTTAAGAATATTAATATTTGCTCAGATATTTTATATGTACTTCTTAGATACTCTCAAGACAATAATACTACTAATATTCATTAATATTTGAGTGCTACGTATGCACAAGGCATTGTTCTAATCCCTTAACAGGTTATTACATCATTTTAGCAAACCGCTGAGTTAAGTAATTGTATTATCTCATTCTCTGGATGAGAAAGCTAAGGCATACAGCATCCATTCTTATTGCTTCATGTCCTTTTTGCGAAACATGTGTAGAAACTAATTATTCTGGCTAAGCTAACCCAGGGCTCATGTATCAGGGCCTAGACTCATATCTCATAGGATAGACATATGTTAGCTTGAGAAAAATGGGGAAATCTTAGTAAATCTCTTGATGCTATTCACATGATATGGATTCTTAATACTATTAAATTAATTTTGCTCTTTGCTCCAAACTGTAAAATCAGTTTAATGTTGTTAAATACTCCAATCAGCTAGCAGTCTTTAACTGCATGTTACAAACCAGTGTTCTGTTCAATACATAGGTCTGATCTTTTATATTGCTTCAATTTTCTAAAGAAATTGTATTGCATGGATGTAATTATTATGCATATTTTTAATGTAGTATCTGAATAACATAAATTTTGATTTTTAGAAAAAAATAAGGTCTTAGTTTTAGCTTTCGACTAATGTAAAGTAAGTGCCAATCTATAGACTTGACAGAGATATTCTGGTAAGTTAATTTTGTAAGACTTTCCACATTTAAAATGATGCTTTGATTTTGCTTAACTGTTTAGTTGCTGGAATTAATATAGAAACTTGAAGCTATTTGGTATATACAATTCAAATGTTTCTTCTTCAGAAAAATTTAAAAATTAGGATCTATGTGAAAAAAAGGAAAACTAAAGTAGGAAAAAAAATTTGAGCTTGAGACTACCTCTAAGATGGAGGTTGTACATGACTAATTTTTGTGTAGAAAATTGAATAAAACCTCCCGATAGTTCTTTGTGAGAAGTCATTTCTGCTCTTAAAATTTTGAGAGTCCAGAGTCCTGTTTTTGTCTCTACCCTAACTTTCAGCAAGATGAACTGTCTGTGTTTCAGTTTTCTCTATCACAAAATGAAAAGAGGATTGGATAATAGCATTTTAGAGGCCCTTTTCTACAAAAAGTGGATAATTTTATTCTATTTTAAGCAGAAAGTGGCCCAGATAAGCTTTACCCCAGTCTGAGGAGGAGTAAATCCATCTAAAATGACAGTAATAAAAAAGTAGCTAACAATTATTGAGCATTCGCTGTGAACCAAGTACTGTTGTAAGGGTTTAGCTTATATTTACTAATTTATTCTTTAAATAACACTGAGTTTTGAAATCATTTCCATTTAAAAATCAGAAAGTTGAGGCATAGAGACATAGGGACACTTGCTGAAGGTGCTGCAGCTTGCAAAGTGTGGAGCAGAGATCACAATCCAGTGAGCAGGGCTCAAGAGCCCAGAGCCCTAACCACAATGCTCACAAGCCTAGAAGATCAGAGTGCTTTTGTGTAGAACAGTTCCTTCCCTGCATTCTCATCTTCAGTAGAAACAATGGAAGAGATGGAGAAATACTTAATAGCTGAGAAATCAGCTCTAAATCTCTTTGGGGATTACTTTTTCACCTTAAGTGATTTTTGGAATATTCTTCTTTCATGCTTAAACAAGATTCTGGTACAGTGTTATATTGGCAGAGGTTGTAAAGTGTCTGTCAGGTTGACATTATCATGTTACCCTGGGCTTTTCCTCTGTCCAACTCAAAGCAACAGTTATATAAAAGATCACAGAGGCTGAATTGCGAAGTCTTTTTCATTCATGCCCTTCTGGTGGCAGGCACTTGAGTGTGTCATTTTCAAGCAGTCATGGGCCATGGTGCATAGGCGAGGAACAGAAAAAATTCTGCACAGCCATGCTCCATTTTGAGAAAATAAGTACAAAAACACAGTTCTTCAGGAATAAGTACAAAAAAACCACAGTTCTTCAAAAACATTTTATAGAAGGCATGTCTATGCATTGTAAATGATAGCTTTAAATTATTTGCTACATAGTTTTCTTCAGTTTAGAGATTTCCTGGTGTCTGCCATCCTTGTTTATAGGTTATGAACTATTTTTAGAGCCACATGGATTAAAAATTGAAAGAGAAATATATGGCCAGTGGGTTAGTGAAAAGTGAAAGTAAAGCATGGCCCACCCAAATTTAATGTTATCATTTAATTTGGAGGACTCCTTTAATGTGTGAAGGGAGCTTTACCTCCACTGGTTCATGCCATCTGCTCTAACAATCAGGCTGAAAATTTAATTTTCAGTTACTTTTTCAAAAATTATTCCAACTAAGCCAGTGGTAAAAGTTTGTTCTATTAAATTGGACTTTTTGAGTATCTGTGGTGGATCACCCCATTAGTGAGAGATTCCCACACTATGGTTTTGAGGATGGCTGAACACATGATACCCAACACTGGACGGGTGAGATTGACAATAGTTTATTAATTCCATATACTCACCACCCAGAGGAGAAGGACACCATGCCAAGTGGGGCCACATAAAAGTTGCACATGGGAATATAGTGAACAACCAAGGGCTGTTGAAAGCAGGTTTTCTAGTATCAAAAGGTCGGAATGGCCCCTGGTTTCCATGGGAGAATGTGACTGGCTTCTTGAATAATTCCATGAGCTAGAAGGGAACTGGAACTCACTACTCAGGGATACATGGGAACTGTGCCTGGACCCTTTGATAAGGAGGGTTGTTTGGGTAGGGGACCTTATGTGTGGGAATGAGTGGGTGGGGAGAAGAACTTGAAGTTGGATCATTCTAGGCCTTTCTGGTCTCACCAGATGTCAAAAACCATGATATTTGGTCTTAATTGTAGGCCTTACACCACACACTGCTAAAGTCAACCACCGCACTTAGTGGCCAGGCCCTCCTTCCTGGATTAGTTTGCTTGGGCTACTATAACAAAATGCTACAGACTGAGTGGCTTAAAATTTATTTTCTCGTAGTTCTGGAGGCTAGATGTCCATGATCAAGGTGGCAACAATTTACTTTCTGGTGAGGGCTCTCTTCCTATTTTGCAGATGGCTGCCTTACCATTTCTTCACTTGGTCTTTCCTTGGTGTGTGCATATGGAAGAAGGGAGGTGAGGGTAGAAAATGAGAGGGGGGAGGCTCTCTGGTGTTTCTTCTTATAAGGGTTGTAATCCTATCAGATCAGGGCCTTACGCTCATTTAACCTTAATTTCTTCC
The DNA here is from genome assembly GCA_028627145.1 of Eidolon dupreanum. NCBI lineage: Eukaryota > Metazoa > Chordata > Mammalia > Chiroptera > Pteropodidae > Eidolon > Eidolon dupreanum. Next base: position 75,302,854 of record CM053515.1, read on the forward strand.
TTAGATGTCCCAAATACAGCCAATATAAGGTTTAGGCCTTCAATATGTGAATTTGGGGGGAACACAAACATTCAGTATATAACACCTCCTCCTATATTTTCAATACTCCTTAGACTTTTAATCATCAGTAAATATGATTCTTTTCTGATAGATTGAATCTTCAAATATTGCTAGTACCTACTATGACGTCTAGCACAAAAGAGGTTCTCTAAATTTTGTTGAATTGTGAGAGAAGAATTTGGATTTGGATTTTTAAGATACTCAACCAACTTTCTTCAAGGTTTTCTTTGAAATGAATTGCTGAAGATAGCAAATGTCAGATGTGATCACATTATAATTTTCCTCTGGCTTTTTTTTGCGGGGCCGGGGGTGGGGCTCTTGATTTCTGGAAGGAACATTGGTCATGGTGTTACTTTTGATTCTTGGATCTGGTACTTGATAATTGTCACATTTTTTAACTTCATCTGTAATGTGCAAGTAATGATACTTAAGCCAACTCTTAGTCTGGAAATAAAAAATCAGAACGTGAATGAAAAGTTCTTCATAAATTACTAATCACCACACAAACACAAGGTGGGATCTTAGAACACACTGCACATACCACAGTAGCGTTACTTCAGCTGGATTTTCAGAGCAGCTGGGGTGCTGGCATAAATGCCAGTTCCACTGTCCTACATTGGACTTAGTGATAGTCTCCAATAGGGCCCAGGATTATGCATTTTAACAAAACTCTAGGTGATTCTAATGAACATTAAAATCTGAGAGCCAATGTACTCTGTTGAATCTAAATCAATTAAATAAAAACATCTGCCAGTGACACATAACTCTCAAGTTTACAAGGAGATATTAATTTTTAATTGAAAATAAGCAAACAGTGAAATTGAATAACTTTCCACAAACAGCAGGAAGGACATAGATGTACTTGGTTTACACCGTGTGCATGTTCCACATTCAGAACAATGAATTTGAGTGGTAACCAAATCTGAATTATTTTAGAAACACAGAAATTTTAAAGATGTAGATTCCTTGGCCCCTATCCTAGAGAATTTGATTTAGTAAGTCTATGGTAGGATCAGGAAATCTGTCTCTCAAAGGCTCAAATGATGATTACTGAGATTTGGGGGCAGGCCATTGAATTATGGTAAAATTTAGTGGTTGTAAACAAAAAAAATTTGCAATTTCTTCACATAAACTTTTGATGTATCAACCTCGGTATTGAATCATGTAATATAACTCATTAGTCTTGATACAAAAAATATAGGTTCAAAAAAGTGACACAACTTACTGTAGTCCTTGCATCTTTTTGTTCAACATTAGATTGTGTATATCTACTTAGAACGAAGCCATTTTTTGTTTTGATTTAGGTTGTGCAATGGAAAGCAGGAGACTGTCAGAGCCTAGCAGTCTTGCATGAATGAGTTTTGGCATCCAAAGTCTTACAGTTTTTATTTATTGTCCTCTTTTTCATTCTAAGGGTTGAGAGAGAATCTGAACACAAAACTTATCACAAACCTATTGGAACACAAACCTATGTGATGAAGTAGATTCTTAATAGTCTTCATTAATTCCAGAGAAGTGAATTTTAAATACTTTTTTAACCTTTCACCTATCCAAGTAAACGATGTCATGTTTATGCTCAAATAATATTGAAAATATTAAATTATTTATCAACATGGAATCCAAGGCATACACAAATCAATCTTATGGGTTAGGGATATCACTACTTAGTTTAATGCTGAACCATTTGCAAGGGGGAACATTTTGAAGTTGATTGAAGCAACTCAAATATTAAAGGAAAAATTGGAGTCTGATGAAATAATGTTCTAAAGAGCTGTTACAAATTGTATTACTTAGGAGTGCATCTTCAGAGGCTTTCAAACGTTTTCTTGATTCTTACAACCAACCTAAATGTTGGGTATGATTGTGTCGCTCCCCTCCCTTGAGAGAAGTAGAGATGGCATGCTCAACCTAAAATGGGCCATGGACTTAATTAGTATCAGAAATTGTACTAAAATGCAAGTCTTTGGATGTTACATCACTTCTCACTAAATCGAATGGGCTTGTGTACAAAATGTATATCATCCGTACATGGAAAGGACGCTATTGTTACAGCATATTGTTGCAAGAAAATGAGTTTCAATGTGTTGGATCTTGTGGGTATCAAGAGCCAAATAATTTTTCCATCTTAGTTGTACTTCTGCTATTCAGAAATTAATGGGGCAAGAAAAGATTGTGCTACCCAGCCTGTTATGTGTGCTTCTCAAAATTACAGTGCATTGTTCCTCCTCTTTGGTCAATTTCTGAGAACATGATTGATGAGAACAGGTTTCTGAGAATAGAAATAATTTAGAGGCTCCAAATTCTATTGGAGATTAATTTTAGATAAGGGCCAGAAAGTATTTCGACATATTAATAAAATTTACTTTTGGAATCAACTAGGTACATAGAATGTTTTCTTGATGTGTATTCATTAAAAAACAATGTAGAACACTGAAGCATAGACAATTATTGTTTTGAGAGCTCTGGATAATTAAAGAGCAATCTCAGTTTATTAGTGTATGAGCTTTTAAATTCATTTTGTCTTGGTTACTGATTATGCTACATTATGAAACTCTTCTTTTGAAAAACAGTAAGGGCTGTTTAGGTCACAGGATACTCTACACCTTTGAGGTGTAGAGGTAGGTGAGAGAATAAGAGAATAAGAGAAAGAGTTAATTCAGTAATAAAAGCTTTGCATTTTGACATTACCAATAAACACTTTGTCTAGGTATTCCCCAGCCTATAGTAGTTGTTACAACAGCCCAAGCAAACTAATACAATGACATGTGTATGGATATATCCTCTTAACTTCTGCCCACCTTGCAAGGATCTAGGGATCTCTTTAAATCGTATTAAAAATATAGAATTCAGTAGGTCTGTGGTAGGATCATTTCTGGGTTTCAGTGCAAAATGAAAATATAGAGCCCTTTGCTCAAAAAGGAAGAAAATGTGACTTCTTTAGAACTGGAGTACCTTTAAGATCCTAAAATAAAGTTTTTTCCTTTCTTCCATGGTTTGTCTTTGGACTTGCCATTTTAAATTTCTAAGTAAAGAAAAGTGAAAATTTTAAATTATTAGCATGTATTTTACCATTTATATTTAGATTGTACAATGCAAGTTTTGAAAGCAAATAAAAAGTATTTAACCTGCATACAGAATCACCAAATTTTTACAAATCTTATTTGTCAAAATTTGTAGAAACACTGCACAGAACTAGCTCAACTGTTGTTACTTTGCTTCTCGGTACACATCCATTCTAGCCACACTTACTACCCATGGCTTTCTGCTATGTTAGGAAGGACTTAAAGAAAAAGGAACTATGAGTCACTCGATCTTTTCCTTCTGTGTCATCATTTTTAGTGTAGGTAATTGACTAATGTAGGGAAGTAACAGAAACAAGTAAGAATACAGTAGGGTTTCATGGTCCTTTTTGTTTTTTTAAAGCACCATTGTCTTCTTTCTCATTTGAAACAAGTGCTGGTTTGATTTAAAAGCATGGCCTCTTGGAGCTGTGAAGGTCCCTGCTCACTCAGGAGTAGATGTAAACATTTACCTCATCTCTGGACTCCATCATGGGTCCATTGGAATTCTATGCTCATGAGGCAATGTGGATTCCGTGTGTAAATGGAGTGGCAAAAACAGGTAACACACATATTTTCCATTCTCTGCTGTGTCTCTTTATCCCATTGGACTTCTCTTACAAAACACAGTTAAGAATTCAAGATGGTGACATCAGAATAGTAAAACAAGCATGAGAACCTTCTGAGCAAGGGACTCTTTGCAACTGCACAGGTCACATGCCCGTAAAGTCGGCATGTGTAGGGGTGTGTGCACACATGAATATATCATAATTTTTTTCTGGCAAGGTGGTGCAGACCCTTTTATAGATTTTTGAAGGAGTGTCTGACCTCAGAAAATGAGAAGATACTATTTTAGGAGGATTGTAGCTCAGAAAAGAACCTCATCACTTTGCAGGGAAGGTGGTAAATCTTATTTCTCTCCTCTTTAAACGACCTTAGAAATAGAGACAAAGCAACTACCCCTCTGAAGGTTTTACTGAAAGGGCATATAGGTGTTACAATATCATAAAATACCTGAGCTAGAATACCTATCAAAAATACCCCCATTTTTATATCTGAGGAAAAGAAAGGGATTCTAGGAAGGCTTGTTGCTCAAGAGCTTATAACTTTAAAAGCATGTCCTGACCATTGTCCTTTATGGCTATAAAGCTAGAGAACAAAGGGCCTCTAGGATGGCCAAAGGAAAGAAAGCTGTGACTCTCTCAAGTTTTTAAAAATAATGCTTTTGGCAGAAGCAGTCGCTGTTCAGTGATGAGTAACATCTTGGTTCATATGTGGCTGGCAAAATAAATTACCTGCATCCTGCCTCATCACCTCTCTTAGGCATTGATATCATGCAGTGTAAAAATGGGTGTTTTATGCAGGAAAAGGACACTAATATTTGTGTGTACCATTCTGGAGTCTTTGCTGCTGGTGGATGCTGTGATAATTACACATAAATATTCATTCCGTCTGCCAACCATTTCTTTGTAATTGACAGTTTCTGACTCCTGGACTCACTGGAGAATTGTACACTTGGTGAAGCCCAATAAATGCCAGGAACGGGTTTCTATACATTGCTCTGTCAGGCAGACACAGTTCTGGGATGTTGGAATCATTCATTACAGGCTTTGCTGCATCAACCCACACAACTCCAGCCAGGATTAAGTTGCATAAGGGATTGTTTTCAAGCATTTAAACGATGATGGTTGCACTCTGAGATAAAAACTAGGAGTGTTATGAATTTATGACTCTACCAAGACTTTTCTTAACCATTTAGCAACACTGAGATTAAAAAAATTAAAATCAATATTCATAGGTTGAAGCAAATTATTTATTTATTTGATTTTGCCCAGTGCTAATTGAGAAAGACAGTACAGTAGCATTAAGTGGTGAAATGCAAACGGCTTCTGTCTCTCCAACAGGGAAGGTAAGGTTGGGAAGATTTAGGGGTTGCTTTTTCCCTCCTAAGTTTCAAACTCAATATAATGTCAAAAACAGTCAACATAATGTATCATTGCTATTTCACAAATGAAGCAGTCCCTGTTTACAATAAAAACATATGGTAATTTAGAAACATCAAAACACTTATTATAAACATTCTGTAACTGAAATATTTATCTAAAAGCTTGACTGATCAGTTACATTTTTATATGCTTTATCAAATATTCCTTTTCATTATGTCAGAAAATAAAGACAAAGGATACAAATGAGTGCATGCCATCAGCGGCAGGGAAAGAGAAAGATGACTGACACGCTGAAATACAGAATTCCACACATGCATCGTTTACTGCCTTTTTAAAAATTTGGGTAAATTAAAACTCTGAGGTCCTTACAAATGTCCAATTTTCTGTTAATAGGTTTATTAATTTTTTTCTTTTACTACTTTTTACAATTTCAATCCCATTTCCTCATCTGCACCTAGCCCAAACCTCAGAATGGATACTTGTCATGAATCCCTTTTCCAGGCATGCACTATGAGCTTGAATAAAAGGCCCAGGAACTATTGTTGGTGATAACTTTTTTCCCTATAGGGCTTGCCGTTTCTACTCTATATTTGTCAAATACTGCCATATCACCTTTGAACAAGGAGGTATTATAGCAGAATGGCTAAGTGCGGTCGCCTTAGAAGCTGGAAGATCTGCACTGACTCCTGCATTCACTTCCGCTCTCTCAGCATCTGTAAAGGGTGTTAATATTTTATGTTTCATACCTCACAGAATTACTATGAGGATTACATGAGTTAACACACCCTCAGCACCATGCTTGCTTCACAACATCAACAGCTATAATGATAGTATTAAACAAAAAGCAAGTTTTAATTTAAAAATTTTCTACATTGTTTAGGTGGTTTCCCAAAACTTTAATCTGGCCTACTCTATATTTGGTTGCCTGACTTTACAACTCTGTCTCTTGCTGCTTCTGAAATTGGCCCACGGCTTCTTTTCCCCTTGATATCTTCCTGCCTCTTGTCCTTGTTTCCTCCCTGTGGAAATCCTCTTGCCTTTTCCTGACATCTTACATGATTTTGTTTAAGGCAGGTCAAACCGGTGCCCATTGATGACTTTGAACCACTTGGCAAATCTGACAGTAACCACTCCTGACTTGGGGCCCTCTTAGCACTTTCTTATGTGCTCTGTTGCTTCTTATGTGCTTATGTTTGTTGTAGCTTTCTAAGATTTGCACATGCAAATTGTAAGTTCCAAAAGCCTGCTATTTTTCACATCAGACCTCTTAAAACAATGCCCAACATCTATCCATCCATCCATCCATCCATCCATCCATCCATCCATCCATCTACCTACCTACCTACCTACCTACCTACCTACCTACCTACCTACCTACACATCTAATCCATCCATCCATCCACACACATAGATGGTGCTTAATAAATGCTTGTTAAACAAATAAACTATCATTGTGCTTTATTTAGGAGTTAGAATAAAATAATTTAGATTTGGAGATCTAGTTTTATTGTACGTTGTCACTTTTCTACCTCTGTGCCTCAGTGTTTCCATATATGCCATTTAGAGTGTTTTCAATTATGACTCTGTAGAAATGCATTTGAGGGCATTTCACTTTACTTGTTTTTAAATATCTTAATACTAATGTGTAAATACCAAATTGTTGAAAATTTCTCTGGTATCCAAGCTCCAATGTTCATCATCTACACTGGGGTCAGCAAGTATCTTCTGTTAAGGGCAAGGTCAGATAGTAAACACTTTATACTTTGATGGCCTTACACAGTCTTCATTGTCACATATTCTCTTTGTTTTGTTTCTATTTTAACAACCCTAAGAACATACAAACTGTTTTTGGCTTACTATACAAAAAATATAAGCCTGCAGTTTGTGACCACTGGTCTAGATCACTGTACTGTACTTTAGTTGTTTCTGGATCCATTGCACAGAACTCTCAGAACATTCCAAATACTGTATTCTTACCAGTTTTTAAAGGGCGACTTCCCTGTGGAAATTATTTAAGGATAGCTACAAAAATGAAGTATAGCCATCAATGAACTTGAGGAATGTTCCTTTGGTACTAAGTTGTCACTATCATTGCTGGTTTAATGACAATCCTGTTAAGGTAACAGTTTGTGACAGATGGCTAATTCATGGATGCCTCACCAATTAACCTGTGTGAATGTTTCCACAGGTCCAGGGTAATCGTGTTTGGACTAAATATTCCAGGTGGAGTCCTGACATGCCTTTAGTGACACTTCTGACACCCTGCAGGGATTCCAGGCATGCCCCCTGTGGGTTAGATCCAGAATTTTCCTTGAAGGATAATTCAAATGCCAAATTTTTCATAAAGCTTTTCTCACTCTCAAGATTTCTTATTTTTCTGAACCCATGTTACCCGATTGTCACTTTCATGCCTTTTAATACTTTTCTGACTTTAATTGTAGCTATCCAAATCCTGTTTTTATCCTTTGAATGAGAGCTTATGCAAGACTTGTGTTTTGTCTATCACAAATTCCTTAGCACAATGCTTTTTACATGGTAGGTGTTCAAAAACACTGAGCTGAAATAAAAACCTACCTAATACCCAATTAACAGATTTTTTTCCCCGAGCCTTTCATTGGCCTTTAAAGAGGCAATAAACAACCCTACTAAATGATTTATTGAGAGTCTTTTTCATTCAAACAGAACCTAAAGAGAAATAGTTTCCCTGCAGTTTATTTTTTTAGGAGTCTATTCCCTTGGCAATTGATCTTGTTAATTTTGATACATTTAACTATTTTTGAATTAATGATGAATTCTCAAAGTCTCACACTTAAGTTTTAGTAGTTATTTTTAGTCAAACTCTGTTAAAAATGACTTAACAGAGTCTTGAAATTTTCTTAAGATGTCTCCTTCTGATTTGTAGCCCATTAAGCTTCTTTTTCTGTTTTTTTTTTTTTTTTTTTTTAAATTGAGGTGACATTGGTTAATAAAATTATATAGGTTTCACGTGTACAGTTCAATACTATGTTGTATGTATATTGCATTGTGTGTTCGCCACCCAACAATTAAATTTCCTTCTGTCACCATATATTTGACCCCCTTTACCCTTATTTACCCCCCATATCCCCCTTTTTCTACAGTAACCACTAAACTGTTGTCCATCTCCATAAGTCTGTCTTGTTCATTTGTTGCTATCAGTTTTAGATCCCACATAGGAGTGAAATCACAGGGCTTTTCTGAAGGACTATCACTATGGTTCACACTGTCTGTTAGAACTTGAAAGGCTATAATACTCTTCCTGCTTCCCCCAACTCCCCTAGAGGGTTGCTTCAGTTTTTCCCAGGTTGCCCTCAGGAATGCACAGGCTTAGCATCAAAAGGCTGGGATTCAATGAAGATTAACATTCAGATGGTCAAAGCAGCATGAAGCAGAAGGAGCTATAGGCCTATAGTTTGATTTCAGTAACCCCCCGCCTCCCAGGATCAACCTTTTTCCTTACTCTCCCAGAGTTTGTAACCCCAGGTTCTCAGGCAGTCACTCACCTGGGAGTGCAGTAGAGTGTCAATGTAACTTTAGGGAATTAAAAAAATAATATCTAGAAATGGCCCTACCAGTTAACTTGAGAGTGGAATGGGAATATTAGAGAGTGGGAAAGGGGGAGGTATTCACATGGTATGGTCTGGTGGCTGCTGGTGACCAACTATTTGTTTATTTTTAAGTACTTTTGGTTGAATAATGGATATTCCTTTCAGACAGGGTCAGTCATACCCAGTACTTAGACAAATGGATTTAATTAAAGTGACTCTGATGACCAGCATGTACTAACTAGTAACTTAAATTTTTACCTAAGTATATAGAAATCATCAAAATGTGTGTGGAGAAAGAACATGAAAACTATGAAAGGGACAAGAGAAGGAGATGCTAAGTAGAAGGGAGAAGAGAATAAAATAATGACAAAAAATATCTGGTTAAGTGTGAAGGTACCTATCATCATGCCTGACACACATAGGAATTCTAAATATATACCAATATAGATTGAACTTGAAATTTCAACTATTACCTCTTCTTCCAACAAAAGCAAATTTAAATCTAAAACTCAATTGCTAATGTCAATGATTTTGTTTCTTGGGTTTGATAGTCTAAATACCACTTTAATTTTATTAAAAGTTATAAAACAATGATAATTAAAATTTACCCTGTAAAAATTAGATTATTTTATTCCCGAAGCTACTGAAATTCCCATGTGGCCTGATGGAATCTGGCAGTCACAGATTTTTTATGGGCTAGAAAACACAGATTGTGCTATATATGGGGATAGTAAACAGAAGGTGGCATTAACAAAATGAAGACAAAGAATTTGTTAAGAATGTAGAGTGGTAAGGGATTTTCTACTGGGGGAGGGATGGCTGACACAAATCATAGACAAGAGAAAAATCATAAAGGAGAACGGCTACAATGGAATCCTCTGTGTTTTCTATCCTGCTGAAAGCAAAATGGTCACACTGGTAGAGAGAGGACTCCTCTAGAACATCTGGGGATGTGGACTGATCAAGATGGCTTGGATGTTCCCTTCAGCACCACTAAACTTTAGACAGGTTTTCTCCTGGTTATAGGTCCCTGTCCTCTCTTTTCCTTGAGCATTTACTTGCCATTGTAAATAATTTCTTTGCCTCTTTGAGATTTAAGTCTTCTTCTAGCTTCTTGCAAGTTTAAAATCCAGGAAAAGTTTTCAGGGACCTAGGAACTATCTCTTTGAAATGTGAACATTAAAGGAGGTAGCACCCCATCTTTTAATCTCTGAGGAGGGTAGGAGCCTAACTTCAATGGGGACCAATTAGCAAACACAGACTTCTTAATCATAGAGAAAAACATTTGCAAACTCAGGAGTAATTCAGTGTGCTGGACACATCCATTGATCAGCCTCCACTTAACATCCTCCAGTACTTTTCCACTAGCTCACCAAGCACTTAAAAACCTCCTGACTTTTGTATCAGCAGAGCTGAGTATCCACTTTTGATGTGTGCTCTGTCTCCTATTGCTGATGATAGTATTGAAATAATATTAACTTATCTGTTTATCTGGTCCTGTACGATTTTTCTTAAAAAGTAATCATTCTACCTGTCAACATATATGTCTTAAGAGTGATTTTGCATCAGAGAAAGAAGAATACCGATTTTTTGTAACTAGTTTTTAAAAATATATCTCATTTTGGAGAACTTGCAATGTTTATATTGCATTGAAATCAAACTTGCATGTGGGTGGGGAATATGAGTGTATGTATTTGTGAATGTGTGTGCATTTTTAAGCAGGACCTGAGTGCTTAAAAAATTGCTGGGGAAAATTATAAAAATTTTGCCTTTTTTCCCTTTGGAATCAGTTTCCTATATCTTTTCTTTCTCTCTCTGCTCTGAGACTGTAGTCCAGAGAAGTCAGCTCTGTTCCAACACTAGAGCATCTGCTCAAAGCCACTTAACCATCCCAGGGAGACAGACATCTTCTTCCTGGGCCTGTCTGTCACAGTGGGTGAAGAGAAAGCTGGCTTAATCCCAGGCTTTCTCACCAAGCTAAAATATGATCTGACTGCTTGGAGAAGCTTCTGTACATGTGGGCAACAGTTTTCCTTTCAACCATAAAGGAGGAATAAACAGCATCTCACCAAAGACTCATACCTTAAAATGCCTTTAGAGATCATAGCTGGGTCTTCCCATGAATGAAGGGTGTCTCCCTGGTGTACTTCTAACAGTTCATGGGGGCAGACAAGGGGATGTCTTGAGTAAACTGACCGTCCTAGCAAATAAAGGAGTACAAGGTTTATTTGAACATCTGGAAGTCTGTTGGCGGTAACCCAGAGAAAGTAAAAATTGTCCATCCGATGTGTGAAAAGGATTTTCTTCATCTTTTTGCTTCCTCTGTGATAAATCAGTGAATTTTCCTAAGCTGCTTAGTTGTACTGTGGGAATGAAATATAGATTCTAACCTTGTTATTAGGGCAGAATGTGAAGCTAGCTCTTTAGTCCCACAAGGAAGGACACTCTGCTTTGGGACTTTCCGTATACAGAAAAATGGGGGATAAGTTGCTCCATTGGAAAAAATGAAAGTAGACGGACAAGGAAGTAAGTCTTTTTCTTAACTAAATTAATATCAGTGTCCTGCCTGAGGTATGGTGGGGACAAAGGGAAAGAAATATGGAGTACACCCTGCCTTTTTGTGGAAAGTGTCCTAAAAACCCCCTGCTGTTTGCATTAGTGACAATGAATTTACTTCAAAATTGTAATGTGGGATGCAGTTGAGCTGCTGTGGGTGAATTCTTCCTGTCAGCTAAACTGTTTTGTATATTAGGTTCACCTGTAAGCCAATCCACTTGTGGTCCATTTCCTGTGTTACTTGGTTTAAGGTTGAGGGCAAAGATAAAATCAACTTAGAGAGGAAGTTGGCAATCTGGTAAATAGCTTTGGCTTTTCTCTTTTAAGCAATAGAAGAGATACCAAGGGTCAAAGCAGTGAGTAATGCTTCTCTAGGAAAACAAGTTAACTGCTTTTATCTCAGATGGTCTTGAATATTCAAAATTGCCAACCCGATGGAATAGCCTACATATAGGAAGGACTGACCTCTCTACCTGCCTGAAGTTCTGAGCAGCACAACACAAGCTTTTCTCGGCTGGGTGGCAGCAAGGCTCAGGGAGGCCAGTAGATGTTTCTCTGCAGAAAAACAAAGGAGTCTTGTCGTTTTTTCATGGAAAATCTCTTATGAAAGACAAACAGAATAGAAAAAAAAACTGTATATGTTGATGAATATATGAATAGAGAGGGAAAAAGACTGGTTCTTTTGTATTATTTAATTAGCATAACGATTTTTTCTGCACCTCATTATTTGAATAATTGACCTATTTTATATATTTTGATTTTTTAATACAGAATAACTTACTGTATAAATTTAATTTTTTAAAGTCCCCTTGTACATAAAGTCAATCCCAACTAGTTTGGTTCTATTAATGAATGAACTAATTAACATATTTATACTTTTTAAAAACTATTGAGAGTTCTGTATGTCAGTCACTGTGCTAGGTATTGTCAGATAGGAACTCATATAACTTTTTCTCCACTAAATTCTTGTACTTTTAAGATATAGTCATAATCATGTGGTTGTAAGTTATTATTTTGTTTGAAATTGTACTGTACATACTGGTTGGCTTTCCAACTAAATTTTAATTTCTAAGCTTTTAGTGTTTAATACTTTTATTAAATTTCCTATGACAATTAAAACGGTAAAACATATAGTAGATACTCAGTTAAGACTTTTTGATGGATTGTCCCTATGGGTCAACTTTGAGAGTATTCTCTATAGGTAGAGTTAAAATGACTGTTTCTGTGCCTCCAGGCTATTTCTTTCTTTGCTCTCTCTTCCCTTTCAACCTGAGCACTGATCATAGCTTCAGATGGGAAAGATGTCAAATAGACCTACCTGGAGAATTGGGAATTTTAAGAAAACCCAGTAGATAAGAGAAAAAGACCTGAGCATGTCTGAGCTAAAATCGGGAGGAAAGTAGCACAAATGGGGGAAGTACATGCAAGTGGACAATATCATATTCTTCCACATGTCCACCCTTGATGCCCCATCTTGATAAGTGGCAACCCTAGAATCACTCTTCTCATTCACTCTCACAGTATGGCCAACACTCAACAGTATGACAAGTCACGTCACTACCTTCGTCATACATCCCCCAAACCAGTCATTGAACATCACTCTATTTCAAACCACCATTTGGTCCCCTTCAGTCACACTGTCTTCCTGCTCTTCCTTGAGCACACCAGTGTTATTCACACACCTGGGTGTTTGCCCTTGCTGTATCCTCTGTCCCGAATGCTTTCTCCCTGGATTTTCTACTGGCTCTATCACTCACTTCATTTAGTTCTCTGACCAAATTTTACCTCCATTAGTAGGTCTTGCTTGTTCACATGTTTGAATATAGGCCCAGTATTCTCTTTCTCTTTACCCTGCTGCTTTTAAGATTTGTAACACTTATCACCTGAGAGTCTGTTTTCTTTGTTTCTTTATATTTTTTTAACCACAGCATGAGTATTACTGGCATGTAGTAGGTACTAAATAAGATTTGCTTAATGCATTAATAAGGTAACAAATTCTGCAGCCATTTCTGTGGGTAAGTGTTCAGTGCTGGTTCAATGGCTTTGATTTCCTCCACACTATTTCTGTTCGCTGAATTTGATCTAGTGTTAAAGACTTTTTAGAGTCAGGGTCTCCTTTTGGTCACCCCTAGATTATGTACAGGGGACACAATCTACTCAAACATGACAGAAATAAAGAAATTGGTAAATCACAAGGTAGAATATCATAGAATTATAGCCAAACACTCTTAGTTGTCTTAATTGACAAGTAACAAATGAGGGTCTATAAAGAATAATAGCTGGAAATACTTGTATGAACTTGGTTGTTTCTCAATAATTTTTGTGTATATTAAATCATTTGATTTTTACCTCTATAAGATAGGTATTATTATGTTTTACACTTTCTGAATGAGGAATGAAGTCTCAGGCACAATTACCCAATGCCTCTCAGCTATCAACAGAACCTAAATTCAAAGCCAGATCTCATGATGCCCACTTAAGTAATGTTTAATGTTTTAATTCCTTGGGGGCAGGATGTTTTAGTCTAAAGAAATAGCTGTGCAGATAAATCTATACCAACTTTGCTAATTACTAGCTGAATAAATCACTTATATTCTAAGAACCTTATTTTTTATTTCAGTACAATAGATATACTATCCACTTCATGTCTTTGAGAGGAGTGAGGAATCATGTAGTAAGTGCCTAGCACAGTGCCTGGCACATGTAAATGCTCAATAAAATACTAACTTTAACCTAACCCTTTGGTCCCATTTTTGAATACTATAGTATCATGGTTACCTTTTTTCTAGGAAAAAGAATCATTCCACAGACTTCTGGGAATCTAAGGGACCTATGGAGTCATCTTACCCTTAATACCTGCTAAAATATAGATGTGATTTTTTTTAGAACTTAATTTTGAATTTATTTTTTTTACAAATTGCTGTGGTAGTTAATGGAAGATACATATCACCAGTTTTGGAATGGGCTAACCCTCCAACTGGAATCAACAGTCCAGTGAATGATTCAACACACTTTATTTTCAATATAATCACTGAAGAGAAAATGGAAGCTTGTCATTTTTCTTTTAAAGCTATGCACATTGCTGAGTTTTCCATGGGCTTGCTGTGCATATATGACTTTTAAAATAAAAATACTATTTGTGTGAAGAGAATGATCAAGGTAGACTGCAGCAGAGTGTCCCTGCAGTAGTTTGGGATGTCAGTAATTCTTAAGTGAAAAGAAATGCTTTCACAATTCAATAGGATACCTTTAATTTTACATTTATTGTCGTCTTTCGTTTACTTTCCTATTTTGGGAACACTTACCAACTGTGCTGATCAGACTGTGTTTGATTCCTATGGAGAAATAGTCTCTCTTAAAATATGTGATCCAAGAGGAAGACAGAAGGATTTTGTATTTTGATTTCAAAAGTATGTGAAAACTTGATTGTTCATCTACTGTGAACTTTTGTATTTCATTATTATAGACAGCTTGCTGAAAAGGCTACTTCATGCAATTTTTTTCTAAGAGTCTTAATGAAGCAAATTTAGAGTACTTTTTCTAAAAGAAACAACCACACATAGTTAATATAATCAATTGGGTCTATTCGTCTCTCCTTATTACAATATATTTGATCTTGGAAGTAAAAACAAAGAAGTTTCTTTGAAGTTAATTAACAGAATCTCTTAACTATATTTGTGGTATGATTAGATGTGTCTTTGGTACCTACTGTAACTATCATACCCCTGGGGTACCCCACAAGCAAGTTGGAATAGGACTTTTCAACCCAGAGAACATTAATATGAAATGTATGATTCTCATATGCATGGTCCTAGAATATTATCCTTTGATTGACTTCTGAATTTTATGAAGTTGAAGATGCTCTAAATAGATCATTGTATTTATACATAATAAATATCCAGATGAAGTTTTTTTGTCTTTATTGAAATATAATAGACAATTAGTTGCTCGTATTTACATCGTATCATTCGATGAGGGTTTTTTTTTCAATCATAGTTGGCATACAATAATATATCAGTTTCAGTTGTATAGCACAGTGATCAGAGACCCACATAATTCACAAAGTGATCACCCCATTAAATCTAATACCCCTCTTCCCCCTTACATAGTACAACATCATTAACTATATTCCCTATGCTACACTCTACATCTCCATGTCTATTCTGCAATTATCCATTTGTACCTTTTAATCTCTTTGCCTTTTTTGTCCCCCAACCCCTCTCCTATCTAGTATGCCTCTAATTAGTCTCTGTTTCTATGAGTTTATTTCTGCTTTTGTTGTTTTTGTTGGTGATTTTGTTCTTTACATTCCACCTGTACATGAAATCATGCAGTATTTGTCTTTATCCAACTCATTTCATTCAAAGCAATATCTCTTTCCACAGATGAAGTTTTTTTTTTTTATTAGCTTGCCTGAAATGATGAGAAACTATCACCAATAAGCCAATTGTTTGTAGTTGAAATCTGCAAGGTAAAAGAATTCATCTTGGAAAGGGGCCAATAAACCTGTCCATTTACAAGAATCCCAAGAGAACATGTCCCAAAAGAGGAAAATGCACTTTCAAACTCTTGGGCAGTAAGAAGTGTCAAAATCAAGTACAAATAGGACATTCCAGAAACATCAAAGGACAAGGAGAATAAACAGGTGTAGTGATGTGATGCAAATAATACATTTCAGTGGAGGAAACGAAGAACTGTTTTTTAAATTGGCATTTGTGGATCGGTCTTGCCAGCATTTCCAAGCTGATGTAGCAGGGAAAAAATCATCACTTTTATCTGTGATTCTGTTGACTAGTGCTTTCTAAAGTCTTGGAGGTAGATCATACTGGGAAAATTGAATCAACTCAATAGCTCTCAAAACTGAATTTTTCATCACTCAACTTTGCTAGGCTGTACTGTAATTCTGATTCCCACAGATATTTCTTGGCTTGGGAGAAGATATTTGTGTCATTAGGGCACAAATATACCATCCAATGAATTCAGGGCACTCATCAATGTATAGCACTGAGAGAAAAGTATAATAACCAAGACCTGGACTTTGACTGAAGCCATCTGAAAGCAGATCTAAAATGAAAACTTCTGAAATGTATTATTTAAGGCAGAGGTCCCCAATCCCCGGGGCTGCAGACCAGTACCAGTCTGTGGACTGTTAATAACATTAGTGGTAATTATTAGGCAGGTGAGTGAGTGAAGCTTCATCTGTATTTGTAGCTGCTCCCCAGTGCTAGCATCACTGCCTCAGCTCCACCTCAGATCATCAGGCATTGGATTCTCATAGGAGCACCGGTGCCTTGTGCCAAAAAGGTTGGGGACCAGTGATTTAAGGCACCTTAAATTCCGTAGGAATCCATGGGATAAGAAATTCCTGGGTATAGCGCTCAAGGATTCTAAAAATATTTTCTCTATATATAAGCATGCTTTGCACAGTGCTATGCAGTTAAAACATAGCAGGAGGACATAGAGTTACAGTGTCATATGCTATCATCATTCTCAGTAGCTACTCTGCAGTGCTTTAGGTCCAGCCATTTTCCTTTCCTGATATTTTTCATGGTTGCTTCTTGATGGTGGTGATTTTCTGTGTGTTAAGCTTTGAGTAATTTATTCTTACATCACTCTCCTCCCTTTTCTTGTTTATTTATCACAAAGATTGCAAAGCTCAGTGACATTTGACTCTGATCTTTTGCTGGCTGGGTCATGGAATGTAGAAAGCATGTATGTATCATTAAGTACAACTCTGAGTGATGGTCATGGCCTCATGTCAAATCACAAGGTCAGCCTCTCTCATTATGTCATATCACATCATGCTTGACATGGACATACTGCTCAATTCTGAGTGGGAGTAATTGGAAAGCAAGTCCTCTCAGCAGTCTGAGCAATGCTTTCAGGAAAAGGAAATAGAGAAGATTGACCTCTCCATTTTCAATGACCCATTTTGGAAGTTGTGCATATAATGGTATTTATATCTCAATGAAAAAAGCAAAGCATCTGCATAAAACAGGAGTTTTCTTTTTCTCACAATTGTGAGGCAAATGTCTTTCCTGTGTTTATTACTGTTGTCGGCAAGATTGAATTCCTGGAACCAAGTATTAATCTAAAGGATTCTGTTAATGGAGTGAACTACATGATAGTTACTAGGAATTTGTCATGTGACAATTAAACTAAGGCTATTCAGGAGAGCTAGACTTGGCTATTGAATGGTTATTTCTGCAAAGTGTCCCCACTGTAAAATTAATCCACCTGATACATTAGGTTTCTGTTGCCTGTTAAATCTGGAGGGCAAATTCATAGCCTGTAGCACTGAATACGTACTTCTGACTTTTAATCCTGCCTTGAATGTGAACTCTTAGTTCCTGAATACAAGTCCTTGGATGCCCTCTACCTTTACTCCTCCATCTTTACAGCTTTTTTCCCATCAGAAGATAGTAAAAAGGAACAAGTAATCTGAATGGAACAAGATTCTTGAAAATTAACATAGTTCATGTTCATATTATCTAAGTAGTTTCTTTTGTTGTGCCCCAATAATACCCAGGAACTTGCAAGAGAGAGATGGGTGTGTTTTTCTCCCATCATTAGGTTCTGAAGCTTTCACCAATGGAGAGGTATATCAACTTTCAAGAATGTGGAAATTATCATCTGCCTCCCTGGAAGGTCAGGGAGTTAGGTGGAGGTCTTACTGTGGTCATCAACAGAATTAACTTTAATGTACACTGTGAATCCAGTAAAATTTTCCTTAGTGTTCTTTCAGTAGCCTTTCTGCTTATTTTAGATATTTAGTGTTCTTCTTTATGCTTCTCTTTCATTCTCTCCCAAAACTTCCTCTTCTAGCTATGCCCAACTTAATGCGCTATTATTTATAAGCAATTTAATAAGAACCAAAACCTTAAACTCGGAATGATGTGATGGTCATTGGCTAAGTGAGGGATGTGTTAGGAAACAGTAGACTTAATTAGACAGGTTAACCTTGAAATTGTAAATATGTTCAAGTTGCACGTTCTATTTTTATGTAAATTTAGCCCTGGTATAACGTTACCCTAAAGTATTACATTGCCATCATTTAATAGCATTTATCACACACTCACTGGCAGAATGCTACTGTGCAAAAGACTTCATTATTTAGGTTGATTACAGATTCAGCTTGGGTGTGCCACTACTGCTTAGAAAGCTAATACAAACTTAGGCTACGCTCATAAAACGTTGCGTCTTGATCAAGGGCAGTAATATTGTCTCTGTTCTTGGTGCTGATCCTAATATAGCTGGAATATTGAGTTCACTTCTAGATACCATTTCTTATGATTGTGTATTGGAACATTTCAGTTGGTTTACAAATGAAAGGTCAAATTTATACATGATATGCACACAGAGATATTGTTTAACATTTAAGGATGTTAGTTTTACTAAAAGAGATCAAATGATCGTGACAAAGTATTTCTGGTGCAAGGTAAGAGGTAGGTTGGAAGAATGTTGAATTAGGGTAATAATGAGGAGAAAATAAACTTGTAGTGATCACGGGGTATGCCTGACTGATGTTGGGGTAAGCACAGGGTAAGCTCTGGGCAAGTTTAGGGTATTAAAGGGATGGGATGAATCCATCAATGAGTCTAGGGAAGCCCAAGAAACACTCTCAAGCTTGTACAGCAGACTGATATACCCTAGTGGATGTAGGGCACAGGTCATGCTAGTCAACATAACAACACCTCAAGACATAGCTTAACAACAGACACAATCAACGTTAGCAGGCTACACCCGAACTTTTTCACGCATTCATCTGAGCATGTCCTATGCCTGAACCCTCACTAAATCCTCAGATATAGACAGGGAGTTGAATAAGATGTTAATAAGCCAAGTTCCCCAAGGAATAAACTGGAGGTCTGTCATTTGGGAAGCCACAGTTCTTGTCATCTAATAGTTGAAATGAGGGGTATAATGTGGAAGGAATAGCAGTCTTGGTCTTTGCTTCATCAGATAGCAGAGTTAGAATGTGCACATGGAATCTAGTGGGAAACATTTGAGAAAAGCTTTCTAACAATGAGGGCTGTGCACTGATGATATGGGCACCTTTATAACCAGGGGTATGCCCATTTCTACAGGTGTTCAAGAAGAGGCTACATTGAATGGGGAATGCCATCAGAGGATATTCTAAGGTCCTTTCTGAGACTGTAGCTCTGAGCAGCTTTGATTTTTTAGAACTATTTCAATTCCAAGGTATCTCCTTTTGAAGAGATTGCCGAGTTTTCCCTTGAAGGAAAAACAAAGTAAAAGTTAATGTCTCTAAAGCATCCAGCACACACTTCCTTTCCCTAATCACTATCTTCCCTTGCCTCTTTAAGGAAACATGTTGGGGGGAAAATGAGTAATTGAATAGGATGTGCTGACTAATACAGAAGTATTTCTATTGGATGAGAAATATTCAGCTAGGCAAAGGAAGATTTATAATATGACTAACAAACACATTTTATTGAATATTCTCATTTTATGTTCTCTAAACTATTGCTGACCATCATTTCTTTGTAATTCTATTTTTGCTCATTTTTAAACAGCAGTGTGAGGCTCCAGTTGCTAAGCCAGGAAGGCGCTTTTTCACTGGCAGCATCTTCCCTTGTTGGCAGAATCCACAAGCAATTGCTTTGATGTTTTTTGGAGTTACATTTGGTATCTGTCATAGTTCATGCAAAGATAAGCTGATTGGGTTGTCTGGTTGGTCCCAGATGCTTTTGGCTTTAATGCTCCATCAATTCTCTTTGAAAATGAAGTCTTGGGCCAGTCTCTTCTCTCAAGGGACATTGGCAGATGACTTGTTCATGATCAAAAGGTAACATAATTTTCTGATGTCCATATGCTTTCTCTGGATTTTTTTTTGGTATCCTGAAAATTGGTGTTTTTTAATTAGTGGACAACAGATTGTCATTTAGGAAAGGTCTAAACTTTAGAAGTGTTTCCTCAAGAGTTCCTGCAAGTGGGAGTCAAGATGTCTGAACTGGTTTCTAAGTATTCCAGGGAGTGAGTTCTAGATCATAGAGCAATAAAATTACCCTCCACAAAGACTGAATATTGGATTTATAGTTTACTATTGCATCATAATGATAGTGAGGATCTGTAGAGTAGACAGTATCCCCATTTTTCAGTTTTTTTTTAAATTCTTAAAAGTAACAACTGATTCACATATTTTCTCCCAAACTTACAATCATTCTGTAACAAAGAAGTTCAAGGGGCTAGGTAAATTAGTGATGTGATCATATACATTATAACATAGATTTGTTGGAACTAAAGCTTTAGAAATTGATAAAACATCCAGGTGACATCTTTGAACTCCATCCTGCATCCCGTCTGCTACATGCTTCTCTTTAGGGTCAAACGTGAAAGGCAGATGAAGATCCTTCTGTTTTCTACATTTTCCAGGAAAGACTCATCCAACTAGAGGAGAGAATATCAAGGTTGAATAGCAAGAGAGCTCTGGGAGCCACAGTCTTTGCTTTCTTGAGGAGACCTCAGTGGAACACTCTGGCACGTAAATAATGGGCTTATTTTGAACTTCTGAGTCTCATTTTTCCTTTTCACCTCCAAACAAGCCTTTTAAAAGCTTTTTTCGGGGAAAGAGATGTTTGAAACTAGCTCTGTCTACAGTTCTGATTGAAGTGGTTCCCACCTTATATATGAGGAAAGAGGAATAACAAAATCCCTAATTAGCAAGTTTTTTTTTTTTTTTTTTTTTTTTTTAAGAAAACCACATAAACCTCTGCAGTAATGCTTTTATTTATGTAAGGAGAATGATGAAGGTGGCAATGCAAATTCATAATGCTTTTGGATGATGTCAGGGAGCAAATCATTCTTTCACCTTTTTCTAGTTTAAACAAAAACAATTGGAATTCTGTGAAAAACTCAGGAGTAGAAATGATGAGAACAAGGAGCCATCTGTCAGCTACCTGATCTTTTTGCTCATCTAGTCATAGCTCAACCTCTGCCTTCCAGGGTTGTTAAGTGTTCTAGACATTTTTTGAAAAGATATGTGTGTCCTGTATGCAGCTTTCATCAGGAAGCAAGCTACTTACTGGACTGAAATAGATGAAATTTAGATAGTATTTTTAGAAAGGATTTATTTCAACAAACCTGTGTGATATTACTACCCTTATTTTACAGACAAAGTAATTGAGGCTGGATAAATTGCCTAAACTTATACAGTTGGTAAATATGAGAGATGGGATTTGACTCAATTTGACCCCAAGCTTACTCTAAAATCTAGCTTTTCCCAGTGCCCCTGTGTTCTTTCTTGTGGACAAGATAAATTGCCATCCAGCCATCATAATTGTTCTCTCTCTCAGCAGGTTCCATTTATACTTGACTTTTTGTTGTTTAAGTGTGAACTTGAGAAAGCTTCCTAACAGTAACCTATTTTGCTTCTCAGAGATATATACCATCACAGAAATAATTTAAAAGGTTCAAATGTAAGAAAAGTAGGTGTTACTTCCATATATCTAATTTCTATGGGTATCTCTTTCTGGATATTCTATAGGAACCTCAAATTCAAGAAGTCAAAAACTAAAGAAATTTACCTCTCCACTCTGATATTTCTGGTCCCCCCGCCCCCATTTCTGTGAGTGTCACAAGCCTCCACCCAATCTGCTAAGCTCTAAGCTCAAGTTTTATCCTAGGTGTCTATTCTTTAACTTTCTCATCTGTTTCCTCTTGTCATTTTTATAACTAGTGCTTTATTTCAAGGCTTTTACCTTGTCTCACCTGGATTATTCAATGTCATACTGCTGGTCTCCCTATGTGCAGTCTTGTACCTCCTCTATCCAAATTTTCCACTGCCGCTAGAGAGAACTTTCTGCAAAGATGTGATGTTTTATTCCCCTGTTCAAAACCCTCAAGACTCTAACATTTTAGCATGGCATGCAAGGTCATCCATGGTCTTGTCTTACTATTTCCAGCTTTCTATTGCATCATATGCTTCTGACATCCCATTCTGAAGTCAAACACATCTACTTATAATTCTCAAAATTTGTCATTTTCTTTATTTTTTCTAATATGGCTTATTCTGGCATACCCTTCCCATTCTCCCCATATGTTTACATAGTAGGAGATAACTACTTGTCTTTCAAGAATAAAGTCCTTCCCAAAGCCATACTGATAGATATATCTCTATCCAAGCATTCTCCTTTCTGCCTCTTCTCTGTATTCAGATATCTATCATTGCAAATATAACTTATTTCTTCTTTACTTTTCTACATTCCTCCAATAGACTGTAAGTCCCTGATGACAAAGTTTGTATTATTCCTCTTGGCAGCACCAGGATCCAGCTCATAGTTCTCAGAGGCTTTGTTGAAACTAATAGAGAGTGAAAGCAAAACCTCAAATCTAGACTCTCAAGGATATCAAATTGGCAATAATCTAAAGGAATAGGCCAATAATTAACTGAATAATTTGGACTCTACATATTTCACATTTATTTTAGTCAAGAAGCTTTTTGTAGGAGAATCTAAAATATATTTACACTACAAAATATACTCTGAAGTTCCCTTTCCAAGTAGCTTTACCTGAATTGTTATTTCTATGAATGTGCTTGCTTGTGGGTCTAGGAGAAAATTGGTTAGCCTAAAACTGTGGGGAAAAAAAAAACAAGTACATTTCTGCTAAAGTGGATGAGATATTATCTGAATAAGAACTTGGTTAGAATTAATGTAGTTGATAAACATATTTTCTCATGTTCATTATGAAATTATATAACATGAACCAATGTAATAGCAAGCACCTCAGAAAATTAGAAATACTTCATTAAATAAATGAGATACAATTAAAGAAAAACATTTTAGAAAAATCAAGCTTCATCTAAAACCTGGTGAGCTGAATTGTCTGTATTTACATGTGTTCATAATTTATTTTCCCCAACTCTGTATTTAGCTCATTTGAAAATCATCTATGAGTTGCAGCTGTTGCCTAAGACATCAGAGTTTCTATATTCTGGGATAATAAGAATCAATTTGGATTCCAATGCCCCAAAACGTAATCAACTTGCATATAAACTTCATTGCTTAAGGGCAGTATGGTAATTGAGAACGTATGGTTATAAAGTGTATGAGAAGTAATGCTATTATTCTCTTTTCCTTTGTTTCTTTGTACACTACTTTGTTTTGAGTGCATCTTTTGCAGTCCACTATTGGATAATATTTTTTCTTTAGATCCATCTTTATATGATTGGAATAGGAACATATAGACTCACAAATGACAATTTTTTTTAACTGGAAAAAAGTAGATTAAATAAAACAACATGATAAACACCATTTTCCCCACAGCTTTTCCATATCTGGGATTTAGGAATGGGATACTAAAGATTGAAGTACATGTGCATCCACGGTAATGGGAGATGAGTTCTAGCACTCAGATGTGAAGACATCTTACCCTGTGTATGGCTTTATAAACGTTAGTAAATGGTTCTCAGGCATTGTTAGAAGCATATTTATCTAGTTCAGTCTTTCAAAGTAAATTTGACCCAATCTATATTTGCAAACATTTACTGATGGTGGTGACAGTACCCCAATGATGTGTATTTCTTTAATTCACGTATGTGTGAATATATTCAGCACACTTTTTTTTCTCGTTTTCTTTTTATTTGTCTTTTAGTTATTTTCTTTTCTCTTTTTCTATTTTCTCAAATCACATCTGGATACTGACCAGGTATTGAACTTCTCAGTTTTCCGCATATGACCAGACCATCCATGTCACTTAAGGAAGAAAGCTATTTTGATTTTGAAAATCCTTTCTCCTCACACTTTCTTTTCTCTTCTTCCTACTACTTTTCTTTCTTCTCCCTTAAGTTGTGAATGTTATCAATTATTGAGCAGATATTATGTGCCAGATCCTGGACTTGTCATAATATATATATTATGACATCCATTTACACAACCACCTTATGAACTAGAATGAATTTCCTGAGAAAAATAGAATCCAAAGTAATTTTCCTAAAAGTTTTGAGCTAGTAAGTAGATGAGCCATGAACAGAATCCAGTTATGTCTGACTTAAAGTCCATTCTCTTTTATTACTTTCTTTTAATTTATTTAATAGATTTTAAATTTAATTTACAGGTTGCAAAAGTTTTGGAAATTGAGACAATAAAGTTTTTTTTTAAAGTAGATATAACATCTCTAATGCTAGTTTGGCTTTCAGAGAGATTACCTTTCCAAGTGCATGTGTTGAAAAGTGGGGAGGGAATGCACATGTAAGAGTGATTATTTTCAGAATTCAATTGAATGCTTATACTTTTATAATTAAAACAATAATAGGAATATGAAATATTTTGACAGTACTTAGTTTTTTCTTAGAGCAATAGATCTTTTAATAAGGAATCTATTTAATAGAAACCTTTATAAATTGAACAAATGCAGAACTCTCTCTCCCAGACTGACTAGAATGTCAACCATCTGCACTTGGAGTTTGAATGATGGGGCTGTCATTTAGGTTGGTATTTGAAATCAAACTATTGCTGTGAATTTCTAAATTACAAAGTGAGGAGAGAATGGTTGGTTTATCAGGAAGATATGGAAGTTATCTTCAAATTCTTCCCCCTAAATGTCCTAGTTTAGAGGTCATAGAGTATTTTCCCTGGTTTTCAGTAATACCAGATAACTTTTTAATCTGACTGAAAAATAAAATAATTTCCTTTTTTAAATGAGCAAATGTTTACTCATATTTTAGTGTGTATTTAACACTGTACTTGATGTTATGGAGAATATAGATATAATCTGAGATATGATTCTCAATGTAGTTGGGCTTGCAGTATATTGTTGAAATAAATGTGTATCAGTTTCAATAGATTTTGAAGATGAGAAAGAGGAAAACCTCAGGTGTAAACTCCACAGGCGAGGTTCTTTTTACTCTGTGGGAAATTTTCATTGAGATACTTTTGTTTAATTAGAGCAACACACGCATAACCTCAAACAGAAATTAAAAGGCTGATGTAAAGATGATGGTTACCATGTCCAGTGTGTGGTACCAACTTATCAAGTAGTTTAGGTTGCAGTATTATAAGGACATGTTCAGCCTGGAAAAAAACTAAAAGGTTCCTGAGTAGGTGGATATTTCAAGTGTCATTTAAATATTCTTAGTATTATTGAAAGGATATACAGGTGTTTGGTATTCGTGGAGTAGGGAAACACAAATACGATAGAGAATTGCCTATGGGGAAATATATGCAAAAAGTGTCTTAACACTATCATTAAAGACAATCAAGACTGTCACCTTCTAACTTTTCACCTTAAAACTATGTATAGATTCATAGTAAGAGTTAGATCTTAGATTTTTCACTTTCCCTATAATTACTAGGTAAAACCATGTTAGCTCGTTGATTGTCTTACTAGTTGATGCTAGATATTAGATAAAGTATTAAGATATAGTTGTTTTGCTGATGAGAAAGAGAAGGGAATTATGTCATTTTACAACGTTGAGGGTGTTTGGTTTGAAAAGCCTTCTGTGAAAACTTCCTAGTATTGAATTGATACATCACACTTTCATCATGCTGCCATGAATCATGAGGTCACTACATGTCCAAATACCTGGTAAATGAGGCTGGTCTCTGTCCTTCTGTCCTCATGACTCCAGAAGAGAGGAACTAAGGGAGTTTTTCTTATATGGATGAAATATATGTTGGCAATTGCAGTTTCCACTCAGTCAAGTTCAGTTATGCATTTGGATGCAGCCTTGAGATGATTTTGCAAAAAATTAAAATTCTTAGAGTAGATTCTCAATAAACTGTATTTTATTTCAAATGTGTTAGCTCTGTGATAGGAAATCGAATAATCTGATCTTTGTCATCCCTTTGTAAAAGAGGAAGCATTATATATGACATCTTGGTTTTTGCTGACGAGGTAAAACTTTCTGAAATCGGGTTATTGCTCTCTTGATTTGCCATGTTATACACATTAAAGATCACTTTGCTAGGCAGTTGTGAAATACGCCAGTCTCATTTTTGATTACTAATTAATTAGATATATTTATGGATGAACTAAGTAGTGTAAAACAAAAACTAATTTTTTTCTTTAGCTAATCTAATTGCTATTTTTCCTAGGAAAATGTGTTGTGTGATTTCTAAGTTAAATGTAATGATATACACACACACATTTTTCCCCTCATTTCAAAAAGTTTATAGCTTCTAGGATTATGTAAACATAAGAGAAAGACCACAGTGTATATTAAAAACAATTTTAGAAGAAAAATTTGAGTCAATTCATTTTTAAGACAGAAAGGATAAGATGATCGTAAATATAGGTAAATTAGATCTCTTAAAGTAATAATTTTGGTCCTAATCTCATTTCCCTTTATATCTTTATTTTAAAAAATGGCACTTAAATATTTCTGCTTGCTTTCTTCCCTTGCTCTCGTTATCCTCATTAACCAAGTTAATCGGAATTTAATTTCTATAATCTCTTTTGCAATATTTCTTCAATCTTTTGATTACGTTTTTGTTTTCCTTTGCTACAATTAAATCTAGGCCTGTACTTCCTCATGCTTAGATTATTGCTTTGTTCTCTAAAATAGTATCTTTCCCACTAATATTGTTCCCTTATAGGTCATACTTTATATAGTTGCAAGATTAATCTTTTAAATGTACAGTGTTCATTAAGCCTTCCTTTGCGAAAGTAAATATTCTTTTATACTCGATTATAATAGCAATTTGTACCTTAATGGTAAAGACCCACTTCTTTTTCCTAGTATACATGATGTTCTACCATTTCCCTTCATTCTGTATATTCCCAACCATATGCTCACTTTAATGCTTTCCTGGATTCTGTGCTATAGCCAGAATGGTTTAACAGCCATAATATACCAAATCTTCTAATGTGTTGTTTATCCACTCTCCACTTCTAGCCCTCCATTTTGTACTGGCTTCATTTAATTCTATCAAGATCTAAGGTTCAGTGCAAGTTCTACCTCTTTTATAAATTTCGATGAGATTATTTTGTGATGTTTTTGTCTACCTCTGGACTTTCATAGCACTTATATCCATGCAATTTATGGTAGTTGGGAGAGTGCCTGTGTTCACATATATGTATATATATATGCTTGTGTGTGTATATTTATATACGTGTACACACAAATATACAATTTAAACATATTCATTCCTTTCTCATATATATACAGATATTTGGGTTAAGGGTCAGATTTACTGGATTTTCATTCTAGTTTTGCTGTTTACAAGCCATATGATCTTGGATGAATTACCTGTTTCCTGAACTTCAGTTTTTTCATCTATAAAATAGAATACAAAGAGTAATTACCTTTATTAGTTTCCTAGGGCTGCAGTAACAGGTACCACAAACTTGGAGCCTTAAGACAACAGAAATTTATTCTCTTATAGTTCTGGATGCTGGGTCTGAAGTCAGGATGTAGGCAGGGTCATGCTCTCTCTTGAGGCTCTAGGGCAGGGTCTGTCCCTGCCTCTGGCAGTTTCTGGTGGTTGCTGGTGCTCCTAGACTTTAGTCACATCATTTCAATATTTGTCTTTATATGGCATTCTTTTTATGTGTGTGTTACTGTTTTCTTATAAGGATACAAGTCATAGGATTAGGACCTATCCTAAACCAGTATGGCCTCATCTTCACTAATTACATCTGCAAAGTCCCTATTTCCAATAAGATCACATTCTGAGATTCAAGGAAGACATGAATTTTTTTTTTTTTGGGGGGGACACTACTAAATCTAACATACTACCTCACAGTTGCTTTTAAAAATTTAGTAAATCATATAATGTGTTTGATGAAGTTCATTGGTACATGGTTAAGTGCTCACAAATTTAGATATTGATATTATTACTACCATTACTACTTGACAAATTTCTTTGATATCTCCAAAGGATTGTGTGTATGAAATTGGAGGGTTTAGACTTTTTATTATACTTGTTCGAGATTTTTTAAAATCTGAGCCTCAAATATTTGGTAAAGATAAACTAACCTCTATAAAAGGCATTATTTATCAATTTCCCTTTCATCATGATATAGTTACATCAGCCAACAATTACTCTCAGAGTTCTTTCAGAATTCTCATGCCTGTTTTTGATAAAAAACAAATTAACTCTATTAGAAACTCTTGACTGAGCTCATGTTGATAAAAATATAGGTATGAAATACAGAAAAAGGACAAAATTACAGAAGGATCATTGGGATGCTTGTAGTATGGTTACTTTCTTTTTTTTTCAGACGTTGAGAGTTTAAAGTTTTGTCAAAACTACTTTAGGAGAAAAAATGTTAACATAGAGGTTAATAACATTAAGATATATACTGATAATCAAATAACATTTAAAAAAGATAAATGTAGAACACTGGACAAGAATAAAGGAGGCAAGAGAAACTCCAATGTGGTTAATCTGTATTTGGATCTGTGATGTATTTGGGATGAGATGGAAATTTGGACTAACTTTTGCTTTTTTATAATATAGTATATAGTATAGTTAAGTATAAACATTAGGAATTTAAGGAAAATTATAATCTCACTGATAGGATGGCTATTATAAAGAAAAAATGTGTTAGCAAGGTTGTGGAGAAATCAGAACCCTTATGCACTTTTGTCAGAAATGTAAAATGGTGTAGCTGTTATGGCAAACAGCATGGGTGTTCCTCCAAAAATTAAAAATAGAATTACCATATGATCCAACAATATCACTTCTGGTATATATCTAAAAGAATTGAAAGCAGGGTCTTGAAGATGTATTTGTACATCCTCATTTATAGCAGCATTATTCACATTAGCTAAAATGTGGAAGCAATCCTAGTGTCTATTCACAGATGAATGGATAAGGAAAATGTGGGATATACAAAAAATGGAATATTAAATCTTAAAAAAGGAAGGAATATGTGACACAAGCTGTAACATGGATAGTTCTCGAAGACATTATGCTAAGTGAAATAAGCCAGTTACAAAGAAGATGAGTACTATATGATTCTACTTATATGAGGTACTTAGTCAAATTCATAGAGACAGAAAGTAGAATGGTGGTTGCCAGGGGCCGGGGTAGAAGGGAGACTAGAGATATGTTGTTTAACAGGTACAGAATTTCAGTATTGCATACAAAAAGAATACTGGAGACGAATGGCGGTGATGACTGACTAACAGTGCGAAATGGACTTAATACCACTGAACTGTATACCTAAAGATGGTTAAGATGGCAAATTTTTATGTATATTTTACCATAATAAAAACAAATGCGATAAAATAAAAAATTATTATAAGAATAGATATATAATCTATGACATCCTACCAACAAAGGGAAAATATATTATTAATTCCAATAGAAAAAGTAAAAAGGAAGAATAAAAACAAAGAGAAAGGTTAATTAATAGAAGAAATATAGGATGATAGAAGTCAGTGAAATA
This sequence comes from Eidolon dupreanum, assembly GCA_028627145.1. Classification (NCBI taxonomy): domain Eukaryota; kingdom Metazoa; phylum Chordata; class Mammalia; order Chiroptera; family Pteropodidae; genus Eidolon; species Eidolon dupreanum. The sequence goes on from CM053515.1 coordinate 75,332,398, forward strand.
AATACCAACATATTGTCAAATATGATATTCAAATACCCTGCCATATGATACTGACAAAAGAAAGACCTAAAACAAAACCATGCAGAATATCTGAATATAAAGAGATGAAAAATAGTATATTAGGCAAGTATGAATTAAAAGAAAGCTGTGTCAAAATTAATATTAGACAAATAAAATTTAAGGCAAAAATAATGTATAGGAATAGACACTATATCTTAATAAAAGTCATCCATAAATAATATAAAATAATTGTTTATTCAACAGTTATTTGTTGAGTGTCTGCTAGATGCTCAGCATTATTCTGGGTCCTGAGGAGGAAAAGTGAACAAAAAGTTAAAAATCCCTGTTCTCATGTACAGAACATAGGCAAATTTGAAAAATCTACAATTATAATAGATGGAGAGGTCAAGCATTTGAAAAATTAGAAGGATTTAGAATGTTTGAACAAGAAAACTAGCAAGCTTGATCTAAAATATATTTAAAATTTTATATCCCATTTTTACAGATATATATTCTTTTCAAGTGCCCATAGGACAAAAAGCTAATTAATTAGGAATGAATTCAATAAAAGTACTTACAATTTTATTGAGAAAAATATGAGATATTATTGAACAAGTTTTAAAAATCTGATTTAGTGTAAAGATATAGAATTGTTATGTATGGAGTCACTTAATGTGAAAAAATTGCATTTATTAACCTATAAATTTAATGCAATTTCTTTCTAAACCCCAAAAGGAATTTTGTTAAACAAACTGATACTAAATGTATATTGGAAAGCATAATCCCAAGTACAATTAAGGCAATTTGAAGGAAAATGTGTAAGCAGGGATTCTACAGAGAAATAGAACCAATAGGATATATACATAGGAAAAGATTTATTATAAGCAATTGGCTTATGAAATTATGGAGGCTGAAAAGTCCTATAATCTTCCTTTTATAAGCTGAAGACACAGGAAAGCTAGTGGTGTAATTCCAGACCAAGTCTGAAGGCATGATTACCAGGGATAAATACTAGTCCAAGGGCATGAGATCAATGGCTCGGCTCAAGAAGGCAGACTGGAAACAGAAGGGGCAAATTCTGTTCTGGCCCTCAACGGATTAGATGATACTCACATAGGGGAGATGATCTGCTTTACTAAGTGCATTGATTCTCATGCTTATCTCATTTGGAAATAATCTCACAGATATACCTGGAAATAAAGTTTAATCTGGGCAACCCTTAGCCCGGTCAAAGTGGCACATAAAATTAACCATCATGTAGAGGAACATGGTGTGGGTTCTTCCCTATCAGACACCAAGGCTAACTATAAAATATAGAAATCAAAACAGTGTGGAAAAAATGTGGCATTATTTCAGGTATTAAATTTAATAATGGAACAGAATATGACCCATTGAAATATAAAGTATGACAAAGGACAGAGGTGACATAATAAATCAGTGGAGAAAGACTGGGGCACTTAATAAATAGTATCAAACAAAGCTTATCTTTATAGATAAAAAATAACATCCATATAGGGAAGACTAAAAACAAATAGGAAAACCAAATTTTTAAAACTTTCAGAAGAAAACATAGGCTATTGTATGAACCCATGGCAGACAAAAATCATTTAGACTAGGTACAGTAAGCACAAATCATAAAGTAAATTTTACCACATTAGTACTACAAATATCTGTACAACTAACTATAGATGTCATATAGTTATAAAATGTCACATATTGGAGAGGGTTAAATGATTTATATCAGAATTTACAAGATAAACAAACAAACAAACAAACAAAAAACCCCAGAAACTCGAGACAAAAAAAAGACAAAGTATATAAAAACAAGTAATTCATGGACAAAGAAAGCTGAATGGCCAAGTACTATAAACAGACATTCTGCCTTGTTTGGTAATTAGAGAAATGCAAATAAAACCACAATGACATATAATTCCCATCAAACTAGCAAAAAGTACAAAGTCTTGTGATACCAAGAACTGTCAAGATAGTGGAGCAATGGGGCTAACTGGTATGTGTATAAATTGATTCAGTCCCTTTATAGTGCTAATTGTTAAAGATGCCTCTTTTTTACAGCCAAGAACTTTCATGTCTAGGTTTAAACCCTAGAAGAACTCTCACATGTGTTCAAGTATACAGATTTTTCTCCCTGCAGCATTTAATTTTTTTGTTGTTCTTATTCAGAGGTTAAAATGAATTGACTAGAGCTATATGTATCAACTCAGACAAACTTCGGAAGTAGAAAAAAGCAAGTTTTAGAAAGCAACATATTTATGTGTATATATGTATGAGGTATATGTATGTATGTCTATGTATACATACATATGTAGAGGGATATCATTTACATAGAATTAGAAAATTATTAAATATTGCTGTATTGTTTATAGATATATACATATGAGTCAAAATAAAATGCAGAGAAGTGGTTCAAGACAAATTCCACATGGTAGTTAGTTCTGGGGAGAGAGAGAAAGGAGACAGGATTTGGGAGGATCACACAAGGTGATTCAAAAGTATTTATGAAGTTTTTAGTTGTTCGATTTACTTTGTTCTGATTTGCTTTATTTTATCGTTTAAAGCAACATGGCAAAATGAAGACTGCTCAAGTTAGTTGGTACACTAGCATTTATTTTAGTCTTTTCTGCATGTTTGAACTATTTTACAATAAAAATATATCATAAATTTATTTTAAAGCACTGACCTAAAATAAAATGATGAACAAGGCAAATTTTCAAGCTAGGTTCCAAAAGTAGATACGAGAGACTGGCCGAGTTTAAGAGTGCAAGTGAAAAAGTCTCATGGCATTTAACTAACTACAAATCTCTAGAGATCAAAACTAAAATAAATGTAGTCAACTCAGTAGAAGGTAGATTTGGGGTCAAAAAAGGAAAGAATCTGGTTGTCCAAATTTGATGGGCTAAAGGCAGGAAGTGACCTCCTTGTTCTCAGAAGTGTTCAAACAGAGCTGATGACCGCAGCAAATTTGGTGGGGATCATGGTGGTATTTTGAATACGAGTAAATGAAATGAGTATTACAGTCTCTCAACACCACTGATAAAAATGATCTTTTTTTTTTTTCTTTGCTGATTAAACAGGAACTCCTTACAGGGTTTTACAATCATCTCTTTCCACCTAAACAGTCATTATTGTCACTGTAAAAATTTTCTATATTCTTATTTTCAATGGTCTCAAATTTGAATCAGGCTTTTTATCAGCCAAAAGTTATTCTTTCCTTTATGAGCAGATTGTTGGTTTAGAGAAGTTCAGTAAAATCGCTATTTCAATAAAATTTAATAAGCACTTACTGAGTACATACTCTGTATTACTATGCTGCTTAAGCTTTGTATAAGTTTCTCCTTAGATTAGAAATAGTTTATTAAAGTCAGGCATATTCAAGGTTTATTCATTTATACTCTTCATCAATTGTTGACATCAAGTAATTTGAAGGTATTAAAAATCATTATCAATATTATTCCATTGTTTTAGAGGTAGAAATATACTACGCAACATTGCTTATAGCTTAACCTGCAATTTATTTTCCTATTTGTGTTAAGAAGCTGACCTTGGCCTCTGTCTCTAGAGATTACTTGAAAGAAACAAAGGCATGGTCTGCTAAGGTCACCCTAAAAACCCATTAAAAATGTATTAAAGACTTGAGTTAGTAATAGGCAGATGGAAAATACAAGTATCCAAATAGAAAACAGAATATTGTGGTGCAGCAGGAAACATAGGTGCATAGACATGAAAAATCAATGGAAGTAACTTAAAAAGGTAATAAATCTCTCTTAAGGAATATTGTCATGTTGTCTGAGCCTGCAACTATAAGCTTTTATCTGATGAGTTAAAAGTTCCCTGCACTTTCATATCTAGTAAAAAATTAAGAGTATTTTTTTTAGTGATTGAGTGGTGGGATGGAGAATTTTTTCTAAGAAAAACAAAACAAAACTCATTTATTGAAGCCCTGTGTAATTGTTCTGATACTATCTTTGCTGCAGCATGTGCAGGGAGGAAAAAATACAATCGGTTTCTAGCTTTTATAAACAAGGACACAGTGAAGTGACCCACTCACCATTTCCTCTTTAAGTTCTATGATTCAGAAGGAGTATCTATTCCATAGCCTGTATCTCCAGATCATAGATACATAATCAGAGAGGTATTAGCTGCCTGTTTGAATCAGAAAACATAGACACATGGTGGTTGGATAAGGTGATGATGGTTGTGGTGGTGGTGGGGTACCATGTGTACTAAAGAGTGAACTCTAAATAAGAAAGATAAATAATTTTTGGAATATCTGAAATTTTAGTTCTTTTACACACAAGGTCGAAAAAAGCCTATTCGTTTTTCCTGATGGCATCAGTGGGTGTTTTTATTCCAGCCAAGGATTGCGAACAGTTTCTACTGGAAACAGTTTTAGAATTTAGATCTAAATGTGCAGCTAGAGCCTGCAGGAGTGTGTTGTTTCTCAGGCTACCTAGGCTGTTTGTGTATACATTGGTGTCTGTCAATTTTTGGTACCGTGTTTGCCATGATGACTTACCTATTCAGAGAGCTACTACACTTAAGCCTTTTTTATTTTTGGTTAGTGATTTGAAAATTTATTTTTATAAAATGTGATATCTTAAGAGAACTCGCCACTTCAGAACTATACTTTGTGTCTAAAATTTCCAGGTGGCTCCAAGCTGTTTCTAAATTGCTTTGAATCACAAAAAACTTGGTGGCTTTGAAAGTAATGGAGTGAAACCTTCCAAATAGGTTGACAAAATTGGCAGTACTTCAGAAAGAAGAAGCCAAATGGAAAAATGTCCCTCTGGAAAATGTACTGCTCAGACAGTTGCAATATACTGGATTATGACAGGACAATACATATCAGGTTTTCCCTATATATCAAGGCCAGAGAGAGTACGTGTTTTGTGATCTTTTGTTATGAACCAAACTTGTATATTGACAGGTCTAATTTAGTTACATGGATATAATGGATTCATTATCCTTTCCTAGTCTGACATTCATTTCCTAGTTTCCTATGCTGAAAATAACCTAGACATTTTTCCTTTAATATTATTAGAATTAGGTTGCTTGTAAATAAAAGATGTGTTGGCTTTATGTGTACACATTGTTTTGGCAAATACATCTATGATTCTTAACTGAGATTTTGACACTGAAATGTAACAACTATATTTATATTGTGTCCAGAAGTTATTCTAGACAAGGCAATGCTATAAAAAGGTACTTACTATTCTATCAATTTGTGACAGATTTATCAAAGTTTTATTATCTTATATTGTGTTCTGTAATGTCATTTTCAAGAAGTTGATCTTAATATCATTAAAGGTAAGATAGATTTCCAGTTATCTGATGATATTTAATACATCCCTCATGGCTTGCTTTTTGGAGAGCAAAATTGCCAATTCCTTTTTACCTTCATATTTAAGGGGAAAACAAAAATACATATTTTGTTTCAATTCTTCAACAGCCCAGCCCGGGAAGTCAAATAAATGATGGAGTGGTCTGGAATTGAATTTCTAGTACTAAAATAAAATTTTGTAGAAATTTAACATTTTCTATTTCAGAGGATAGACAGATTCCATTGTAGTGTATAAAGTGCTTTATTTGTGTCTTTTTAAAAAAATTTTTTATGGCAGAAGGCGGAAGGAGGTGTAGCAATGACAGCAGAGGATAAATATGATTTGACTTTGTCCCCAAGATGGCTAAAGAGTGTGATTGCCAGCTTTAGTTAGGAAAACTTACTTTAGGGACTGGGAAAGGCCTCTATATTTGAATAAAAGTAAGCATGAAACATATTATTGATTTTTTTCCTATTTGGTCTTATTTACCTTTTGAATTATATTTTTTAGTGTATACTAATAGACTTCACTATTCCCTCTGGTGGGTATCCAGAAGATAAACTCTATGAAAGCTTCCTTTTTCAAGTTTCTCCTCTTTCTTTTAAAGAGTAAGTTGTGCACGTGCGCACATTCACGCGCGCACGCGCACACACACACACACACACACACACACACACACACACTAAATGCTATAGCGGATGCTTACGGTAGATACATAGTGTCCTGACCTCCACTCCCAGAGTTCCAGAGGCAATGACTTCTGGCTATTTGTAATTGCTTTGGATGGTTATCTTCCCCTCATTAATAAAGGTTTATGTACCTATTTCTAGATTTAGACATTAAGCTTCCTACTATGGTAAAAATATAGCTTAACTATACTTCCTATCACCTCTTTTCCCTCTTCCTGGTATAGTTATTAAACTTTTCAGTTTGTTACTTTCAGATTTCAAATGATATAATTAATCCTCCTGTCTCATTTCACCAACTACAGAAAATATTTCTCTTATATGTGTTCATTTTTATAAACATACTTGATTTATTATCTAAGGTCAAAAGGGAAAGTTCAAAACCAACTTAGTTAGCAATTGATAAATTCCATTCGGCTCTGCTAATGCCTTTGTAAATGTCGGCCTTCTCAGTGTGCTGATTTTCACATGGTGCTCCGTATATCACTGGGAGCATCTTCAGGGGTTTCACAAACAAAATGATCTTTTTCTTTTGCTATTCAGCAGATCATCCATCTTTTTGTGTGTTCGTGTCATACATTTGTATTTTTATTTAAGAATGAGATCATTTTCCAGGAGACTTGAGTTTTAGCCCAATTTTTCTAGCAACTTGCTTTGTTGCTTCACTAAGTCATTTATGCTCTCTGGGCATCAATTCAACAACAATAGCTCCAAATAGTCAGATGGGATTTGTATTAGTCTGTTCAGGCTGCCATTACAAAATACACAGATTTGGTGGCTTAAACACAGAAATTTATTTTTTCATAGTTCTGAAGACTAGAAGTCCAAAATCAAGGTGTCAGCAGGGTTAGTTTCTTCCGAGGCCTCTCTCCTCTGCTTGTAGATGGCCCCCTTTCACTGCGCCTTCACACGGTCTTCCCTCTGTACATGTCTGTATCTTAACCTCCTCTTCTTCTAAGGACACCAGTCGTATTAGGTTAGGTCCCACACTAATCACCTCGTTTCAACTTAATTATCTCTTTAAAGACCCTATATCCAAGCACAGTCACATTGTGAGGTTTTCAACATATGAATTTTTCTTTTTTTGTGGCAGAGCAGGTGGGACACGATTCAGCCCACAGCAGGATTGCTAATCTCAAATTCAATTCGGCTCTAAAATTTAATGAATACTGATAATCAAGAAGCATGGAGTTAACATTTGTTTAATATTTACTATTTAATTTGTAGATAAAAACAGTATGAGGCAGAGCATAATCACAGGTCTTTTCACTGTTTTATTTATATAATAGGTATTTCTGTCTCTAAAATTTCCCCCCTGGCTTGGATGCTCATTGCCAATCATAAATATTCATTCATGGATTAGCATAAAAAATCACATCTAATGTTGGTTGGTAAAAATACAAACATGAACCAAGGATGATTGAAAACCCAGCCCAGGTTTTTCCAACATCAAATAAATTCTTGGAATGAACATGTTGGAGGGGCAATGGATCACAATTCTTACTGTGAATATAAACAAGTAATTAAAAACTAACTTACCATATTTAACTTGCCAGACCTAGAGTATGATCCCGAATTTTACTCTGTCCTAGCTATTGAAAGGCAACCTTTAACACCCTTGTCTTAAAATTATAGAGCTAGTTATTTTTTTAGATACACCCTGAAAATATAAGAAAATTTAATAAATTTGTGGGCATGGATCTTGTTATAACTGCATACCCAGTTATGAAGAAGAGGTCAAATATATATAGAAATCTTTTCCTATTGTTTTATGTTCAATCTTTTGCATATTTATAAAACAAATTTTATTTTTTATTTACTTCGATGATTTTAAGTGGGGTAGTTAGCTCATTAACATTTAATATAATTATTACTATAATGCAATTGTGTTTAAGTAGACTCTCTTCCTATTTACTATTTGTCTCAATGATTCTTGATCTTTTGTTCTTTCTTTCTTAGGAGTTAACCAAACAACTTTGAGTATTTAATTTTGCCTTTTGGCCTTTTAGCTATACTTTTTTGGTATTTTTTAAGAAGTTGCTGTAGGGATAACAATATGACATATAACTTGTCACAGTTTATTTTGAATAAACATGATACTAATTTACATATCATAGAGCAAACTTAAACAGCATAATTTCATTCATCTCCTCCCCTCATTTCTGCTACTGTTATATATTGCATTTCTAGATCTGTTTTCTATATAAGGCAATATTCACAGAGAAAATTTATATTTGTTTAACCTGGCAGCAGGAAAGGGCAAATCTTTAGTCCTCTTCCAGGGTTCCTAGCTTAATCCAGGAATCTTGCATTTAGCTCTCTTTTTTTTTATTTTTTATTTTTCCCTATACCAAGGCTCAGTGTCTTCATTGCAATGCTGATATTGACGTTTCAGAGCAATTCTGGCTTTCATAATTGCTTACCTTTTTCTGCTCTTGTTTTAGTTATCTTTTTTGTTTTCGTGTCCTTGATGAATCCCTTATCTCCTCCAAGCCCAACAATGCAATAAGCATTATGGACAGATATGTTTATTTATTTATATTTATATATGTGTGTGCATATCTTTTTTGTTCTCTTCTGGGTTTTCATTTATCTCTAAAAATGGTTTGGTGTGCTTTTTTCTACTTCTCATTGAATTTCTTGTGGAATTGATAAGGATTCCAAGTAAGGAGATACCAATACTTGGATAAATAAAATATTAAGATACTAAATGTATAAGTAGTATTCTGCCAATCTGTTATTGGCAGCATTAATAGTTAATACCCGCGTGCATCATGATTTCAGGTCTACCACTATAGGAACATTATAGTTTCATGTGTAGATCCATAGAATAGCCTTGACAAGGAAATTAGAATTTTTTTCCTGCTAAATTCTGTTTTAGTGAGATGTTTTAAATTATTTCCCTTTGGTAGGAAAAATTAAATTATTAGTATGTCTCCTTGAAAACCACTCTGGATCGAATACCTATTGTTGCTACTTGTTGGTATGGAAACTTGATCCTATAACTTTGTGGTATTAGCTGAGGCTAAAGGTTTCCTCCCATATTTCTATTTTTTTCTATCTGTTGTCTGAAAATCCATCTTAATTTAGCAGCGCTCAACAACTTGGTACAGATTTTAGGTTTGGGAAAAACTCTGGGATAAATTCCTGCTATATAATGGTAAAAGGTGTCAAAACCTCTAGAGGATGTTAGTGGACTTTTATGGAGAAGCGCCTCACGTTGAAAACAGGCCCCAGTAGTTGCTGCTGGAGTAGCAGTCATAGGAATTATAACAACTGCATTTGAGACATCTTGTGTAATTTTATAGTATTGGCAAAATTATACTGATAGGTTTCCTGACCTAAAATTAATCTCTCTTCCATCATCTAAGAAGTTCACTGACATTTAATTTTATTTTTATTGAATAAGAACAAGCAATTATTTAGGATATAGTGTGTGTAATCTTTAGAAATCTTTTAAGCTTTACCCATGAAAACCTTTGACTCAAGAGTCCTTGCTACTCGAATTCAAATCTTTCCATTTTCTCTGTTTTGTACTTTCAGACCAAGATGATTAGGGGTGTGAAGTTTAGAGGTGGGAGAGGGTAGGAAAGCAGTAGAGAAGGAACTGTAAAATATTATACTGAGGAAAGAGGAGGCTGCCTTTAGAAACATCTGGCTAAAAACTGAAAAAATCTGAAGTTCTTAAGCCTCTACCTATTATAAACATCCATTTAAAATGGTGAAATAAATGCCAAAATACTTCTCCATTTTTTAGAGAAATGGGGTACGTGTTGAAGTGAGCATCTTAATTTTTATTTAGAACTCTTGAATTGTGCTATTGCCAAAACCTTTCAAGTAACACATTTAAAGATGTATTTTTACTTTTTAAATTATGGAGATTTTACTTTCTTGTTTAAGACTGTGGTTCCCCAATGTGATACTTAGTTTCTTTTCACAGAGTATAATTTAGAATACCAGATTTTCTCTTTGTTTATGGCTTCTATTGGTGTTATCCAGAAGGAGAAAATTTTGAAACTTTCTTCCTTTCTTCCTCCCTTCCTCCCTCCCTTTCTTTCTTTTCTCCACATGTAGAGAGGAATTAAAGAAAGTTGATCAACAGGATGGGAAACAAATGCGAGATTATGATCCTTGAAGGAGTGTCAGCGATTAAAAGTATCCTCTTTCCACAATCCAAAGTTGATAGCATTTGGGGGTTGTAGAAAATGTACAATCATTAATGAGAGGGTTGTGCCTTTAGCTTACTGTAAGGAAACCCTTGTTCTCTTTGGAGTTCCAAAGGCAGATTTTATCTGGTAAATTTGGGCATATTGGTTCTTATTTATTTATCCATTTTTTTTACATAAAAATAGCTAAATTTCTCAATTTATGGGTCTAATCTCTAATTACAATCCACTTCTGAACTCTTGAAAACTTTGTCAAATCTTGCTCTCCTTTCATTATTTTTCTCACTTCCTTTTCTTTCATCAACCATCTGTTTTTGTTTTTGTGTTTTTCTAGCCCAGTGGGTGACTTGGAGGTTGTAGTCAAAGGTGGAGAAATATCAGGCAATGGAATGAGGAAACACTTTCAGATTGTTTTCTCTTCTTACCTTAAGCTTGAATTTGAATTCAATTTTGGAGGGCCTCTTGTAAAAATAGAGTCAGTAATGCTTCAAAGACCATTTACTGGGAACTTTCCTTTATAAGAATAAACTGAAGTTGAGAACAAAAGGCAAAATGGGCTCTTCAGAACTTGGAAGATGTACCTGGTATCTGTAAATTGTACTTAGAAAATAAACTTGTTTTACCTTATTACATAAGAACAGCACTATCAAAGAATTATGTCATGGACCTCTTCTTACAGGGCATCCTCCCTTTTGGAGGTTGTATTTCTACATTATTTAAAGCATTAAACCGTGTAACCACTTGGCTATTAATTGGTCATTGTTTGGGCTCAGAATAGGGTAAAGTTAGTTTTCATCTTTATGAATGATGTTACTGGGCATTTCTTCCTTATACCTTAGTTGGTCATCTGTAAAATCAGGATATAAATTCCCAATTTATAAGATTTTTGTGGATGTTGAGAATAACTATTTACAACATATAATAGAGTTTAATAAATTAGTTTTATTCTTTTTAATGAGAGCCTGGTAAGGGGTGAAGTATACCAACACAAAAGTGAAATGATCTAAGTCACAGAATGCATTTGCTTACAAAAAGCCATATTTAGGGATGGAAAACTTTGTTTTGTTTTAGCTCTGAGAATGCAGTTATGTATCTTCATCACATTAGTGATATTGAATGGAAGTATGGCTCTGGTAGCCCACTGAGGTCTCTTTAAGCTTAATTATACACTGTCTGTGTACAGTGCCTGATGTCTATCTGAAAAGGTGGAACAGTTCAGCGAAAGAACTGGATATTTCTTAGCTAAGATACTTAGATATATCTAAGCTTAGATACAAAGCTTAGAAATTAAAATAATAAAGTAGTAAACTTTTTGGCTTTTTCATTTTCATCTGAAGGTTTTTATGACCACATTTGTCTGTCCTATCTGCACAAAGGAGGGACAAAGTACTGGTGATCTGATTTAATTGCCTAGTATTTTCTAAATCTTTGGGTTTACCCATTTATTCAAATATTTTAATCCATGTTTAATTAAAAAGAAAGAAAATCTGTAGGTTTGCCTTTTTTTTTTTTTTTTTTTTTTGGTGATGCACTTGACAGACATTTAACCTCTGAGTGTTCTTTCGAGTGTCAAAAACTGTGAATTGCCTTTTCATGTGCTTTCAAAATCTTGACTCATTGGTTGATAGTGTTAGTCTTTTTTTAAAAAAATTCCGAGAATTGCTAAAAGTTCAAAATGACTGAAATTAACTTTATCCATTGAAAGTTGCCTCTAGAGATATAATTTCACTCAGACAAAATGTCAAATCTCATGCTAACAATAAATTAGAGGTGGAATGAACTTACTACGTTATTACATCTGTCCAAGTAGTAAGGGAGGTACACACCTGACAGTACATTATTTTGGCATATAATTTTTCCCATAACAACACTGGGAAGAACTGCCAATGCTTCTGCAAAATTGTCATGTGTCAGGGTGACTTTATTTAAAAAAATTTTTTTAGTGTTGATCTGAATTGAAGAGTGCGAATGTGTAAATTAGTCAATCTACGTTGACACATGCAGAGTGAAAGGGAAAGAGCACTTGTTCAGAGACAGTGGCTGAGAGAAAAACACAGGGTTAGATCCTACAGCCTGTATAAATTTCTGTACCCTGCCACTTACTAGCCATATTAACATAGTTGAAAGTGCAGAACCCATAATAAGTACTTAAAGTAACTCCTGATATTTACTTATCTGGTATTCTAGTAAATTCGATCAAAATCTACTTTTTATGCCTTATGTATTTATAGACACATATACATTTGGTTTAAGATATAGCAGGGTATATCAGGACAAATTTTTTTGGAAATGGTAAAAAAATGTGCTTCTAAATAATTTATAGCAGTACTAAGATATTGTTTCTAAGAATTTTAATAATACCTCCAAAATATGGATATATGCTGACTCCTGATTCTCTAGTGGTTTCTTGCACATAGATCTTTTCTTTTTAATATCTTCCATAATACCTCTGGTAGAGTACTGAAAAGATACCTTAAAATTTTTTTTACATAATATTTCTGTTAGAGTATTGAAAACACACAGTACTTATCGTTGCCAAACAAAAGCATTTTTAAGTAAGAACAGATGCTAATACAGAACTTTAAAAATGTCTGGAAGGCACCATGATCCATGAGTTGTCTCGAGCACTCTCTTTCATTAACCTGTTTTCCATCTTGGAGTTATGAATCTACTCCCCACCCCTGTGTCTACACAGTCACCACTTACCCTTGTAGCTGAGTCTAGAACTTTAGACTCAGCCAGGACAGCTGCAAGATTCCTTCCGTTTTAGTTTCAAAGAACTTCTCTTACACTCTAGAAAATGGTTTGCATGCCTTTCTTAGAATCAGATATATCCAAGGGGAAGTCACCAATATGAATCTTTCCCCACATCCTCCCACCTCCCATTAAGGACAGTTTCCTTTTGCTGCCTTCATGTGTCATGCTCATTAGCTACCTGTCATTTTTTAGGGTTTTCTGGTTTCCATGCACTATGCTAAGTTCTTGATGCAATAGATAAACAAAATATGCTCACTGCCTTTAAATCACTAACAGTCAAGTTTTTGAATATTCCTTCCACTAAGCTTCTGCTTATGCTGTCGACACTCTTTGGTGTGACATCATTTTCTTCCATTAGATTTCTGACTTCCACTCTCAACCCACAACTTTGAGACATTGTTGATTTTGTGGCTATAAATGCTCCCAAATGTGTATTGCTGGCCTCTTATTTCCACTGAACTCCAAATTCCTGTATGCTTTCTACTCCCTCTTTGTTATCTCCATGCATTTCAAAATTAAATTGTCCAAAAATACATACTTGATAACATCTTCCCTAAACCTGCTCCTTCCACAGTTATCCCCATCTCAGGAAATGGCTTTTTCTTTCTCTCTCTCTCTCTTTCTCTTTCTCTTTCTCTTTCTCTTTCTCTTTCTGTCTTTCTCTCTTCTTTTCTTTCTTCCCTCCCTTCCTCCCTCCCTCCCTCCCTCCTTTCCTTCCTTCCTTTTTTCTTGTCCAGGCAGAGCAACACTGGAGTCCACCCAACTTTCTCTTTGTATCAGTTATTAAATCTTGTTGCCTAACCATCACTACTACCATAATCTCAGCCACTATTTTATTAATTTTCTGTTGCTACATAACAAATTACCACTAAATTTGCAGCTTAAAATAACACACATTTATTATCTCACAGTTTCACAGGTCAAAAGTCTAGGCATGTTTTTACTGTGTTCTCTCCCTCAGAGGTTCAGGCTCCAGGCCAGGCAGTGGCCTGGGTAGCAATCTCATCTGAGGCTCAAGTGGGGAAAGATTTGCTTCCCAGTGCCCACCATTGTTGGCAGAATTTATTTCCTTCTGGCTGCAGAACCAAGGGTTCGGTGTCTTGCTGGAGGCTGCCCATAGCAATTCAAGGCTTCCTTATGATTTTTTCACCACCAGGACCACTCCAACATGGCCACTTATATCATGGCAGCTGCTGCTTCAAGGCTAGTGAGGGGAATCTCTCCAGTGGCTCTGCTAACAAGATGAAGTCTTATGTATATGGTAAGGTAATCACAGTAGTGACATCTTATCATCTTTGCCATAGAACTTACTCTAGTCATAGGATAACATCTCATCACCTTTGCCATGTTCTATTGGTCAGAAGTAGATAGGTTCCACACCCAAAGGAGGAGATTATATAAAAGTGTAAATATCAGAGGCAGGGATCACTGAGGGTCACCACATAGACTGTCACAACTTTCATGTCTTGCCTGGGATTTTGAAATAGCCTCCTGACTTATTACTGCTTCTGCCTTTCCAACACTCATTCTTTAGTTAGAATGATCTTTTAAAAAATTAAGCCACATAACATCATTCTGAGCTAAAAACACTGAATGGCTTTCATTTCAACCACAATAAAAGACAAGTCTGTATAATAGTCTCAACATTTACTCCTCTGACCTCATCTTCAGAGTGAACTGGCTACTCTCCATTTGAAGTATCACCCCACCCCCCTGCCAGTTATGTGTATGTTTTACCCTCATATCTCTTTCAAGTCTTTGCTTAAACATTAGTCTCTTGGTGAGGACTTACTAGAACCCCAACTACCTATTTAAAGTTGTGACCTCCTCCTTCTCTCCCACACTTAGTCATTTTTTTTGTCTATTTTCCTCCTTAGCACTTGTCGCCATCTGACATCACATTTAAAGTTTGTTTTTAAAATTGTCCACTGCTCCCACTTGAGTATAAAATTTATAAAGCATGGCTCCATGAGAGCTGTTCCAGTCCCTGCTGTATCTCTAGTACCTAATTAGTACCTTTCACAGAGTGGACATACAGCAAATATATGTTGAATAGACAAATGAATACATCCCAGTCAGGTCTAAATTCCCTCTTATTATCCAAACCCATGGAATTACCTCATAAAAATTCAATTGAAACCATTTTATGTTCTAATTTTTCTTTTGTCTCATGTGTTCATATATATATCATATCATATGTGGTACTATATGTAGTTTTATAAATATATATATTAAATATAAGTTTTATTTAATCATTTTGGGAGTTCCTCAGGGTCAGAACTTCAATGGCTCAAACCTAACGATGGGCTCTGTTGGTTTTCAGGACAATTGATTGATTTTAAAACTAACACACGAACGACTGGTAGAGTAATATTTCAATATGCAAATATATGAACATCTTTGTAGAAGTCCTATTTGGTTATCACATAAAAAACTAAATTACCTCAACCTGTGCTTTTAAAAAGGACTCTTTGTTGGCCTGGTTGGCTGATCAAGAGTTTTTGCTACTACATGGCATTTAAGGACGTGTCAAATAAAGTTCTAGGTTTTAATCTTAAAAATCTCAGAACCTTATGTGATAAAAGCTTTGATGTGACTTTTTTCAGGAAAATATTCTTTTAATTTTTTAAACTGCTTTTTTGAGATATAATTGATATACAGTAAACCTCACATATTTAAAGTGAGCAATTTTTTTTTTTTATCTTATGAAATCTTTACCACAATCAAGATAGTAAACCTATCCATAAAACCCAAAAGTTTCCTTATGGCCCTTGGTAATCCCTCTTTCCAGCTGCTCCTGAGTGTCTCTCTACTTTCTAGTTCTCCAACTACTGATCTTCTTTGTTATTACAGATTTGGGGGTTTTGTATGAATGGGATCATTCAGTATGTACTCTTTAGTCTGGCTTCATTTACCCAGCAAAATTATTTTGAGATTTATTCATGTTGTGTTCATCAGCCCCTTTGACTGATAAGTAGTATTCCATTGTATGGTTTTTCTACAACTTCTTTTTCCATTTACCTGTTGATAGACATTTGAGTTGTTTCCAGTTTTTAGCTTTTACAAATAAATATTCTATGTATACTTGTGTCCAAGTCTTTATATAGACATATACCAAAATGTTGTCCAAAGTGATTGTACTATTTTACATTTCTAATAGCAGTGTATGAGAGTTCCATTTGCTCCATAGCCCTTCCAACACTTTATGTAGTCAGTCTTTCTAATTTTAGACATTCTAAAAGGTGTGAATTGGTGTCTCATTATGATTTTAACTTGCATTTCCCTCTTTGCTAATGATGTTGTCTTTTCTTGTGCTTATTTGACATCTGTATATCTTTGGTGAACTCTTTACAAATCTTTTGCACATTAAATTGTTTTCTTATTGAATTTTGAGTTCTTTATATATTCTAGATATTAGTCCTCTATAAGATAAACTTTTGATAAATATTTTCTTCCAGTTTTGGGGTTGTCTTTTCATTCTCTTAACAGTATATTTTAGAGAGCAGAAATTTTAATTTTGTTGAAGTCCAGTATATAATTTAATTTTTTTATAGATCACATTTTCGGTGTTTTATCAGAACAATATTTTTAATCTTAAAGTGACATGATGAATTAAGCACTGATTTCTTTAAGATATATTTAAACATAGAAATGTTATACAAATCAAGAATTAAACTATAATCTGGTTAGTTTTATGTGACTTTGACCTCTAAAGAAATCTCATTAAATTTAATTAACATATTGTGCACTTAACTTTAAGCTGCCTATCATTTTTACATATGCATATTTCCCTAGGCCAAGGTTTCTCAAACTTGTTGTTACTGATATATTGGGCCAGATAATTCTTTGTCATGGGGGCTATCCTGTGCATTGCAGGATGTTTAGCAGTATCTCTGGCCACTATCCACTAGATTCCAGAGAAAGCCTCTAGTGCTAACAATTAGAAAAGTCTCCAGACATTTCCAAATGTCCCCTGGGGGGCAAAGTCACCCCTGGTTGCACTCATGGGCTTGATTCTGGTTCTGGCTGTACCAGGCTGCCCTATTTGTTCTTAAAGACAGATGATAAACCCACAAAAGGAATGTCGTTTCTTTCTTCCTTGATTTGGCCAATGGTAGCGAGAAAGAGAGGCCCCTCTCTGAGTTTATGCCTTTGTAAACGGATCCCCAAACTACACACTAAGTTATTCTCCAATGGGATCCCTTTCCCATTCTCTACTTTAATGGGATTGGATACAAGAAATACATGTGAGTTGTTATCTTGTGGTAGACACAAAGAATATTAGGTTTACTAGTACTCGTTCTGGACATAGTGACTTTCTACCTCATAAGTTACCCAATTCTCTTGTTTTCCATTAGTAGATATATTTGATACTAATTTGGATATGACTTTTTTCTGACCCTTTACTTCAGATAGAGTACAGGCTATTTGATCTCTAATCGAGAGCATTTGTATAGTTTTAGCTTAAAGTATAAATAAGTTTTTCTAAGTTATAAAAAAAAATACAGAAAATTTGGAGGGCAAGCTGAGGCAGGGAAATACTTGTAAAATAATCACCATCACAGATATCATTTAGTGTTATTCTTTTCAGTGTATGATATCCATGGCAACTTTTACAAATATATCTACTTCCTATTTCTGACCATAAATTTTAGAACATAACAGTACTTTAAAGGATTTTTATTTCTCCATTGCCGGGATTGCTTGGAGAAGACTGAGAGTATCTTCTTCTTACATGACAAAGAAATGATAGATACTTCTACCATTCTACAGGTTTCAGAAAACAGCTGAGCTTCCTGTGTTTCATCATAAAAATACAGGATATAAATTTCATTTTTTTCCCTTTGGGAATACAATTTACAAATGTCACAGGACAGAATTTGCAAGCAAGATGAACAGGATTCTTAGAATAAGATTCTGCATGAAATTGATGGCTAAGATTTAACATCCCCTTCTGGGGATGTTAAAAGATTGTTAGTGCAAGTTAAAGGAGCTCAAAGGGAAGGTGATAAGAGATGTTGGAAAAATCTCATCTTGTTTTAAAAATTGACATTGAGTATTCTGATGTCAATTTTATGAGAACTACTATGTGCAGTAGTGATTCAAATAGTGGTAGGACTTTCTGAAATAATAAATTTGGTGGCAAATCATTTATTTTCAGGGCAGGGAAGCAAGAGAAAGGTGCTTTTAAGCCTTTAGGTCAACAGCAGACATCACATTACTTTACTGGCTGAGCCAATTGTAATTCACCCAAATTGCAAAGCAAGTTGCTGGAAGTCACTTTATTTTAACATGGGGTGGTATTTTTCAATTCAGGCTGAGAAAGTTAGAAAAGAATGGTGATTAAATGCTGGGAGTCACTGAGAATGTTAACTGATTTCACAAACTGATAATTCAGAAGGAAGCCCATCATTACACCTTCATCTTTTTTTCCCTAGAGTGGAGGGTTTGTCCCCCCTCCCCCGATCCCTCTTCCCATTGAGTGTATCAAGGAACTCTTCTCTCTCTCTTTGGCCTTAATTTGTTTTCTTCTTTTTGTCTCTTTACTACCCCTCTTTCTCCATTTTTGTCTGCCTAGTGTCCTTTACTTCTTCCCTTTCGATCCTCCCCATATGGTTTCTTGCTGTGTCATATTTACAGTTTGTGATAGAAACACTAGGAAGTATGATCTGTTTCTGTCCCAAGGAATTAACCCTTATATCCCAAAAGCAGCACTGACTGTTTCTCTTCCTGGTTAGCTATTATGTACTTTTCTTTTTCAAGTTGTTTTTATTTTTTTAAGTATCAAAACTAGTCCTACTTCGGCCCCAGGGGTCCAAAGTACAAATGTGAAATTATTAATCACATGCTGCCACGGAAAGCCAGAAACAAATACATGTTATTTCTCCATTCTTATTTAGGGAATAGGGAATCACTTTGTATTTTGGGAAAAATAGATCATATGGCTCAGTATAGGAAATTTTATTCACCAGCTTACTTAGTATAAGCAAGGATGCTAATTTATTTCAGTGGACTTGAACGTAGTAAAAAATAAAAAGGTGACTGTCTTATCAAGCAGAGGTGGTATAATATATAGCTGGCAGAAGTATGGGCTACTCTGACCCTGGAAATGTGATTTAACTTTTTCAGGGCTCATATTTTTCTCACAGAGGATATAAATAATAGCTCCTTTGTTGCAAGACTACAAGATTAAATGAAGGAAGTCACCTAAGACAGACTGCTCCTTAAGCTCCAGAATTAGAATTATGTTTATTTTTGGTTTTGTCACTTGTGATTGTGGTATATTATTTAACCTTTCAATGCCTCTGGTTATTCATCTATAAAATAGGGGTGGTTTTCAAGAGTAAATAAGATAATACATATTAAGTACTTTGAAAGCCTTCTGGTACTTGTTCGATTATAAATGTTACTGCATAACAAAGTTATCCTTTTTAAAAAACTACTTTAGAATAAAATATAATACATACAAAGAAAAATTGAGAGTATAAGTGAATTTTCCTAATGTGTTCTTTTTTGTAGGGCTTCTTTGTTCAACATTGGTTTGTAAGATTCATCCACGTTTTTACTTATAATTATTATCTATGCATTCTCATTGCTGTTACAGTGTTGTATTGAATGTATGTAATAAAATTAAATTATCCAATCAACTATGAATGGAGATTTAGGTGGAGTCCAGCTTTTGGCTGTTAATAGTGAGATTGCTATAAATATTTTTTTACATATCTCTTGATGCACGTGAATGAATTTTGGTTGAGTCTCTACATAGGAATGAAATTGCTGCATCATAGAGGGTGAATCTTTAGCTTTAGTAGATAATGACAAACTTTATGAGCAAATCCATTTCTCCTCATCCAAAGACTTACACTGTCAGTCTTTTTAATCTTAGATATCCTCGTGGATGTTTAGTGATGTATCATTACAGTTTTAATTTGCATTTCTTTGATAATTAATGAAGAGGACCAGGACCAGCTTTTCCTTTGACCGTAGGCCATTTGAATATATCTTACTATGTGGTTTCTATATTCTGCATTTACATTTCCTTTATTAATTCTATAAATTGCAAACACCATCTTCTTCCTATGACTTTCCTTTCAACTCTTACTATTTCTGAAGAAAAATAATTTAATTTTAACACAGTCAAAAATATCAGTCTTCACCTTTATGGATAATGCTTTTTGTTTCCTGTAGAAAGCAAAATCATTTCCCTTCCCTGAGGATTTTATCATATTCTTTTACTCTTCTAAAACTTTCATCATTTTGGCTTAAAATCCATTTGGAATTGATTGTTTGTAGGGTAGCAGGAAGGAGTAAAGTCTCATTTTCTTCTCACATGGATATCCAACTCTCCCTCGCACCATTCACTGAAGAGACCAATCTTTTGCCATGGCTCTATCATGTCACTTATTCATCTATCAATGAAGAGTGCATGTACCTGTATGTCTGCCTCTAGGATCTTTGCTTTGTCTCATCAGTATATTTCCTCTTTTTCTGCCAACACCATACTGTTTTCATAATCGCTACTTTATAACAGATAGACCAGGTCATCACTCCCTAGTCATTTTATTTAAAAATTTTCTTGGCTTGTGCTTTCCAAAGTGTGTCTATGGCCCATGAGCTCCCCAAGATCCTTTCTGCGGCATGTTATCCTATCTTTTCCAGCTACGTGGATGTGTGAGCCTGGATTTTCTTTATGTATTTCAACCAGACAGATTTAATTCTGAAGGAGATATGACAAAGCAGTAGAGGTTAGTAAATGTGCATTGGTTTTACTAGTTATGTGCTTGGAAAAATACAGTATTTTTTTACATGTTATTATGTGTTATTTATATTCAAACAATGTATTCATTTTAAAATGAATTAAATAATAATCATAAATATTTTAATATGTTCCCAGTTTTAATATCTAATATAGTAAATATCAATATGTTAATTAAAACCCTTTAAGGTCTTTAATAATTTTTCAGAACACAAAACATTTGAAAGTAGGTAGTTCTGGCTACTCTTGATCTTTTGCATTTTCATACAAATGATAGAAATGGCATGCCAAATTCCACAAAAAATTCACTGCAATCCTCATTGCAATTGCGTTGAGCTTATAGTTCAATTTGAAGAAATTGATTTTTCATGTAAAGTCTTTTGGTCAATTAAATGCTACATATCAATTTATATAAAATTTCTTAAATTCCTCTCAATGTTTTATAGAGTTTTTCAAAGAGAACTTATATATTTTGAGTTTGAGTTCTTTGTGCTAATATAAATAGTATCTATCTCTTAATATTATTTTCTGCTTTTTGTTGCTGGTATATAAAAATACAGTTGAATTTTCTATATGGATCACTAATTAAATTTAATAGTTTTTCTGAATTTTCTTTTGGATTTTCTACTGAGACCATCATGCCCTATACCAATAATGGTAGTTTATTAATTTATTTACAATTCTTATACTTCTATTTCTTACATATTTTCCTGCTGAGTTCTGCAGCACAAGGTCAAATAGATGTGTTTATAGCAGACGTACTTGTCTCGAATCTAATTTCAAAGGAAAGGTTATCAACTTTCACTGCTAAGTGAAAGCAATTTTAAATTTTATAGGTTTTCTATAATTCTTTCTTACATTAAGGTTCTTTTTATTCTTAGTTTGCTAAAAGTTATAATCATGAATGAATGTTGAATTTTATCTAATGTTTTATCTGCATCTACTGGGATGATCATACATTTTTTTCTTTTGTTAATATGGCATTGACTTTTAATGTTAATCCAATATTTTATTCCAGAACTAAACTTATTTTTATTGTCCCTTTAATATATTTCTAAATTAGTTTTCAAACTTTCTATAAATTTTCTTTTTCAAAATATCTTTATCTTGATATTCTAGTTGAGTTAATATTAAATATTTGGTAGAATTCACCCTTGAGGCTATTGGGGCTGGTTTTCTTTGTATGGATATTTCAAATTATCAATTCAATTTTTAAAAAAGTTATGACTATTCATAGTTTGGCAAATTAATATTTATTGGTACATTTTTCATAATACATATTACATATGTATTTAATGTTTATAGAATCCTTGATGGGGTTTCTTTTTCTTTATGAAAATGATTTAAAAAATATGTCTTATTATTTTCTTGATTATTCTCCTTATGAGTTTATTCATTTTATTATTCCTTTCAAAGAACCAACTTTTCTCTTTGCCAATTCTTTCTTTCTATTATATGTTGGTATCTATTTCATTAATTCATGTCTTTAGTGTTATTACCTCTTTTTTTTTAATGTTTTCATTTTTTTACCCCTTCTCTAACATCTTGAGATGGATGCAGAGTTTATAAATGTTTCCATCCCATCTCTTTCTCATGTATAAAATTAAGGCTATAAATTTCCTGATAAGCACAGTTGTGGCTGCTTATTCTAACTTTGGTATATAGAATTTTAGGTGTCATTTAGTTTAAAAAATGTCTTAAATTTTCTTGTAATTCAGTCCTTGGCCCATGTATTCTAAAGAATTATATTTCTTAATTTCCAAAAATCATAGAAACATATTTAATTTTTATCTTAATTCTATTGTGATCAGATATTTTCTGTATGATTTTAATAATTAGAAATATATTGAGATTCACTTCAATTTTTGTAAATGTTTCAGGTACCCTTTAAAAGAATTTGCATTTTATGATTGTGGGATGCAACATTCCATCTATATCAGGTCAAATTGGTTAATTGTTCTGTTTGAATCTTCTATATTCTTATTATTTTTTCCTGTCTTTTATATGTTATTAAGAATGTTTTTGAGAAATTAAAAATTCCTAATAGTATTGTAGATTTGCCAATTTCTCCTTGTAGTTATATAAATTTAGTTTTATGTATTTTTGTATTTATGTATTTTTTTATGTATTTGCGTAATTATGTCAATTTTATGTATTGTTGCATATACATTTAGAATTACTTCATCCTACTGGTAAATAGAACATTTATTCTAAAGATGAGTCTCACCTGATTCCTTTTAATGACTGTAACCTTTAAGTTTACTCAATTTGAATTAATATAGCTATTAAGTATTAATAGTTGTTACTTTTTACACAGCACATTTTAAATTTCATCTTTTTACTTTCAACCATTCTGTATTTTTATATTTTATATGCATCTTTTGTAAAAAGCAAGCATGTGGGTTCTTTTTTATTATAATCTTATAATCTTTGTATTTTAATTGAAGATTCTAGTTTAATTACATTTAAAATAATTACTAATCGATAATTACTTTGTGTGTGTGTGTGTGACCTATTTTCTACACCAGTTTTTTGTTCTCTTTTCATTTCTTTCTTATTTTCCTTGTGGTTATGCTGGAAGTCATTAATTGCACATTCGAATTACCAAGTCCAATATTATTTAGGACTTTTATCCTTATCTCAGACAATGCAAAGACCTCAGAACACATTAAATCAATTTATCTTTCATTCATATATATATGTATGTCTGTGTATGTGAAGATATTTCAGTATATATTTATATGCATAGATATGTATATATTTTTCTTAGAGTCTGCTTTTAATGAATTCTTTATAATTTTTAATTATAAAACATCTTTGTTTTACCTGCATTCCAGAGTATGGAATTTAACATTGGTAGTTATTTTCTTTCTGTACAATGAAAATATTAATCCATTTTCCCTTGGTTCCATTATTTCTGTTAAGAAGTTAAAGAGAATTTGACTTTCTCTTTTTTTTGGCTGTTCTTTGTTTTTATTTTTCTCTTTTTTTTTTCTGCAGTTTTACCATGAGGTATCTGTGTGTAGATTAATTTAGTCTGCTGGGAGACAAATTATATGTCTGAATCAATAAACTTATGTCTTTAATCAGCTTTGGAAAACACTTGGTAATTATATCCTCAAACATTGTTTTTGCTCCATATGTTCCTCTCCTTCTGAGTTTATAAGTACACATATGTTAGAACTTCTTAATGTATGCAGTATGTCTATTACCTGTTCTTATTTTTGCCTTCCCACTATGCTTAATTCTCAATAATTTTTTGCTCACTTCTACTTCCTTCATTCTCTCTCCAGCTTTGTCTAATTTACTGTCAAATACATCTGAGTTCAAGATTTTAACTATTTTAAAATCTAGAGGCTTTTGGATCTTTTTCAGATCTCCAAAGTGATTTTTCCAGTTTTCTGCTAAAATTCTTTTTGTTTTGATTCTTGAATAGATAAGCAGTTATTTAAAAAAGCTAAGTTTGATATTTAGAACATATTAAATTCCTCTTTATATCCAATATTGTTTGCTATTTTTCCTTTATGTTGTCCTATTTTCATATTTTCTGGATAATATGTTTGAAAAATTGTGAAAACAATTTGAGGCCTGAATGATTTTTTTTTTTTTTTTTGTTCTAGAGAAAATTTTATTGGCTTTTTTCCAGGATATTTTTTCCAGTTTTTCTATTTGTTTTTGGCAGGAGGGTTTTAGTCTCTGTTACTTAGTTCTTCTTTGCAGGAAGTGCACTCAGTTATTCCTTTTTGACTATTAGAATGACATTTGTTTATATATGTCCACCTTGCTAACAGTTACCCAAATCTTAGCGCTTTGTTTTTTTAAACTTCAACAACAGTCTAATGAAATAATTTGGTGATTTCCTTTGTACAAAATTTAGCTGTTCTAGAATGTAATTCTAGAAGAGATAGTATTGTTTAATCATTGTTGAACTAACCTTTAAATGTATTAGCCAAAAAAATACTTTTATTTAAATTTAATTACTAATGAGTTCTTTATGATATCAGTGGGCAATGTTTCTTTAAGCTATTTTTTAGGTGACACTATTGAAGCCATATCCTTAATACTAAAGAAAATGTTTGTTTTGTATTCCTATCAGATCTTATACAAATTCATTTAAAAACTTAGCTCAGGGTTTCTAACTCTGTAATGTCCACAGTAAGAAGGTTGTATATTATAATGATAAGAACATTGGCTTTGGAGTAGCAAAAGTGGCTTTAAGTCGTGACTTACCCTCTTACTAGATGAGCACTTTGGACATTTTAATTAACCTCTCTAAGCCTCAGTTTTCTAGGTTGTTAAATAGGAGTGGACAGTTTTTATCTCATGAAATTGAAGTGAAAATTAAATGAGATTATTTGTATTGCCTGGCACTCTGAACACTTGATAGAACTTAGCTCATTCTCACTG
This sequence comes from Eidolon dupreanum, assembly GCA_028627145.1. Classification (NCBI taxonomy): domain Eukaryota; kingdom Metazoa; phylum Chordata; class Mammalia; order Chiroptera; family Pteropodidae; genus Eidolon; species Eidolon dupreanum. The sequence continues at coordinate 75,357,509 of CM053515.1, forward strand.
GCTCTAATTCTTTAGGTAGCATTCATCTGAACACATATTTCTATAAGCAGATATAGACCAAGCTCTAGCTTGAGGTGCTGCTCGCTGTCATTTTCACTAGAATAACTTTTGAGGCATGCTCATCTGACCACATATATGTACACTAATTCTTTAATTCAATACAGAGCATACATTTATGCATGTTCAATTTATTTGTGTTTGGATTCCTTTGATATTATATATACCTTTCATTCTTTTACCTATTATAATAGTTACCATGTTTGTCTACAAATAAGTGTTTATTCAGGTCTTTGATAAAAATGTTACACTCAGTAGAACCAAGGCAATATTGCAATAAACTATGTGTAATAAAATCTGGCTTGAAAATTTATATAGACAATTCAGAAAACAAGTAAATTTAATTTAGCAGGAGTATCATTCTGGTGGCTCATACAGATCACTGTAGTCTTTTCCAAAGGTGAAGACTTTCATGTTTAGTAATTTCTCCAGATTTTTTCTAGACAACAAGTCAATGAGTTAGTCTGTAGTTTCCATAATTTGAAGACTTGGACATCATTTTCAAAATTTTCATACTAGAGTTTGTAGGACTTTTTCCATGTATTAATGCCATGAGATCATGCTTATACTTTCCCCAATATGATCATTGTGGCTGGGAGAAATGCACTTATTTAAAGAGATCATTTGCTTTTTCCTAAATCTTCATAAATAACCGAAAGCTCAGTCTTCCTTCTTAAAAATAACCAATAGTTATACTATATCTTTTAATTATTAAGAATTTTTTATAATTTTTGTGACATACATTTTTGATGCTATAACATGCATAATTATGTTTTTTTAATTGCTTAAGATGACACCATCTTCCTCCCTCCCTTTGTGTGACAAATAACTTATTTTGCTGTCAAGAAATAATAGGTTTAGAGTGTGTGTGTGTGAGGGAGAGAGGGAGAGAGAGAGTCTTGCAAGAGATTGTTATACTTTCTACTTTAATAGAGCAATTCAGGCATAACTATTCTAATAAAAGCAAAGTAGAATTAAATGCATTAAAAAACCATCAGGAAAGTGTTATTTAAGATTACAATATGTGCTGCGTTTAAATATATTTAAATATATTAAATATGCACATATATGAATTGCTAAGTCAAATAATTGAATAAGATGAATATTATTCAAAAATCATTTCATTAGCATGTCACAAGGTTACTTAAGGAATATTATAATTTTATAAGTACAAGAGACATTAGCAAACACTTATTTAAGGATTCTTATTTTTCTGTGGACAAAACAGAAACCCAGAGAGGGGAAATCACTTGCCCAACAGTATATGATTTTGGTGGTGAGAGGGACTGTATCCATCTCTTGGTATCACTATGTTTTTACTACTTACTCTTATAATCCAAAAGCTTGCCACATGAAAAGAACTGATTTCCTGGTGTGGCAGAAGATTTAGAAAGTGTGTAATGTTCAGTCTTACTGTGGGAGGAAAAAAAGGCAAAATAGAACTTGTGAAATAACTGCTAGAATCCACAAGTCAGTTTCTTCTTTCTTTTGATGTCTGAATTTGCAGAAGTGACCTTTGGAATCAAAGAAATAAAAGATATACTCCAGTATCACTATGTGTGGAGGAGGCAGGATCAGGCTTGAAGTTCTAAGGCCTTAAAGGTTTCTTCATTAATTATCTTTGAAAAGTTCAATTGTTTATTCTGAACAAAATGAAACCATGGGCTGCAGAAACAGAAAAAAATGTCTAACTCCTGGGAACTACTCAAGATATTCCTCATACACTTTCACTGGGCAAAGTAAAACATAACAGCATCTTTGTATTCTGTCTCTCTGTATCTCTTACTGTTCCATACATCTTCAAAATCCATTTCTAACTTTTTACCTGCATTACTACAAACCCCTTGCTCATGCTTAGGCTGTTCGCCTTTTCATAGACACAGCCTCAAAGTCGATTTCATAAAAATTCCTCCTGAAAAACTCTCTAGTAATTCAGTATTCTAGAGGAACAGGAAGAGGGTATTACAGCATTCAAGAGCTGTGTCACTGCTCTCAAATGTCCTTTTCTCCTGGAATGTTTGCCTTGTCAGTTTTCTAAATGGCAAGTGAGAAAAATGCAGTTTTTAAGTCAACTAAAATATTTCGTGATAAATATTAAGTTATAACAAGGTGCTGTTTCCTAAGGTATCATATAAAAGGAATAATCTTTATATCCTCGTTAGCAAGTAGGTAGTAAAATTTCAAAGTGATTGTATCTATATGCAAATATATCATGTGTTTCGTTTGGAATCTGTTTCAAAATTATATTTGGAATCCTGAGTGTATATGCCCCTTTTCTTTTTGTATACATTGGCAATTACACCGAAGTTACAGATAATAGTGAAGGCCCAAGTGTTTAATTTTCCTTTTTACATACTTAGCAAATCAATAACATTGGGTATATTGTAAATAGCAATATTTTAATTTAATTATACACGTTGTTCCTCGTGTCTGTGTGGTCAAAGAGTTGATAATGCCTCTGGGGCTTATGTCTTGTGCAGAGATATGTCTTTCAATTATTACATAAAGAACCAAGGCATTCCTGAGTAGAAGGTCATAAAGCAAAAAGAAGCACATAACCCAGTAGATTTTATTGTTCATATTTTCTCATCAATTGCCTATTTTATACACAACGATGAATCCCATTTTAGTTCACATACTTGTTTCTTTGTCCAGTCAGGAAATAAATTTACAATAAAATGATAATGATTAAAAGTCACTCCCAGATAGTATTTTGCACTTTGACAAGAGCCTTCAATATCCCGATCTAATGGAACAATTCAAATCTTGTTCCATTTTTGGGTCAAAGTGCTGTTTGTTGTTTCTTGTTTGTTTTATATGAGGGCTTCTATTGTGCCTCAAATCACAGCACATACAAAGTCATCTGTTTTGTTTGTAACAATGGTTAAACTGACTAGCCTTTTCCAGGATATCCAAGCCCAGCTGCTGTGTAACTGCAGGCTCACAAGCAACTTTCCGAACTTTTGGGTGAGCAGAAATTCACTGCTTCATGATGTGACAATCTTTTTTCCCCTCAGCTATACTGAAATAAAATTGACACATTGTATAAGTTTAAGGTATCCAACATGATAAGTTGGTACACATGCATATATTGCAAGATGATTACTACAAAAATATTAACACATTCATCACCTCACATAATTATCTTTTTCTGTGTGTGTGGTGAGAACATCTGAGATTTACTCTCAACATTCAAGCACATAATACAGTACTAACAATGGTCACCATGCTATGCATTAGATCTCCAGAACATATTCATCTTATAAGTGGAAGTTTAGACCCATTTGCCAACATCTTTCCATTCCCTCTACCCCACCTCAGCCCCTGGCAACCACTACTGTACTCTTTGTTTCTATGAGTCCGACTTTTTAAAGATTCTATGTATAAGTGAAATCATACAGTATTTATCTTTGGCTTATTTCTCTTAACATAATGCCCTCAAGGTCCATCCATCTTGTCACATATTGCAGAATTTTCTTCTTTTTCCATTCATCTATTGGTTGTACTTAGGATGTTTCCATGTCTTAGGTATTGTGAATAATGCCTCAGTGAAAGTGGAGGTGTAGACATCTATCTCTTCAAGAGACAGATTTCATTTCCTTCAGATATGTACCCAGAAGTGGGATTGCTGGATCATACGGTAGTTGTATTTTTGTTGGTTTGAGAAACTTCCATACTGTATTTCACAGTGGTGGCACCAATTTGCATTCCCACCAACGGTGTGCAGGGTTCCCTTTTTGAAGAGACTATTATTAATTCCAGACAGTTTTAGGTTAAAAGTTATTTATTTTTTTAATCAAAATTATCTTCTCTCTGACTTCTCAATTCATTCTTCTTGCTTTCTGCTAAGCTGCACAGACCTGGTTTAAAATGCGTGACTTTGGTAGTCTTGAAACAGCTTGTTTTGCTCCTCAGCACATCTCCTCCCTCTGAGCCCAACAGCCTACAGTTTATAGAGCTGCCATCCTAGTGCTCCACTTTAAGTCTTCACCTGCTAGTCTTTGCTCTTCCCCGGATGCATCCAAGAATGTTGAGTTTTCCTCTAAAGTGACAGAGAAGTGGCATTAAAAGAGAAAGAGGAAGACAAGCAAAGATACACAAGAAGATGCACATAGAGAAACAGATAAAGAGAGATAGTAGAAGGCAGATGCACCAGAAAGGAAGGGTGTAACCAGGGGCTGGGTAGGCCGGTGCCTAGTCTCTGTAGACTTCCCAGTGTTGATATTTTACTTCTTTTAATGAAGCCTCTGGTCCGTGTATTTTGGCAATCTCATAACACTGTTGATTCACATTGAGCTTTAAGCCAGAACAAACCTCCCCCTTTTTTTGAAACAAACACAATAATAGTACTGTAACATTCATTGAGATCTGACTCTGTGCCTGAATCCCCTTTAAACTCATTTAACTCTACAACATTCATTGAAGATCAGCATTCTTTTAATTATATCCATTTTATAGATAAAGAAATAGAAACAAAGAGTTTGAGCATCTGTTCCTGTGTATACAATGAACAAATAGCACAACAAAAGATTCCAGTCTATCCTGTGCTTTGGCTTGCACAGTTTTGATAAAATGCACTTTTTATAAAATCCAGACTATATTTTACTGTATTCATTTTCTTTTTGATAAACTTGGCCCATTATTCTATCCTGTCATTTTTAATCCTAACTTGCCAGTGTAGGCCATTTCTCTCAGTTTCTTTTAATAAGCATATCACTTTTTCCTTATCCAAAGCATTCATGGATTTGATGAACAGAATGTTCAAGGTTGGAATACAGTGGTATATGCTCTGAGCCTTTTTTCCAAGTGATACTGATGCATGTGTCCATACCCTTTAGATTAGGACATTTACTTATTTTAAGGTAATCTAGAATTAATTAGTATCTAGATATATTTGTCCATCTCATTATCAAGGATACTAAGATAGATTATTTCTAGTACTTGGCTGTAATTCATTTATAACAAGTGTTTCTATTCTAATGGTTTACCAGTAGCCCTATCAAATTATTTGAGTAAAATTATCTATACTTGAATATCTCCTGAGTAGTTTCAATGGGATAATTTGAAAGGTGATTGACATTCAATGATTTTGAATTATGTAAAGCACTTTTCTACAATTAGAGTTTCTTCATCTGATCCTTAAAATATAGCCATAAAAATATAGTAAAGTGTGTTTGTATGTATGTGTACATATGCATGTGTATAAGTTTATATGTATAAAAACTTTAGATGTATACACGTAATCCAACTTTATAAATTTTTAATTTTGTACACAGAAATTAGGCTATTTATAGTATTAATTATTGTCCAATCCTGGAAATTTTTTAGAACTCAAGTAGTGAAAGGAGCTCAAGTATTCCTGTCACTTTTCTGCCTTTTAGAATCATCCAACTTCTAGTCTTACATCATAATGAATACATGGCCCTTATGTTTTTGAAAGAAGCTCTGATAGCAAGGAAGGAATTGAATTTCCAAATCAAAGTACAGCCTGTTTTAATCTTCTACCTGCACCTCCCGATTTCTTTCAAAATGGACTCTTAGAAAGTAAAATTAGAAATCATTTATGTTGCAAGTTATACTGAGCTCCTGGCTTTCTGTGGGGGTGTTTGGATAACTTATTGTCAGTAAGATAGGTATTAAACTTTGCCTGGTTGTTTGATTAAGTGCCTGGCCAGGACAAGTACTCAGTGAGAAATGACTGAACAAGTACTGCCTGTTTAATATCCACTGGCAACTGTGAATTGTCCGACTTCCTTATCTTTGTTTCTACATCTTCCTTCTGTGATGGGAGTGGGAAGGGCCTATCCATTTGACAAGGAGAAGATGGTCAGAGGGTGAAACAAATTTAGCATGTACATCTGTAATTGCTCAATCATCTTCCCCCCAAATCACTGCAAATGACTCTCTTTTTCTTTGCAGGAATAATTGCACACCTGCTTTCCAAAACACAAAAGCTGGTTTTGCCTTTGTGCATAAAATGTGATTTGGAGAATTTGGAGATCATGCAACCACATATTTACATAATCAAATGGCAAACTGCAATTTATCTTAAGCTCATGGATTCTTTGTTTTTCTTTACCCAACAATCATGTATATAATGTCAAAAGCACTGGTGCCTGTCTGACACTGGGGGGTTAGGTTTAGTTTGTATAACACTGTATCAAGGACACATGGCAGAGTAATGGATACAAATGATTCTAGGACATTCTACTGAAAATACTTCCTATTTTCTGGTACATGCCCAAGCCATTTTTAGAATTTTTTTTCAATCTACCCACCTTGTGCACATTACAATTTGTGTTCCCTGGGAGGAAAAAAAGTATAAGGTTTCTTGTTCATAATCTAAGAAATGTGAATAAAGTTGTTGGCAGATGGTTTGCACATTTCATTCTGAAATATAGTGACACATAACAAAGTGTATATAATTAGCTCTACGCAGATGGCATGCCAAGTGCCGATATTCATCTCTGCAGACTGTACAGAGGCACTGTTTAAGAGTCAAGATGCAAAAACAGACCATGAACCTTCTAAAGAGGAACTAAGCAGGGTTTTACTATGGCTATCAAGTAAGCTTTTTCTAGACCAAGTTTCCTATCTTTGACCCATTTGGTATTCCATGGGGGTGGAAACCCCACAGTGAACTGTGTCTACACACAACTGATTGGACTGTTTTGATTGAAATGTCAGAGGCATGCACCATGAATTTAGGGGCCTATGTTCATTGCATTAAACCATAGCACTCTTCTTTCTTTTCCTCCATCCAGCTAAGCCTTTGCACCTGCAGTTCTGTTTACAGAGAATGTTCTTGGCTGCAGCCTCTTGTCAATCAGGCCTTAGCTTAAATGTTAAGGTTATGTTACCTCTATGTTACCTCCTCAGAAAGGCTTTTCCTGACCATCCAAACACTACTATTCCTTCTCGCTTCTAGTTCCTCTTATCCTGGTTTGTATTTCTTTTAGTTTTTATTACTATATTTGAGATAAATGATAAAATGATAACTGAGGACCGTGACCATCTAGTTCACTGCCATATCCTTGGCCTCAATTACAGAGCATGGCATATGAGAGGTTCTTAAATATCATTTACATGAATGGCTTTTATAACTTACTCATCACTGGTCAAAGTAAAATGCTTAAGCTAATACCTTTTCTGTACTTATCCAGTATTAGCATACATGGCTAAAATTAACACATTAAGCTAATATTCTCTCTACCATAAAGATTCTATTACTTTTTAAAAATACGTTTTCATATAGTTTGATAGTACATACGGTAGACAGAATGTGGAAGCAAAATGGACTGAATATAAATAGAAAGCAGAATCTGACATACTTGTTTACTTTCTTTTATAGTTTTCCGATAAATAGGTATTATGTCTGTTTAACTTATTTATATACGTTTACTATGAGGCCATGTGCCTAACAAATAATTTGTGGTTTTAATGACATACTGGATATATTGGCAATGAGAAGTGTTGTATTACTGAAGAGATTGGATGGCTAGCTTTTCATTGCAGTTCCTTGATGATTTTATTATTATAATTTAAAAAAATTCTGTGTCTGGGCTCAATGTTCTATACACATGAACATTTATATATATCTGGACTTGGTGGGGCTAATGAAGAGAATGTAATCCAAGGAAATAGAAGTAGACATTATTCTGCTCTTAATTTGAATTATTCTTTTAAAGAATGCCATCTCTGAGATTCCATCTTGTGATACAGTATTTTCTTATAAATTGTCATGTTTCGTGGTGTGAATCACTACTTAAAATGATTTTTTCCCATCTCAGTCCACTGAAATTTTGAGAATTCTTTTTCTTTTCATTTAAGTGTTTGTCTTGATTCATAATCTTGTTCCAGATCTCAAATATTTGCACCTCTGGTTTTAAGCAGGAACAGCTGAAATTTTGAGAGCTCACTCAGTGAAACATAAACAACAGGTTTAACGTACCAAAATGGAACATTACCTTCTTCCCCAGTGTCTTTTTAATTGTTAAATTTAAGTGCTTTAGACTGAGTATCCGTAAAATGCAATGATTGCCTCAGCTGGGATTCTGCTGTTTTCCAGTTTCTCCATATATTTTTTAAAAAATGCAACTGTTTTGTTTTTTAAAATGTTGCAGGTTCTATGTATTTTCTGTATTCTTTCAGCTTTCAGTGCACAAGGGAATCCTTATAATAGCCTTGTTTTCAACTATCATAGCAGAAAGTTGGGCACATTAAAGTTACCAAGTCTCTAAACTCTTAATCTGCATGGATTCCAGTGGGCCTCAAACTGCTGTGAATGAACAGCTGATCCTAACTGCTCCCTAATGCAAAGGCTTCCTGGAAAGCAGGCTTCTACATGGTAACACTTCAGAAACCATAGGAAGCCCAGTAAATGAGAGTGAAAACAAGAGCACCTACATTTGAAGTCTCATATACTAGAGTAGCAGAAGTCAATTTCCAGGTCATGGGCCATTTTGCAGTACTGAATGGTGACGTAGGGTGTGTATTCTAGCATGATAAAAGATACACGTACATAGTAGGCTAGAACTTAATAAACATTTTGGTTTAGTTAAAAAACAAAAACCAGGGAAGAAAATGTATGTAAATTATTTTCTTTTCCTGCTTTTATGGATACTCAATTTAATTCACTCTCTTCTCATTTGTATCATAATTTCGGGTTCAACTCCACAGTCATTGTCTCCTCAGAATCTCCTAAGCCAACCATGACCCAAATAAGATGAATTTAATTGTCTGCTTCTTTCACTGATGACCTTAGAAATTAATGAAGCCTTCAGAGGATTCGAAGACAGAAGAGATGTCACTTAGGCTGTTTTAATTTAAGTATAGTTGGTATACAATATTAGATTAGTTTCAGGTGTACAGGACAGTGATTTGACAGTTATATAGCTTAATGTGATCACCACACTAAGTCTCATAATCATCTTGTCACCATGCAAGCAAGCTTATCATAATGTTGACTATGTTCCCCTTCACCTTTTTTACCCATCCTTTCACTCCTCTCCTCTCTGGTAAACCAGCAGTTTGACCCCTGTTACTATGAGTCTGTTTTTGTTTGTTTTGTTTTTTATATTCTACATATAAGTAAAACTATAAAGTTTTTGTTTTGGCATAATACCCTCTAGGTCCACCTATGTTTTTGCAAATGGTAAGATTTCATTCTTTTTTATTGCTAAATAATAGTCCACCATCTATATATATGTGTGTGTGTGTGTGTACATATGTTATATCATCTTTATCCATTCATCTATCAATGGACATGTAGGTGGCTTCCATATATTGGCTATTTTATATAATGCTGCAAAGAACATAGGAGTGTATATATCTTTTTGAATTAGTGTTATCATCTTCTTCACATCAATACCTCATAGAGAAATTGCTGGGTCATATGGTAAATCTATTTTCAGTTATTTGAGGAATCTCTACTGTTTTCCATAGTGGCTGCACTAATTTGCAGTTCCACCAACGGTGAGCAAGAGTTCCCTTTTCTCAACATCCTTGCCAACACATGCTATTTGTTGACTTTTTGATGATAGCCATTCTGATTGGTGCAAGGTCATATCTCATTGTAGTTTTGATTTGCATTTCCCTGATGATCAGTGATGTCGAGCATATTTTCATATGTCTGTTGGCCATCTGTATGTCTTCTTTGGAGAAATGATGCAATCAGGAGACATGGTAAACATGAGATGTATGAGGCTGATCCCAGTAAACATGACATACTGTTTACAGCAAACTTTTTATAAGCAGAGGGACTACACTATAACATAATAATAAAAGGTATAGTATAGTAAATATATAAGCTAGTAACATAGTCATTTATTATCATTATCAACTATTATGTACTATACATAATCGTTTGTGCTACACTTTCATACAACTGGCGAAGCAGTAGGTTGTTTTACACCAGCATCACCACAAATACATGAGTCAAATGCACTGTGTTATGATGTTACAATGGCTATGGCATCTATAGGCAATAGGAATCACTGTAATCATATGGGACCACCATTCCATAGGCAGTTTGTTGTTGACTGAAACATTGTTATGCAGTGCATGCTGTACATAGTTCAGTCAAAGATAAATGATGACCTATAGATGAACAAATATTGCTGACTATCCAACACCTACAATTATACCTGGCACATAATTACCATTTAATGAACATTTTTGAATTAAAAAAACATAAATTAAGCAATGAAATGCTTCCCAAGAGATGTGCTATGAAATCTGGACAGCCCTACGAAATGGTTTTTGAACAACTATAGCAAAATGGCAAGAAAAGAGAAAATCTATTTCCTAGAAGCTCTAGGTTGAAAGTCAGGGCTTTTAAAATAAAGTGAAATATTTCATTCTCCTAGTATAGGAGCAGATAGAAGCACCATTTCTTTCTTGAGTTTTGATGGCCACAGTTTTGTCAAAACTGTGCCAGAAATCTACAAGGTTCTATTGAGACTGTTTTTAAGACCTTGGCTTAGCAGGATTACAGAGGTTGCTCAGAGCAAATGGTGTTCTCACTGGGCCCTTTGTGAGCAAACTCTATATTTGGAGCAACGTCTGTCTCAACAGCAACCTGAGTTCTGAGTAGTTTCACTGAGCTCTTATTGCTGAATTTACCTTGTTATCCTAGGATTTGTGATCAAATAGGGCTTTGCATAAATTCATTAGACCTAGGTCTTTGTACAGGTTATTTATACAAATATTTTATATGGTAAATACTTAGACTTAGGTTTTTATATAAGGTCATTAGACCTTTAGGTTTGAAAGTATGCCACTTGGTAAATTTTTTTTTTTTTTGCCATTAACTTGTTGCTTTCCTGCTGCTTGCCTTGCTTTTGTTGTTGTCTGTATCTATGTATAGTCTGGTTTTATATATTTTTTGCTGTTTCCTGGATTTTATTCTTTCTTTTGAATGTATAAGAGGATTTTTCATAGGGAATAAATGGAGGAATATGCAAATAAGTCTAAATTCCAATGCAAGGCAGCTCTGAGGGTTATTGGTTTGTTAGACTGGTGACTAATTCCTGAAAAGTTAATTGGCCAAACTTGGCCCTGGGTGCCCTATAAATCTTTCATGAGACCCCTCTCTGTTTTGTCAATTTGTGAAAGAAATATCTTTTGTTTAGTCTGCATTCCAGCATTAAAACAGTCAGGTTATTTGTCATATGGCCCCTTCCCAGCCTCTGCTTGCTTTGGGAACCCAAGACACCGCAATCACATGCTTTTGGCTAATAATAGTGACTTTCATTTCTCATCTGTGTTTGGTTTGTCCATATCAAAACCTTCTGTTGGAAGAACTCCCTGCTTCCCCACGTCACTATATAATATCAGCAGTCTGTTGTGCCTGATCAGCATAGCTCTCACTTATTATACAAATAATTAGCTTTTTTGTTTCAGATATTGACAGGAAGTCTCATAATCTTTCAACAGTTCTGGGTTTGTCACTATCCGGAATATAAAGACAAAGATAAATTCACTGCTTATTAGAGTAAGGCAGAACTACATTAGTCAGGCACAGTCTACCCAAGGAAAGAAATTTTATACAGAGTTTTGAGAAGCAAGGAGTTTTGGAATAGGTATATTTTCAGAGGTGTAAATGGTTTGACCACATCTATATATGTGTACTAGCCATTGATCATTTGGCTTGAGTAGAGTGTTTATTGGAATGAGTTCATTTCTGATCATCTGACTTTCAAAAACAAAAGGCTGTCACTGATTGGCTTATAAAAGTATGTTCAAAGATTTTTAGTGATGGATAAATGGCTTTAAAACTGGTTCTGGTGGCAACTTGTTAATGTGGCTGCAGAACAATCATTCATTTCCTAGAATTGTGGAAACCTCTTTCTTTTCAGTCCTCTATTTTCTTTCTCATTCATCCATAGCTATTTCCTTCAAGAGAAGGGTTTTATAATTTCAGCATTGTTGATATTTGGGATCAGATAATTCTTTGTTATGTGTGTTTTGTGGTGAGGAAGTTGTGTTTCTATCCTCCACCTAACAACTATCACGGGCACCATATTCCCTCAGTTGTGACAACCGAAAATGTCTCCAGACTTTGCCAATTGTCCCCAGTGGTGTTGGGAAGGCAATGCAAGATTGCCAAGGTAAAAACCATTAATGTACTGAGATGAGTGTCTCTAGTGAACCCTGGCCCTAGGTGGGGGACCACTATAGGTTAAACTTGAAGGGCCAAATCTTAACGAAGGCTAGAATAAAATAGAAGAGAATGCAAAGGATTGTGTGACATATAGGAGAACTTGTCATCAGCAGCTTGTTGCAGGGATCCTTAGTAATCAGTAAATTTCCACAGGTCTACTGCTAGAGCTTCACTGACACTTCTTTTTATCTAAAGGGAGTAACTTTTCAGTTCTGCTACAGGTCCCTTCAATTTTTCTCCCAGAGAATTGGATCTGATAAAGATAGTAAGGTTTCTGAGTAAGAGGCAAAGCTATGCATAATTCAAAGTTATGAATAAGTGTTCCAGTTAAATATATCTTTGTGTCACTGGATAAATATGTTAGAATGTTCTAGGTAGGGAACACAAATAGTTTTGTTTTTTTTTTTTTTTTGTTCTGGTCTCTCTGACTATTATAGATTTTTATAGGGATATGATTCAGCCAATCCAGAAAATGACAATAGTTACATATTTTTTAATGACAGAATTAAATAAAATCCACTTGGAGATACTCAGACATTCTTTATGGCTTGGTTCTAATTCATGCTATACCTTTATATACAAAGCACATAAAAGTTATAAAATATTAAAGTTACCTGAGACCCTTCTATTCAGATAAAACCCTGCTAACATTTGGTTTTGATTCTTTCTGTCTTTTCTCTATGTTCAAACACATACATAAACACATTAAATTATATATAAATGGAGTCAATTCTTGGGCACCTTCTCATGGCAATAAGTGTATTGGGTGTGTATGTGTATGTATAATCATAGTATCTAAATATTTTCCCATTGTGTATTCATACCATAATTTAAATGATTAGTTATCTATTGATAGATATGCAGGTTATTTACTATATATATGTATATACATATATATATACACACACGCATATATTTATTATATATGTATATGTATAATGTAGGTTATTTACTATATATATATAAATGCAGGTTATTTACTATATATAAATGCAAAGTATTTACTATATGTGTGTGTGTGTGTGTGTGTGTATACACATTTTTTTTCTGAAATCATACCACAATAAATATCCACTTATTTTTGCCTTTTTATAGCTATTACTGCAGGGCCAAAATTTCTATGTATTGAACTTTTGATTCAGAGTGCCAAAATTGCCTTCAGAATTTCCTACCTGTTAGTGCTTCTAAAAAGATGCAAATTTATAAACTTAATGCCATGGGTGATTAAGGGCAGCTTGACAAACTCAGCGAAGATACCTGCAGAATGCAATTAAATAATTCAAAAGGAAAGAAACATTAAGGATATGATTTGTAGGAGTCCTTCTGAAGTCCCATAACAGAAACCACCATTTATGCTATGTATGCCAGCTAGGAAAGTGATACATTTAATGGGCTGAGAAAACACAGTGTTAGTGTAAAGTTGAAAGAGTTAGCTAATGATTTCTTTTTTAACTGGTATGATTTCCTCAAGGAATTGGATAGGGCCTTTGATTGCTAGCTCCTATTTTAATTACAGGAATAATAAATGGATATAAAATGATTCAGGCACTCAGAATACATAAAACACTTTTTAAAAACAATAATTTACATATTTAATCTTTTAATTTTACCTGATATGATGCTTATATAGCCAGATATCTCCTGATTAGCCCCTGGGGGAAATCCAAAATAAAAAGGAACCATTATTATGAGGTGAATAAAAACAAGGGAGAGGATGAAAGAGAGTTATTTTCCATAGGGATGAAGTAAAAAGTCAGAAAGGAATTGGTTAAGGAAAAGGAAAACTTGGTGGATTTTACTGGAAGGAATTACACATTTACTACAGAAAAGAGAATGAAAAATTAAGATTTGACTTTCTGATCACTGTAATTATCAGTAATGGTCAATCGTAATTATTATAATTTAGAAAAATGAAGGAATCTGGCTGGCACTCAGGCATTTAATTACCATGTTATGACTACACCATTTGGAAAGCTTTCATTTGCATTCATGGAGATGAATAATTCTTTCTGGTTTAATGAGAAGAAAACAAATTTCCTGAGCTTTACTTATATCTTACAATCTGCTGGAGAAATTTCTCACACAGATTTCTTTTGTGCAATTGATCTGCATTATCACAGAGGTTTAGCAACTTTTCCTCTCCTTCATTGTAAATTCTCTTTGAGGGATATGTTTATAGTCCTCAGTCAGTGGCCTATGCCTCACCATTGAACAGCAAGCTCTAGCTACAAGGCACTCACTAAAGTAGAGCAACTCATTGGTTAAAACATAATATCTGTTTTGTATTTACAGATGACTATACTGTTTTGAGAGCTTTTGCTTCCATTATGTCTTTGCTTCACCGTGCAAGTATATATGTACTTATTTTTCAATTAAGAAATCTGAGTTAGAGAATTGAAGATTTTTTTTCCTTTGCTATTTTTTCTCATTTCTCATTCTTGATCCAGTATTCATTTCTATGATGATGCAAGAGTCTAAATTTATTTCTTAGAGATTATTCTTTATACTAGGGACACATTACATAAGCTATCTTTCCTCTTGGAGTTGAAATACCACTTTATCACATGTTAATTTCTCCTATACATCTGGATCTATCTATACAGTTATGTATACATACATTCTTTATAGACTCTCTACTTGTATTTTTTCAAAAGCATACTATTTTCATCACAACAAATATATAGTCAATTTAAATATCATGTAAAATAAATATTCTTCTAATATATTGATATGAATAATAGAGAATTTCTAAAGAATATTATAAAAACTGTAAATATTTAATAGATGATAAAGATATAAACTGATAATTCAGAGAAAGATTTGCCATAACCTCAGTAACAGTAAAATAACTGTGAATTAAAATTCAATGTGAGACTGATTTTTACACATTAATGAAGGTATGAAAAGAAGGAAGCAAGCATTTAAAAAAAGAGAGCAAAGTGGTGGCACAGAAGTTTCTAGTGCTCATCATCTCCCTGGAAACATCAATTTGAACAACTATCTAAGTATGAAAATACCTTTACAAGAACTAAGGATTGCAGGTGAAGGATTATAACACCTGGATAAAACACAGAAATAAAAGATGCATTGAGATGGGTTGAAATATCTGTAGGAAAGACAGATTCATGTTACTACATCACTACACTCCCAAGCCCAGGGCAGCCCAGTGTAAAGGAAGACCCCCCTCCTCGTGGCAGAAGGAGAGAGAAGTCAACACTCATCTTCACTGAAGACCCCAGAGCCAGCCCATCCTAGCACCAGAACTACTCTTGCAGCCCTAGGCAGCTCTCTGCTGATGCCTGTGAACTCAGGCTCTTGGCTCACCACAGTATATGCTGATTAAGTAATCAAAATTCTCCCAACAAAGAGAAGCCCAGGACCAGATGGTTTCATGGTGAATTCTACCAAATATTTAAAAGAATCAATGCCAATCCTTCTTGAAGTCTTCTAAAAATTGAAGAAGGAACATACCTAAATTAATTTTATGAGACCAGCCTCATCCTGATTCTAAAGCCACATAAAAACACTACAAAGTAAAGAAAGCTATAAGCCAATATTCTTGATGAATATATATGCAAAAAAAATCTCAACAAATTATTAGCAAACTGAATTTAACAGCATATTTAAAAGAATCATACACTATGATCAAGTAGGATTTATCCCTGGGATGCAAGGATAATTTAACATGAATCAGTACATGTCATATGACAGATTAACAGAACGAAAGATAAAAATCTTATGATGAACTCCATAGATGCAGGAAAGCAGAAATGCAGGTAAGAACAAAATCCAACATCCTTTCATAATTTAAAATTCAACAAATTGGATATAGAAGGTATGTACTTCAACATAATTAAGCCCATATATGAAAAAACCACAACAATGTACTCAATAGTGAAAGGCTGAACACTTTTCTTCTAAAATCACGTACAAGGCAAGAGTATTCACTCTTATCACTCCTATTCAACATAGTACTGCAAGTCCTATCTAGAGAAGTCAGGCAAGAAATAGAAATAAAATGTACCCAAACTGGAAATGAGGAAGTAAAATTGTCTCTGTTTGCAGGCGATATGTTTTTATACACAGCAAATCCTAATGACCTCACCAAAAAATGGTTAAATCTAATCAACAAGTTTAGTAAAGTTGCAGGATAAAAAATCAGCATACAGAAATCAGTTGTGTTTCTATACAATAATAACAAAATATCTGAAAAATAAAATAATCCTATTCACTATAGCATCAAAAACAATACAATACTTAGGAGTAAATTTGATCAAAGAGGTTAAATATGTGTACACTGAAAACAAGAAGATATTGATGAAGGAAATTGAAGAAGACACAAATAAATGGAAAGATATTCCAGGTTCATGGATTGAAAGAACTAATACTGTTAAAAATGTTCATATTACCTAAAGCCATCTGTAGATTCAATGCAATCCCTATCCAAATTCCCATGGCATTTCTTACAGAAATAGAAAAAACACCTAAAATTTGTGCGGAACCATGAAAGACCCCCAAATAGCCAAAGCAATCTGGAGAAAGAACAAAGCTGAAGGCATCTTACTGCCTGATTTCAAACCAAGCTACATGATCAGTGTGGTACTGGCATAATAACAAACATATAAACCAGTGGAACAGAATTAAGCACCCAGAAATAAACCCATGCATATACAGTCAACTAATATTTGACAAGGGAGCTGGGATATTCAATGGGGGAAAGGATACTCTCTTCAATTAATGGTGTTGGTAAAACTGGATATACACATGTAAAAGAATGAAATTGGAACCCAATATTTCACGACTCACAAAAATGAACTCAAAATGGATTAAAGATATAAATGTAAACACTGATGGAGTTTGGCTCATTCTCATTTTACTAAGTCTCATGAACTAAGACTCATAAAAGTTCGATGTACATCAATATCATTGATACACGATACTGTATCAATATCATGAAAAACTTGGATTCAATTACAGATCTATCTGAATTCAAAACTCAGGACTTTAACCTCTGCTTTCTTCACAGTAAATCTCACCCTTGGTATAATTTTCATATCCTTTTATTACATTTTACACACTGGCAAATATGATTCACTTCTCTTGCATTAAAAACCATTCCACTTTGATAATAACAGCTTCCGCTTATAATTATTATTTACTTTAATGATCATAACTGAATTGAGTTTAGAGTAATCCTCCATTTCTGAACCTTTGTGTTATATTTGGTGCTATAAAGATCATCATTTACAAATAATGGGAAAAAGACACAAAGGGGATAATTTGCCCAATTTCATATAGTTATTATGGAGTAAACTTGTCAGTTGTGCCTCACTTCATTTGTTCTTTGCATTGATGTATGCTGTCTCTTGATCACATTTTCTTCTTGCCTGTGAAATGTCAGTATGATTAAATGATATAAGGTAACTCTGGCAACTCTGACTTGTCACCTTCCAATCCATCCATCATTCATTACCTCTTTAATTTGCTAAGCAATCACATATTTGCACTTAGAATGTGGCTACATAATTCATGCCAACTTCTCTCCTTGGGGCTGGTGTGACCTCAGTGCCTAATACAGCCTCCATCTGTTCCATTTCACCCACTGTTCTCTAGTCCAAAACCTCCTTCCTCAGCTATCACTGGATGACCTCAGGTCCCCTTGCATAGCCAATTTGCCATATGCAATGCCTTTTAGTTACCCACAAAGTCAGGGTTTATAACACATTTCCATTGCCCGCCCTCCCTCGCCTACACTCCACCACAGCATCACCACCTGTCTGCTAGTCAACGACCCTCTTCTGATCTCTGAAACATGAATGTCCTGGGGAAAGGGCAAATCATATCTCTTCATTCTAGCCAGCTCTCTGGGGCCTAGTTCCCGTCATTAAAAACTTCAGCTTCATCTAGTGAATCTATTAGGCATGAGGCACTGTGGGAGTCTTTAGAGAATATCTCACATTGACTCATTTGCTCCCCTGGCAGCCAAAGAACCAGAGCAAAGTTATATATTGTCATGGCATTTATTGAGCCTGATTCTGTCCCCATTTTGCAGGAGAGTATCATTTATGGTTAAGAATACCCTGAAGTTGCCATTTATCTTACCCTTCCTCTTAGAACTCTCATTGCTTCTGCTTGAGTTTTGTGAAATTGTTACACTCTTTAAAAATTATTTTCTATTCTCTACTTTTTATCCCTGTGTCCAGTATCTATTATTCATCAACTGAAACTGTAACCAGCACAATCAGTGCATCTGAGGCACACATTCGATACCAGTGCTTCATCTTTCAGCTCTGTGCAAACCTGAAAGTCTGATTTATTGTCCTCTTATTTCTATAATCTCCACACATATGGCTTCATATTTTAATAACACTGACTGTACCTGTTCAGGTTAAAGCTTGTGTAGGTGTAGTTTTGTTTTTTATTTTTATAGAACCGCTATAAAAAAAGCTGCATACCATTATTGCTATTCCCTAGGACAATAAGCAGAGGATATACACTCTCCTTAAGTTAAAGGGTTCAATTTACCTTTGTGAAGGAGAATACAATGCAGCCATTATAATTTTCATCTGGTAAATCAAACTGCAATGATTTTCTTAGAGGCAGAATCAAATAACTTTGGGAATAGTAGAGTTTGGCTCTCTGACAAGGGCTAGCTTGCTTATATCACTAACCAAGATTAATTTCTATCAAGCTTACCAACTGGATTTGCTTCATTTTTATCTTGATTTATTTTCTCCTTATTGAGGATGTGACACTAATGGGTATAGACAAATGCAGTCTCCTAGGCTTCCCTTTCTGGAATGGGTTCTCCTGGTCCATGCTGGCAGCCATGGGCAAGTTGAATAGCTTCTTTAAGCCTATTTAGTTTGCTCACTTAAGAAAATAATATGTTTTCACGTTGTTGTGAAAATTAGATGATCTCTATACAATAATGTGCTATGTACAATCCCTTTCATAAGAAAGTGCCCCAAATATATGACAGCTCTTACGGTTAATAAAGGAGAAGAGAGGAATAGTGGACATCTCATTCCATCAAAATCTCTATCTGGGGTAGATTATGCCCTCTGAGGAAATACTGAGGACATCACAGCCTCTACTGGTCTGTACATCCCAGACAAGACCAAGTGGCGTGGGTGTCCCTCCATGCCTGCACCTTGAAGCAAGCTGTTGATTAGATCAGGAATCTCAGTTGCAGTGGGATCTGCCAGTGGGTTCCTGCTCTTAGGTAAAAGAAATAACCTCCAGTAGGTTCAAATCACATCAAATTATTCTAACAGATACTTTATATCATTGTCTTTCTTCCTAGAGCAGAATGGCAAGAAAATGCACCATTTTGAACAATTTTGGAGTAAGCATGCCAAACCTCTTAACCAACACCAAACACATATGATTCTGTATCTTGAAAAGCCCACTAAATGGGCTTCATGAACTTGTTTTTACAGGAGGGCTATAGGTACCCTTGACGTCCAGAAACAATCAATACCCCCTAAGAAGCCCTTCTGAAAAGAGCTCAAGAAGCAGGAGAGATGGGTCACCAGAGGCTTCCTGAATTGAAATGGGAGACAGCAGGGTAGAATGAAAAGCACTATGCCAGGCCCAGCTTAACCACTACTAATCTGCATGATCTTGACCAGTCACAAGGGCTCTGAGCTTACCTGTGACATGAGAGGACTGGGCTAGATCAGCATTTTTCAAGGTATGTTTCATGGAACATCAGCCCAAAATGAGCCAGAAAAAGGGGGTTCTGTGGTTAAGTTAGTTTGGGAAATGCTGCATATCAAGCAAGTTTAGAAAAAGCTGTTTTTGGAAATCTGCGTATATTAGGACACAGTCCTTTAAGCTGTTTGAGCTTGTTTCAGTCAGTGTTTTTCTGACCTTTTGGACTACTGTTTGTTTTTCCTCCTATGTACTGCTGTCAATGCTCCTCATACCCACAGACCATTTCAGTGAGACATGGGTCATCTCTCAAGTATCATGCAATCATGACTCCAAATCAGTCCCTGCTTTATGAGATCTCTGATTTAAACTCATTTCTAGACCAAAGAATAGGCCACTGAGGCAGGTGCAGTCAAGTGCCCTGGCACTCATTTCTACCTGCCTGAAAGCTGCTTGCAGAGAACAACTGGCTCTCTGCCTGAAGGCATTTTTTCAACTATAGGAGCAGACCTACAAACACAGGGCAAACCAGCAGTGGCAGAGTTAATGTCTGGAATTAGCTCACGACAAATGACAGAAGGGGATTTGGTGTATAAATGCTCCAGCTTTGTCACCCTTAGGTGAGATAACTTTGAGGCATGTTCTGCACTCTCCTCCCTACCCCCCAGAACTTCCCAGGGGAATTAAACTCCAGTTGTCCTCAGTAGTAACTTTGTGGATGAAGAATATTATCTTATGTTTTATTTCACTTATTCCCTCCCTTAATGGTGCTTCCTGGAATCACTTCCCAAATGAACTGTTGTTCTAGAATCCTTGTCAAAATGTCTGCTACTGGGGAAACCCAAATTAAGATAACCACCCTCCATGTTGAATAATATCCCCAGATTATGGCACTCCATCAATAAAGGTATGCAAAACAAGTCTTCAGTAGCTTGAAACTGCAAACTAAGTTCAGATTTCAGGGTCTACAAGCAACCGATACCATCAGCATCACACCCAGTAGAAGTCAGTAAGGAGAAAAAATCCTTTGCAGATTTTAAACTATTAACTGATGGTCCCCCAGAGAGCACGCAACAGGGCTCATGGACTGCACAGCTACGTATTGGACATTTGCACTTCTTCTGAGTGTATACAGATATTGGAGAGAACATTACTAGAATGAATTAGAAGGGAAGTTATAGTTATATAGGACATTCTGATCAGAGCAGAAATTAAAAAGACTAGGAGGCAATGAAATAAATTTTCTGTTTTTTAGTTTTGTTGATCTTTTCTATTGTGTCTTGTCTCATTTATTTCCACTCTTATCTTTATTATTTTTCCTTTGCTATTTGGATTAATTTTCATTTTCTTATTCCTTGAGATGTAAAATTGTTATTTGAGGTCCAATTTCTTGACATACGCATTTATACCTATAAGCTTTTTCTTGGCAAAAGTTACGTTGTTATTAGTTACATTGTTTCTGTTTTCATTTAAGATTTTTTGAATTTCTCTTTTGACCTACTGCTTGTTCAGAAGTATATTATTCAGTTTCAATATACTTGTAAAATTTCCAGATTTCTTCTTGTTGATTTATAGTTTTATACTGTTGAGGTTAGAAAAGATAGTTGGTATGATTTCAGTCGTCTTAAACTTGCTAAGACTTGTTTTGTGGCCTATCATATGATTTACCCTAGAGAAAGTTCCATGTGTACTTGAGGAGAATATATTTTCTACTGCTGTTGGATTGAATGTTCTATATATCTGTTAAGTCCATTGGGTCTAAAATATGGCTCAATTTTAGTGTTTCTTTATTGATTTTCTGTATGGATGATCTATCCATTGCTGAAAGTGGGGTATTAAACTCCCCTACTATTATTGTAATGTATGTATCTCCCTTCAGATCTGTTAGTATTTGCTTAGTATATTTAGGTGCTCTGATGTTGGGTGCATATGTATTTATAATTGTTATATCTTCTTGATGCATCGACCCTTGTATCACTGTCTAATGACATTCTTTGTTCTTACTGCCATTTCTGCCTTGAAGGCTATTTTGTCTGATATAAGTATGGCTACCCCAAATTCTTTGTTTTCCACTTCATGGAATATAATCTACCATCCCTCCACTTTAAGCCTATGTGTGTCTTTAAATCCGAAATAAATCTTCTGGGCAGCATATAGGTTTTTTTTTTGTTGGTGTTGTTTGTTTGTTTGTTTTGTTTTGTTTTAAATACATCTACCTACTCTGTGCCTTTCATTGGTGAATTCAATCCATTTACATTTTGATATGTAAGGACTTACTATTGCCATATTATTATTAATAGCTTTCTAGTTGTTTTGTATTTCTATTGTTATTATCCCTTCTGTTCCTGCCTACATTTGCAAATTGGTGATTTTCCACAGTGCTATGCTGTTTTATTTATTTTTTATGTTTGTGATTCTACAGTAGATTTTTGCTTTGTGGTTACCAGGGGGCTTACATTAAACATCTCCGAAATAAAACAGGCCATTTTATGCTGATAACAACTTATATTTGTTCATCTATAGAGGCTCCACCCTTTTACTCTTCTTTTATATTTTGATGTTACAATATCTCTTTTTATTCTACATATTTGCTAATAAGATATAGTAGCTATAGTTATCAGTTATTAAATGAAAAATGCAATTTTTCATTTCATTCATTGTGTTCCTCAGCTCATGAATCTTTATTACTATATCTCTCTCTTCGTTATGTTTTTCTTTTGTTCATGTATTGTTTTCCTTGTTTCATCAAATTTTCTTTGTGTTTTCTTGTAGCTCACTGAGGTTCTTTAAAATAGCTATTTGAATTCTTTATTGTGTAAGTCACAGATTTCCAAGACTTTGAGATTGGTTACTGGAAGACTCTTAATCCTTTGGTGTTATGTTACTTTTATTTTTTATGTTCCTGAAGTTTTACACTTCTGTCTTTATTTTTGTATTTTTATTTGTTTGTTTGTTTACTTAATTTTTTAAAAAAATTTTTTACACGAGGCAACCCTTGGTTGACCTCACAAATTGCAAGGACCTTGTCATTTTACAATCTCTTATTTTTTTACTTTTTATTTTTTACGCCTACAGCACCTGGTCTTCCTAGGTGGTCTCCCATCCAAGTACTAACCAGGCCCAACCCTGCTTAGCTTCCCAGATCAGACAGAATTGGGCTTATTCAGGCTAGCATGGCCATAGATCTGTCTTCACTTTTGAAGTAGCACTCACCTGCTCCTCTCTTTACTCTCTTTGGAAAAGGAATACTTTCCATCAGCCCTCTAGGATTAGTGATTCTGAGGCTTTCTCAGACCTTCTATGGGTAAATTGTAATTTTATATCAGTATACTCTATGGCATGCTCATCACTGAATGTCTAATTACCTTTCATTACCATATATTGGACCCCCTTTACCCAATTTACCAACCCCTCAACAACCTTCTCCTCTGGTAACCACCATTTTGTTGTCTGTAACTGAGTTTGTTTTTGTTAGTTTGTTACTCTTTTGTTTTATATTCTACATATGAGTGAAATAATATGGTTTTTGCCATTTTCCATCTGACTTATTTCACTTAGCATAATACCCTCAAGATCTGTCCATGTTGCTGCAAATGACACTATTTCATCTTTTTTTTAATGGCTAATATTCTATTGTATGTATATATCATATCTTCTTTATTCTTTCATTTATCAATGGACACTTAGGTTTTCCCATGTCTTGGCTATTGTAGATAATGCTGCAATATACATAGGGTGGATATATATCTTTACAAAGTAGTGTTTTTATTTTTGGGGAAGGGTGAACACACAGAAGAGGAATTGCTGGATCATATGGTAGTCCTATTAATTTTTTAAAGAACCTCCATACTGTTTTTCATATTAGTTGCATAAATTAACAATTCTACCAACAGTGTATGAGGGTTCCCTTTTTTTCAATCCCCTCCAATACTTGTTATTCCTTGTACTTTTGATAACAGCCATCCTAACATGTGTGAAGTGATATCTCATTGTAGTTTGATTTCCATTTCCCTAATAACTAGCGATAGTGAACATATTTTCATGTGCCTGTTGGCCTTTTGTATATCTTTTTTTGGAAAAATGTCTATTCAGATCCTCTGCCCATTTTTAAATTGTTGTTTTGTTGAGCCATATGTGTTTTTAAATATATTTTGGATATTAATCCCTTATCATAAATATCAGCTGCATATATCTTCTCCCAATTGGCTGCCTCTTTATTTTGTTGATGGTTCTTTTGCTGTGTAGAAAGTTTTTAGTTTGATGTAATACCATTAATTTATTTTTGATTTTGTTTTCCTTATTTGTGTATCAAATTCACAAAAAACATCTCTGAGTCAATGTCTAGAAGCCTAGTGCGTATGTTTTATTCTATGTATTTTATTGTTTCAGATCTTACATTCAAGTCTTTATTTCATTTTGTTAGTTTTTGTGTATGGTATGAGACAGTGGCCTAGTTTCGTTATTTTGCATATGTCTGTCCAGTTTTTCAAACACCATTTATTTACTGAAGAGACTTTTTTCTCCATTAACATATTCTTGGCTTTTTTCTTGTTGTAAATCAATTTCCCCATATATGTGTGGGTTTATTTCTGGGTTCTCGATTCTGTTCCATTGGTCTGTGTCTTTTTTTTGTTTTGTTTTGTTTTTGCTTCTGCCAATACATCATACTGTTTTTATTAGTATAGCTTTGTAGTATAGTTTGAAATTGTGGAGTGTGATATCTCTAGCTTTTTTTTCCCCTTAGGATTGCTTTGGTCATTTAGGATCTTCTGTGATTCTACACAAATTTGAGGGTTTTTTGTTCTATTTCTGTAAAAAATGCCATGGGGATTTTGATAGAGATTTCACTGACTCTGTAGATGGCTTTAGGTAATATGATCATTTTTACAATGTTAATTCTTCCAGTCCATGAACACAGAATATCTTTCCATTTTCTTAGTGTCTTCAATTTCTTTCAACAATGTCTTGTAATTACCATCGTATACTTTTTTGTTAAGTTTATTCCTAGGTGTTTTATTCTTTTTGGTGTATTTGTAAGAAGGAATTGTTTTCTTCATTTCTCTTTCTGATAGTTTGTTATTAGCATATAGAAAGACAAAAGATTTTTGTATATTAATTTTTTTCTGTGACTTTCTGTGTTTATTTCTAATAGTTTGTTGGTGAAGTCTTTAGGGTCTTCTGTATATAAAATCATGTCATCCACAAATAGTGACAGTTTTACTTTTCTCTTTCCAATTTGGATGTCTTTTATTTTTCTTGCCTGATTACTTTGGCTAGAACTTCTAAGTACAATGTTAAATGACAACAGTGAAACTAGACATCCTTGTCTTGTTCCTGATCATAGAGGGAAAACTGTCAGGTTTTCTACCATTGAGTATAATGCTAGCTGGTGCTCTGTCATATATGACCTTTATTATGTTGAGGTTCTTTCCACCTAAACCTATTTTATTAAGTTTTTATCATAAATGAATGTTGTATCTTGTCAAATACTTTTTATGCATCTATTGAGATGATCATATAATTTTTATCTTTTATTTTGTTAATGTGGATATATTGTGTTGATTTATTTGCAGATGTTGAACCATCTTTGCATCCCTGGAATGAACACCACTTGATTGTGGTGTATGATCTTTTTAATGTATTAATGTATTCAATTTGCTATAATTCTTTGAAGATTTTTGCATCTATGTTCATCAGAGATCTTGGGCTATAATTTTGTTTTTTTTGTGTGTGAATATTCTTGACTAGTTCTGATATCATGGTAATGTTGGCCTCATAAAATGAGTTAGGAAGCATTCTCTCCTCTTCAATTTTTGGGAAGAGCTTGAGAAGAATAGGTATTACATTTCTTTGAATGTCTGATATAATTCACCAGTGAAGCCATTTGGTCTTGGACTTTCGTTTTTGGGGAAGTTTTTGATTACTGTTTTAATTTCCTTACTAGTGATCAGTCTATTCAGGTTTTCTATGTCTTCATGATCCAGTCTAGGAAGGTTTGCTTCTAAGAATTTGTCCATTTCTTCTAGGTTGTCCAATTTGGTGGCATATGACATTTAATATTCTTGTATAATACTCTGTATTTTCTGAAGTATCTGTTATAGTTTCTCTTTCCCTCATAATTTTATTTGAGTCTTCTCTCTTCTTTCCTTAGTGAGTCTAGCTAAAGGTTTATCAATTTTAACTTTTTAAAGAACCAGCTGTTTTATTAATTTTTCCTATTGTCTTTTTATTCTCTATTTCATTTATTTCTGCTCTGAATTTTATTGTTTCCATCCTTCTTGACTGGAGCTTCATTTGTTCTTCTTTTTCTAGTTCTTTAAGGCGTAATATTTGAGATTTTTCTTGTTTCTTGATATAGGTGTGTATTGCAATAAATTTTCCTTTTAGTACCACTTTTGCTGCACTCTATAGATTTTTGTATGTTTCATTTTCATTTTTAATTTATCTCTATGTATCCTTTGATTGTCTTTTATTTTTTCTTTGATTCAATAGTTGTTCAGTTGCATGTTGTTTATACATATTTGTAATTTTTTTCAGTTTCCTTGTAGCCGATTTCTAGTATCATATCACTGTGGTTGGAAAAAATGCTTGGTATGATTTCAGTCTTCTTAAATATATTGACTTGTTTTGTATCCCAACATATGGTCTATCCTTGAGAATGTTCTATGTGTAGTTGAGATGAATGTAAAAACTGTTGTTTGGGGAAGGGACATTCTATAAATATCATTTAAATCCATCTGATCTACTGTGCTGTTTAAGGTTGATGTTTTGTCTTTCTGTATGGATGATCTATCCATTTATGTACTAGTAGTATTACAGTTCTCTATTATTATTGTGTTAGCATCAGTTTTTCCCTTGAGGTACGTTAATAATTGCCTTATATATGTTAGTGCTTCTAGTTTGGGTTTATATATATTAATAAACATTATATTTTCTTGGTTTGTCTCATTATTATAAAATGTCCACCTTTGTCTCATTACTTTTTTTTTTTTGCCTTGAAATCTATTTTGTCTGACATAAGTATGACTACACCGGCTTTTCTAGGGATGCCGTTTGCTTGGAGTATCATCTTCCACCCTTCACTTTGATCCTGTTTCTTTGGAACTGAGATGAGTTTCCTGAATGCTGCATATAGTTGGGTTTTACTTTTTAACATGTCCAGCAACCTTATGCCTTTCAGTAATAAGTTCAGTCCATTACATTTAGAGTGATTACTGATATATGCAGAGTTACTACAGCCATTTTTTGTTTTTTGATTGTTCTGACTCTATTATTTCTTTTCCCTTGTGTTTCTATATGCTATTTTAGTTTGGTGGTATTCAATTATGTTTTTGTTTCCTTTTTTAATGTTTCATGTCTCAGCTCTGGATTTGTTTTGTGGTTACGATCAGGTTTGTGGTAACATGTCTTAAAGATAATATAGTCCATTTGATTGAATCTTATCCTAATTTGCCTATACAAATTTAGTCCTTTACTTGCTCCTGGACTGTAGAGTTTCTACTGACAAATCTGATAATTTGATGAGGTTTCCTTTGTAGTTTACTGTCTTTTCCTCCCTGCTGTCTCGAGAATTCTTTGTCATCATTAACTTTTGACAACTTTAATACAATGTGTTATGGGGAAGGTCTTTTTGCATTGATATCATTAGATGTACAGTTAACTTCTTGGATTTGAATGACCAGTTCCTTCCCTGGGTTTGGGAAGTGCTCATCAATTCTTTCTCTGAATAGGCTCTGTTCCATTCTCTCTCTTGTCTTCTTCTGGGATGCCCATTATCCTTATGTTGCTCTTTTTAATGGAGTTAGATGGTTTTTGCAGAATGCTTTAATTTTTTAAACTCTTGCTCCTCTTCCATTCTACCTGAATCATTTCTAGATTTCAATTTTTGAGTTCACTAATTCTCTTTCATTTGGTCATTTCTTTTTCCAATCGGTATTCTTCATCTCATTTATTGAGTACTTCAGCTCCAGAATTTATTTGGTTTGCTTTTATAGTTTCAATCTCTGGTAAAGTGCTCTTTTTGCTTATTAATTTTATTGCTGAGCTCACTGAACTGCCTTTCTGAGTTTTCCTGTATTTCGTTGCATTTTTTCATTACTACAGTCTTGCATTCTTTGTCATTTAAATGTCTTTATTGACTTCGAGATTGGTTTCTGGAGACTTGAATTTTCTTTCTGTGTTACTATGTTACCTGGATGTTCATGGTTTTTAATGGATTGCTCCTCTGTCTGTAGACTCTTTTTTTAGATACTATTTTGATCTTAACAATTTAGCTGGTTAATAATTAGAGGTCTTTCTTTTGTTTTCCAGTAGATGATGCTATAGCATAAGTTTTCCTTTTCTCTTCCCTGCACTACTTGCACCTCCAGGTTTGCAGTGTGTATATGTGGGGGGTTCATTATTTTTATGGAAAATGACTCCTGGTTGATCAGGGTGGTGGATGTCCCCACTGTGTCTGAGTCACTGCAGTCTTGAGATACCACTACTGTGGCAGGGGGATGTTTCCTACTGACATTTTGCTTAATATACTTCATATATTGTGAAATGATTACCATAATAAGTTTAAATTTTACTAATTTACCAAATACATTATATGGCAGTTTGGTGAGTTCTATTTAAAACATAAGTTAAATTTACATAACTGAAATGGATTGTGGAATATTATTTGATGTCCTGGAATTTTAACACACACCACATCTAAGGGAGAGTTGATTTACAAGACATATCTTGCTCCTTTCATCTTTCTTCTCCTCCATCTAATAGTTTCCTTCAAGACATGTTAGACTGCAGGCTGAGTCTTTTCTGCAATGGGATCACTCTCTGCAGAGGAGGAGATCAGAAAGTCCTCATAGAGGACATGACTGGGACATAAGTCAGTAGCACTTAGACTCCTCTAAGATGTGAGGCCTCTGACTACTAGTGGTAGGCTTCTTAGGAGGATGGGGTGAGGGAGCTGTTCTGAATCTGGAGCTCTGCCATCCCTTGTCACTTCCCATGAAGACAATTCTGAAGGGCCAACCTAGATGGTGGGGGTTGGAAGACACTGAAGGGCTGGACTGGGCTCAAGGTGAGGTGAGTTGGGTGGAGGCCTGGTGTCAATGCTTGGCATTAGGGCAGGTGTCCTCATGGTCATTTGGTGTGCCTGTTTGTTTTCAAGCCCAGTTGTACAGGGGAGAGGATGGAGAATATGGAAACACCCTCAGATCAGATCTGAGTGTTCTTCTCAAAGGATGGAAAGGACTTGAGCCTTGCTTTCTTCTGCAGGAAGTTGGGGTGGGGGAGGTTCTAGCAAGTCTGGATGGAGACCTAAGCAGATCTCTTCCCTGGTTGCCTGAGTTTTGAGTCCTGGACTCATTTGTTTGACAGCCTCTAGGCTGCATTGAGTTCACTTCAGGATGCTTGGCTTATGCCTTGTGGTTGAGGACATGGCCCAGACCAAGTGTCTTGGTGGCAGGCTGAGGAACATCATGAGAGAAGATTTTAGGCCTGTCTTTTGTCAGCTTGAAGATAATGCTTGAGGGCTGGCCAATGTGCTTGGGTGCAGGGTGTGAGGTAACAATGATATACATATCCTATCCTTTGGTTCATAATTAATATAGCAAGAAGCTCAGTTTAGATCTTTTGATGAGAGGCTGTACAAGGCAGACGAGCCTCATAGCAGATGTCTTGAAGGGTGGATGGTTTATGAAAACAAGGTCCTTGACAGATTTTTTATTGACAAGACAAAAATTGGCTTGGAAGAATGTTGTGGAAGAGAAAAAGTAGAAGTAACCAAATAAAAATATTTGGAACATATGAAATTAAATTTCACTGTAGAAGAAATACAAATGGTCATTTTACATATGAAGAGGTACCCAACCTCAATGGTGGTTATGGGAAAACAAATTATAATGCCAGTGTGATATTTTTTGTTTTTTCTATCATATTGGAAACTCAAAGGGCCTTTGTAGTATCTAGCCAAAATTAGTGGAAACAAGCCCTTTGATACACTCTTGTAGGGAGAATATATGGTTCATGTCCTTTGTAATGCAGTTTGCCTCTCTGTTGCTTCTGTGGGGATGATGATTGACATGATGGCCTTGATATCTGTTTCATGTCCTTGGGCCTCTGGTAAGCCTCCCTTGTGCATTAATCTTTGGATTTCCTGAGGTGTAAGAAAAAGCCAAAAAATATTATATAGACCTCTGCAGAGACAGAAGTCCCTCAAATGCTTATTTCTCCAGGTGGGGATGAGAAGGAATACTTTACTAAACAACACCCACAACCTTCTGCTCTTCTCCTCAGTTAATGCTCATTTTGTGCACATGTATATACATTGTTTCATTTATATCTTCTATTTTCAGTCAAATATTTCTGAAAAATTGCCATGTTGGCATATGTATCTCTAGGTCACTGAGTTTCACTGTTGTTTAAAACTTCTTTATATAGACACACTGGTGAATATTTCCCTTGACTAGTGATACTGCTATGCATATTTTTTGGCACATCTTCTTGTTACAAACAGAATGTGAAGAATGGAGTTGCTGCACCACCATTTTTGTGCATGTTCACGTGATCATTTCGTCTGTCCTCCAAAATGATTCAATCCATTTCACCCTCACTAACCTTGAAGGAGATTCCCCATTTCCCTATATCAACCCCATGCTGGGAGTGTCTGCATTTTTATGAATTGTATGCATGTGATATGTTATTGTTGATTTCATTTGCATTTCTTGGACTACTGATGATGCTGTTTATATAGTATATTGTCCACCACTTAACATTACTTATCTATAAATTGGTTACAGTCATAATTCTATTTTTGTGGGTTATTTTTGTTTTATTTATGGGATGGTATTTTTAAAAATCTATTCTTGATACAATTTTATCCTGGGTGATAAGAATCAAAATATATCCTTCCATTTTACAGATTAATTTCTATTTTCAGGCATTTAATATATCAGTTTAATCTATTCCTTAGGAGTTTGTATGTTATATCTTCCTAAAGAAAAATCTTTCCCTGCTCTAAAATCATAAAGTGTTCATTTAAAAATTTTCATTGACCATTTCCCAGTTTCAGGCTTGTCATGTGATCCATCTAGCATTTATTCATAGAAATTATTAAATGTCAGGATATATTAAAGTTATATCCATTCATGATTATTTAATAATCCATCACTGTCCTTACTAATGAGAAAATTACCTCAGATATTTCAATATTATATATTAATGTCTGTTTAAGGGCTACATATTCTGTTTCTTAATCTCAGGGTTATTATTTCATCACTACCTTTTTTACTACTATTTCATTAAAACAAATCATGGTATCTGGTAGGGTTAGTCTCTTACACTGTTGTTTTTCTTTAACTTTCTCACCCATATTTGTGTCCTTGTATTTTTGTTAACTTTTCAATGATCTGGTCATGTCCCCAGAAAAATTCATTGATATGTTGATTGGAGCAGATTGCATCACACATTAGTTTAAGGAGAATTTATATTTTCATGACATTTTTTCAAATATGGATTTTAGTCACTCACTACTTTAATATTAAAGTCTTCTAGAAATACAATTTTCTTCATAATATTTCCTTTGCATAGCTTTTCTGAGGTTTACTCTCAAGATATTGACATATAGTTGCTAAATCATTTTAATTAATTGAAAATATGTGATTTTCATAAATTGATCTTGCACCCCATAATTTTGCTGAAAAATCCTGCTCTAACAGGTTTTGTATCACTTTTCCTTCGATTTGCTCTGTAAACAATCAGATCATCTACTGATAATGAAACCATTTGCTTGTGACTTCCAAAATGACATGCTGTACTAATTTTATATTCCTGAGAGCATGATGTCTGCCAAAACAATGTTAATGAGAAATAATGACTCGGGGCCTATTTATCTGTTGATCTGCATTGAAAAGCACTAAATTTTATCATGAAGATTCATGTCTGCTTTAGGTTTTAGTATAGTGAATATATAGTATTCTAGCAGTTTGTTTTCTATTTCTCTCATAATTACGTTTAGTTCTCTCAAATTTCAAAACTTTGCTTGGTAATTTGATCATATTCTCCCTCACCTTTAAATAAATAATATAAATATGATATTAACAGATTTTATGCTATAATGGAATAAAAATTCCATATGTCTTTTCTGGTGATGTAAATTTTTTATTTCTATGCATAAATACTTGAGGTATTTTGAAAAATTATTTACTTTTTAAAAATTGGCATACAATATTGTACAGTCGTGAGGCTGCATAATGACATTTTGGTCATCAATGAGGCTAAGGATATGGCTTTTGAACGGTGGTCCCAGCAGTTTACAATGGATTATAAGCAAAACTGTTAGTGATGTTGAATAAAAAGGCCAGACTTTACTATGATGTTGAATTTACTGGTAGGTCTGGGTTGTTTAAATAGACAAGAGGCTCTGCATGCTGTCTACCCCTCCTGTGCCCTCTGGAGATGGGCCAGGAGTTGGTGAGGGAGAGAGAAGAAGAGCAGGTTGGGGAAAAGGAGAGCCCGTCCCTGCGTACCCGTGCACACACACTCGTGTGCACAGATTCCCTGTTTCTCTTTATCTCTCTTTCCTCCCTCCAAATATTCCCTGACTCTCCCTTTCTCTCTTGTTATAATTTCTCATCTCAAACATTATCTCTCTGGGTCTCTTTTGATCTCTGCTCCCTTTCTTTGCCTTCCTCCTCCCCTCCTCCTGACACCTACTCTTTCTCTGATGGTGCCTCTCTCCAAAGCTTTCCTGTCCCCCCAACACACATGGGCAAACACACACTTTATTTTTATACCGTTTATTTTTACCACACCTTTTCTACATTTAGATATTTTTAAATACATAAATAATTGTTACAATTGCCTATAGTATTCAGTACAGTAACATACAGTACAGGTTTGTAGCTTAAAAGCAATAGGCTGTGTCATACAGCCTATGCATATCGTAGGTTATACCATCTAGATTTGAGTAAGTACACTGTATGATGTTTGCACTATGATGAAACTGCCTCATGTCACATTTTTCAAAATGCATCCCCAACATTAAGTGAAAAATGACTGTATTAGTTTGAGGTGTACAACATAATGATTTGATATATGTATATATTACAAGTTATTATCACAGTAGGTTTATTTAACATACATTACCACACAATTAACATTTTTTTCTTGGGATGATTTTTAGATCTACTCTTAGCAACTTTCAAATATATAATACAGTATTGTTATAGTTACCATGTGATACATTATATCCCATGACATATTTTATAAATGGAAGTTGTACATTTTGACCTCCTTTCATCTATTTTGGCCCCCATCTGTCTCTTGCAATCACTACTCTGTGCTCTGTAGCTATGATTTCAATTTTTTTAAGATGCCACATACGAAGTCATATAGTATTTGTCTTTCTCAGCCTAACTTCTTATTTTCTTAGCATAATGCCCTCAAGGTCCATCACTGTTGTTGCAAGTGGCAGGACATCCTTCTTTTTTATGGCCAAATAATATCCCATTGTGTGTATACCATATTTTCTTTAATTATTCATCCATAGAGAGATACAGATTATTTCCATGTCTTGTTTATTATAAATAACATTTCAATAAACATGGAAGTGCAGGTACTTTTCCAAGATAGTGATTTTATAACCTTCAGATAAATACCTAGAAGAGGAATTGCTGGGTCATATTGTAATTCAATCTTTACTATTTTTGAGGAAACTCCATACAGTTTTCCATAGTGGTTGCACCAATTCAGACCCCACCAAGAGTGCACAGGGGTTTGCTTTTCTTCACCTCTTTTCCAACACTTATTTCTTGTCTTTTCAATAATAGCGATTCTAAAAAGTGCAGGGTGATATTTCACTGTGGTTTTGAATTGCATTTCCCTGATGATTAGTGTTGTTAAGCATCTTTTAAAGTGTTTGTCAAACATCTGTATGTCTTTTTTTGGAAAATGTCTACGCAGATCTTTTGCTTATCTTCTCATCAGATATTTTTTCTTATGAGTTGTGTATATTCTTTATATATTTTGGATATTCACCTCTTATCAATATATAATTTGCAAATATTTTCTCCCATTCCATAGGTTGTCTTTTCATTTTGTCAATGGTTTCCTTTTCTGTGCAGAAGCATTTTGTACATGTAAATATTTGAGGCAATATGAAAAAATTATTTTGCAATATAATTTACTCTTTTAAAACCAGTATTTCATTAGAGCAATTTATTTCAGTTATTGTAGGATACTTGACCTCTAAACTGTTAGTAGTTAAAGTGAACAATGTGATGTTTTGATATACATATATATTATGAAATGATTATCACAATCAAAATAATTAACATACCCATCACCTCACATTGTTACCTTTTCTTTTTCTTTGTGAGAACAATTAAGATCTCTCAGCAAATGTTAAGTATACAATATAATATTGTTAACTACAGTCAACACATTGTGCACTAGATCTCCAGAATTTCTTCATCCTACATATCTGAAGCTTGGTAAAAGGGTACATTATGTCCCATATACCTCAACCTCCATCATTCATAATCAGCATTCTACTCTCTGCTTAAGATTGCATATAAAAGAAGATCATGCAATATTTGTGTTTCTGTGTCTGGCTTGTTTCATTTCATGTCTTCCACATTCATCCATGTCGTCCCAACTGACAAGATTCCCTTTTTGTATGGCTGAATAATTTTCCATAGTGTGTGTTTATACATACATACATAAACACACACATTTTCTTTATCCATTCACCTGTCCACAGACATTTAGGATATTTCCAAATCTTTACTATTTTAAATAATACTGTAATAAACATGAGAGTGCAGATATTTCTTGGAGATACTGATTTTGTTTTCTTTCAATGTATAGTATATAGATATAGGATTGTGCAATAACATGGTAGTTCTAGTCTTACTTTTTTGAGGAACTTCCATACTGTTTTCCATAGTGGCTGCACCAATTTACATTCCCACCAAATATTGCACAAGGTTTCCCTTCTTCATATCTTCAACATTTGTTATAATCTCACACTTGTTAGAATGGCTACTATTGAAAAGATATCTCATGGTGGTTATAATTTGCATTTCCCTAATTATTAATGATGTTGAGTCCCTTTTCATATAACCATTTACCATTTGTATATCTTTTGAGAAATGTCTATTCAGGTTCTTTGCCCATTTTGTTTTTGCTTATTGAGTTCTTTATGTATTTTGGACATTAGTCCTATATTAATCATATTTTTGTAAATATTTTCTCCCATTTTGTAGGTAGTTTCTTCCCTCTGTTGATCGTTTCCTTTGATTTTTAGTTTGATTTAATCTATTTTTTTTTCTATTTTTGCTGTCATTGCCTGTGCTTTTGGGATTGTATCCAAAAACACCAATGTTAAGAAAATTTATTTCCTTATATGTCCTTCTAGTTATGTTACATATTCAGATCTTCATTTAAACCTCTACTTCATTTTGAGTTGATTTTTGATATAATGTGAGTTACGGGTGCAATTTCTACTGCATGCATGTGGATATCCAGTTTTCCACATTATTTATTGAAGAGACAATCCTTTCCCCATTGTATGTTCCTGGCACCATTATCAAATATTAGTTGTCCATAAATGTGTGCATTTGTTTCTGAGCTCTCTATTCCATTTCACTGGTCTATAAGTCTGTTTTTATGCCACCATAACTATAATGCTTTGGTTATTACAGCTTTGTAGTATAGTTTGAAATCATGCAGTGTGATGCCTTCACTTTGTTCTTTGTGCTCAGGATTGCTTTGGATATTTTGGGTCTTTTGTCGTTCCACATAAATTTTAAGATTGCTTTTTCTATTTTTTGTGAAAAATTCCATTAGGTTGACAGGGATTGCATTAAATCTGTAGATTGTTTTGGGTGGTAAGAACATTTTAACAATATTAATTTCTAATCAATTCATGAGTTATCTTTCCATTTATTTGTCCAATTTGTTTCATCAATATTTTTATAGTTTAGAATATAGATGTTTCACATTCTTGGTTAAATTTATTCCTAAGTATTTTATTTTTTTCGGTGCTATTGTTAATGGAAATTTTTTCTTCTTTTTCTGATAGTTTATAGAATCACAACAGATTTTTGCATATTGTTTGTGTATCCTGCAACTTACCAAATTCACTTAATTATTAGTTTTAATAGTTTTTTTTTGGTGGCATCTTGGGGGTTTTCTAAATATAAAATTATGTCATCTGTGAACGGAAAATTTAACTTTTTCCTTTATGATTTGGATTTTCTTTTTCCTGCCTGTTTGCTCTGGTTAGGACTTCCCAGTACTTTGTTGAATATAAGTGGCAAGAATAGGCAACCCTGTCTTGCTCCTGATCTTAGAAGCTTTCACCATTCAACATCATGTTTCTTTTGGCTTTGTAAGATTTGGCTTGTATTATGTAAGTTACATTTTTTTTCTATACATAATTTGTTGAGAGTCTATACCATGACAGGATATTGTATTTCGTCAAATAATTTTTCTGTATCTATTACTATGATCTTTCCATTTTTTCCTCATTCTGTTAAGATGATGTGTCACACCTATTGATTTGCATATATTGAGCCATCTTTGCATTTCAGGGATAAATCCCACTTGATTGTGGTGTGTGATCATTTTAATGTATTGTTGAATTGGGTTTACCAGGATTTTGTTGAGAATATTTGTTTTTTAGAATCATTGGCCTATAATTTTCTTGAAGTACCCTTGTCTGGTTTTGGTATCTGGGTAATGCTGGCCTCATAAGTTTGAAAGTGTTTCCTCCTTTTTAATTTTTTTGGAAGAGTTTGAGAAGTATTGGCTTTTAATTCATCCTTAAATGTTTAATTTCATTCAACAGTAAAACTACCTGGTCCTGAGATTTCATTTATTGAGAGGTTTTTGAATACTAAGTCAATCTCTTTACTCATTATTGATTTG
Source organism: Eidolon dupreanum (assembly GCA_028627145.1). Classification (NCBI taxonomy): domain Eukaryota; kingdom Metazoa; phylum Chordata; class Mammalia; order Chiroptera; family Pteropodidae; genus Eidolon; species Eidolon dupreanum. The sequence goes on from CM053515.1 coordinate 75,394,305, forward strand.
TTCAGATTTTTTTGTTTCTTCACTATTCAGTCTTGGCTGGTTGTGTTTTTAGGAATTTTTTTTTTTTAGGTAATCTAATTTATTGGCATATGGTTGTTAATAATTGTCTCTTACAGTCCTTTGTATTTCTGTGGTATCATTCTAATGTCTCTTCATTCATCATTTTATTTGAGTTTTTTCTAAGTTTGTCATTTTCATCTTTTCATAAAAAATTTTATTGATCTGTTCTCCTTTTAGTCTCTATTCCTTTGTATTTCTATTTGATTTCTGCTCTAGTCTATATTTACTTCTGTTAACTTTGGCTTAGTTTGTTCTTCTAGTTTCTTAAGTTATAAAGTTAGGTTTTTTAATTGAGATCTTTTTTTCTTAATGTAATTTAGCCCTGTAAACATTCTTCTAATTGCTTTTGTTGTATTCCATAAGTTTTGGTATTTTGTGTTTCCATTTTTGTTTCAGGATGTTTTTTATTCTCCTTTTGATTTCTTTTCTGATGCATTCATTGTTCAGGAGTGTGTTGTTCAATTTCTACATATTCGTGAATTTTCCAGTAGTCTTCCTGATATCGATTTCCAGTTTCATATCACAGTGGTTGAAAAGATACTTGACAGGATTTCTACCTCTTGTATTTTTGAAAACTTGTTTTCTGGCTGAACATATGATCTATCCCAGGGAATAGTCTATGTGTACTCAAGAAGAATGAGAGTTTTACAGCTACTGGATGGAATGTACTATATATCTGTTGGGTTCACTTGATATAATGCATAATTTCAAGTCCAGTGTTTCCTGATTGCTATTCTGCCTGAGTGATCTACCTAGTGTTGAAAGTTGGGTATTGAACTCCTCTACTATTATTGTATTTTTGATTATTCCTCCATAAATGGTTACATTTGCTTTATGTATTTAGGGGCTCCAATGCTGGATGCATACATATTTATAATTATAATCCCTTGATGAAGTAATCCCTTTATCATTATATAATGACCTTCTCTGTTTTTATTGATAGATTTTGACAGTCTATTTTGTCTGATATCAGACTAGTCATTCTCTCTTTTGCTTATCATTTGCATGAAATAACTTTGTCCAACCCTTCAATTTCATCCTACATATGTCCTTAAAATTAGTTAACGTGAGTCTCTTGTACACAGTATATAATTGATTGTTCATTTTCTTTTTTAATCTATTCAGTGACTATATTTTGATTGGGGAACTTAGTCTATTTACACTTTAATTATTGACAGATGAGGACTCGTTATTGCCATTTTGGTAGTTGCTTTCTGGCTATATTATAGTTTGTTACTTTCTTCCTCTTGCTGCCTTCACTTGTGGTTTCATAATCTTTTTTTCAGTGATATACTTTGATTCCTTTTTCTTTGTATATTGTGTATGTGCTACAGGATTTTTATTTCTGTTTATCATGAGGCTTACTTGAAATTACTTATAACTGTCTAAGCTGAAAACAATTTTGATTACACACAAAATCTCTACAGTTCTTTTCCCAACACTGTTATTGATGCCACATTTTATATCTCTTTTACAGTGTCCACCAATTAACATATTATTATAGATACTTTTAATAATTTCATTTTTTATTTTTATACTGGAGAAGACAGTGTTTTATGCCTATTTATTACAGTATTAAACTAGTCTCTATTTGACTATACCTTTACTAATGAGTTTTATACTTTGTTTTCATGCTGCTAATTAGTGTTCTTTTGTTAGAACTCCTAGCGGTTAAAAAAAATCCCTTAATATTTATTTCTGGAAAAGTCTACCCTTTATTTCTAAAGGACAGCTTTGCTAGGTGTAATGCTTTTGGTTAGTAGTTTTCACTTTCAGCAATTTCAATACAGAAATTTCAGACTAAAGAGAATTTTCTCTTTGAGTTGATAATTTAATTTTAATGTGTCTTGGAATAGATTGAAATTTAAGCAACCTCTTTGGGGTCCTTTGATCTTCATGAATATGTATGTTAATTTCCATCCCCAGATTTAGTAAGTTTTCATTCATTATTTCTTTAAATAAGCTTTTTGCCCCTTTCTCGTTCTCTTATGATATAGTGTTTCACTTGATATCCCACAAGTTCTTTACATTTTCTTCACACTTTTTCATTCTTTTTGCTCCTCCAAGCAGATATCAAATGGTCTTCTGCTCAAGTTCATTGATTCTTTCTTCCACTTGATCAAGTCTCCTTTCAAAACCCTATATTGAATTTTTTAGTTCACTTACTGTATTTTTCATCTCCAATTTTTGTTCTCATCTCTTACTTGAACCCCTTTTATTCATGTCTCTATTTGTATTCTTTTGTGAATCACTGAGTTCTTTAAGACAATTATTTTCCCCAGAAGTAAACCCATGCTTATAGGATCAATTAATTTTTGACAAAGTAGTCAAGAATGTACAATGGGGAAAGAGTAGTCTCATCAATAAATAGTGTTGGGAAAACTAGACAGTCGCAGGCAAAAGAATGAAACTGGATCCTTATTTTACACTACATATAAAAGTAAACTAAAAATGAGTTCAAGACTTGAATGTAGACCTGGAACCATAAATCTTTTAGAGGAAGATATATGAGGTAAATCTTTGACATGGGTCTTAGCAATATCTTTTTGGAGTTGACGCCAAAAGCAAAAATAAACAAGTGGGACTATATCAAATAAAAAAAGTTTCTTGTTTGAAACTACAAGAAAATGAAAAGGCAGCCTCGAATTAGAGGAAGTATTTGCCAACTACATGTTTGATAAGAGGTTAATATCTAAAATATGTAAAACTCATGCAAAAAAAAATAGTCAAAGAGCCTGCATAGGCATTTTTCCAAATAAGACAAATGGCCAACAGGTACATGAAACAGTGGCTTAACAACACTAATCATTATGGAAACACAAATCAAAATTACATGGGGATATCACCTCACACCTGTTAGGATGGCCATTATTGAAAAGACAACAAAGGCTGGTGAGGATGTGGAGAAAAGTAAACCCTTGTGTACTGTTGGTAGCATTGTAAATTGGTGTAAGTACTATGGAAAATATGGAGTTTCCTCAAAATATTAAAGATAGGACAACCATATGACCCTGCATTTCCACTGCTGGGTATATATTTAAAGGGAACAAACATTACAAAGTGATATCTATACTTACATGTTCATTGCAGCATTATTCACAATATTTCAGGTATAAAAAGCTAGGTGTCCATTAACAGTTGAGAATCAAGAAAATGTGATTTTCTATATGTGTGTGTATACATATATATATATATATATGTATACACACACACACACACACATATATATATATATGTATACACACACATACACACATATGTATACATAGCGTATGTGACATATATATATATATGATAGAGAGTTATGAGAGAGAGCCAAGACTGAAACAGGGGCTGACTGATGAGACAGGGATCCCTGAGAGATGATAGGGACCAAAAGATGGAGGACAGGGACATCTGGTTCTCCCATTACCCCCTGCCCCAAGATAACCTCATTGAAGAAAGACTCCAAGATCATTCATATCCCATTGATGTTTTAAAAAATCTGATATCAAGGACTGTTCTCACATACAATTATTACCAGTAATTATGAGAGGAAAATAGAAGGGGCAAAAAGTTTCCAATTATTAAGATTATTTGGTGTGAAGGCAATAATGTTGGAAACAATATCACAGAGTCGGAGGGTCTAACCAAACCTTCCACACTATGACCTAGTCTTTCTAAAGACCTTTGAGAGAACATCTGTGGTGATAAACTCACCATTTCACAAAGAGCCTATTTTATTGCTGTGAGAGGCTTTCTCTGGTACTGAGCCAAAATCTGCCTCTCTTTCTACCCATTGGTTCTTATTCTACCATATACTTAGAGATGCAATTTGTCTTCTATTTGACAGCTCTTCCTTTATATAGGAAAAAAACCCCATAATTTTTCTATTTTAATCTGCAAGTTATAATTATGAATCTAGGAAGCTAAGATTTATTTTTATAATGAAAATGCTATTCCTCCTTATTCCTGAATGAAGTAATATTTAATGATATTGTCTATTATAACCCGTGACTGCTAAACTTATCAATGGTGACTTGTATCTAAAGATTTCTAAGCAAAGACAAAGATATCCTACAACTTCATTGAGTCACAGAGTCATGAGCTTCACTGTAATATGGAGGTTTAAATTGTCTCTACCTAATCTGATGTTTTGAGACTTGGGATTCTAAATAAGAATTGGGAATTATTGCTAAGAGGTTTATAGAAATTGAATCTGCAGAGTATCAACCAGGCATTTAAAATAGATGAGCTGACCCTTTACAAGTTCTATACTTAATTGTGAACTTGATCTTCTAAACTCTATCATAATTGGAAATTTTAGAAGCTAATGCTCCCTTGATAGTGTTGTGCCTTCATGACAGATTATAGCCTGAATTATTGCTAGCAGGATCATGGGAGACCACGAGAAATGGTGGGGAATTTATAGGATGAGTCAATGTTATATGACGGAAAGAGCACAGAAGTTAAAAACGGAATCCTTGACTTTGAGTTATAGACAGAAATAATGAGGGAAAGGGCATTCTTCTCCAAATTAAAATATTATATCAAGTGCCAAAGTAATTAATACATTTACATGCATGACTATAAAATTTCAGGACACCCAAGTGGGGACTCTCTAATTTGGAAGGCAGAAAAAATTAAAGGGTGGGAAGCAGCAATACTGCATGCTAGGAAAATAATGGGACTATTTCATCAAAGTACTAAGAAAAAATATTCTTAACCTATAATTTTAAACCAAGTCAAATCATTACTCAGCTGTAATGTTATGAGATTCAGGAGTCAGTGGGTTTAATGCAGATGTCTAGGGAGAGATGCCCCAGAAGGAGTTGTACAGTAGGATTAGAGACTGAAGCAGGAAGCTTAATGGTCCTGGTGCAGAGATCTCTAGAATAAAGGGGAAGATGCAACAAAACAGCATTAAAATAAATATTGTAAAAGGCAATTTAGAGATAAGAAGGGACTACCTGTAGCAAATGCAACAGAAGTTCAAGTGATTATGTATGGAGATGAAGTCTGAGAGGCAGCAGAATATTATGCCAAGCAAGACAAAACAATATGGCTTCTAAGTCTATATCTGCAGGGGTGGAAAAAGTCTGAACCTCTTAGGAGTAAGCTTAGTGAGGAAAACAGATTTAGAAATAACATAATGACCAAAGTTAAGGCCTAAAGAGAACCATTCCCTGAATACCAGTATGTCTGTAGTAAGGAGACCGCATTTTCAAAAATGTACTTTTCAAATTGTGATTAAAATGCACATGGTTAAAACAAATCTAAGATTGCTGAAGGTTTTTCATGAAAAATAACGAAGTATGTATGACAACTGTGAAAGAGTAGAAGTGGAAAAGGCTTCCAGAAGCTATTGTGGGCACTGGGGGGTGGGGGTAGGAATAGCTTTTTGACATTAACATGCGACAAATTTTAAATATCATCGAGATGTTATTCCCCCCCAAAATTTTTTTAGATACATTTACTTCAGTTATGTGATACATAAAGGTGTTTGTTTATCTGTGAAATTCATCTTCCTCTAACTTATCTGGAAATAATTTTAGATTTACAGAAAAGTTACAAAAATAGCACAGAGCTCCCACACACACTTTACTCAGCTTCTCTAATGTTAATATCTTATGTAACCAGAGTACACTCCTCACAATGAGGACATTAACACCAGCTCACTAACTCTAATCTATAAATCTCATCTAAATACCACCAATTCTCCCATGAATTTCTCTTTTCTCTCTTTGAATTTCATGATCTCTATGCTCTTGAAGAGCCAGCCACTCTATGGAATGCCCCACAAATTGGGTTTCTCTGTTGTATTTTTGTGACTAGATTAAGGTTATGCATTTTTTGACAAGAGTACCACAAAAGCTATATTGTGCCCTTCTCACTGTATCATATCGGAAAGACTATGATGTCCATGTGTCTCCTGACAGATGATTTTACTTGGTTAGAGTGGTATCTGCCAGATTTTTCCACAATAATTATTATTTTCTGTGTAATATTTTATGGGGACAATTCTTCAGCCTTTTCTAAAATCTAACAATTTGTCATTAAATGTGCAGCACATAAAAATCCTTGTTATTTAACTTCTCAGTATTTGATGCCTTTTACATTTTTCTTAACATTCATTCATTTATTCTTTCAATGAGTATCTTTTAAATTATTCAGTAAACTCCATTAAATTCTACCTTCAGGCTGGTGATCATTTATGCTGTTGACTGTGGCCTTGTCTGGGCTGATATAAATTTGGCCCCACCCTACATAACATCTATAAATAATATTTATCCTGAACAGGTCCTTGGACTTGCCTATGGCATGGAGACATAGTTGATTTTTCTCTCTTCTCAATAGTGACTGTTATGGGGGTGGGGTGGGGTTTGCTGCCCTCTGAGTGAGCTCTGTAATATAAAACCCATGTACAGGTCAGAGATATGAAAATTCCCCTCAGACATATTCTCAGAATATTCTCTGATCAGCCTTTCTTAATTGTAAACTAACTGAATGCATACTTAAAAAACAGAAGGTGTTAATCAGGAATGAATCTGGGCATGGAAGCACAGAGAAGAGTCACTTTGCAGTCATTAGCAGCATCTACCAAAGCAGGGTTTAAAGGAGAGAGTTTGGTATCGTTTAGAATGCCTGCGTCCAGGTTTGCTGCAGTCAGTACTCCAAGTACCAGAACTAGCTCCTCTCATTTTGAGCCTAGCAGACGAATTTCGTGTTTTGGACACCAACAAAGCAAGGTCACAAAAAATTAGTTCTGAAAGAATATGATATATGATATTTCAATGAAAGTATAAAAGTATTCACCATGGGAAAATCAAAACTTTGACTTTTCACGTTTTTATAGTTTTGTATGGTTTATAATTTAGATAATATGAGGGAAGTAGGAAGGCAAATTAAAATGCTATGGCCTCGAAAGGTCTTAATCATGTCCTGTTCTGACCTCATGCTCACCAAGTAATCTTTGTATTATATTTTAGCTTCCCGTGCAGGAGTTATATGGTTTCCAGGAATAGAAAGCTGACATTAATATTCCAGTCCATGTAGTAGCTATTTTTTTTCATTGTAAATCAATAAATAAGGATTCTGGTTTTATACACTGGTCTGTGAGCTTGCTTAATTTGAGTCTACCCCTGAGACATGAGGTGCTTTTAGTGAATGACAATATCAGGTCTCCAGGTCTGTTGATCTAAAACCCAGAGACTGGTCAACGTAGCAAAACAAGGGGAGGCCTAGTTCCCCCTGGAAACAACTTTTTAATTAAATTTTTATTTTTTTAAACATCCATTCACATTTGAGGATTAACTCTTCAAAATAAAAGCTCTTTATCAAGAAAGCACCATATGTTCATGTTCAAGGAAATAAAAGAAATATTAATGCCCAGCAAGAGAAATGATGTGGATTCCAAGTTAATATCTACAGGAGTGGAGGACATCTTAACTAACCTCTTAGGAGCCAGATTAGTTAGGAAAACAGACTTAGAAATAAATAACACAAGGGCCAAAGTTAATACCTGAAGAGCATCATTCCCTGAATGCCACTATATAGTGATTTCACTCGACTTGGTCATCTATTACTCCTAAGAGTTCAATAATGAGACAACTATACTTGCAAAACTTACAAGACAAGACAGAGATGTTTTTATGTCTCTGATGAAACAGGCTGGGGAAGCTAGTTTTATGTAAAAGATCTCTCTTGAGGAGAACATACATGTAGAGTCGAGGTTTTCAAAAGAGGAGAGTTCATTTAAGGAGAGTGACATGGGAGACTCAGAAAATGTTACTGGACAATGTGGAGATGGGGAAATGATCAAATGAAATTCAATCAGTGTGAAAGCAAGAGATAGAAAACCTGACAGTAATCTACAGGTGGATAATGAATGGTCTTGAAGTCATGTTTTTGATCCTGATGATATATTGTAGAGGTAATTTTGGAAGAGGGAAAAATAATTTTCTAGATAATGAGTGCTTGATGTAACATAAATCTCCTCTCTCTGCCCCTCCCCCCACCCAGACAGAGGTTTCTGTTAAGTGTAAGAACAAGAGAAGGTTCTGAAGGCAGACTAAAGTTGATGCGTTTCATTTTTTTTAAACAGTAAATATCAACTTATTTTTTCCAAGTGCACAAAATCCCCTCTCTCCTTTTAAGAAAAATGAATTCCAGCAAGTAAGTGCCCATGCTAATCAATCTGCAAACTCATATTGAGAACCTGTTATCTGGGCAACTAGAGCAAGATTGTAGAAAAGAAAGCAGAAATTATTAAAATGGAAGTCAGCTCTTTACTTGTTTATAATCTGGTTGGGAAGGCAAGATTCATACATATAAAATGTTAACTAAAAATGTAAGTCGAGTGCCAAAAACCCTCAGCAAGTGATTTTATTTCTCTGGGTTTTAATTTCTTGATCCATAAACTTAAGAGACTTGTTTAAAAGTCTTAGGGTTCTGAAGTATCAAAGGAGTGCCTTAGACAATTAGAGGTTGAGAGAAAAGAGGAAAAGTGTGGGCCGGGATGGTCAGAAAAAACTTTAGGGGTCCGGAGTCCTTAAGAACAGTCAGACTGAGATTCGGGTAAGTCAGGATTATAGAACGCTATTCAAGGTAATGCATGAAAATAATCTTTTCTAAGAGAAAAATACAATAGCTTTTTAAACATCCATTATCTACCTAGAGTGAAGTTTTCTGTCAAACACCCTTTTAAAAATAAACACGATTACTTTCTGTTTTTCAAAATTAGCTCGTTACATTCACCCTCTTCAATTTCTCTAACTTCTTTGCCCACTGTTTGCCCTGACTTTCTCTGCTACTGCCATACTACACAGCTCACTCTGCTTTGAACTCTGGATGTTCTCTCCTGACTCCATGAGCTCTTGCTTTATGCTTCAAATGTCTTCCCACTTCACCTTGCTTATCTGGCAACTACCTTCCAAATTCTCCCTCAAGGGACCAGTAGAGGACGCCTCTTATAGGAAGTTGTGAGACCATAAAAAAAATAACTTTCCTTCCACTATCTAAGTTCTTCTGGCTGGGCTAATAAATTAACATGAGACAGATTAACAGGAGAAAATGACCAAGATGTATTGGTGGTGGTGGGGGAGCATGAGAATAGGAGACCTGAAGACACATTGGGCAATTGAGGTCTACATGCCATTAAGGATGGGGAGAAAGAGGGATCTGGGGTTTCAAAGGAAAATTAGGCAATTTACAAGGAGGTGAGAAAGAGCAAACATGTAAAGAAATTCTTCTTGGGCTACCAAGAAACAATGGGACACAGAGGAAGTCTAACAAAGGGGCTTGGCTGGATTCCTCCCCACCTGCCACACTTATAGTTTCCTTATGAGGCTAAGAGGATGCTCCCTTCCTTTAAGCAGACTTTCCTATCTGAAGTCCTTGGGGCAGGTAAGGGGGTAGTGTCAAATGTTCTTTTAAGTCTTTTGTTTCTTAAAAACGAACTTAAATTCAATATCCTAAAAAGCATATTTTGGGGTGACAAAACTTAAGTCCTATCAAAGTTTTCCCTTCTCTCCCTGCTCCTCCGCTAGAGAGTTATCACTGTTGGTGCATACTGGATCAAGCATCCCAACTGCTTGCCTACACAGCAGCTTCCCTGTTCATGAGGTGTTTTTTTTTTTTTTTTTTAATATATTAGGTGCTATGTGGCTCATTTGTCATTTTCTCCTCAGTATCCAGCAAAGTACACAGCATAAAACAGATGCTCACTGTGGTAAATACATACGGGTGAATAAATTGAGTCTATAAGTTAAGTGAATCCTTAGGGTGCCTGTTACTCATCCTTTTCTTTCTTGCCTTAAAAATTTAGACTCCATGACAAATGTAGAGAATAGAGACAAGGCGTTACTCTTCTCTTTTTGCCATTCTAAAGTGTTTTGATACTGTGTTCTCCTTCAAAATAGTGTTTCAATAAGAGATTGCTAACTAGGCATAAATGAAAATAAAATGAGAGCTCCACAAAACCATGGCCTTTTTACAAGAAAGAAATTTTATGAATCATTGCCATTTTAAATTTATACCCTAGTATTTTGTCCTAAGGGCTCTCACTAATGACTTGGAAAAAAACTACAAAAAGTTATCAGATCTATCAATTGTGCTTACCATTAAAACTACTGTCTTGTCTCCCCCGCCCACAAATGTTAAATAAAGGCCAAGTCAGATTATAATTTAGCTAACATTTTTCCTTTCAGAATAAGCAAAACAGATGCCAAGTAGAGCAGAAAGTATTGCTTTTCTCATTTTCTAATGGCCCAATGACTGCCTGGGAAGGACTAACTAGCTTTCTAGAATTGCCAAATTTCTAACTGCCCAGGATACATCGGGCTTGATGCCATTCCTGCCATTTGAGGATAATGAACCATCATACTCTGTCAGAAATAAGAACTTACTTAATGAATAGTGAAGCTAGCAATCATAAGCAAGAAAAGTGCTTCAGTAGCATTTCACACATCTAACTTGATTCGCTTTTTGTCCTTTTGTGTTATTCTTGCCACTTCTCTAGGGTTCTTTCCTGATGCTTCTTATTTAGTAAAAGTTTCTTTTGGCCACCTTCATTATGTTCTCCCTTATTGTTTTAATTTTTTAAAAATTCAACTTCCTACCCTCATGAAGTCCATAACTGCAAAGAGATGCAGGGTAGAGGTGTCTAAACATTGGACTAAAGAATATTTTAGTTTCCGCTCTGAGTTGTCTATTCAATGATCTTAAAACTACTTTGAAAGTATTTTAAAATTTTTTTACAGTGGAAAGTTCATCAAACTTAAGCAGTGTTGCTCCACTATTCAGATATTACTGTAAAATTCTCCCCTAATTCATAACTTTTTAGATTTTGTTAAAACATACACATTTTACCAGGGCCTACTCACTTAAATTTTACACAAAAACAATGTAGGAATCAAAAATAAATACGTAAAACAAAAAAGAAAAAAAAAAAGTAGGTGTATAAGTATGCAAAAAAAGAGGAAGAAGTAGATATATAAAAACTTAAAATGCTTTGAATTGCTAATTTTTAGTACCATTTTATGCAGTAATTTCTTTGAGTGATCTAGGTAGGCTCCTTATGACCATTTATAAACCATTAGATGAGCAGAGTACTAGAGTACTGGAGTACTGCTGGAATACCGAAAGCACTGAAATCAAATCCCAATTTACTAGATCCTAGGAGCACTCTCTAGGGCTTAGTTTATTCGTCTGAGATACAGTACAAGAACATTCAAGCCAGGTGGTCATGGAGTAACTCTCAGCTCTAACATGAACTGACTCCTTCCTGTTCTTTAATTTCCTGCTCTGTAAAATGGAGATTATAACTGTACCCACTTATGCAATTTTTATGTGGCATAAATTAAATTACAACTATGATTTTCATGGTGATTTACAATTTTCAGAGTACTTTTCACAAGTCCACCAGAGACAGTCAATATTTATACCCTTCATAAACAAAATACTATTCTAATGAACAAATTGAAAAAGACAAATGTTTTACTTTTTAACAAACCACCAATAAAAATCTATGTACTGTAAAATGTGAATGACTTGACATTGTTTAAAATATGTCACAAAATAATACTCATAATACTAAACATTTATTGAGTGGCATCTACATGCCAGACATTACAATAAATGTTCTATTTGCATTGACTCACCTAATAATAAATGAGCCTCTGAGGAAGGTACTGTTAGTATTTAAAATAAGTAAATGGCTCAGAGTTGTGTAGTTAGTTGTAGATTTTCAACTCAGGCATTCTGACTCTAGTTCTTATCTTTAATTTTTTGCAGTTTTATATTATTATATACCTAACTATGAATTTGTTTACTTTTCTTGATTATAAGTCTTTGGACTTCTTCAAGCTATGGAAAGGTGTCTTTCCTTTCTTCTGTAAAATTTTCAGCTATGTATACTTTAAATAATTCCTCTTTTATTCTATACTTTGAGCAGCAGGGGTTAGGTTATTTCTTCTAATCTATCTATACACTAATTTTTTTTTCAAG
>CM053515.1:75406849-75569652 GCA_028627145.1 Eidolon dupreanum
GATTCTCTTTTGGGGTCTAATATTGCATGCTGCTTGAGCTGATTATCTGTGAGCACATGCTATCTTATGCAGTTCATCTTTTTTATTTATTTTTACTTTTTCAATTAAATTATAAACTACTTGATAACAGACATGTTTACCCCTCAAAGAACCTTTTACTATAATTTAGATTACTATAATTTAGAGTATGCTATTGCATTTTATTGTCTTAATCTTCTTCTAACTTAGACTGAGGTTCTATTTGAGGTTACTCATGTCTTCATCTCCACTTACAGTGCTTTACAAAAAATCAGTATGGGTGAGTTTGTGGGCAATAAACTTTTTCTCTCTCAATTTTGTTCCTGCTCTGTTATCATTATTAGACCTGATCATATCAATACAATGGCTGGTGGGTCAATGTTTTATTTTTAAAGACCTAACAAATTATTGTATTTTAATAAATAATAAACTCTGTATATATTGAGAATTCCAAACATATAAAGTATTTAATATAATATCCATATTATGTGAAAAATAACACCGATGTTTTACCAACATAAAACTTCAACCTTGATATGTTCTAGTGATAATTCATACTCTTGATTATCCTACTGACAAGATTTACAATAAAGATTATATTCATAGAATTAATGATTTGGCCCATGTAACAAAAGAAAAAAATGATAATGGTTTAATGATAGTTCCAAGGGAAGAAACAGCTTTCCAAATATCCAGAAGGGGTTCAGGTCTGTGAGAGGAGATGTAATACAGTAGATAAACAGCTTAGCAATATAATTCCACATACCAAACAGCATTTCCTCATTATGAACATTAAAATGAACTGAGCTTGCATCAAACCTAATGTGAGAAGTGACTACACACTCACTGAAGAAAATGATCTAATGATAATAGGATTTCTATAAATAAATAAGATTTATTTAATTATACAAGACTATGTGACTATTTCATTTGGATATCAAATCGCATTAGCTTATAACTTGTTTTTATCACTCTGGTAACCAACTCTGATAAAAATAAGAATATAGAGCACTAATCTGGCTCACAGCATTCTGAGAAAGGGATTCTAAAGTAGGGTTCCAGTACAACTCCATACAGATATACCTCTGCTATTCATTTTCCATAGAATCTATGTGGGTCACATGAGTTCACAAGCATTCTATTAAAACACAGCATTCTTCCCACCAAAGAAAATCCAACCCAAGAATTATTGATATAACTTTAGCAGAGACTCACATTCTACCATTTACTAAAGCAAAAACTTCTTGGAGGTAGTAATAGGAGAGGACATTTTTGTGTTATTGGTATTTGTACCTTCACTTGCTCTTCAAGGACCTAGCACCTGTTGACATATAGCAGATGTGTAAATTAAGGAATTAATAATTAATCTTGGGGAAATAAATTTTCTTTCTAGGGTTTAACATAAGCTTAACTATAATATCAGACACAGAAGGAAAGATCATTTATCTTCTATTTCTTTATATGAGATCATAGAATAATGATCCACAAAAATTAGAAGATACTGTACTAGAAAAACTATCTTTATTCTAAAATTCTGTAAGGACAGTTTTTCTAGAAAGTTGAAAACTTAAGTGCTAAGATGCAAAGTCACAACACCTCACTCAGAGTTCAGAGTCAAAATGTCAAATAAATATGACATTTATCCCTACTTGGGCCTGGCTGACAATATGATGAGTAGGGAAGTGATGGAAGATTTTGGGGTCTCTCCAAATGATAGCACATCGGACTGAAATCACCTTTGTTAATACTGATTAAATGACCCATAAAAGTGTGGATTTTGTTTCCAGCTTTCTCTTAATTCAATAAACATTAACTGAATTTTACTAAGTTCTAACACATTGTGCATATGAAAATATGGAATCTCGAAGGTGAATAGAACATAACTCCACTTTAAAATAACTCAAACTACAGTAGAAAAAACATGCACATGGCTACCTGTGATATAATGTGATTACTTTATTATGTTAACTATTTCATAATTTGTTCCCCAGGAGAATGAGATACTATCTTGGACCAATGCAATGACCAAGGCAGGGCTAAGGGTGAGGGCAGGGTTTTGGCATTAACTGGCCATGGTGGAAGTAGTCCTAGGATGACAAACTGATAGTCAAGTCTATGGTAGAAAAACAATGGTGAGATAATCCAACAAATTTGTAGTTTTGGCTATGATTTTCTATGCTCTTATTCTTATTGAAACTAAACTGTTAAAAGCTGTGAAATAAAAGAAACTAAAAAGTTAAACTTCTTGAAAACATTTTGGAGGGTCAGGTCATGTTCTCAGAATTCAAAAACTTAAGTTTGTTCTGGGTCTTGAGGGAAAGGGCTCTAAAAAGCTGGCATAAGTTAGAGAAATTCTCCTCTTCTTGTCTGGCCTATGGGAGTTCTAAAACGATTTATATTAAAGACAAAAGGGTGAATATTAGAACAGTAGTATTAGTTCTCTTTCTAAATGTCATGCTTTCTTTCTGAATGCCCTACTGTTTGAGAAGAATCCATATTTATTTGAGACTTATGTTAGTCATTGGTATCTTAATGCAGACTAAATAAATTCTCAATTAGAAAAAATGATAAAATAGATCTTCCTTCATTAAAGACATGTCTTTTTGCACTTCACTTTCAATTTAGAGGCACAGAAATAAGACAAAATGGCAGACGATATAGTTAATAAAATCAAAATCATTGGTTGTTAATAGAAAAATGATGAACATTAAAATTATCTAAAGAAAGTATATGTAATGAGAGCTAACAGAATGATGCTTTTCTAATATAGTGTTACTTAGTTTTTTAATAATTATTTTTTAAATTTTTAAGAGTTGCTTGGGAGATCTTACGAATCCCAGCTATTTAGAAGCTAATACCACTGGATTTTATGATCCAGCTCAAGTGACTGTGACGGAAGGGAATACTGTAAAGGAACAGCCATGCCTCCTTTAAATAACTATTTGCTTTCAAGAAATCATTCCTGACTGAGAACTGAGGCAGCAGGTGCAGGGAAGAGTTAAGGGTGCAATCCCTGGAGCCAGATTGTTGGAATTGGAATCCCATATCTCTCCCTCATTAGCTGTGTGATCATGATGCCACATTTCCTCTCTAAAAAACATAGACAATAACAGTACTTACTTCATAGTGTCACTGTGATTAAAGAAGTTAATGTACATAGTGTCACTGTGATTAAAGAAGTCTGATACATAAAAGTATCAGATATGTAGTAAATACTGTATTCATGCTTCCTATTATCATGGCAACTGGATCCTGATGGAAGCTCAGTGTCTTCCCTTGGGACAAAATATGATCACCTGAGCTACCTGACAAGGGTGCTATCTGAGCCACCAAATGCTAGAGCATGTATGTTAGTACCCTATCATCAAATGGCTATGATGCATACACGATTATGCTAGATTAAGGCATAAAGAAGGTACTAGCAAGTGTTATAAATGGATGGTTAATACTACCGGTGCACCTCCACTTTTTCATCCACTCTTTATGAGAAGTCCCCCAAAAACAGTGAACTAGCAAGAGCATATTTGAACATGGTTTAAAGATGGCTCTGAATGAGATTTGGCCCCAGCTGAAAGTGGAGGGCCATAACACATCTGATTGTTTTCTTTGCCAAAGGTCGGTCAGAAACTTGGAAATCGTGACATTGAAAATTTGATAAACAGGGAATCTTAAAAAGAGGCTTGTAGATGAGACTCTCAGGATAGGCACAGGGTGTAGGGATATCTATGTCTCATAGGATTGTTGAAAGAATATCAGCTGCAGAAGAGGCTCTCAATAGTTAGGTGGATAGATGACCCATTCTCCAGCTGTCTCTTTACCTGGACACTCCTGTGCTTGTTCAAAGGTTCATAAACAAAGTGGTCATGAAGGAAGAAATGAAGATTACACAAGAGGTCAATGAAATGGACTTCTCTGTAGCATGGCTGATCTGGTTGAGATTATTGCCTGGTCTTCCAAAGTTAGAGATGGATGTAGAGTCTGATATGGTACCATGACTCAAGAGAACCCAGCCATTAGTTCATTACTTTTTGACTCCAACTGTCAAGATTTGTTTTTCCTGGATTAGATACTTATTATGGATATGTATATACCTTCCCTGCCTACCATGCTTCTGCCAGCAATGTTTCTGTAGCATTAGGGAATTCAAATGTCATCCTGATGCTAAGCAAATGATTTATTCTAATGAAAATTACAACTATCTCGTATATACTGTATAACATTGTTTTCCAAATTATGTTTCACTGATCACTACCTACCCACAATATGTTAGTAAACGTGCTATTGCCAAATTATTTTGGAAAATTTAGGCCTGAAAAAGGTTAAATAGGTTTCTTTTTTATAAAACCTTTCAGAGAGTAAAATATGACAGTGTGCTTCATGAAATTTTCAAAAGGAGTATGTAGTAACAGCATATCCCAAATTTATTTGATCGTGGAATGCTATTTATTTTTTCTTAACTATTCTTATATATTATTGTGCTACAGGGAAACATTTAATGGAAAATTTGAGATGTTTTAAATAATAGTATCTTGATATGAAGCAAGCAAATGCTGATGATAAAATTATTACTATTATGTTTATAAAGAAATTGCAAAAATTGTAATAAAAAAAGCCTAGGACAAGTAGGTTTGCTAGATTTGGTATAAATATATAGTTTGGCAGAATTATTTAGCTTCAGGAAAGTCAGTCTCTACAGGTGACAAATTATTAACCAAAGAGTAGTTATATTCCCATTCCTAGTATTTCCATTTACTAGTGTTAAAATCAAAACAGTGAGAAATCTGCTGTATCATGGATTCATAGTCATTTAGTTAAGATACTTAGCAGTTTGATAGAAATTACATCTGCAAAGTAAAGGCTCATTTGTTTTTATTTTCAGAACATTTCAAAATGAGGAGTTTGCATTCAGTTCGTAGAACCTGACAAGCTAGCAGGTAAAGAAACGGAATTGTCAATCTTCAACCTGTGTCAGAAGATATAAAAGTAACCGGCTAAACAGTCCTGTTTGATTTGGTTTGTTTTTGTATTTCTTATATTAGAGAAAAACTAGGGGAATCTCAATGATAGGAATGAAGTGTTACTTATAAATGAACAAGTACTTCAAATCCACGAGCTGATGGGGTATTTGATTTTTGTCTTCAGAAGAAAATCATTAAACACTTAAAACACTATTTTGGAGCTCAAAAAACCTGACATTTTTAACAAGTGATACTTGTATAACCTATTTTGTGATGAAAGTATCACATATTTCATATTTCCATTCTCTCTTTTCTTTGCCTATAAAAGTTATTTCTTTCCAAGATCTGTCAGTGCTATTTTAAAAGTTAAATTACATACTCCCTAAACTAAGTTTTCCTAACTAGACATGAATTTAAACTTTTGAACTGGAAATCATGTCATTTAAAATAGGCCATAAGTTACTAGAAACAGTTATTGCACACACCAATGTTGTTGCCTGGCATGGATAGTTCCCTGGGATTTCTTGTGCCAAGACTCTGTTCAAGTTTTTGACCAACTTACAAGTGTTTATTTGTTACTGTTTAACCATTATGGATTATGCTTAGCCAAAATTGATCAATTTGTTTCCTCAATAAATCTAGTAAAAGGAGAAAAATACAACTTCCTTATAAAGCTTACCTTTGACATTGTAGAAAACTGCAATCAGCTCTCTGTTTAAGGCATTGTAGTAAGCCAAGTCAGGAATACTAGCTAAGGGAAGGGAAAAGGTGGCTCATTTAGCCAGGCAATATTCATCACCTTCTAAAGTAGGTCTTCATTCTCTCTGGTTCATATGAACACTATTTTTAAATGTAAATTTGTTATAATTAAGAACCTTTTAATTTTACCTATTGTCCTAAAATTATACATGTTGAGTCCTCTGTTTCATGTAAAGGCTGTGGCATAAAGAAAAATACTGTCTTGGTCAAAGTCATTGAAACCCAAAACATATGTATGTACACATACATGCACACACACACACATACACACTATAGTTTTTTTTTTACATTCATGGTCAAAAATCATTAGACCTTGAAATACTGAAAAGTATCAAAGATTAGATTAGAATTTCTTGATTAAAACATTCTGTGATCATTAGTAAGCATATGTAACAATGCCTAGCTAAGATTTCAGATCATGTTAGTTCTTCATAGGCTTAGTAATAATAGTAGTTGCTAACATTTACTAAGTCCTTGCTTTCTCTCAGTCTCAATGCTAGACTTTTTTTTTTGTAAGCAATTTAATTCATCCTCACAACAAAACTTTGAGGTACACATAATGTTGTCTATATTACAACCAAAACTTGGAAAGACAATGTAGTTTATCGAAGGTAAAACAAAACAAACTCACTAAATAGTGAAGCTAGGTTGAAAACCTACAACAGCACAGTCCGTAACCATCAGTTTTGAACCATTCTAGTCTTATACTGAAAGAGCACTGTATTGGTACCTCTATTATGGCACTGGTCACACACTATTGCTTTTGGGGAGGATTTGTTTTAGATTTGCTTATCTATATTTAAACAGAAATTAAATAATGCCTAAGTATATTGTTTTGAGCCAGAGGCCACTGAAAATGCTGATGTAAGAGAAACGTAATACTTGATAAATCATTCATAACCTTTTGCAACTTGTCAGAAACGGCTATTTTCTTTCTTATAAAATATGATAGCATCAAGTAGCCAGGCACCTGTGTATTTAGGGTTCATTACAGTGGTATCATTAGACTTCTCATTCCAAGATGGCTGGCTTAGAGGCACTTTTAAATTTATTTGTCTTTTTCAGATCGTCTCTTTTGTTTTCAGTTGTAAGTGTATTTATGTGTTTGTATGTGGGAGAGGGGAAGTCGTTTTTCTTTTTCAGGAACAAAACAATTTGCTTAGAGGTAAATAGGAAAATATGAGTAAAATCAGTGATATGAGAAACAACTACACCACAATGAATCTGTTATTGAATATGGTATTTTTAAGGTATACAGACATTATGGATCCCCCCTACACTATTGCTGCCCGTTTTATTTGACTCTAAATAATTTTCTATTAGTTTTTCCTGGAAGAAATTGAAGAAGCAGCTGTGAGCAAAGATTGAGTTTTTCTCCTCACTAATGCATTATCTGATCCTCGGGTGATAGTTCAACCCTTACTCACTGATTCACAATTAAAACCAGAAAACACAAATGAAATATCAGATAACCAGTATGACACAATACCTACTCTGGATTGAATATTTAGAATTTTAATGATTATGGAAAATTGCCCTTACATTAATTATTTCTTTCTCTAACACTACTAAAGCATCCTACCACAAAGAGCAAGAATGAGAGACAATTGAAAATTAGTTACATGCATCTATAAATATCTGCTGATCACCTGATCTATGCAGATCATTCACTAGATGCTATGGGAGATAAAGAAATAATGTAATGACCATCACTGTCAAGCACTAGAAATTAAATCAAGGCATGAATGCACAAATTTGCATCTTGGAGTCAATTCTAAAACTGCATTTTCTCTGAAGCTCCATATCCATCCAGTATTACTAAAAACCTTTAAGCACTCACATTTTCTTCCTTCCTGCAATAGGTAGCTCACAACCAACAAAATTTTTTTAAGCCAGTAATACCATTCAATCATAATAGAATAAAGAGCATGGAAAAAAACAAAAATGCATTTACCTTAATAAAAAAAAAAGCCTTGTTATTTTCATAATGGTAATAGCAACAGAAATGACAATGGTGATAAAAATGTTATCATTTCTTAAGCACTTATTATCAGCTAGGCAGGAGACTCAGTGTTTTACAAACCTGAATTCATTTAAGCATGCCAAGAATTGTTTAAGATAGAAAAATCCTAATTTTACTAATAAGGAAAGTAAAGATAATATAAATATTAAGCAACTAGTCATACAGTTAGGAAATAGGAAAGCTAGGCCCAAACCCACATTCTTAAAAGTTTCAGAACATATACACACCTAACATATGTCACTCCACATTTTTAAAAAATCCAAATATAACATTTGAATGGACTCCTAAATTGACTTATGTCAACTAAATCCTACAGTGACAGGTCACCCTACTGACCATCAGTCATCATCAGTAAAGGTGGATCATATTACTTGTTGCAACACTGCATTTACCAAAGGTGGCTAAACCTATATATCCTACTGGACAAGCTATTTTTAAAATGCAGTACGGTCTCTTTTTTTCATTGAGGAGCACGTTCTATATTTCCCTTTCTTGAATATGGACAGGTCTGTAATTATGGTACAGTGACCCAGTGTAACTTCCTAGGCTCCCTGTTAAAAGGTTATTTAGTTTCCCTCTGGTTCTCATGAGAAATTCACCCTTGGAATCTAGCTGCCACACTGTAGAGAAGTCAAAAATCCACATGGAAAGGCCATGTGTAGGTCTTCCACAGCCCCAGCTGAGGTGATGGTTACCATTTAGCATTAACCATCAGATGCAGAAGCAAACCTTAAAATGACTCCATTCCTGAGCATTCAAGCTGCTCTCAATGATGTCTTGTGGAGACAAGGTGTATTCAGTAAATTTTGGGCCAGTATGTTACACAATATATAGCTGTAACACCTGTCTAACTTCACAGTATCGTGTGTTCCAAATGAGATAACAAATGCAAAAACATATTGAGAAGAGCTAAAAAAATGATTTAACCTGTTCCCATATTCTCTACTCTTACTACTAAGAACATGGTCCATGGACCAGCAGCATCAGGTCACCTGGAAGATGACTAAAAATGCAGAATTTGAAGTCTCACCTTACTGAATCAGAATCTGTGCTTTAATAATATCCCTAGACAACGCCTATGCATATTGAAGTCTGAAAAGCACTGGTAAAGACCACCTTAGCAGGTCCATGATGGCACAGGGTATGTCCATCATCAGTCACATGTAGTGGTTAGCTTAAGAAGTGGATAGACACTAGCTCCTTGTCTTCCATAGGTAGAAATGTTGAGCCAGTAAAAAACAAACAAACAACAACAACAAAAAAACAAAACCAAAACCCTATGCATTTTCATGGGGGAAATTCACGAGAAATAAAAATCTTCAAAAGTTCTGTCTCTCTTTCAAGATGAGCGAGAGGCTGACAGAGGCAACCCAGCATGATCTGACAGATGGTGTGTGTCAGATGGATGAGTGGAAAAGAAAAAAAGTCTTTCAAAGTACCTGAATGTACTCTGAACTAAAAGCTGCCTTTAAGCCAATTTTCCAGAGTCCAGTAGCTTTCAAATGTTTTGAATCAAGGGTTCACTATTACAGTATTTTGCAGGTAATTGGCTAGCTGGATTGCCAATTACCTGCACAGGTAAAAGTGAGCATCCCTGTCTGTTCTTTTCTCTAATTAAAATTGTTAGTTTGAGAAATAAATATAGGGCATTAATATGGAGTTGTGAGATCAGAGCCTCTTCAATTTAATTTAGCCTGGGGTGTAAACTCCAAAATTTCCTATCAGATCTTAATTTCTAACTATATTTGGCCCTTACTCTTAATCAAAATATTAGTTTATATATTTTTACTCAGAAAAAAAAAGAATGCACAAGGCTTGTATCATTGCTTAGATACTGTTAAAAATTATTAAAAATAGCAGAAAAATAACTAAGACTCAAAAAAAAATATCTTTGAAAGTAAGAAAAAAGAAAAGCCAAGACCATTTTTTTTTAAAGTAGGTTTTAAAACATGATCTTTTTAAATCATCATCACCATTATCATAAACTTCATAATTATAAGGTTTTTCAGCTTTCTGGTTGGCCCTTTCAACCACTGTGAGATTAGCAGGCATCTATTTTCTTTGTATTACAGGTAAGGAAGATGGAACAGAGAGCAGAAAGGATCAAAACAGGTAACATCAGTTAATTGTTTAATGGTTGAGGAAAAACTAATGTTCGCATTTGCTAACTACTTGTGGGAATATTCCTCTATGGAAAATAGAAGAGGTACCTAATTTTAGGTAAAACCTATAGCTAAAATCCATACACTTTGGAATATAACCACAGTCTCTAAGGACAGTGCTGTCCAGTTTCAGTAGGACTTTGTAACAACATGAATGTTCTTTATCTGCAGTCTGCCATATGGTAACTACTATCCACGTGTGGCTATCGGACATCTTTCACATGTGCCTATTGTGACTAAGAAACTGAATTCTGGGGTATTCAATTTTTATTTATTTATTTATTTTAAGTTAAATTTAACTTTGCTCCAAAGAGTAGAAGCATAAAAGGCTGAGGGCTAAGCTTTGGAAACCCATCCTCCAACAATAACTTCTAGGTATCTACTTGCACAAAGCATCCTGTTATTCCCACCTACAGAAACCCCAAGATAAAAAAGAAAAGGAAGTAGTAGAGTATCCAGAGACCACTGAGATGGAAGTCCAAGGTAGCAATTTAGAATCCTGAATTCTGCTGTGTTGTTTGAAAAATATGAAAATTGGAAAGTCCCCACACTTTAAAGCACTTTCCAGTTATAAAATTATGCGATTTTAGCAAGATCCCAACTGGTTTCTCTCTGCCTCCTTTCTGTTCCTTATTTTCTTTCTTTATAACATCATCTTGAGATTCCTTCTAACTTCAGCAAATTTAAAAACACCATTTCTAATATGCAATTTCATGTTCCCCTCTCATAAGCCAATTAAGAATAATTTTCTTGTGGCTATCATTTTCCACTTTAAAAGAGCCAGGCAGCATATTCATCCAGTTTCTGAGATATGGCAAAAGCAATTAATTCAAAGCATGACTTTTTTCTTCCTATTCTCCTGTCCTTTCAGAATCCTGAGTCAGGGTTATTTGGATTTGGTACTTACACTTGCTTTTGCCTAAGGATGTTCCAATCTTTTTCTTTCTTTCTTTCTTTTTTTTTTTTTTTTTACAATGGTCCCTTCCATAGCTACACTAAGAAATATGCTATATGCCGTAGGCAGCTCTTTTTTCTGACTTCACATTAAATGCAGTAGGGAAATAGTGATATAAAATCCTCCATTTCCTGATAACTTCTCTTTAATTCTCCACTCTTCAATTTTACTAGGGCTACTTTTCTTTAATGTATGTTTCAAATATATTTGCAATATTTTTTCCTTAGTAATAATCTGGTCTGAATGACATATATTTCTTTTCCCATCTCTATCCTTTTAACTTGTTTCTATTCACTCTCTATCCATTTCTTTTTCCTATCAGCCTTCTTAGACCAAAAATCAAATAGTTATTCATCAGTTTCAATCAGATCGTTTTAATTTCCTATGCTCTTCTGCTAACATTTGGATTAAATCCAATTTAAGAAAATTTGCATCTATCCCAGTTGAAGAAATGTGCTGGGGGATTTAAAGTAATTTTGAAGATGTTTTACTTTTTTAAAACAGATTTCCTATAAGATATCAAATCCTATGAAACATATTTAGGATGTTAGTTTCCTGAAAGGCAATATAAATCTGTTTCCTATGATTCTTGTTTTTAAGAATCTTGGTCCTTAAAAGCAGGAAATAGATTTTTTAAAAATCTAAAATTTGGGTCTCTGGTCAAGATTGCAGAGTAAGTAAACACTGTGCTTGCCTCCTCTCACAACCACATCTAAATTACAACTAAAGCACAGAAGAGCTGGCATTGAAAACAGCCTGAATTCGAGTTGAACAGAAGCCCTATAACTAAGGGTGTACAGAAGATGCCACACTGAGACTAGTAGGAGGGGCAGAGATAGGAAACAGCCTGGTCCCCATACCCATGTAGGTGGTTAAAAATATGGCGAGATATCTCAGCTGCAGAGATCCCCTCTGAGGAGCGAGGAGTCCCAGCCCAGGATTCCAGTGCTGGGGAGAGAAGTTGCCACAACTTCTGGCTGTAAAAACTAATGGATATTGTGGCTGAGTGAGATGGAGGGTGGCTAGAGTCTCAGGCACTCCTCTTAAAGGGCCCACACTTGAACTTACTCTCTGAACGACTACTCGTTCTAAGCTCCAGCGCTGGGGCAGCAGCTCAAAAGGCACCAGAGACATATGGGGGAAAACTAAATTGTCTGGTTTAAGGGCAAGGTGTAGAGGGCAGGTTTCTCCCAGACAGAGTGCTGGCAGAAGCCACTGTTCCTTTGTTGAGTCTTCCCTCCCCCACAGCTTACAGAAGAAGGCAGCTGCCATATCTGAATCTCCAACAAACTAGATAACACTGGTTGCCCCACCTTGGTGATTCCCAGATCCCACCTCATCCAATTTGCAGGGGTCCACCCAAGCCACTTCCAGGGGCTTTTCTATGCAAATGGCCTGCCTGTCTTGGCTCATATTGTGGACTTTCCCAAAAATCTTTCAGAGGTTCACAAGCCCCCCAAAAGCAGCATCTGCCCTTGACATGACCCATACATCTTGCTAAGCAGCTCCAAGCCCAGCAATAGCAGTACCCAGTCTCACTTCGCATCTTATCCTCTCAAGGCACCTCCAAGCCCAGTGTGGGTAGAAGATATCTGTAGATCAGTTTGTTGCTCATGCCAGGTGACCCTGGGCAGGGCATAGGAAGCCTGGGCATCAGCACACCTGGTGTTTAGCTTCAGACCTCACTGGAGCACCAACCAGCTGCCTCCACAGATGACACATCCATAGGGCAGACTGGGTAGGTACTAGAACCCTGCTAAAGTGAATACTGTTCTATAGGGTCAGCCCCTTCCCAACAGCTTCTCCACTGTAGTCACAGCCAGTCCTCACAACCAGTCAGTCTGAGGGTCGATCCCTCCCACTGAAATGCAAACAGCAATCAAGGTTGAACACAACCCACACAAGGGATACACTGGAAGAACCCAGCTCAGGTGATCAGGGAGACTGTGTTACTGGGCCCCCACAGGACACCCACTAAATAAGGCCACTCTACTAAGACTGGGAGACATAGAAACTTTACCAAATACATAGAAACAAACAAAAAGAGGCAGCCAAAATGAGAGAAACAAAGAAATACATCCCAAATAAAAGAACAAAGCTTCAGAAAAAGAACCTAAGAAAAATAGAGACAAAGAATCTACTAGATGCATAATTCAAAACACAGGTTATAAGTCTGCTCAATGATCTTTAATGAAGAGGTAGAAAACAAAAATGGAGATAGAAAACATAAAAAAGAACCAGTCAGAAATGAAGAATACAATAACTCAAATAAAGAGTACATTAGAGGAAATCAATAGTGGATTAGATGATTAGGTAATCAGTGATTTAGATGATAAGGTAGCAAAAATATCCAATCAGAACAGCAACAAAAAAAATGAATCCAAAAAAAATGAGGACTTTTAAGGAGCCTCAGGGACAACATCAAAAATACCAACATCTGCTTCATTGGGGTACCAGAAAGAGCAGAGAGAGCAAGGAATTGAAAGCCTATTTGAAGATAGAATAACTTAAAACTTCCCTGACCTGGTGAAGGAAATAGACATATAAGCCCAGCAAGTGCAGAGTCCCAAACAAGATGAGCCCAAAGAGGCTCACATCAAGATATGTCATAATTAAAATGCCAAAGGTTAAAGACAAAGAATTTAAAAGCAGCAAGAGAAAAGCAGTTAATTACACACAAGTGAGCTCCCATGAGAATGTCAGCTGATTTCTCAACAAAAACTTTGCAGGCCAGAAGTGATTGGCACAAAATATTCAAAATGATAAAAAGCAAGAACCTACAACCAAGATTATTCTACCCAACAAAGCTATCAGAATCAGATAAAGATCTTTCCAGACAAGAAAAAATTAAAAGAACTCATCACCACCAAACTGGTATTATAAGAAATGTTGAAAGGACTTCTTTAAGAAGAAAAAGGGGAGAGAGATAAAAATATCAATAAAATGGCAATAACTACAAATTTATCAACAATTACTTTAAATATAGATAGGTTAAATGCTCTAATCAAACAGTAGGGTGGCTGAATAAGGAAACACAACCCTTACATATGCTGCCTACAAAAGACTCACTTCAGAGACATATATAGAGATTGAAAGTAATGGGACAGAAAATGGGATGAAAATGGAAACAAACATAAAAGCTGGTATAACAATACTTATACCAGACAAAACAGACTTTAAAACAAAGGCTATAACAAAAGATCCAGAAGAAGGACCCAGTTATCTCACTTCTGAGTATTTATCCAAAGGAACCCAAAACACTACTTTAAAGGGCAAGTGCATCCCTATGTTCATTGCCACATTATTTACAGTCTCCAAGATATGGAGGCAACTTGGGTGTCCATCAGTGGATGACTGGATAAAGAAGAAGTGGCACATATATACACCTGAAATTAATAACACTGTCAGCTTAATTGAAAAATAAAAAAATTATTAAAACAAATCTAAGGTTCTACTCTTATGCTCCTGATGATTAGGGGACAGGATAAAGAGCATCTAAATTTAATCCATGGAGTTTCAAAAGATTCAGATTGGCCTTAATACATCTCCAATCTGAAGGACTCTGGTGGGAAATAAGGTGAGTTTCAGTTTCATAGGTTTCCAGATCAAGCCAGGTCTAGAAATGATCTTCAGAAAAAATTGCAGCCAACTTAGATGCCCAAGAATCTTGAACCCAGCCTAGAGCTGACTGAGGAAAACATTATCTCCAATTGGTTCTGGAGAGAGCTGGACAGTGGAGATAGTTGTGGCCAAGCTTTCAGCGCTCACAATATATCTCACTTTGGCTCCTCGGTCTCCTTATGAGGAGTCCCTTCCAAATTTCTGAGAAGCTTAGAAGTCCTATGAATGCTGCTTTAAGTTTGAATAATCAATAGCTATGTTTTTACGGTCCACTATCTCACCTTCACAAGCATTCTAGCCCTACCAGGAATTTTCTTCATTGCCACCTACCAAGTTCTCTCTCACACCTTCTGAATAATTAAGAAACCCATGTGACCTTTTTTGCTTTCAGAGTTCATCACAGAGACATTTTCTTTAAATGTCTCTGACAGGATTGGAATATGAAAAAACTGCCACTAATGAGGGCAGCTATTTTTATTGTTTTCCCTCTGAACCAGCTGTTTTGTCAGCCAAAATATTTATATCCTTTTCATTCTGTCCTTTCAATATTATATTTATTAAATGGTATCACCTGTATCTTCTCCACTCTCCAGACACAGCCTAAGGGCTAGCAGCTAGCCTTTCCCAATGCATTTGACCTAAGGAAAATGGCCACCACCACCTCACTGAACAAAGGATTCTGGAACCACACTCCAGATGGCACTATCCACCCCTCTTAGAGTTCCTCTGAGCCATCCCCCCATCCCTTATCAGACTGTGTTTATCAATCACCACCCAGAGACCAAGTTTCCTCAGTCATCTATTATTCGTAAAACTTTCATCATATCCTGCTTCTGATGTCTCCTGATCAAAGCCAATTTCCTGTGCTACCCCACCTTACTCCCAAACACTTTATCTGGATTTGTCTGGATTTCTGGAACTCCTATTCTCTGACTAAATTTTAGTATGTTTTCAAGATTTTTGCTGAGTTTATTGTTCATCACCAACCTTCAACAGAAAACTTGTCAAAACTCTGGAAAACATTTCTCTTTTGACTAGGTGAATGCTGGTTTCCCCTTCAAGAAGCTGGCAAAGTTTCTTCCTTTCTCCTCATTTGATATTTATTATTCTTCTTGTCTCTTGCCACATCTTCTGTGAGACATGATGCCTAGAAACACAAGCTCCAGAGTCCAACTGCTAGGGTTCGAGTTCCAACTCTACCCCTTACTAGCATCGTGTCCTTCAAAAATTATTTTATTTCATCTGCCTCAGCTTCCTCATTTTAAAAATAAAATGAAAAAGCACCTTACTCAAAAGGATAGTTAAGCTTTATAAAGTTTAAATAAATTAACATTTGCAAAATATTAAGAAGAGTTACTGACATAGAATAGATCTGATCCACTTTTATTATTGAAGAAAAGGTTCTGAGAAGTCCTGAAATTAAATGAAAACAGTTTTCTTTTATTCTTCCTTTCAGATGTAATTGACTTCAGCACATCTCCTCTGCAGGGGTACAGCAGGCTGTGAAGATATAATACTCATAGTACCAGTGGGTAAAGAGGTCATAGTGAATTCATGGTAAGCCCCAGTGGGAGAATCACAACACAGACTCTGTGCCATCTGCAGAAGAGAATTATACTACTGCTGGAGATGAAATGCTTGACCCTGATGCATGAAGAGATAACGTAGCCACACCTATCCTCCATAAGTCAAGTTCTATCAGAATCACCAATTCATAAGGCTACTCAGGTCCAGAAAAATCCATCGTAAGATGAAAATGGTACATTTGGGACTGAACACGACGAGGAAGACAAAGGTAATAAAAAGGCTACATAAGCAAGCAGCTCAGATTCCCATGTATCCACTCCTGTTCCAGTAGCACCTTTCCCTCAGATTGCAAAGGATGTAAGTAGGAGCAACTCTGAGCTCTGCAGATTTAAAAGTCCTTGTTTCCAGAGGAGGAACACTCCCCTCACAGCACATAACAAGAGACCCACTAGACTGGGAGAAAATAATTGCAATTCATATATCTAATAAAAACTTGCATTCGGAATATATCAAGAACTCTCATAACTCAATAATTAAAAGAAAAAACAAAGAAAATCCAGAAGAGGATCCATCTAGTTTTTATAAAAACTAGACTGGAAAAGTAAATGGTGATTTGATAAATATGACCACAACTGCATCCTTTGTAGCTATATGAGTGGCAAAAATTTTGCTGTCCCCCTAGGATAACAATATTTTTATTTTATTTTCTTAGCTTAGGAGAAAAAGACAAGAGGGAAGAGGCTTCCAATTGGACTTTGCTACTATAATGACTTTTGCTCTAGAGACCAAGAAGCTCTGTGGGGCTTGTGCCAACTATTCGGTAGGTCTATTTCTATTATGTATTTGGATAATGGAGAAATAACACCTTCCGGTGTTATGAATTTGTCAAATTAACACTTATTAAATGACACACAGGGTGGGAGATAGTGAACTACCACAGGAGGCACTGAAATAGGCAAGTTTGTTACAAGTCCTGAAGAAGGTACATGGCATGCCTCTGGGGCCACACAAGGAGGTCAAGGCTGAGTGTAGGCACAGAGAGGGAGGGAGAGGGAGGAAGAGGGAGGGAGGGGGAGGGAGGGAGGGAGGGAGGGAGGGAGAGAGAGAGGGAGAGAGAGAGAGAGGGAGAGAGAGAGAGAGAGAGAGAGAGAGAGAGAGAAAGAGAGAGAGAGAGGAAGAGATAACCTGGTCATATGTCTTTATTAGAGTCCATGGGTGGAGTCCTTCGTGGTTCTTGGGCTATGATCAGCTTGGCCAGTTCAAACCAAAAGAGTCGGTTTTGATAATCCCCATAAGAATGTTACCTTAGGGCACATAGGAGGTAAGTGTTGAGGAAAGGTAGATTGGGAGACTGTTCATTATAAAGGCTATTGGAGAAGTCATATCAGGAACTCACATTTACTTGTGACTCTGAAAGCTATCTAGGGCATGCACTTGCTTGAGGGCCTAGTGCCAGTTTAAGGTCACTACAGGCCACTTGACCAAACAAAATGCATGCAAAGGCAACAACACCATGAAATAGCTTAGGTAAATTCTCGGCATCCTGCACTCCATTTATTATTTATCCCCTGCATCCTCTTATTCTAACAAGGGGGTCATGATGACACTTGAGGTTTTCAGGTAACAATATCAAAATGGACCCTGTGTTTGAGTCTTTAAAATGTTTGAGTATTACCTTTACTCGGTACCTATTTACTATAGTGAATATCCAATTCTTTGGGGAAGAACTGGAGGGAACCATTACAGTCTACACTTGCTATAGTATTGCTGAGTACTTCGGCCTGGGGACCTGGGCCCTTTAGTCAGTTTGTTAGATGTATTAGCTGTCCTAATACTGGCTCAGATCCATTGGAGAAGGGATTGTGACTTTTTAGTAGGCAGCTTTTCTCAACTTCTGAATCATCCATTCTTGATTTATTTTCATGGTACAAATAAAATGGTAACATTTTGGGCTACTTTTCTATTTTGTTCCTAGGGTTCTATGTCCTATTAACCATTCCACAACTCTATGTGGGTCAAACTTCCTCAATGCCATTCATTAGGGTAATTATGTCTACCTAGCTTCTGAAGGTTAAGCACTGCATTCATGCCTCTATTGTTTCCAGGTACTACCATCCCTTACAGATAAAAGTTTTGTAAAATAGGAAAACTACCAGGTTGGAAGAATAGGGTATTGGTGGTATGTCAGCCTGGGTATCTTGGAACATTGAGCAGCCATGTTCAAAGAGAACACACAAAATAATGAAGTTATCTTAGTTCTTCCATACCAACCCAACTGCCAACTGAATACTATCGAGTGACCTTGGTAAATGACATGTGGAGCAGAAGAGTCAGCCATCTGAGCATTGTAGATGCACAAATTCACAAGATGTAAGAAAATGATTTTTGTTATAAGCCACTGTATTTTGAGGGTAGTTTGTTATACAGGAACCCAGGCTATGTTCCATTTATTTGTCAGCCCCATAACTTACTGAGATGCTTTGCATCATAAATAGTTGTTAAGTGTTTGATTATCTATTTCAGATAGAATTAATTAAGTATTGAGTTTGTGCCAGGGACAGCACTTAGCATATCTTATCTCCTTCAGTCCTGACAACAAGAACTACAAAACAGTGCCAATCAATTATCAGGTGTGTCTCAGCCATAAATATATCTTTTGGGTTCTACTCTGTTCTGTGATGCTGAGACTCAGAAACATTTTCAGACTCATTTTCAAGTTAAATTCTAGTTAGATTCCACCATTAGGAGGTATCAGAGGAAGACTGAGAAGTGGGAGAAGGAAAGGATGTCCTCTCTGTTTTGCTACTCCTGTCAGCATCATTTCCACAACAGCAGCTGTTTTGAGTCTCAAGCGTCTGAATTTCAGCACTCTCAGAACTAGCTTCAGTATATACTCTCTCAGAAGTACTAGAGGGACCAGTCATCTCATGCCATCTTTTTCAATGTTCTGGTGTTCAGTTCTGTATGGACTCTCCTCCAAGCTCCTGAGGTATGTTTTTTCAGATTTGTTTCAGGCTACTCGATAACAAAAGAAATGATGCCTTACAGATAAAGTTGAAATACCCTATTTCTCTCTTCCCAATATGATCTCCTATTCTCCAAAGGAACATCTTCCATAAGATTAGTAGATATCTTTTATTTGATAGCTACTCTTTAAATTTGTTTTAAAAATATTTTATAAAAAAACTTATCTACTTATGATTCCATGAAAAATACATAGTATTTTGTGTTTTTAATATACTTAAAGCTCGCTCCCCTCCAGTTTAAAATGGTGCCACTCACTATGCTGCTTAGTAAGAATTACTGAAACTTCTTTAGTGAAGCAAAAGCAGCAGCAATAAATGGAGAGAAAAGGGATGTGTCATCTCCAAAATATCTCAATTTAAAAGTATATATTCATTCATTTTCAATTCTCATTATCCATGGTTTCCATAGCTGAAAATTCACCTATTTGCAAAAAGCTACTTGTCACACTAAAATCAACACATGGGTCATTTTTGTGGTTATTTGTGGACACAGAGTCATAAAAAATTTATTGCATGGGTCACGTGTTCCTAGCTGAGGTCTAACAAGGTGATGCTCTCTCTTCTTGTCTCAGCTCTCACACTGTAAACAAGTGTCCTTTTAATGGTTTATTTAGTGCCACATTTTTCACATTTTGTGCTTTCTCTTGCTGGTTTTGCTATTAAAATGGCCTCCAAGCATAACACTGAAGTGCTTGCTATCTTGTGTTCCTAAGCACAGGAAAGCTATGATGTGCCTTACGGAGAAAATACGTGTGTTAGGTAAGCTTCTTTCAGGTGTGACTTATAGTGTTGTTGGCCATGAGTTCAATACTAATGAATCAACAATACATATTTAAATAAGGCATCTTTAAACAGAAACACACATAAAACAAGGTTGTATTTTCAGTTGATATAAATATTGTGACCAGAAGCTCTGGGGAACTTAACACTGTATTTTCCCTAGGAGCGCTGGTTCAATATTCACTAATTCAGTGTTTGTGGTGACTATATAGAATACAGTGACCATGAATAATGAGGATCAATTGTATTTATCCATTTATTCATTCATCGGTCAGCGTTATGAAGAAAACCTGTCTTTTACATGTTTATATTACGTAATGAGGAATCTCACTCCATTTTTGATGTTTGACGACTGACAGATTTTAAGCCTCACCCCTTTCTCTTCTTCTTATGCTTCACATCTGGCTAGCTAATAAGAAAGCCCAAGTTCTGCTTTTGGCACTGGTGAGAGATTCAAATCATGCAAGCCCCTGCCCATGCATGGCAATCTCTCAAATGGCTCCACCCCATAACCATAATAAAAACCCAGATCAGTCTCCTCTCTCAAGCCATTTCAGATTTGTTTGCAAGGCCTGCCCTGCTCTCCCCTCATTTCTCTCAATGATTTACATAATAAACCTTTTTACACCCTCTTGATAGATATGTGGTATCATCAGTCCTAACACAGAAACCAAATTTTGAGTGGAGGGTCCATCCACCTCCATAGGTGACCACATGTATTAATACACATTTATTTTGTCTTTTTAATGATCTTAGGTAATGTGTTACTTTATATAGCAGAGTATCCTAATTTTGAGGGACAAAGTACATAAAAGACCCATTTCAGAGAAAGAATCAGAATGGTGTCTGGTAAGGCAAGGCTCTGAGTCAGAGATAATACTGTGGTAATTAGCAAGTAGAGGTATATTTAACTAATGTGATAACACAACACTATATAAGGCATTAAAATGATGGCTTGCATTTTACCTCAGTCTTTATTTACTTACTGCTCTATATCTTTCAGGCCCTTCTTTTCTTTTTCTGTCATGAAGGTAGGTAGAATTCACAGATATTTTACAAATTCCCCAGAATAAGAATTTATCAAAATGGAAACTTGGCAAGTAGCCAGAGAGATTCCCTCAAACCATGAAACATCTAACTCTGCACGGGTTAGAAACTAAACTCTTGATCTAAACACATGTAGGTCTTTGTAGTGCTCTTCAAGTAACATACTGCTCCCCAGCCCTAGGCATGGATTTTACCTGGCTTAACAACACTCACATGCATAAACAGAACCAACAGCTACCCTGAAACACTTCCGTTTCATAGGCCACTCCCTTTGCTCTCTCTAGACCATTAAGGCAAGTCTAACACAACTCACTCCAAATTACAAAACCCACCCACCATAAGAACAGAACAAATGCCAGGATTTAAAATGTATATATATTTCCCAATATCACCCAGAAGAATTTCTAAACAGTTTCTATTTTCGTCAAAAAAGCTGGCATATATTGCTGCTGCCATTGGAAAGGACAATTAAGAGTTTGCTAAATGAGGAGAAAAAAACCTCTCCAGATGTATAATTTAAAGCATTGGAATTAAGAGCATCATTATCCAATTTTTTAGAAAGAAGGATTGCTCAAGCTAGATGATATTGCTCACAAAGGTAGCAGGAAAGGCTTCTGCTGTCTTCTTCCCCAGCATGACTTGCTTCCTGGCTAATAGCATTATATTACTTTCAGCATTAACTTTGCATATATTATTACTAAGCTGCTTTCAGATCCATGATTCAGATGTGAAACAAAAACACTTATATACTGGAATTGAACTTAGGAAGCCTGGTGTGTGTTTCTTCTTTCCCTATTTCTTACATTTAAAAGAATAATTTAAAGGCATGTTCCTGCTTGGGGTGAAGAAAAACGTGGAGGCTGGTTTTCCTTTAAAGGTGTTTTGAATCAGATACTTACAAGTCTGAAATTGAGGCATTTTTTTTTTGTTAGTTTTATTCTTCCTCACAATAAAACCTTGAGATACATATAATATCTTTATTACAACTAAAACTTGTAAAGAGTATGTAACTTATCTAAGGTAAACAAAACAAAACAAACCCACTAGATAGTGAAGTTAGGATGAGAACCTAGAGAGGTGGGGTAGCATAGGAGATTGGATATTTTCCCTTCTACCAGCTACATGCAGATTTTAAGGCCTATTCAACGGTAATGGTAAAAGGAGCATAGTCTTTTATAGTTCCTTCATGGAGAAAAGTGATCAGCCACTGTGAATATTCACATCTGACTTTCAAGTAAGCACCATATAGTCATCTATACTGTGTTTGAGCTCTTATTCAATTTTAAAATCTGTTACAACAGATAGATTTTCAGTAACTAATGCAAACATGTAATAGATATCAGGAATGGCACATGTACTTGCTCCCGTAATTCATACTATATTCTGTGAAGCAAGTACTTCTATATCTGTAAAATGGTTCATCGAGGTTAATTAGTTTGTCCAAGGTTATACAATTCGAGTGTCTGACTGACAGCTATACAATGTTATTCAATGTGGTACCTATGACATGCATGTTTTTTTGGCCTCTAAATGTTACAAATCACAATATTTCTTTGCTGGCATATAGTCACAGCATATTGAACAAGAGAACTTCTTAACAGACATCCATCCTCTCACTTCTTCCTGGTTAAAAAAATCATGTTTGGTTTGGGTGCAACTCCAGGTGATGGATTGCACTTAGCCTCAGTAAGTTAAGACAATGGGTTCCTCAATTCCTATACTACCTTGCTGTCCAAGAAACCAAGTTTATCTGGAAAGGTTTTGAGAAGGCATTCCTTCTCTTGTTAAGGGAACAGAAACAGCTGATCCCCTCCCTTTTCTTGCTTAACCATGGACAGGATGATGGGAGCTTCCCCATTGATTTTGTGTAACCATGATGGAAAAGCCAACACCATTGCTGAGAGGTATGAATCAGCTTCGGTAATATCTTACCTCTCAACAACTTTTTATATGAAAAAAATCCTTATGAGTATGCCATAGTGTTAGGTTTTCTGATATTGGGAGCTGAAAATAATCCTAACCAAGAAAACTATCATTTGGAAATCTTTTTCAGTATAATCTTTACTAAAATACAGGCATGCTTCAGAAATACTATTGGTTCCATTCCAGACCACTACAATACAGTGAATACTGCAATAAATCAAGTCACATGAATTTTTGCCTTCCTAGTGCATATAAAACTTGTGTTTATACTATACAGTATTTTTTTAAGTGTGCAATGGCATTATGTCTAAAAAGAATACATATACCTAAACTTAAAAATACTTTATTGCTAAAAAATGTTAATGCTAAAGTGTTAATGCTACAAAACACAGGGTTGCCACAAACTTCAATTTGTAAACAATGCAGTATCTACAAAGCACAATCAAGTGATGTGCAGTAAAAAGAGGTGTGCCTGTATACCAACATCCCATCAGGGTACACTATATATATGATACTCTAAATGCCTCTTTATCAATACTTGAAAATTTTTATATTTACCTTACATATAGTCATCATAAAATCATTATTTTCTATAGTATATCGTCATAGAAGGAATTTGGTTTATTAAATATAAAGAGTTTAACTTGTTAAATATGTATTCATCCTATATGTGTTTTTCTGTGTGTGCGTGAGAGAGAGATTAAGGAAGAGTAGAGAGATCTCATAAGGTTGAAAACACCAAAATTTTAATATTTGATATCTGAAATATTGAATCAGACAACTTATAGAATTCAAAAGGAGCAACAGAGAACCCTTTCCTATTTATTAGCTTTTTTAAAGTTTGGCTTCTTTACCTATAAATGATACTGACAGTATATAGCTCCCTGACTTTCCCACCCCACCCACAGTGTCATGCATATTGAAATGAGAGTTGTTTTCGTTACTGTTATCATCATTTAATATGATAATGGTTCTGAAATATTGAAATATCTTTAGTAAAGACACTGGTGTGACTCACTAAAGTGATTTAGGAGGCTAGCTGTGCTCTCTTAGTCTGTATGATAGCTATATGGTAAGTAGAATTAGTCACTGGATGCATTGGCTGCCTTTTAACTTCACAACTACCTTAAATTTAAACCATGTCTTAACTTCAAAAAAAGAGACAAAAACAATGTACAACTTATGGCACTAAGCTAGTAATGTGAATGTTAAGCAATCTTTTTTCTACTTTCTCCCCA
Source organism: Eidolon dupreanum (assembly GCA_028627145.1). NCBI lineage: Eukaryota > Metazoa > Chordata > Mammalia > Chiroptera > Pteropodidae > Eidolon > Eidolon dupreanum. The sequence continues at coordinate 75,430,887 of CM053515.1, forward strand.
AAGCAATTTTAGAGTACACAGCAACAATGCTTCTAGAAAGAAATTCCAGTGTAAGAAAGTTGGCAACTTCCAAAAGAAATGAGGACCTATAGAGAATATGTCCTTTGTATAAACTACATTAATTCCATGCTTTATCCTGCTGGGTTAAGGGTTATTCTAACCTCTACGGAATACGAGAAAATTTGGATGGCACTAGTCTCTTTTAAATTACTTTTCCTTAAATTACTATATCAAGGTTAGAGCTTGATAAAATACTTTGAACCACTGGAAATAGACTCCATAAAGTCATTTGATCTTTGCCTTTTTCTATTTTAATTGTGAGAAATATTTTAAAAGTCCTGCTTTCCAAATTGGGTAGTTTGCAACTTTAACATGTGTAGGGGGAAGTTTTCCATTGTCTAGATATTAGGTTACCAAATGTAATCTAGGAATAGATTTATATGTAATTCTGATTCAAAACTGTCCACATAATTTAGTGAGCTGGGGATTGAGAAATCCAGCATCAATACCAGATGCTGCCACTAAACTAACCCTGTGACATATGAGAACCCATCTTCCTTCTCCTAATTTCATTAAAAAAAAAAAAAAGAAAAAGAAAAAGCAAAAGGATTGAACTTAGAACTCTACAGCTTCAGCTTCTTCCAGCTATGATACTGTATTTTTTTTTTTTTTTGCAAAGCTTATTATGATCACAGCTCTTTTAATATAGGACATAAGAATTCTTCTCGTCCTCAAAAAATTATCATAGAAAAATTGCCAGAAATTATACATAAGCAATTTACAGAAGCAGAAACACATGAAAAATACTCAGTCTCATCAGAAATCAAAGAAAGCAAATAACTAACAATATGATAGGTTTGACCCCACTAGACTGTGAATAGATTGGGGACAGATATCTCTCATACATTGCTGACAGGACATATTGGCTTAGCTACTTTAGAGGAGACTTTGGAAATAGTTTTCTAAAATTAAACTGCATGTAGTACACTACCTAAAAATTCCATTTTACTGTACTGTTACTAGAGAAACACCTTCCCGATTCATAAGGAGGCATATTACAAGATCATTATACGTAATAAAGATACATTTGCAGGGGGAACCTTGGCTCTTCATCAATAGAAGAATCACATAATAAATCAAAGTACATCTATACTACTAAATGCTATGTAGAAAAGAATGACATAAATTTACTGTACTAATTTGTATAAATATCCAAAATCTGTGTTCATTTTACAGAATAATATAAACAGCAAGACAAAAGTGTGTGTGTGTGTGTGTGTGTGTGTGTGTGTGTGTGTGTTGGTAAATAAATTTCAAAGGATCTAGAATATTAAAAGTCGAATGAACTACCACGTTTCTCTCTGGGGAGAAGGAAGGGGATCGGTACTCATAGTTAAAGATTCTTCTCTGTAATGCCACATTGTGAAATTAAACACTGTGGAAAAAGAGATTTTAATTTTTGCATGTTACTATGAATTCTGTCAAAAATTTGTCAAAATTAATTTTGTCAAGGCTCAATTAACCATAGATTTATGGGTATATTTCCAGACTTTCCATTCTGTTCCATTGATCTGTATGTCTCTTTATACCAGCACAACACTGTCTTGATTACGTCTTTGTAATTCTGGTACACCTAGTATATAGCCTTTCAAATTTCAGTTTCATTTTTATATTATACATACATTTTGTTTTAAAGCAAACAATGTGGTTAAGCTTCTCCTTTAATGTAAAGAAATAACAAAGCTAAAGATAAGTTACTACTTTATAAAACTACTTTTCTCAGAAGACATAGGGCATATGCTGTCATGGAATAATGACAATTATAATAAGCCACATACATAAAACACTAGAATTTGCAAAGCACTTTTAAATTTTATCTTATTTATTCTTGTATTATATACAGGTAGCTGATTATAACTATTTGACACTTAACAAAACTGAGAATCACTGCATAAATAATTTGAATGATTTCAAAAATGAATGTATGATAGAGAAGAAACTCAAAAATAAATTTTTGATTTTAATTCCAATTACTTTTTCATTGTGGACTTACTAATGGGGTAATATACATAAAAGTAGTTGACAAACTAACCACCACAGAAATTTTAGTTGATTTTTATTGCTAATCTCATTGTTATGCAGAAGAAAATTAATCTACAATACCACATACATTGCACTGTAGAAAATCGCATCGGGAGGAAATCTTCCCTGAAGCAGGCTCCAGGAGACAGCCACAATGAGCCTGTTGTATTAAATAGGTCAAAGTGAGAGATAAATGGAAACAGAAGCTAAAAGCTTTTAATTCTGCAGGTCACATATAAATTAGGACATAATAACTACATTAGAAACAATGGTCATTTGGACATCTAGTGGCTTCAAACTGTTTGGATATAGCCTATGTTTCGAACTACCTCACTGCTGAACATAAAACTTATTTAACCCACAAACTCCTGAGAGAACAAGGCACTTTATACAATAGTTCAATAAACTACCAGCAAAACTAATATGTTTCCCAAAAGGCTTAAAAATATTTCTCCTTTTGACTGTATGAAGTCTATATGAAATCAGTCACGAAAAGAGCCACTTTTAAAGAGGCCCCTGCTCCATCGTCCACACGACCCAAAGGAAGTTAATTTATCAGCTGTGTAGTTACTGGTTATGCTAGTTACCAATTTATTGTCTGTCAGTTTCTAATCCATTTTTCATTGCCTGATCTGTGATAACAGAGATTTACCCTGTAAATATACACTTTTTATGTTAACTTTATTTTCCTCCTTAGTAAAAAGAAAATAATACACCTATCTTGTAGGATTGTTACAATTTAACGATGCTATCCATTAAAAAGTGAACACTAATGTACTGAACACATTTTAAGTTCCCCACAATTGTTCAGATTCTTTTTCCATCACCATCTGATCTAAGTCTCACTTACACAGATCCTGATAAAGTTCATCTTCATTATGAAAGTTTAAATTAAAATATAATGTTCATGAAAGCCAAATAAGATTCCATTGTTCAAGATTAAAGCACATTGACTGGCACAACCAATATGTTCAACACTATGTATTGACATAATTGATAAATGACACCTTCCATACTATTTCAGATTTCACTAATTTACTCTCTTCTGTTATGTTTTAATATTGTTTAAATGTATCAGTTATTCTTCTTTCCCTTGAGGTCAAGAACTATGACTTCTTTTGTATCCTTATTATACCATGCACAGTGTAGGGTAAGAACAAGTCCTCAAAAAATACATATTTAGTAAATGGTATTTCACAAATCCTAAAATTTTTATTAGAATTTATTATAAAACTTTACTAAGCCTATCTAGACACATCTAGCACATGAGATGCCACTTTTTGCTCTGTAAAGGTTAAACTGCAGTGTAATTTTCTTCTCTAAGTTATCTTGCCATACCTCCTCTTGAACTTCTGACATTAACTGTCACTCACTCTCAGAAGAGCTGTCTCTAGGCATGAACCAATATTTAAGCTAAGCATAAATGTGACCCGAGTTTCAGAGAGCAAAGTGTCTTCTTCCAAAAAGATTGTCTTCCCATGGGCTCCCTTCATGAGAAGAGAGATTCCCCTGAAAGAACAGTGATTGAACAGCCAAGTCTATCTAGCACTTCAGTTTTCACGCTGCTGACCATGTGAATGTACATAGCCACAAATGAGAAAACCAGTTCTCCTGGAGTTTTAAATGGAACAGTGAATAGCAAAGCATAATTCTAGATATGAACTTCTCACAAGAAAGGAAAAAAGAATAGGAAAAATGATTCAGGATGACATTAAAAGAAAAAAATTAGCACAGAACTTGGGAAAATGGCAAGTAGAATATAAAAAGTTAATTATATATAGTGTCAAAGAGAGGTATTTTTAAGAATTGCCTATGAAAACTTGAAATTGATAAACTCTGTGTTAAATAAGCCTTTTTTATTTAGCCAAGCAAGGGAAATACATGAATGAACTAAGCTGTTAATCTTGAAGTGTGAATTGATGACAGCAAAGGAAGTAAAAAATGGGTCAGATGTCCTGTCTGAAATACACATGTCACAGCCTCTCTGTGTCCTCTTTCCTTTGGACATTACACAATTGGTCCACATCCCTTATTAGCATGTTGATGCTACTCAGACATCACTGTCATTCCATTTGAATTTTATCTGTAAAAGCCACAATCACTTATTATGAAAACAAATCATTAAGACACTTAACTTTTGGTTTGAGAATTTCATAATTCCTGTTTTAGTGTTGAAAATCCTATTAAAAAAATGGCTACATCTAGCTGGCTTGGGGTAAATTAAACCCTAGTTGTCAAGCTTCTCAGAATAAGAGAAATGGGATTTCTGAAAATACTCCATTTGGCTAAAATGAAGGTCTTGTGAACAGTTAGCCAGAGCAGGGAGATTGATTACAGCCTTAAGTCAGTGGATCTGAAATTAGATTAATCTCCACCTGAGAATTTAGACCCCCCAGCTTTGTAAGAGTTTGAGGGAAAATCATACAAGGTGGGATGATTAATTTGTTTGTACATCTTGGTAAACTGTCTTACACTTTACCTCACACCCCTTTTTATTAAGCAGTTGACCTTTGCTGTGAATTTCCTGTGTAAAGTAGATATACTTTTGCTTAATTTGTAATGGACAAAGATGGAGCATTCAATTCTCTATTAACAGATGAAGTAGTGCAGAAAATTAAGACTCCATCACATTTTCTCTGCACATGGATGATCATCAGTTTAATTCTAGCCTAATACTTGTAAGGGCAATCTGAAGTACGGTGCACCCTCACAAGACAATGTAGAGCGATGCAACGAGGCTCTCAGGGAGAGGAAATAGGGATTTCCTAGTTTCAGAAAAATGTCAGGACCTGGATTAACACAATATTTTAAACATCAAGATAATCTATTATTGGATTCTTTAAAAAGTTTGCATTCAATTCCTGACTATCTATCTACCTTCCCAGTGCCTAGTCAAATGTCCTCATGGCCTGGCACTGGCATTGAGTTCTGCTAAGGATTTGATTTCCCTTGGCCTGCCACTCCTACTACCAGCCACACCTGGCATGCTGTATCCCATAAGGTTAGTGTCCTGCCTTTTATAGGTAAGGAGTGCAGACGACAGGGCTAGGAATAAAAAATAGGATGAGGATAACTGGGATGGAGGAAGGGAGGGAAGAATATAGAAGTATAGCAAAGGAAGAAGTAAATAAAGAAGAGAGAATTAAGAAAGTCAGTATAACAGGAGAAAAAAATACTAAAATTTGGATGAGAAGAATTTAGGTTAGATTAAACCACAAGCTTTCTGATCCTAATTTTTTAGGAAACTTTATAAAAAAATTATTTAAACTCAATTTCCCCATGTATAATATAGAGATAATATCTGCCTGGGGCTACTCCCTAGGGCTGTTGTAATAATCAAATGTGACCTAGTGGTGAGAATGATCTGTCTTATAAACCACCATGAACATATGTACTCTATTTTTTAATCTTCATTATATTCAAGTTTATCTCTATCCTGAGGCTGGATTCCAGTTCCACAATCACTGTGGGTCCAAAAAATATGCTAATAAGTACATAAATAGATAAATATAGAAATGAATAAGTGAATGTGTAAATAAGGTAGAGGCAACTTTATCAAGGTTTCCTGGGAGTATGCAGTACTACAGAGGGAGCTTAGAAGCTCAGCCATCATGAAACCCTCTCTGGAAGGGACTTATTTCAAGGAGTTAGAGAAATTCTAATTCCCTTGGGTAAAAGATACAAACTGAAGGCGAGTGGCAGAATTCAATATAGAGATAAATATTTCAGCAATACTTAGAATGCAAATACCTTCAAGCATGTATTTTCCAGCTTCACTATTTTATATGCTTGAATTCTTAAAAAACAATCATTTTTTTGGCCTCTGATTAGATGACTATTTCAAATAGCTGTATTCTAGAATTGAGCCTAATTTGAAGTAGTATGATAGTTGCTTATATGTTTGACTGAAAAAAGGTGAGAAGGCCTCAAAGCACAATTTTGCCCAACTATGCTGCTACCTTGAACTTCATGGCCAGTACCCTCTCTATCTTCAATGTAAAGATGACCACTGAGAAAATGTTCCATTTGGTGCAGGCGACTATGAGGGGACACAAGCAGTTTAGAGAAGGATGACATCATAGAACAGTTTACCAAGAACAAATTTTGTCACCTCATAATTTCTCTTCTCCCTATTTTCTATCTTCTTCAGAGGTGATAAAGCTGAATGAGAATATGCTGGGTTATTCCAGAATTACTGGGGAGAGAGAATTTCTACACATCCCCCTCCTCATAATCTTCTCTTTCAAGCTCTATCTTGGGTTTAGTATTTTGAAATTATAAGACTTTTCAGAGCATATTTGTCTTTGTGCTCTCTAAATTAAAGAATAACTTAAAAATACAGTAAAATCTTTAGGATTCCATTAATTTTGATTTGAGATATCCCTAGCATAAATGGGAACAGATGTTTCACTGAGTAAATGCAGCTCTGAAATTTTTAGAGTTTAAGTTGGGGGGAAACAAAATCACTTTAAAATAAATGGCATTTTCAAAATCATTAAAATGATTTTCAAAATCATTAAAGACATTAAAACTCCCTTTATATGCCTTCATTTTCTTTATTTAGCAATTAGTTCTCCAATGTTAACACACTTATTTTTTGAATCCATTATTATGTAAAGATCTATTTCAAACTGCTATTTTCTCATGAACTTATCTCACTTTACTTATTAGTATACAATTATATATATGCTTGAAAATTAGAAAACTGTACTTGTAAACAAATATTTTAATTTCCATCTTTTTACTAGGTCATTCTGAACTCCTTGGGTAATAAACACCTAAGTGCATTAGTTTATAATTTACTGGATTTTTTTAAGGCACTGCTTGCACCCCCTTCAGGCCACGGAAAAATCCTTTAGGCAATTTTTTTTTTTTTTCACACTGTAGTATTGAGGACAATAGCTGAACAATAAATTTCTCACTGGTTCCTGAAAAGACTGAGAGTTTTACAACTCCATGGCTTTGCATAGCCTGTTTCATGGGCCTGGAATGCTGTTTCCTCTGATGCCAGCTCGATATCACCTTTCCTGTGAAGGCTTTCCCAACTCTATGAGAATAGTCAGTTGTCACCACTCTAGTTACATTCTACGTCTTTTTATTATAGTACTCTGTATGGTATTTTGTAATTATTTTTCTTATGTCTGTCTCCTACATAAACTGTGAGATCATTTAGAACAAACAGAATCTCATTCATGTTTTTAACCCATGAAACATACCAGAACTAACTTTTTGATGGTAGACCTTTAGAGACTATGATCGAGATTTTAATTTTATAAAACCCTAAATTCTCTGTATAATTCATGACTATAAAGAATAGGTCGCTACTGAAAATGCAGTATTTTCATTTTGTGCGAAGAAACTGGACTCTGAAAAAGAGTTCAAAAGTAGTTAGAGGTTTCATTAGTGCTCTAATGAGTAGTTTTCTGGACCATTTCAATGTTATGTTCACCACTGGCATTTGACAAAAAAAATTAACATTTGAAAAGAAAAATTAGCAGGAAGAATGGAAATCAGAGGTCAGAAAAGAAACATCTACGGGAAAAATTTATGCCTCTGACTATTTCTAAGGTTGGCATGCTTAGGAGGAAAATATTTTGAATAGGTATAGTTTAGAAGAGATGCAGGAAATAAAGTACCTGTGCATTAAAGACAAATGTGTTAGGAAGTAGAAAGAATTGGTGAAATAGTTGCTAAAACTATCACAGATGCTAAAACTCCATTTATGAGCAATAGGAGAAAAAAATACAGGGTTCTAATAATTAGAAGGAAATCAACAAAGATTCTAGCTCTTGAATCAAAAATTTATAGACTAATCTAATGCTTTCCTTTGGAGTATCACTTTTAGTCAAGAATGATTCAAATTGATTTGGCCATGCTAAAAAAAACCCGGAGATTCTAGGCAGACTACAGACTTTTTCATTACTTTCATTTGTACACACACACACACACACACACATCACTTTGGTTTCCTGTCTCTTGCTGTTTCCTTTGACTAGTCCCTCACTTTTTAATCAGAGCTAACATGGCACTGAAGTTCCAAAATTCGCCACCCCCAAAAAACCATTATAGAGATAAAAGCACATATACAGATTTCTAGAGAGAGATTTTTTTATGCTCTTCAATAAAATAATGCTTGCGTGCCTCTCTTTTTTTCTCCCACAACTCAGTGCTGAAAAGTTTTGACTAATTCTAAGAAGTCATGTAATTGGATAGTCACTATTCATCTATTAAATTGATAACCTAATCTGTCCTTAGGAAATGATGATGTATCCATCATACTGGTTACATACTTATGATCCAATTATCAAATTGAATCTTATATTTGAATTAAGAAATTCACTAATTCTGTTCTTGATCATGACTCTATAGAAACGTAATAAGCATTATGTTATACAGATTATTGGCTTTTAAGTTAGGACACCCAATTCTCCTGAGATTTGTATAAATTAGCATTCAAAAATATTTGGGAAACAAATCACTGGCATTAAAAAATGAATAAAAGGCAAAAATTCTGTCTAAGGAGGAAACATAAACACAAACTAAAGGCAATTAGAGCACCTCCAATAGAAATAATGTTTCCAGTGACAAATAAAGAAGATTGCTGGTTATGCTTTAGGAATGCAAAATATGTGATTTTATTTTTTCTGACAGTTTCTTATAATAAACATTAAATTTGAAACATATAATAAAATATCAGTGGTGGTTTAAGATACAATCTACCATTATAATATATGATATATTTTTACTAATTATGAAAAATAAAGGAACGACTATGAAAAAGCAGAATATTTTCTTTAGATATTTACCCACAGCGAAGGCCAACACACATATGTTGAAAACAATTGCACTTATATCAATGAATGAATTTTAAGCATAAAATACCATGCATTAATGCCTTAAGTATATAAAGCAATGGAATATTAAGATAAAAGGAAGTTACATTCAAGAGGTTAATTCCTTCATTTAAGAACTTAATTTGGTTTAATTTGAAAAGTGTTTCAGTGAAAATATACCTCCCTGATTGGGTGTCTTGAATAATGGGAGAAAAGGAAAAATAGGAACAATTATTGAACAGCAACTGTGTGCCAGTAATGGGGCCAAGATCCCTGTCTATATCTCCAGACACATCGTTCATTGTTCTCATATTATATTCAGGACATACTACAACTAAACTATGGAAAACCTGTCATTAAGAACCACCTGGAGCATAGCTGAACAGAATTTCTATAATGAGAATATAAAGAGGAAGCCACTTTGAGACTGGTAGGAGGGGAAGAGATGTGGATTCAGTTGGTCCCACACCCACATGTGGCAGTTAAAAATTGGAGGGATATCTTTGATATGGAGGTCCCCTCTAAAAAGCAGGAGGTATTAGCCCCACACCAGGCTACCCATCCCAGAGCTTCAGTGCTAGGAAGAAAGTGCCTGTAACATCTGACTATGTAAAGTCCCTATAACATATGACTATGACAGTGGGGATTGCAGCTGAGTAAGAGAAAGAGCTACTTGAGAACTAGGCACTGCAGATCTTAAAGGGACTGACCACACTCTCTCACTTTGAGATCCAGCACTGAAACAGCACTCAAAAAGCACCAGGGGCAGAAGGTAAGGAGCTGAATTGATGAGCTTCAGGGTGATGGCTAGAGGGGCAGGGGTCAGGACAGCTCTTTCCTGGGATGGAAGTGCTGGCAGATGCCATTGTTCCTTTGTTGAGCCCTCCACCACACCCAGAGGGCAGGTGCAGGTGGGCAACAAATCTGAACCCTCCATTAACTTGGCTAACACTCTTCACCTCACCTAGGTGATTCCCTAAGACCACAGGCCAAAATTCTATAAGAGATATATAAGAAATAAAGAGAAAGGAATCCAAACAACACTAAAGAACATTATCAACATACAAGAGAGAAAAAAGAGAATAAGAAAGCAAAATAGTAGAATTACAAAAACAGCCAGAAAACAGTTAATAAAATGGCAATAATTACATACCTATTAATAATTAAGTGTAAATGGAATAAATGCTCCAGTCAAAAGACAGGGTGGTTGAATGGATAAATAAAATAAGACCCATAATATACTGCCTACAAGAGATCCATTTCTGATTGAAAGACACACACGGACTGAAAGTAAAGGAATGGGAAAGATATTTCATGCAAATGTAAATGAAAATAAAGCTGGGGAAGCAATATTTATATCAGACAAAATAGACTTTAAAACTAAGGCTGTAACAAGAAACAAAGAAGGGTATTTCATAATGATAAAGAAATTAATCCAACAAGAGACTATAACTCTAGTGAACATCTATGCACTCAACATAGGAGCATCTAAATATATAAAGCAATTACTGACGGACATAAAGGGAGAGATTGACAGTATTATAGTCATAGTAGGGGACTTTTATAACTCATTGACATAAATGGATAGATCATCCAATTGGAAAATCAATAAGGAAAGAACAATGTCCTTAAATGACACATTAGACCAGATGAACTTAAGGCTATACCACGCTCATGAATAGAAGAAATTAACATTGTTAAAATGTCCATACTACTCCAAGCAATCTACAGATTCAATTCAGTCCCTATCAAAATATCAATGGTACTCTTCCCAGAACTATAACGAATAATCCTAAAATTTATATGAAACCACAGAAGTCCCCAAACAACCAAAGCAATCTTGAGAAAGAAGAGCAAAGCTATAGTAATCAAAGCATAAAAACAGACCCATAGAACAATGGAACAGAATAGAGAGCCCAGAAATAAACCCTCACCATATTGGTGAATTAATCTATGAATATACAATGGGGTAAAGATAGTCTCTTCAATAAGTGGTGTTTGGAAAACTGGGTGGACATATGAAAAAGAATGAAACTGGATCACTTTCTTTTATCATATACAAGAATAAACTCAAAATGGATTAAAGTCTAAAATATAAAACTCAAAACCATAAAACTATAAGAAAACATAGTAAATTCTTTCAAATCTCCCCTAGTAATATTTTTTTGGATGTCTCCTATGACAAGGGAAACAAAAGAATATAATAAACAAATAGGAATGCACCTAATTAAAGATTTTTACAGAATGAAGGAAATCATTGACAAAATTAAAAGACAACCAACTGAATGGAAGAAGATATTCACTAATGGTACATGTAACTAAGGGTTAATAGTCAAAATATATAAGGAACTCAAACAACTTAACATCAAAAAAAAAATCCAATAAAAAATGGGCAGAGGATCTGAATAGACATATCTCCATATAGGACATACAGATGGCTAATAGATGTATGAAAAGATGTTCAACATCACTAATCAGGGAAATGCAAATTAAAATCACAAGGAGCTATGATCTCACACCTGTCAGAATGGCTATCATTAATAAATCAACAACCAGGTGTTGGCAAAAATGTGGAGAAAAGGAAACCCTCGTGTACTGTTGGTGGGATTGTAAATTGGTTCAGCCACTATGGAGAATAGTTGTGGAGGTTTCTCAAAAAATTAAAAATGGGACTGCCATATGACCCAGCAATTCCACTTCTGGGTATTTATCTGAAAAAAATCCAAGACACTAATTCAAAAGACATATGTACCCATATATTCATCATAGCTGTATTTAAAATAGCCAAGATATGAAAGTAACCTAAGTGTCCATCAATAAACAAACGGATAAAGAAGTGGTACATATATACAATGGAATTTTACTCAGCCAAAGAATAAAATCTTGCCATTTGTGACAAAATGGATGAACCTAGAGAGTATTATGCTAAGTTAAATAAGATAGAAAAAGACAAATAGATATGATTTCACTTATATGTGGAATCTAAAAAACAAAATAAACAAACAGAACAGAAACAAACTCATAGATACAGAGAACAAATTTATGGTTGTCAAATGAGAGGGGTTTTGGGGAATGGGTAAAAAAAGGAAGGGATTAAGATGTACAAATTGTCAGTTATAACAACAGTAATCGGGGTGTAAAATACGGTTAGGGAATATAGTCAATAATATTGTAATAACTATGTAAGGTATCGGGTACTAGAGTTATCAGAGTAATCACTTCATAAGTTATATAAATGTGTAATAACTATGTTGTACACCTGAAATAAATATTGTATGTCAACTATTTTGGAAAAATTTTTTGAATTAAAAAAAATATATGTTTTGGATAAGTAGCCCTGACTGGCTGTTGCAGTGGATATGTGGGGTGATGTGAAAATTGTTAAGAAAAGGCAAAGATGATGCCTAGTTTTTTGGTCTGAGCAATTGAGTAAATGGTAATGTTGTAAATTGAAATAAAAACTAGAGAAAGTGGAGGTTAATGTGGAAGGAAAAAACAGAATAGTCAAGATGTTGGGTAACTGATCTTGTGTCATGTTACCAAGAATGATAACAGAGATAGTGCAAGAGAGAAAGAGAGTAAGCAGTTGCTTTTATTTAAGGAATAATGTGTTATGAGTAAGCTGTCAGTGATGACATTAAGAAGCAAGCTGAGTGGACAGCAGAGTCCAACTGGACAAAAGTTCTTTGCTGACCTCATTCATTTTCATTCAAAATAAACAACAAAAACTATGAAAACATTTGGATTAAATCTCTGAAATAAAGATCCTGATACCTAAGTAGATGGATTTTTTTTGAAGTGCTCTGTCCACACACTATATAAGTCAAAATACATCTTAGAGAACCCATAATGTATTGGCCTCCTTAGAGTTATTTCAAAGGATCAGTGTTGTTTTATACAGGCACCTTCAGATAGTAAGTAGAATGCTTGAAACAAAATTAAGTTGATCAAGTGAAAAGAGATTGGCTTACATGATATCTAGATGAGGTTCCATTTAATACTCAATTTGACATAATTTTAAGAATATCATTTTAGGGCTAAAAGCATTAGCTATGTAAAAGATGGATGCTACTCTCACCGATTTTATGAAAACATTGTTGATTTCTCCCAGACAAAATATACTCTGAAGCTCTGTGCTAGTAACATCAATCACACCAATTCGATCCTTATCACACCATGTATATGTAATAGCTGTGGATATTAAAATTAAAACCAACTGCTTGACACATCCTGGTTTATGCCTATGTGGTTTAATTTGTATTAACAATGCCCTCTTTGCTTTCAAAATTGTCCTGTTTTAGAAGATAAAGTATATGGTTATGCCAATTAAAAATGATATGTGGATCACTTTGCCAATTAAGACATAGAAGCACACATTAAACAAGGAAACTAAAGCATCTCAAATGCCAAAAAGATAGAGCACTGCAGTAAATTTAATATGATCCTTCTGAACAAACTATTGAACATAACTACTATACCAAAACAGGAGAAAGAAGCTGGAGTAAGGTTGTTCCTTTCTCAGAGATGAAGTAAATTTCCATTTGCCCCATTTACTTATATGCTTGATTTGTGGCAGGCATTGCATGTTAATGATTAAGGCATGGGATTAACATCAGAGACATTTGGGTTTAAATCCAAAAGTTGACACTTCATGGCTGTGTGACATTGGATAAGTCAGTTAACCTCTCTAAGCCTCACTTTCTCATCTGCAAGTTGGGAATAATGGGACCTTCCTTATAAAGTTGCCCACTGTTAGAATTCCCTAAATGAGAAATGATACAAACATCATCATCACCATCACCATCACCATGATTGTTACTGTCGTCATTATGATTATCCCATCCACTCCAAGGTCCCTTGACAATGCTTGGTCAGTTATTCCCCTCTTCTATCTAAATCAATTATTTTCCCTTTATATTTGGTTCTTCAATTATTTCTAATCTAAATACAAAATAACAGAGTAAAACTATATAACTCAACTCTATTGACTTTAGTCATCCTTTACCATCAGCAAAATAACTTTAAGAGACAGTCTTCTTTTACTGTCTCCTTTTCCTCAATTTTCCACCCCATGCAATTTGGTTTCCACCCCTTGCACTAGATTGAAACAGTTCTCTAAAGAGTAACCAAGGACTTGATAACTTTCAAAGTGAATTGCTCATTCTCAGTTTAATCTTATTTGACAATCTGCAATATTTGACACCACTGAACACAGCTTTCTGTTTGAAGCTCCCTTGGGTTCAATGACATCTCCAGATTAGCTCTCTTTATTTCTGGCCCTTAGCTCCTGATCTTAGTTGTGAGATATACATATTCACTTGGATGTTTCATAAATACCAGAACCTAATGGATTTAAAGCCAAGCTCACTTTCATAGGCTTATTCTTTCTGTTACCTATCTAATTAGTGTGGTTTGAGAGGCCCCCATATCATCCTAAATTCCTTTCTTCACAGAACAGCTATAGCCAATTAAATCCCACTAAGTTTTCCTCTTTATTTTTACTAGGATTGACATATGTCAAAATCTCTTTATTTCTCACTTGGACTATTGTATACAATTTCCTAATCTGTATCCCTGCCTCCAGCCTTGTTCCCACTTACATACATTCTCCATGTTACTAACACAGCAATACATCTAAAATGAAAACCTAAACATACATATTACAAACTTAAAATCCTTCAAAATTTCTCACATAAGCCAAATTTCAAAATTCTTGGCATGGTCTACAAAAAGAGCTACCATTGCTCATAGAGTTTTTTTGTTTACATTAGAAAGGGTTGACCTCCCTTGATTTAAAAAAAAAATTACGAATGTTTCTATTGCATAGCTGGTCAATAATATGCTGATTCTTATGACATCAATGGGAGCTACTGCTGTGTGAATCACATTCTCAGCTGGGCCAGAATCTGCCTGGGGAGCTTTCCATGAATATCTACAAACGTTTGCAAATCACTCACCTGTTTCCCCCAACACACCCTGGATGCCAAGGTGCATATGTCTCAGAAACTCTAATATTTCATGCCTGCTCCTGTGCCTTGTCCTGCAGATGAAATGACCATGTCAGATTTGGGGTGGGAGACCAGATCTCCAATAGTGAAAGTTAGGTTAAAGAAACCTTAGTGGATGCCCAGAGTGAGGTTAAGACAGGTCATAGCAGAATGCACGTGTGCAAGTGTGTGTCTGCTTGAATACTTTTCTGAGCTTATATATGGCTAGGTTTCTCTGCTTCAGGTCATTATATGTTCATTGTGTGAATGTGTTCCCTAATACACCTGCATACGATAAATGACCAACAGCCATACAGAGCAGCTCTACGATTCTCCAT
Organism: Eidolon dupreanum; assembly: GCA_028627145.1. NCBI lineage: Eukaryota > Metazoa > Chordata > Mammalia > Chiroptera > Pteropodidae > Eidolon > Eidolon dupreanum. The sequence continues at coordinate 75,446,127 of CM053515.1, forward strand.
GCCTCGGCTCTATCTTTCAATCCATTTTTCATACTACCTGCTGCCTTGATATGTATGGTTTAGTATTATTGAGCTGCTTCTAAATTCAGCTCCTATATTGCATTGTAACTGTCCCTGGTCTTCACTCATGCCTCTCCCATTCTTAGCAATTCCCTCACTACTCTCTTTTACATACTTTAAGTCTTAATTTTAAGGATTAAGCCCAGGAATCTTCAGCTCTAAAATTTTTTTGAAACGCACATATACACACACACTTGACAGAGCAGATCAACCTTGCATTTCCCTTTCCTACATTCCATGTCACCTTGTTCCTATTTCTGCATAATGTTTATTATTTTAGGATTATCTGTTTATGCACACCTCCCCAAACTAGTAGTTTTCATGCTATTTGGATGTCACTCTCAGCCCCTAGATTAGGTTATAGAATTTTACTGGCACCATAGCAGCTTACTTTGTGCCCCCTATCTGTCTTTTGCTCCAAAGGTAACTTATTCCATAGATATGTAACACGAGATTAATTTTGCCTGCTTTTGAATTTCACATACTGGAATCATATTGTGTGTATTATTTTATTTCTGGCTTCCTTCTTTCAACACTGTGAGATTTAGTTAGGTTGTGTTCAATCATTCTCATTGCCATATAGAATTCCACAGTATGATTATGCCATAATTTATTTATCAATTCTACTTTTGATGAACATTTTGTTTGTTACCAATCTTTGGCTATCATAAACAAGATGACTATGACTGTGCTGGTACATGTGCTTTGATAAACATATGTATCTCCTTCCAGTGGGTCTATTCCTAGGAGCTGAATTGCTGGATTAAAGGGTTGCATATGTTGAGTATTTGTAGACGTTGCCAAAACATTTTCCAAAGCAGTAGTACCAACTTATACTTCTACCAACAGTATATGAGAGTTACAGTCTCTCCATATACTAACCCTTATTATTGCAGGTTAATTTTTAAAAAATAGACCTTACTTTTTAGAGCAGTTTGTGTTCACAGCAATACTGAGCAAGAAGTACAGAATTTCTGTACATCCCCTTGCCCAATGCACATTATCACCCAAAGTCCACACAGTCTAGAGTTCATTCTTGGTGTTGCATATTCTAAGGTTTTTTTTTTTTTTTTAATAGGCTTTATTTTTAGAGGAGTTTTAGGTTAATAACAAAACTGAACAGAAGGTACAGATATTTTTCATTAACGACCCCCATAAAACAGCCTCCTTCCCTATCAAAATCCGGCACCAGGCACATGAAAGAAATAATTAACACAGTGAAAAGGAAACCTACAGAATTAAAGAAAATTTTTGGAATGATATATCTGATAAGGGGTCATAATATGCATAGTATATATAAAACACCTATAACTCAATAGCAAAAAATCAAATTACCCAGTTAAATGCCTATTCAAAGGAACTGCATAGACATTTCTCCAAAGAAGACATAAAAATAGCCAATGGGTTTCTGAAAAAATGCTCAACATTACAAATCATCAGGGAAATGCAAATGAAATCTACAATGAGATATCATTGTTAGAATGGCTATTATTAAAAACAAACAAAAGATAATAAATGATTGCCAGAATGTGGATAAAATGTGGATAAAGTGGAACTCTTGTACACTGTTGGTATTGGTGGGAATGTAAAATGGTACAGCCACTGTGAAAAACACTGTGGAGTTTCCTCAAAACATTAAAAATATGATCCAGCAATCCCATTTTATGCTATTTATCCAAAGGAATTAAAATTAGAATCTCAAAATGATATCTGCACTCCACGTTCATTGCAGCATTATTCACAATACAAAATGTGGAAACAACCTAAATGTCCCATCAATGAATTAGTGGGTAAAGAAGATGTGGTACATACCTGCCAGAATACTGTTCAGCCTTAAAAAAGGAAATCCCACCATTTGCAACAACATGGATAAACCTTAAGGACATTATGCTAAGTGAAATAATTCAGCCACGGAAGGAAAAATGCTGCACGATTCCACTTATATGAAGTATCTAAAATAGTTAAATTAATAGAAGCAGAGTGGAATGGTGGATATCAGTATCTGAAGGAAGGAGAAAATGAAAGTTGCTGTTCAAAGGACACAGAATTTCAGTTTTGCAAGATGAATAAATTCTAGAGATCCACTGTACACATCATGCTATAGTTAACAACACTCCCATACACTTAACATATCAAGTGTTGGTTAAGAGGGTAGATCTCATGTAAAGTATAATTATAATAATAACAACTAATAATGATGTCATCCCACATCAGAGTGGTACATCTGTTATAACTAATGTTGTCATTTAATTTCTAATTTTGGTATGCATGTTTCTGTTGTTTACTTTGAATTTTTCTGATGAGGATGTTGAACAACATTTTACGTGTTTACTAGCAATTTGGATATCTTATTTTGTGACATATGTTTGAGTACTTCATTCAAATTGTTAAATGGGTTATAGATATTTTTCGGAATTGATCTGTAGAAGTTATTTGTATTATTTGTATATGAGTCTGTTTGGATAGATGCATTGGGAACATTTTCTCCACCTTCTACATAGTTATCCTATGATTCCAAACATCTGGTTTTCTGCACAATATTTCTGTTAACCTGTGCTTTTTTTGTCTGTCTGTTTTCTACCTCATTTGGTCCTGCATTCTTGTCATGGCTAATAATTCTTTATTGAATGCTGTATACTACATAATACAAAAAATTATAGTGACACTGGATGGTGTTTTTTCTAGGAAAGGTTTAATTTTCTTCTGGAAAATAGAAGAGGAGCCGATCACTTTAATTCCATGAAAGCTGTTCTATTTGTTTTGTGTTTTTTTCCTAGAGCATAGCCCTTCTGAGATTTTAATTGAATGCCTGGGGTGTTTACTGGGGCTCTTTCCCTTGGCAGGCCCTCTATTCCAATTTTTGTCTTTCCAACACTAGGAGACTGCTAAATTCTCTGTTTACACGTCCAGCCTCTTAGCAGTTGTCCTCTGCCTGGTTTCTCTATATCTCATCCCAAGCATGTGCAACCTTGCAGTATATAATCACCTTGGGAAGAAATTGAATGTAAAAATTTAGATTCACTTTTCACTTGTTCCCCTTTCTCCAAGATCTTCTCTTCTAAAATCCTGGCTATCCTGAACTCAATTTTCATCTCCCAGCTTAGTAAAAAAACTGCAATTTCTAGCACCATATATTCTGTTCAGTCTCTATGCCTCATGCTGCAAATCAGTAAATACAAAGGGAAAATATGGAGAAAATTTAACACTCCCCTTATTATGTCAAGTTATCAATTACAAGTCACCTTTCTGGTTTTTAAGGTGAATTATGTCTAATGTTTGTACACATTAAAGACAAAGAAATTTAAAACATAAGGGTTTGATGTTTAAAATTAAAGAACAATCAAATGAAAGTGAAATACTTCTACCTGCTATGCCCTCTCCTTAACTCACTTTGCTAAATTCTCCCCCATCCACACCACTTATTCCACGGCATCTTTTTAGATCCCACCACTGTTGAATAGTCTCCCGGTCCATTATTTATTCTATTTATAGACCCAGCTTATAAGGATGCCTGCCCTGAGCCTTGCACGTTAGAGGCCTATTTCTCGTCTTTTCCATGGTTTGTCCCTCTCCAAGGAGTGTATTTTCCTCATCTTCAAAATCATACTGTAGTCTAGGGTACCTCAGACTACAGAATTTTCTGCCCAAACAGCCCCACAACCATTCCGGTGTTTGTGTGTGCTTTTGATCTGGATCCATTCCAATGAAGGTGCAGAAATGGCTACCAGAGTATGTACCAGTGGGCCCAAAAATTTGGCTAATGGGTGAATGCTTATAGCAAGAGTTAAATACATATTAAATACAGGACACCTAATTAAATTTGAATTTCTGGTAAACAAAATATTATGTGAGACATACCTGTATTGAAATTACATCTGAAATTTATATTTAGCTGGGCACTGCATATTTTTATTCACTAAATCTGATGACTCTACTAGGAAGGGATGTCAGCAAAGATGGTTTTGTAGGACAAGGTGTCTATCATGGGTGTCTAAGGCCTTCATATTACAAGACAGAGACAGGAGTAGAGAAAGAAGTAGAGCAGGTTATGAGCCAGGGAACAGGAACTGAGGAGTCAGGGACCTGGTACAGTTTCTCCCTGGGTATCCATGTTCTGGTGTGAAACTCTGGGAAATCAGAAAACTCTAACTTTGAATTGAGTCCTCCAGGTTGTTATGGAAATATGCCTGTCAAGACAAGAGACTAGAATGTATTTTAATTAACTTGATTTAGACATTTTAAGCATGTAGAATCTAGATATATGGTCTTTAGAACTGCATTTGTATTTTTGCCTAGACACTGGAAGTGTTGGAGGCAAGTCCCTTGTTGCCCCTGCTCTAGCACTTAATCCATATGTACTTATGTGTTAATCTGCAAATTCAGTTGTTTCCTTTACTAAATTGCACAAAAACACTAAGAAGCTTCAGGAAAGAAACACATGCTTCTTTCCCTTCATCGGGATATCTATTACAGATTGAGATGTATTTTATAGATGGAGAAATTGAGGCTAGGCAAATAAAGTAGCTGAGCTTGCCCATCAGATGTTCATAACATGAAAGCAAAGTTGAGAGAATAAAGCTGATCCTAGAGGAATTTCATAGGTCACTTTTGTGTCTCAGTTACTTCATCTGTAAAATCAGAATAGGACTCCTTGTCAGTTATTAGAAAGATTAAATGAGTTAGTATATGTAAAACAATAAGAAAATTACTTGGAACATATTTAGCAGAGACAAATTTTGAATATTTTTTTAGTTTCTGGCCTCGGGGAGTAAGGAGAATCTCCTATACTGGGAAAGCCCTAAACTACCGCATAGCAACTAGTATCAGAAATGCTGATGATTCAAATCCGTTCTTGTCCTTTTTCATGTCTCTTTCTGGGCAAACCCTGGAATTCCTTATCTGTGACTCTTAAAATGGCTGCTTGGTGTTCATTAATATCTCAAAAACATTTTTTTGGTTTTCACTTCTAGAGAGAACTGTCTGAAAGCAAGTTAGAGGCACAAAATCTCCCAGTGATTTTGAAAAAGAAGGAAGTTTGAAAAGTTTGCATCTCAGTAATGCAGCTGAGGAATGCAACAAGGGAGTTAGAAAATAGAAAATATGCTTGCTTTACAGAAAAATCGCTTGCTACCCCAGGCTATGTTCTTGCTTATAATAGCTGTACATGGACAGCCTAATGGGCTTCTTTGTACTTTGACTACAGCAGTTTTCTAAATAGATAAAGCACTTATTTAAGGAGAGAAATGGAAATTACTCTTTAATAGTTCCCAAGAAACACTGATATAAATCACTGGGTGACTGAGCTCTGCCAGGGTCTGAGTGTCCTTGCTTGGCTGGTGTCTAGAGAAACTCAAGCCTTATTTGGTATCTAGTTTTCTGTCAGTCAGGAGGGATCTTTGACCCTGGCAACTGTCTGTCAAATTCCCCAAGGTGATAACTATTTGGCAGATTCTAGTTATTCTGAGAACACCATCCGTGGGGACTTTTCCTTTTCTAAAGGCTGTTGCCCTCCTCACACACAGTACCCTGTTATATGTCCAGCAAAGGAAATGGGGGATTAAAAAGTATAAACAAACAACTCTCTTTACCCTCAAACACCTTGTGGTCTAATTGAAGACACGAAATATTTATTTATACCTATAAGCAATTTCAACTAAAAGTATGAGGTTCAGTGTCAGAAAACAGCATAGAAAGTAATAATAATGATGATAATAATACTACATAACAAAGTCTAACATTTAAAAATTAATGATACACCAGCAACTATTCTAAACATTTGCATGTATTATTTATTTCAAGGAGGAGGATACATTAGTTTCCTATGGCTGCCATAACGAATGATCACAAATGATGTAACTTAAAAAAACAAATATTTATTCTCTGAGAAGGGTAGATATCTGAAATCAAGGACTCAGCAGGGCCCTGATGCTTCTGAAAGCCCAAGGGAAGGACACTTCCTTGCTTCCTCCTAGTTCCTGGTGGCTCCCACTTTCCTTGGTGTTACTTGACTGCATCACTCCAATCTCTGCCTGTGCCATCCTGTGGCCTTCTTCCCTGTATCAATTTGTGTCCTCCCTTCTTATTATAAGGACATCAATCATTGAATTTAGGGCTCATTTTCATCCATCATGACCCTATCTTAAATATTACACCTGTAACGATCCTGTTTGTAAAAAGGATTGGGTTCTGAGGTTTTGGGTAAACATGAATTTTGCAGGGACACTATTCAACCCACTGAAGGTTAGATGAGCCCAATTAAGACAAAAATTATAACATCTCATAGAGATATGGGCCCTGAAAGATGAGTGGCTTTGGACAGAATTTAAACACCCATTCAATAAGCATTTATTGAGCAAATACTTTGTACCAGCCACTGTGCCAGAAGCCAATGGAGTTTCAATACTTAGTCTATGTTAGTATCTGTGAGTCTTGGCTTCACAGCAACAAAAAACAGCAAATTTACAGAAGCTTACATAAGATCAAAGTAAATTTTTTTTCTCTAAGTGAAAGAGGTACAAGAATTGGCTATTCAGGGCAGATATGGTGGCTCCAGAGCTCCATCAGGGATCCTACACCTACTTCTTGGGATTCCCATCCTCAGGTTTGGCTTTCATATTCCATATTCTAAATCACCTCACAGACTTGGATGGCTGAGGAAGCTCCAGTAATCATCTCTATATTTCAGACCAGTTGCAGAAAGGAGCAAGAGATAGACAAGAGTCACCTTTCTGAGTTGAATAAATCTTTCTGGAAGGTCTTTTAATAGAACTTCCTTTTTATAACTTAGTCACACGGTCACACTTAACTGCAAAGGAAGTTAGGTCTGCCACCTTCCTATAAAAAATACAGGATTCTGTTACCAAGAAGAAAGGGGAGAATGGATGTTGAACGCTGCTTTTCAGTTTTGACTTCAAGGAGCTCAAAGTCCATTTGAGGAAGACACTAAGTTATTAGATACATTAATTTCTCTTTGTTCTTATAACAAATTGCCACAAACTTAGTGTCTTAAAACATAAATTTATTATCTTATAGAGAACATAAATTCAAAATGGGTTTCACTGGGCTAAAATCAAGATATTAGCAGGGCTGTATTCCTTCTGGAGGCACTAGGCAAGAATCTATTTCACTGCCTATTTATTTCCTAGAAGCTGCCTACATTCCTTGGCTCATCGTCCCTTTCTTCCATCTTTGCAGCCAGCAAGGTTGGATCTCATTGACCATTCTTCTATAGGCACATCTCCCTCTGACTTTGAACTCAGCTGGGAAAGACTGTCTTTTAAGGATTCATGTGATTAGATTGAGTCTACCTGGATAATCCATATTTTAATCCATCTGCTCACTTAATATAATCACATCTGCAAAGTCTCTTTGCCCATGGAAGGTGACATATTCACAAGTTCCAGGAATCAGAAGATAAACATCTTTGAGGAGGGCCATTATTCAGCCTACCACAATAGATAATTGAAATATAAGATATTTAAAATATCATAAGGTGTAAAGGGGGAGGTAGACAGGGTAAAAGGGGTCAAATATGTGGTAACAGAAAGAAATCAAAGTATGGGCAATATATTTTTTGCCTTACTGTTGAATTGTACACCTGAATCTTGCTTGATTTCATTAACAAATGTCACCATAATAAAATAAATAAAATAAAAAATATAAGATCTAGTGCAAGGTTGATTTTAAAAAAAAAGAAGAAGATGGAGTCTAGCCTCGACAATAAGCATGATTTGTTAGGGGGAAAAGCTTCATGTGCTAAACAGAGGCTTCATAAAAGGATTTAGAAGAACGTTATACTTGAAGAAAAGAAAGAAAAATTGAGTAGACTCTAAAATATCAGCCCTGCCATTGAACATTAACTTGTACACAATGTATACTTAAAAACAACAACAACAACAAAAACCTCAAGTTTTTGGCATCTAAATAATGGATAATAGTTAAAATACCTTGCATTTTTGATGAGCCAGTTGGGTTTGGCCCATCCCTTTTTATTTCTTCTAGATGAGCTTTCCAATCAGTAAAAAGCATACATATCATATATATATATATATGATATATATATATATATCAAGGCCCTGTCAATAGACATAGCCCGTGAACACACAGAGCCCTCGTGAAGGGGACTGAAGTTTTGCCACCCTAAAATATGCCCTTTAGGACACTAATTTCAAGCTGATTATTGAGAAACAAAAGACTCACCCCTTACCTACCTAAAGGACTTCAGATAGAAAAACCTGTTTGAAAGAAGAGAGCATCGCCTGAGCATCATAATTAAACTAAATGTGGCAGACAGGGAGGAATAGAGCCAAGCCTCTTTGTCAGACTTCCCTCTGTGTCCCATTGTTTCTGGGTGGCCCAGCAAGAATTTCCTTACCACATGTTTGGTCTTTCTCATCTACCAGTAAATTTCCTTCCCCCTTCTTTGTTCGAAATGGCATGTAAATCTAAACTGCCCAATGCGTCTTAAAGTCTTATGTTCTTATGGCAGCCCTGCACGTTTATCTGTAATAAATTTTGAACATTTTCTCCTGTTAATCGGTTTCCTGTTAATTTGGCTATTAGCCTAGCTAGAATAACTTCAAAGGTGGGAGGAATATTATTTTTTGTACCTCTATGCTCACCAGGTACACATGGAAAAAATTATAACTGCAACAGGAAATAACTGCATATCTGGCCTATAATACACAGGTGGAATAATCGACTCAGCTATCATTGTTAAAATAGTTTATCTTATTGGTTACAGTATATTCTTAAAAATTCAGCTGCAGGGAGCATTTGTGTGGGGGACAAACTACAAATTCTTTAGTTGATAAGGCCTTGAGAAAAATTATGTGCATTAAATTGCAGTTTGTAAAATCTATGAATTATTTGTTATGCTTTCAGAAAGAATTTTGGTATAATCAAATTTCAGCCATTTTGAAGTTAATATTTCCAAGAGCATCTTTAAAATATGCTGTGCTGGAAACTGTCAGGCTTTAAAGTTTGAGTAGGCTTCCGGAAACAATAGAAATGTTTAAAGAGATTGCATAGGGAAACTGCAGGAAGGCCCAGAAAGAGGCCAAATGCAATGCCTAGAAGAGTAAAAATGGAGTCACCAAATCACCCAGGTGTACTTGTGAACACATATGAAACATCTATTGAGAACTTTGAAAGTCGCTGAGCAGGAATTTGAGTGGAACTAAGACCCATTTATACAGATAGAGTCCATAATCCAGAGGAGTTTGAGCTATCACCTTCAATGTGAAGTCATTTCTATTCTTAGGCTAATACATTATGAGGAAATTAAATATTTGTACACACAAACACTCAAACAATAAATGGCAACAAAACAGCTTCTATCTTCAAAGAATGGTACCTACGATCTTTTGAATGTGCCAGCCAACCTGTTCTTAGCCACCAACCAAGTAAGCTGAGTTTCTTTTATATTTTAAAATAAGGGCCTCAGGGTCAGATATTTCTGCTTCAAATATCAGCTCCTCTATTAGGCACATAAACTTGGGCAAGTTATTAAACTCCTCTAAACCTCAGTGTCCTTATTTTTTAAATGAATATAAGAAGAATATGTCCCTCATAGGGTTCTTGTGAGGATTTAAACAAATAATCCACATAAAAAAACTTAGTAGAGGCTTGAAAGATTTTGAAAAATTAAGACAAAGCTTCCCAAAGAAAGATTACCACCCCCTCCCAATAGAGAGATGGAGAGAAACATAAAAATAAAAAAAATACATTTCTATTTTCATATTTCTGTATTATTTTATTCAACTCAAATACACTTGTCCCCAGCTAGCAACCCTTGGCACTCTAACAGTTCACCACCAAGCTGACACCCGGGAGACTGCACATCTAGAGCTCCGTGAAAAATGTTTCTGCTGTCAATGTAAATGAATATTTACCAGCCAATGTCTGTTGCAGCCCTTTGGCAGGGGGCGTACAGGGGTAAATACTGGTTTTGCTTTCTAAAACTAGAGGCTCTAATTATAAACCAGGAGTCCACATACCTTTAATGAGTAGATTAATTAATTATAAAGCCTCATTAAAAGTCAAGCTACCCATTAGCTTAAGTAGCTATCATATGAACTCTTGATTTATTAGACCTGAAAAATTCGAACAGAATTTTTTCTCTCTCTTTTTTTTTTTTTTTCCAGTTATAGTGAAGTGACTAATTATCAGCTGAGGACAGATTATCCATTTTGGCTCTTGCATGATAGACCATTTGCCAGCCACTGGTCAAGTAGAAGAGAGTGAGTATTTTATTCTTATGATTGGTGTCACACTGTATTCGATATCCTCTCAGTGTTGGGAACTAGAAAATCCTATTACGATAAATCACTTTCACTTTTAATGAATCACTAGCAAACTGGGTACCTTATGATCAATGATTTATTCAAAAAAGTGAGGCCAAGGTCCTTTATGTCTGGATAAGTAAAAAAGCACTTTTGTTTCCAAGACCCAAAAGCCATGTATGCCACAGATGGATTGGAGAGTCCAATGAACTTATAGGCAGTAGAATTCACTACATAAAGGAATGAGTTGAGAGCTGGAAAGAAAATTAAAGCATTGCATGATATGTTCCCTGCCCTCAAAACTATCAGACTTGACCAATTTTGGGGAAAAGACCAGTATGATCTTATATAGCTTCTTATTCTCTCTGTTCTAGGTGAGTGAATTGTGATGGATTACAGAAACAGATATCTTCAAAAATGAAATGGTTCTAGCTGGAAATGGAATTAAGGATTCCCCTTCCCTCCCATAGGAAGAATCTTGAAGGCACACCATTGAGATGATTTTCCTGACTCAAAGAAAGTAGAATTATTAAAAAAAAAAAAACAAAAAACCCTGTGATTCTTTTTGCCATGCTAATATCCAATCACACCTTTTTCTAATCAGTGCCCTAATACCTCTTTTGGTTACTGACCATACATCCCTCAAATTCAGAGACCACCTTTGTTTATACCAGTTGTTCCTGCATAAATATTAATAGTGCCCTTTTAATTCTTAAACATATATTAGTTTGAATAATAAATTAGATGATAATCCTACTTTTAGGGGTCATCATTCTTTAATGGTACTGATGACAAAGAAGCTTCCAGTCCCAGTGCCCTTTTGCCTCTTGATGCCTCATACCATGGCTATATTACAGCAGAGGTAGCCACGAAATACAAGCATAGTTGGTCAGAAAGTCACTCCCAGAACTTTGAATTTTGAGTGAATGACACAAAGGTGATTGGATTCAAAACAGCCAGAGTTGAGGGGATTGATATCATAGGGGTGCTGAGTAGTGGTTTTGACAGTAATTCTCACAGCCTGTCCTCTAGAGTTCACTGTGCTATTGTCTGCTGTTCGCATCTGCTCTTCCAGATGTTAGTACTGAAAGACCCCAATTTCTTCTCCAATCATCATCACTTTTTTTTTTCTGGCTTAAAATGGTTTCTGTTGCTTACAGAAGAGAATCTATAGTTGTAGTATGCTAGAGGAAGCCAAGAAAGAAGTAACCTTTTTTTAGGTGGCCAAATAAACAGAGAATAGATACAAATCCTGTTTTCATAAAATTGATGTTCTATTGTGTGGGAACAGAGAATACCCAAATAAGCAATTTGTATATCATATTAACAGTGATAAGAGTTTTAAACAAGGTGGGGGGAAAGAGGGGGGAGAATTAGAGGGAGGGAGAGAGAGTGGAGAGGAAGGGAGAGAGAGGAGAGGGAGAGGGTGGGAAATTGAGAGGGAGGGAAGGGGCCAGGGGCCAGGGGAGAGAAGGAAGATTGGAAAGCAGAATCCATATTTTTAACACCAAATCACCTAATCCAATCCACAGTTAACTCCACATTTCTTTTGGTCTGTGTTAATTTCTCTCGGCACTGTTTTGTAGTTTTCAGTGTATAGGCCTTGAACACCATTTGTCAAATTTATTCCTATATATTTCATAAGTTTTGATGTTACTGTGAGTTTTCTTCAATTTCAATTTCATTTCTTTATTGTTTGAATACAGACATAAAATTAATGTTTATTTCTGGCACTCTCTAAAAGGGCTCCAAATTATGCCTTCTTTCAGGTGTTCATGGCTTTGTGTGTCAGCTGGTTATAGTAACTCACTTCTAATGAGCAGAATATAAAAATATTAACGGGATATCACTTCCAAGATCACATTTCAAAAAGACTGACTTCCCTCTTGTTCATCCTCTCTTATTCTCTCTTGAAGCCCTAATTTTGAGGGAAACCAGTTGCCACGTTATGAGCTTTATTACATAAAAATTCCCATGGCAAGAGAAAAAAAGGTAACTGTCCAGGTTACATTCAGTAAGGAGCCATAGCCCTCAGTACACCAGCTTCACAAGTATCTGAATCATGCCAACGACCATGTGGAAAAGTCTGGAAGCAGTTCCTCTCCTAACAGAGCCTTCAGATGAGACCATTTTGGCCAACAGCTGGCTGCCTCCTTGTGTGGGATCTTGAGGACAAGTCAACCAGCTAAGTCTTGCCCAGATTACAGACACACTGAATGATTAAATAATAAATCTTTACTGTTTAGGCCACATTTTGAAGTAATGTTATACATTAATAAGTAAATGATATTTAGATATTGGTCTTTTAATCTGTAACTCTGCTAAGGTCACTTATTAGTTCAAGCTATTTTGTAGATTTCTTAAGATTTTTTACCTATGTGATCACATCATTTATGAATATAGACAGGTTTTATTTCTTCCTTTCAGTGTGTATGAACTTTCTTTTTCTTGCTTAATGGACTGGCTAAAGCTAACAATAGAACTTTGGACAAAAGAGGGGAAACGGAACATCCTTGCCTCATTTCTATTATTAAGAGAAAAGTACTGTCATTTACTACTACGTAAGATGATAATTGTAGGTTTTGTGAGGATTCTCTTTCAGATTGAGAGCGTTCCCATATATTCATAATTGGCTAATAGTAGTTTCTATATCATAAATAATGATTTTTTAAAATCATGAAAATCATGAAAATCACGAATGGATCTTGTCCAATGTTTTTAATATATCAATGATCATAGTTTTGTTTTTCTGTTTTTACTATTATAGTGAAAGGATTTGATTGATGGTGGCTTTTGAAGCATGAAATTTTAAAATTCTGATAATTCTAATTTATCTATTTTTTTCTTTTGTTAGTCATGCTTTTGGTGTCATATCTAAGAGTGTTTTGGCAGATCTAAGGTCATGAAGATTTATTCCCACAATTTTTTAAAGAGTTTTATACTTTTTCTTTTATATTTAGGTCTTTGATCCAATTTGAGTTAACTTTTGTATATGTTGTATGGTATGAGTCCAGTTTTAAACTTTTGCATGTAGCTGATTTATAATTTTACTCTGATTAGAGCTAATACTTTTCATTGTTTGAATCTTTTTCATATTATTTTTTTTATGTCAAAATATGGTCTATCTTAGTGAAAGTTCTGTATGCACCTGAAATATGTATTCTATTTCATATGTTTTACCATTTTTTGTTTTTTTGTTTTTGTTTTTTGTCTTTTTTTCTCTTTGTTTTTAAGCTTTGGAAGTTCCTACTGAGCTGTCCTTAAGTGTAGAGTCATTCCTCAGCTGTGTCCAGTCTTCTAATGAACCCATCAAAGCATTCTTCATTTCTGTTAGTTTTTTTATCTTTAGCATTTCTTATACTTGCTTAGTATTTCCAGCTCACTGCTTACACAGCCCATCTGTTCTTGCATACCATCTATTTTATCTACTAGAGCCCTTAGCATATTAATCATAGTTGTTTTAAATTTCCAGTCTGATAATTCCAATATCTCTGCCATGTCTGAGTCTGGTTCTGATGCTTGCTCTGTCTCTTCAAAGTGTGATTTTTTGGCTTTTTACTATGCCTTGTGATTTTTTTTCTTGGTAGCCAAACATCATATACTGGATAAAAGAATCCTAGCAATGATTCCCATGGAGGTTTCTGCTCTGGTAAATTGTGATTCTCTTTATTTACCTGTCTCTCCAATTTTGTTGGGGACAATGGTTTGCAATATGAGCTCATTCCTCTGATGAATCTAAAAATAGTTGATTTTTCAGTTTTTTTTAGCTTTTTACTTGTTAGGACATGCCAGATTAGAAACCAAAAGTTTATTTCATGTATTTTGAAGCTGTTTTTCAGTAAATAAGCATTCAATATTGCTGGTCTTTTGATTATTAGATTTATTTATTAATTTAAACAACAATTTCTTTTTGCTCTGAGACTCACTTTATCCAATGTTAGTATAGTCATTGCAATTTTCTTTTGGACAGTGTTAGCATGGTATATCTTTTCCAAGGTATTTTTTATTTTTACTCTATACATGTCTATATATTTAAAGTAAGTTTCATGTTGAAAGCATGCAGTGAGGTCTCACTTTTTAATCCAATCTTTACTATCACTACATTTAATCAGGTGTTGAGGCAATAACTTTTAAGGTGATTACTGATATGATTGGCTTTTAATCTGCCATCTTGGTTAGTTTTGTTCTATTTCAGTTCTTTAATTTTTCCCTTTTTTGTGATTTTTTGTATCTTTGGATTGAATATTTTTATGATTCTATCTTATCTCCTTTACTGGCTTATTAACTATACTTTTATTAACTTTTTTATTGGTTGCTATTTGGCTTACATTATACATCTTTAATTTACTAGAGCTATTTTAAGTAGTAGTATATAGTTTTATATATATCTCATAAACCTAAAACAGTGTACTTTCATTTGCCCTATTCTGGTCTTTGTGCCAATGTTCTCATGGGTTAACTTACGCATATATTATAAACTTCTTAGAATGTTATTTTAGTTAAAACAATTATAACAAAAATTTTAAATGAGATAAAGGGTTTTATATATTTATCCACATATTTATCATTTCTGTCCTAACATGTGGAGCTACATATTTCATCAGATATGCATTATGTACTTTCTTTTATAATACTTATGGTCTGCTGGTGATGCATTCTTACAGTCTTATATATTTGAAAAACACCTTTATGATTTAGGTATTTGGTTATAGTTATTCACTCAACTTATGTGCCAGTTTATGCCTATATATGAACATGCACATAAATGTTTATACTAGCTTTATTTATAATTATCAAAAACTGGAAACAACCATAGGTGAATGGATAAACAAAGTGCAGTAAATCCTAAAATTGACTACTATTCAACAATAAAAAATGAATGAGCTATCAGCCACAAAAAGACATGAGAAAATCTTAGGTACATATTGCTTGTTGAAAGTAGCCAGTATGAAAAGACTACATATTGCATGATTCCAATTATATAATATTTGAGAAAAGACAAAATTATTATAGAGATTGTAAACACATCAGTGGTTGTTAGGAAGTCATAAGGGAGGTTGAATAGGTGAAGCACAGGACTTTTTAGAATAATAAAACTATTCTCTATGATATTATAATGTTGGATACATAGCACTAAACATTTGTCAAAGCCCATAGAAATTTACAGCAAAAAGAGAAACCTTAATGAATGCAAATTAAAAAAAAAAACTTAGCAAGTTAGGGGATCCCCAGGTAGAATGAAAAATGTTATGAGTTTAATTGTACCACAAATGTATGAAACAATATACCAGAAGAGGGTGGGAGGAAAAAGGGGCTGGCCTAAGTAACTTTAAAAATAAGTAGAATCTGTAAGACTAAAGGCAAAATAAACTGTAATAAGTACTGTACTGTAGTTGCTTTAGGTGTTACCTGTATTGTATGGATTAATAATTATGAAACCATTATACACATGTACTAGAATTGAATAATTAAATAAATAGATGACTGATAGTGGGAACCAGTTTTCTTGCTATCAGAGTGGGAGGTTACAAATAAAAGAAAGCTATAATAATCCATGTGGTAGTAAATTGAAGTTGGAGACAGAACCCCAGTGCCTTAGTCAGTATGAACTCATCTTTAGCTAACTACAGATAGTTGATTACATACAGAAATATTTATAGATATGTGAATATACGCAGTTTAATATACACAGATATATTTCCATGCTGTGTCAGCTGAGAGGGCCTACAAGCAATGACATCTCAGTAGTGACAAGCACACTTGGTACTCATGCTCATATCTTGGTTTCTCATACCATTATCTAATAGAAGAAACCATACTTTTGTTTAAATGGCTGATTCCAGGACTGAGACAGAAAATGTATAATATTAGCCTGGAGAATTTCGTGATATTGTAATAATAGAAAGTAAGGAAATGCTCAAAAAACTAAACAAATCCCTTCAATGCTGAGGCTAAGTCAAAACGACACATGAGCCAAATAAATTTGATCAGTAAAAAAAAAATAATTGCATTAGAGCTCAAAGCGTAAATAAATATCCACAAGTCTGTGCTGATATAAATGGTAGAACATATAAGTAGTCTTTTATATAAGAGTTTGTATTAGTATGCAATAATTCCAAATAATTTTCCCATACAGAACTGCAAATCATTTATGTTAATATTCTGCCTTCAAAGAAGTAAAACATAACTCCCCACTTTTTAAGTATGGGGTAAACATATTGAATTTTTTCCAAAGAATACAGTACAGAATAGAGGAAAAAAGCAACTCTATAATGAAAAAAACCTGATAGAACACTATCTCAACCAGATGTCAAGGTAAACATCAAATTTGATAAATTATGCTAATAGTATATACCCTTGATATGCTGTGATGAATATGGCACTTTATCTCTGTGATATTCCTCTCAAGAACACAGAACCCCAGTGCTTCAGTCTGTTTGGGCAGTTATAACAAAATACCAAAGACTTACAAACAACAGAAAATTTGTTTATGATATTTCTGGAGGCTTGAAAGTCCAAGATCATGGCACTGGTAGATTCAGTGTCTGGTGAGAACCCATTTCCTGATTCATAAATGGCCATCTTTTCATATTATCCTCACATAATAGAATGGGTGAAGGGTCTCTCTTAGGTCTTTTTTATAAGAGCACTGATCCCATTTATGGAAACTCTGCCCTTATGACCTAATCAACTCCCAAAGAACCCATCTCCAAATCATTACTTTGGGAATCAGGCTTCAATATATGAATTTTGTGGAGACATAAACATTCAGTCTATTATAGCCAGTTTAATCATGAAAAAAAAAAACCATTAAACAAATCCTACTTGACATTCTATAAAAATACCTTATGATTACTCAACAATGTCAAAGTCATCAAAAGCACAGAAAGTTTGAGAAACTGTCCCAGCCAGAACAGAAAATGGTAAACACTAAAAAAATCTGAATACAGATTTTTAAAAATATCATTATCAGTTCATTGTGATAAATGTACCATGTTAACATAAGATATTAATAAGGGAAACTGGATGTGATGTATGGGAATTCCTTATACTATAGTTGTAATTTTTATTTAAATCTAAAACTATTATAAAAATTAAAAATTTATTTTAAACAATCTTGATCTCACCTTTATTTTTGAAAGATAGTTTGTTTGGTATAAAATTTTAGTGACAAGTTTTTCTTTCACTACTTTAAGGATTTCACTCCATAGTCTTTTCTTGCTTGTGTTATTTCTGAGAAGTCTGCCATTATTTATAACTTTATTCTTTTGTGTACGTATTGTTCATTTTTCTCTAGGCGTTTATCACTGGTTTTAAACAATTTGATTATGATGTGCCTTGGTCGAGTCACATGAGACCCTTTCTGAATGAAATGGCAGGTATTCATGGTTGAATGTTAACACACAGATTTCTTAAAACTATCAATTTAAGCCTATAAAACAGAGCATGAAATAAGTTAATATGAAGTAAAAAAAGAACCAAATATATTTTCATGCTTATTAGGGCCAACACTTAAAATACTACTATTATTAGACTAGAAGAGAGGTTAAATTATCTGTGATCTTATTTTATAAATAAACTTATGAAGAAGGATGACCAAACAATTTGTTTTAAATCTTACAGGAATTTCATAGTATGAAAATGGAAACTGAGCTTAGTTTCCTATTGGTTACTCATTAGTACTATAGCATCTGTAGGTCAGAACCTACCTTTCTAGCTTTGTGGTTGAATTTGAATCCAGGACCAGATGTGAGTAGCAGACTACTACCTATGTTTGCCTTCCCTAGACTTTTTTTCTATACAACCAGTTTCACATCTATAAGAAAACAGAAAATCAAGGACTTAGAGACTTTGAGTCCTCTTGATGAAGATACATTGGCTCTCAGCCTTCAACTGTTTCCTCTCTGGAGTGACCCTGGTTATGGTATGAACCTCAGCATATGCAGTCATACATATGTAGAGATATGTGGATTCCAGGAGATTTATCCATGTGTCTATATAGATAGCCTTATATACAGCAGATACAAACTGGCTAAAAGGGTAATGCTTAAAAAGCCTTTGAAATTTTAGCAAAATATCTCCTCCTGTCCAGCAAATGGTAAAACCAGATTGGAAGACATGCTGCTCAGTGACCAATTTCGAAGCACACTGCTAAATTCATTTACGTATTTTGAGCACCAGAATCATACACATCTGGGCAAATTCTGAACTCCACCCAAATTTGGTACTTCTTAGGACCAACAAAATTACTAGTAAGATAATACAGTGAAATATCCATTTACTGAATATCTCTGGTCTACAAGATAGCACATTATATCCTTTTGTTGTACACATAAAAATTTCAAGATTAAACAAACTACATCTAATCTATTCACTTAATGGGGGTGGCTAATGGTAAGACACAGAAAACCATGTTTCTGCTCCAAGAGAAATACCAGTTAGAAAGTGATCCTCCTAATTTACTGACTATTTACCCAGATTACACTCAGTATCAGTAAACTGATAATAGCATTTTACAAGAGTGGTACAGATTCACAATTCTTTATCTGCAGTTATGAAATCCAAATGGTTCTGAAAACCAGGTGTTTCACAACTCTTGGTGGCAGAATCTAACTTGAACCAATATTTTAAGCCCTTTTTAAATAAATCTCACTTAATATACCTATTCATCCATGTAGTTGTAGAAATATCAATATTTGATTGTGGGATAATGTAACATGAATTGTCACATTATACACAGTATATGTCCATAAGTTTTTCAAAATCTGAAAAATTCTGAATTTTAAAACACATTTAGGAGTGATGCTGATAATGGAAAAGAGAATGCAGTATGGAAGCAGGGGATTATGAAAACTCTGTACCTTCCTCTCAATTTTCTTGTGAACCTTAAACTGCTCTAAAAAATAAAATAAAATAAAACTACATACAGCCTATTTGATCCCAACAGTTTCAGACAAAGGATTTTGGATCTATGCAACAAATGATTTGAAATCCTTGGGCTCTCCATTTATTTAAGAACAGTTTTAAGGAATGGGAGTATTCAGCAGAAAATATTCAATAAAGTCTACATTAGATTTTTGAAAGTCCACATCATAAAACAAGTTATAATCCAGAGATAATTTATCCTGTCAGCCAAATCCTTTATAATTGTCAAGCTACCAAAAATGTTACTGATAAATTGAGACAAGTCCTAATCACATTTTCAATATTAACTTGCAGTCTCCAATATTAGATGGCTTGTTGTTAAATTAGTTTATTGGCAATCGCTGATGATTTTCAAAGTGGCAAATAGTCACTTGGTAAATTGCTATTTCATTCTTTAGGATGTATAGAGACTGGAGGTGGAATGATCCTGACTAGGAATTATACTTCCTACTTAACCACTTTGACAATGAGACTGTCTCTGATGCAGCATTACAGGCCAGTGCTATGGACCTTGAACGAAGCAAATGAATATCAACCTGTGGTGATGGAGATGACATGTCTCAGAAGGAGCCCCAGCATTCGCAGAAGACAGAAATGGAGAGTAATGACACTGGCATCACTCTGTGAATGAAAAAGAGCCACAGGCTGTCAGGGGAAGACAGGGATTGCTAACTGGGCAGAGCACCCTTCATACTGAATGGAGAAGAGATCTTTGGGGATGAGCCCTCCCTCTCAGACATCTGAGAAAGCTGTGTGCTGTCCTCCAGACACAGAGATTGCATGTCTGTGAAACCTCACTTGTAAAATACAGTTCTAAAGAAGGACTATCACTGAGAAAGTAAACAATTTTCAACATTCACATCAAAACATAAGCTTGTGATAATTTTCAGATCTTCAAATCGTCCTATGTACTGATTTTTAAAATACAGGATGGTTCTTTTTGGAATAGCGGCAGTAAAAAAGATATTATAGGTCTCTACTGAATATCTTTTCCTTGAAGTTTCAAAAGCAATTGCTAGTTTACAAATTAAATTGATTAAATGTGAGTCACTACAATATGGAACATTGGAGTTGATACTTATATTCTCTGGCAGCAGCCCTGTGGATAATGGGTAAAAGTCTTGAGGAAAAACTCCAGTTGTCTAGGAGCTCAGTTTGCCTTGAACACAAAAAGGGCTAGCTGACTACCAGAACAGAATCTAAATTATCTCCACAATGTAAATTACATCTTCAAATAGCCTGACAGTCATCCTTTCTTTTTATTTTTTCTGTTTAGGTATCTTGATTAAATCTTTTATCAATCAAAATCCATAAGACAGCTAGAAACTCCTAGTGATGGCTTCACTATGAGCTGAGTATAAATATGAATTGTCCTCTGTGGTTCCCTGTGTGGACCAGCAATATCAGCATCACCTGGGAAGTCAATAGAATTTCTCAGGCTCCATCCGAGACCTACTGATTCCAGATTTCAGGAGACAGAACCTAGTAATCTATAGTTTAACAAACCCTGCTTCAGTTTGTGAACTATTGGTTTATATTATAAAACTGACTGGAGAATTGTTGGCTGGTTTGGGGTTCTCTCTACATGTTAATCTAAACTGAAGCCACTGTCCACTCATACTATCCTGCATAGAACCTCACCATATGAACAGAAAGTGGGCACTTCATTGAACTTCCTGCCATCTTCCTCAGAACTGACACCATGCCATAATAGTGTCAGGTTTTTTTGTTTTGTTTTGTTTTACTTATTGTTTTTTCCCTCTCCCGTGGGGTAATCTAAGTACCTGAAAATAGTGAAGAGTAGGAAGACTTAATGTAATTAATTTAATCCCTTCTACCACACAAAACAGAGGGAATTCTTTGAGTCCCACAATTTTGTTCTTCAGGAGATGTTCTTGCTGATAGGAGCTGTATCAAAACATAAATCAACACAGAGCCTTCTTTGTTGAGAATGTATTTCTACCATGCTACACTCAAAAATATCTACTGAATTAATGAATACACTTAGAGGTCATTAGTTTACATTGTTATCTCATTGTAGTCTGGACTACACTTCATATAGCACTGCTCAAAAGCACCTATGTATCCCTTATAAAAGAGCCTTCATTCAGAGCTTAATTTGGTTTACTTAGATGTGATTTTAAATCTAGATTGGGCAGAAAAAAAATATAGAGCAGAGCTTCTTGATGGTTGTTACTTGGCATAAAGTTATAGATATAATTAGATAGATAAATCCTTGGTCACTAGAATTGTTCCATGGGGCCTGGAAAGCCCATATATATTGCAGAATTATCATTTCTCTATGTGTTCAGAAATGAAAGTAGTTGAGAAGCACTTGGTTAGAAATATAAGGCTATTCTCAGAAGATAGGCCCAGTGAGGGTGGCCAAGTGGTCAAATGCATGAGTCTGCCTGAAGGGATGTGAAGAGTAGAAGCTGGGTTCCATCAATGTGCAAGAGAGCCCAATATGACACCCTTGGCCTTACAACAGGGTTCTAAGTGAAAAGTCATCAGGCGTGATATTAAGCAAAAGAAACATAAGAAAAAAAAAGAAAAAGAAACATATATATTAGGACCCCAAATGTTGGTCTGGGTATAGTGAGCAGGCGCCAGTGTTCTTTTCTCCGGAAGAAGAGATGTATATACGAGAACTATCTCCCTGTTAATATATATAACCAGGTTTACAAGGAAGCTATGGTTAAAATAATGTACAAAATATTGCTACATAACTGCAAATAGTTTAGAATGACACATACTGCTTTGAGTAAGAGGTAGGGATACTCCTCTGAAAAGGGAGATTCTTGATTTAATCAATAAAGAGGTATGCCCTCCTGAATCTGAAACTATATTGGAGATGCAAGACTTCGGCTATATGAATGACAAACTTAAGAAAAGCCAATGTATCTGGGAAAGTGCTGGAGGGAGAGGGGAAGAAGAAGATTCATCTTCTGAAAGCCACAAAGTCTGGCTCTGGAGGGCAAACTAAGGGGGAATTAAATCTAATTGCTAACTAAATGATTGCAGTCTTTCTAACTCCTGTATTTACATCTGTTTAAGGGTTCATTAGCATTTGCAATAGCATTTTGATAGTTTCAGCCTGTTGTCAACATGCCAAACTAAGGACCACAATATACAAAAAACCTCACCACCTGGGGCCAGCATGGTAGTCAGAGGAAAACAGTGTCACGAAATCTTGAGAAGACAAAATTCAAGAAGGCAGGTGTCATGAAGTGAGTGACTCTGATTTCGTAGATTTTTCATCCTGTGCCCAACCTTGTCTTTTTTAAGTTTCCTCCTATTTTGCAGAGCAACAGTCGCTTATATCTGACAAGGTCCAGAAAACCTGCATACCACAGTGATGAAGGTCAAATCAGCTTTTTGGTTCCAATAAGAAACTAGAATTCAGGGCAAAGGAACTTAGCAAGAAGTTGAATTGTGGTCTTACTCACAAGCAGAGAGCAGGTCAGGTTGCCATGGCTCACCATAAACTCATTCCACAGCAGGTCTATGATTGCTTGATGAATGTCAGACTCTCTAGATGCTGCCTGGTTAGAATGGCTAAGAAGGAAGATTGAACTTGCAGTGAAAGTGAGCAGAAAATAAGAGAGATATCAACTAAAAAGCAAAGCAGCCTTGGACCACTTCATTTCAGAACTAAAAGATCTACACCAAAAGAACCTTAAGACATAACATCAGAGCAGCAAAATAAAACTTTGACAATAATATAACTTCCAAATAAGGATTATAAGATGCAAAAATTGTGAAACTGAAGAAAGGGTATTGTAGGTCAAATGTGGATTTCAAATCAACTTATGCTTTAAAAAATTAAGGCTTAAAATTTTTAAATAAAATATTAAGACTTGGGCTTGGTATATATTGCATGCTATATCAAGAATGTAATATACTTAGGATTAAATATCAATGTGAAATCATGACCTAAAAAAACAATTTTCCCCAACTCTATCAGTGAATCTGCCCAGCAGCACATTTTGAATAGCACCAGCATTCATACATATGCTCATACAGAAATTTGGTCTTTATTTCTATTTTCTACTAAAAGAAACTCAGGGATTCTTGAAGAGCAGTTGTTTCCATATCCTGGTAAGCAGAAAAATTAAGATGATCTTGAAGTATCTTATTATCATCATAATGTAAGAAAAGTATAATTTGAAAGATGTTTGGAGAAGTACCAAAGGGAAATAAAGTCAAATAAATGGACATGCACTGGCCAACTTGGATAAATTCAACATATAATTAATTAGAATAGCTATCTTGGTAAAAAAAAAAAAAAAACCTATTAGCGAAAGTGATTAATAATATATATTCTACAGAAGAAAGAGTAGGGAAGTTTCCAAAAATATATATAGGAAAAGCAGAATGATATGCAACTTAAATGATAAGTATTTACTGTTTACTTTTTGGCTAATACCTAGGTCTATAATCACAGTTATGTAATCTAACTTAAAAGCTTTAAAATAAGTCTTAGACATTAGATCTGAATTATATACAAATGATAGAACCCTGAGCACCGTGTAACCCTGATGAAATAAAATCTAAAAATATATCATTTTAAGAAACAGAAATTTATATGATTGACTGAAACTTAGAAAACCCAATAAAAGTCATTAACTCAAAAGTTTTACTTTAAAGCTAAATTATTTTGGCATATTCAGATATATATAATCAGTCATTTTGAAATCGACCTTGATCTAACATCAGCCAATCATTTGATAAAGAGAATTCTTCTCTTTGGGGGCTGATAAGATTACTTAACACTAAAGTTACACACACACACACACACACACACACACACACACACGGCCTCGATCTGATCGCAATCATCTTTTTGTTTTAGATTTTTGCATGTGTGTTTAAAATTATTATGGATAGCTATGTTTTCTTTTCATTATTTTCTAAATACTTAATGTAGTTTTATAAGATTAATCTATTACTTTATAAAACATATTTCAGTATTCGTGATTAATATAATTGATAGTTGTGTAAGTTGATTTTAAGAGTTAAAAAAAAATTGAACAGACTTGAGATTTTTATTTAGTGGGGTTTAATTTAATGATCAGTGTTTAAATATTGAAGAGAACTTGATTCATTAGCCACACAATTATCATGTTTTAATCATTAAACAACTGTTTACTGAATGTACAACCCCAATTCATTTGTACCATAAATCAAGGTACAAATTGTTTAAGAAGATGCTCCTGGAAACATAAAAAGCCTTTGGGTAGTAAAGAACTCTAAGCAGACCTGAATCATGAAGAATTTACATAGCCTTATGACTTCTGCTTTAAAGGAGACAGGAAAATAGAATATATTTTTTAGAAATATTCCCATAAAAAATGGTAAAACAGATTTTTGGTACTTAAAGGAGTATGTATCAATTATTTGGAAAAATGCATGCACGTGAAACACTTCATTTTCTACCAATATGGGATAAATGGAGTGTTGCTGTACTCGTTGGTTGGTTTATTGAAGACATCCATCATATAATGATGCTTTCTTAATAGATTTGTCTAACTGAAATGATAATTTGTTACTTCTGTGGTAATTTCCAGCTATAGCCTAAATTTCCAGACAATGAAAACCAATTCTCAAAAGCAAGAACTAAGCTTGCTGAGAAAGCAGATACATTTTCCTAGACTTACAGAATCACAGAACTGGAAAAAACTTTAGAAACTATCGTAGCCCAATAACTGTATTTTACAAATAAGCGAACTACCTAAGGAAGTTGAGTAACTTATCCATATTTTTCACAACTGTTTAGTAACAGAAAAACAACTCAATATCTTATGACTCCCAATCTTATGGCTTTTCTCTATCAGAAGTCCTCGTTTTTATTTATATATAGTTGTCATTTTAGTTTAGTAGTTTTTACTTAGCCCTATTGACAAAAAAAAAAGTATACTGTGAGAAAAATCTATTGTGAAAAAGACTGGAAATTTTTAGTAGTAATATGCATACCTTCCTCACAGTTTTCACTCCTGAATTTTATGTTCAAATTTAATTTAAAAAATGATGTGATTATGGTAAAAATAGAATGGCTATAACTATTTATTTCAACCAACACTATGACATCATGCTTCCTCTATGCATTCATGTCTCTGGCATTTGTCATTTGATTTTAGCTCCCCAAATTTCCCATGAGATCTCTAAAAGAAAGGCCTCACTATCCCAAAATTATTTAAGAAACTGAGGCAGGAGAGGCCTCTCTGAGGGGGTTTACAAATTCAAATGTTTGTGGGGCCACTGAATTAAACATAAATGAGTGATATTGCCAGTTGAAAGAAAAAGGAAGTGATGGCACCTTGGATAACAGAAGAGTTTATGTTAATGTAAAATACATTCATATTCCTCCCCCCATCCCCTCCTCTACACACACACACACACACACAGATAGACGGACGGATGGATGGAAGGATAGATGTACTGTTCAGGAAAGGCTAAGGCTATTCTTTTCACTTATAATCTTTATTTTCTGCCATAGAGTGTTTTCAAGTAGCAATTCTCAAATTTTTTGGTCTCAGGAACCCATTACACTCTTAAAAATTACTAAGGATCCCAAAAAGCTTTTGTTTATGTGGGCTATATCTATCAATACTTATCATAGTCGAAATTAAAACTGAGAAACTGCAAAATATTGATAATTGATATATTTAAAATATTTCACATTAACACAAGTAACAGTTTATGAAAAGTAACTACATTTTCCAAAACAAAAACACAATGAGACAAATCATGCTCCTTTAATTTTTTTTGCAAATTTCTTTAAAATTTGGCTTCAGAGAGCTAGATTCTCATATCTATTCTTCATCCAGTCTGTTAGTTTGATTGGCATATATGAAAAAGTTTTGGAGTCACAGTAGTAGTTAGAAAAGGGAAAATGCTTCAAGGCCTCCCCCACCCCAGCAGTCCTCAGAACTTTTGCCCTACAGTAAGAGAGGAAATCAGAACAGAACTTCATGCTGGCTCAGACCAGTTTCAGATACTCATCTAAACTTCTAGAATGGTCCAAATAAAAATAAGAAGTAATTGAACTCCCTGTGTGACTGTTTTTGGCTTCCTGTTTTGGAAACAGGTCTGCTATAGGATTTCATGTTCCTGTAAGAGATCCATATCTACCTTTTGTTTTTCTTTTCTATTATTGGTGCAGTGATAACCTAAAGCCATTGCACATCCTTTGTCATTGTCATTGTCTGTATCAAAGTCTTTATTTACCTATCTACTTATCTTTATCTATATCTATATGTCTGTATCTACATCTATGTAATAAGTGGCTGCAAACAGTATATTTTAAACTAAGATTTTTGCATATATTTAAATATAAAATGCCCTCTAATATGTATGCTGAGCTGTTCATTGGTTGTTAACCCTGCTAAAGTGAAGATGTAACCCAAATAAAGAGTTGAAGAATGACAGTTTAAATACATGTCAGCAGTGAAGGCAAATACAGAATTTGCTCATCAAAATACAACACTCTTTTTAGGAGGATGGAGCAAGTCTACAAATACACGATAGAGTTGGCTACCTTGTTGAAAGCCAGGCACCCTCACAGACTTGCTCTTTCCTTCTGGGATTTATTATGACAATGACAATTATATGATTTCTAGGTCTCAGTCAAGGCTGTAAGCCTTTGTGCAAAGATAAGTTATGAAAAAATTCAAGACTGCTCAGAGATTTCCAAAGATTATTCCATTTCCCTCCTATTCCCAATAGATCATATATGACAGAAAAGTAGAATATTGATCTTTTTCTACTCCCCCCCCACACACTCACAACCCTCAAACTTAGAAAAACTATCTTTTTGTTTTGGGTAGCAATATCAATTTCTTAAAAAAAATGTTTCTAAATGCTACTCTTTAAATTCTGGACAGCAGTGGCTGTTATTTTAAAGGAAAATGTTATCATCAAACTTGTTTACATGAATGAAGTGACACTGTCACGTGAGAAGCATGAGCATCTCTTTACTTTCTTCCTTTCAAGGTTTCAAAGAAAGGTCTATAATATTGCAATTGACTTAAAAAAAAAAAAACCCTGCATTTTCCTAAAAATAGGTGGAATTTAATGGCATCCCTCAATTCACAGACTCTCAGTTCTATAATGTGTATCACACAGAACTGAGGTGAGGTGGCAGGGAAAGCGTTGAGTGTTGAAGGAACTATCTGTATTTTTATTTTTTTTAGCTGACCTAACACTTTATATTATTATTTATCTTTGTTTCTTTGGGCATATCTTCAGAAATGTAAATAACTCATGGATGCATATTTGCAAGCCACAACCAAATGGTGTTATTTGTTATGTCTTAATAAAATATTTTTCAGCAGGTTTGGGTGATAATATGAAACCTGTTCTGCCTATGACCTAGTCTTTCTTTAGCTTTTTATAAAATCTGTGATAATGACCAAGAGAAGATTCAAATCAGATATTTTTTCCCTTAAAGTTTTTATTATTTGGCCTTTAGTCTGTAGAATGATTTTTTTTTTAAACCCAGGGAAAAATTCATACCAGAATTTAATGTCTAAAATTGGTGTCAGTGAGAGACGAATGTTTGTAGGAAGGATAATCAGGGTAGCATCAATTAAAAGGAAGAGTGGATTTTCAGTTTTGTCTGTCTTATAAGCACTAAGTGATTTAAAATAAACTGAAAGTTGAGAATAATCATTAATTCATTCACCAAACAGTTCATTATTGCTGAGCTAAAAATCTATGACCCCATGTAAGTTATTCAAGCTCTTTGAATTTCAACACAAAGGTACGTAAGAATTTTTATGCTACTAATTAAATGTTTGACCTCAGGCAATAATAAAAAGTTGCAAGATGTTTTGTGGTATAATACTGTTAAATTCATTATCTTTGCCTATTCACATATTTTATCTGCCTTTGCCAGATAAAGTATAGGATGTCCAGTTAAATTTGAATTTCTTAAAAACAAAAAATTATTTAGTATAAGTATGTCTCATTCATGAGACATGCAGTATTTTCATTTGCTAAATCTGACAATTCTACAGTTGGAGAAGCTGAGGCTGAAAGAGATAGGCAACTTACCCAATATCACCAGGTTTGGACTCTGTTCTTTTGACTCAAATCCATTCTGGTTTTGTTATACTACCACTGTGCTTGGGCTCCCTGAACCTCAATTTTCTATCTTTTGAAAGCAATAAACAATAAAAGAAATATGGTAGGAGTGGGTCTAAACTAGATACTGTTAAAATGCCTTCCATTTCCAAGTGGCTATGCCCACAGAGATCCTATGAAGGTGATATAAAACAATGTTACACTATTAGAGAGACAGTATCAATCAAGGTTCTTGGTTGTGATCAACAGAATACCTCTTTGCTCACTTAAATCCACCCTTCCCGCAAATGCAAAGATACTAGGTAGTTCACAGAAAATCCAGGGGAGCCAGAGACTCAGGTTT
Organism: Eidolon dupreanum; assembly: GCA_028627145.1. Classification (NCBI taxonomy): domain Eukaryota; kingdom Metazoa; phylum Chordata; class Mammalia; order Chiroptera; family Pteropodidae; genus Eidolon; species Eidolon dupreanum. The sequence continues at coordinate 75,474,825 of CM053515.1, forward strand.
GGAGGCTGCAGGGCCAGGAGCAATCCTCAAATTCACCAGTAGGACTGCCTAGTGAAGAGCACAGTGCCATTGCCACTAGGCACAAGCTCTGTAGCTTACACAGGCAATCCTGAGAATGAAATATCCCATCAGACATGGACTATTGCAGCCTCTGAAAGCTCCATGTCTCTCCGTCGTCCTCTACCATCCTCACCAGGAAGGATTCTGTTCATAGCCTCCTACTCTTATCATTCTTCTTTAAATTGAAATCTTAAATTATAACTCATTGGTGTTGCCTGGGTCACATCCCTATGTGTTAACTGCAAGGGAAATTGGCTTCTACCCTACACAGAAATGATTCATACAGTGGGAAATTCCCCATACACAGAGATGGTATTCAATAAATACTGGAGCAGAGAACGTATGCCACGTGTTGACTTTAGAAACATGTTAAATGTTACACTCTTTGCCAGAATAATGGTATTCGCTGTTAACAAACACACAGCATACTCACATTTTCACCATAAATATGAACCAGCTGCCTTAACCCAAGCTGTTTTAATGATTTTCTTTTCCTCTCAAATACTAACAAAGAGCATATGTATTTTATTGTAGCACCTTGACCCAAAGCACCACCAATAAATGCAAATTACTGTACAACCCATCCAAATAGTGAAAGTTCCAGTGAGTTCCCCATGTGTTCTCCCAGATGCCCAGATTTAATTTCATTGTAGGGTAGGATCATACCTCTCGCAGAAAAGTTCTAGTCAGTTTAAATTTCAAGATTCTATATGAGTTTGCTTCTCAGTTAGGATCTTGAAACACTAAAGTGTTGAAAGTTGCTAATTTTTACTGTAAATGAAGTTTTTGTTTTATAGCCAAGGTCTATAACCTTCTCCATGTAAAGGTTTAAATACTCTACTTGATAGGTTTATTCTGCCCGTAGAACTGAATTGTAAGCGCCATGCATGGGTCATGAGAAGAAAAAAGATATTGCAGACCACAATTTCTGGTTTTATGGAGAACAGAGAAATACTAAAAGGACCAGCAAAGGCTGAATGCCCCTATATAAACTATCCAGCTATCTCATTACTTAAGCTGAACCCATTACCTTCCTGTGGTCTAAACCTACATTCCTCATAAGTCCCTCTCTCCTTAGTGCTGAGGTAAATCTAGGGTCAGTGACATCCTGATTCCTCTGAGGTCTGCAGATTAAATTGGGGCAACTAAACTGACATTTTTAATAAAACATATGTTTTTTGAGTTTTATTTACCTCAAAATGATTTTTGATTCTTAGAAATTCTGAATAAATGAAAAAACTAGTTGGAGCTTAAAAGAACTTACAACTTTCTTTAAAAGGTCTTTACTTTCAGCTTAAAATGTTATGTAGTCCTATACTCTAAAAAGAAAAAAACTTGAATTCCACAGTGTTTAAGGAAAATTCCAAGTTTCCCCTACAGCTTTATTCCATCTATTTCAATTTGGGTGCAACGGTAGAGTACTAGCTTTTGGAGTAAATAAATTTTCTATATGATAAAAGAAGAGAAAACCATGCAGGCTGCCCTAGTTAACGCATTATTTCTTTGATAGCTCTGATTCAGTGGGGGGAATCTTCATCCCGTCCCATATGAATGGTTAAGATAACTGAATTTGTTTTAACAGCTCAAGTTTTCAAATCATGCACCATGAGTCAATACTGCAATACTAACCTCTTTCCCCACCCCCCAAAAAAAGTTTCACATTTTTCCTATTTTCTTTTTCAGGTAAGAAAGTAGAATTCATACTAAATTTTCCTACTAACTCATATTAAGAGATTCTCCCACAATAAGTAAGGACAAGGACATACACATTAAGCGTTTTTACTCCCTAATATAATCTTGACTATTAAACTTTGTTAAAAATAAAAATCTAAATAAGTTTTGAAGGCAAAAGAAGTTACTAGAAAGTAATCACTAGTCTTTAATGTATAAAGGAAAGTTTAGGGGAATTTTTGCTAGTTAGCTAGCAAAAATTTCTTGACAGGAATATGGTGAAAAGACTGTGGTTGTGGGTGGATAGTATCTGTATCAGCAGCCAATGCCTTCCTTCCTGGTGTCTTCTTGAGTCACTCCCCATCCCTGGTCCATTTGTCTGTATAAAGCTTATAATAATCTGACAATTTTGAGGGATGTCTTCATATATTTCACTTGGACACCTTGACAAATGCCTCATCATGAAAAGCATGTATGTAAATTTATTTTCTTGCCAACATATGGCACTTGGTCTTCATTTGTGAAGTCATTTACACTGAAGGAGTAAACTGTTTCCTTTAGTGGCTCTGTATGTGAAACCAAGTAGAGCTTTAGAGAATAAGTGTTCTTATGTAACTCTACGTAACACAGGGAACTACCTACTCAGATATTTTTATAGTTAATGCTTTCCTTGGTTTTGCTACATTTTCAACAAAATATCATAAGTTTCTCAGAAAGCAATTAAAAACACAATTTAATTACTGATACCTGTCAGTGTTCATTTCATTATCACATATGCCAGACATATTTATGAATATGAACATTATTTATCTCAGCAAACCTGTTTCTGTTTAAAGGTCAATCAAGAATAGGAATAAGGTCGCTGCACACTTTAATATGCAGTGACAGCTAACACATCTAACAATGCAGTGCTTAGGCACTAGGGATGGAATTCAAATGCTGGTACAAGCATCCCATTTCTCAAGTTGGGTATCTTATTTGAACTTTTAAGGCCTTACTACTAATGAATTTTCTACATAATTATAACAGTTGGGATATTTTTGTCCAAGTCTTTAAATATTGAATTCGAAATATATTAGTGTCCAGTTGCTTTCCTTTCTTTAAATATGCTAAAGGAAATACTGAGAGCCAATAGATCAATAGTGATAACTATATGCTATGTGACCGCGGGGTACACAGAGGCATTCAGGGGTATGCAGAGGTATATAGTCTGTCTTCTTTACCTAGTACACTCATGAAGGACAGACAAAGGGTGATTGATTTTTTTAACTGCAAAGTAATGATTTTTCTGGGCCTCTCAGTCATTTGTCTAACTATTCTGGCTTGGTGTTTATCATATCACTAGAAGCAGAGGACCTGATTGAATGTGAATTTCTGAAAGCTCCAGAGATTATTAAAGTCCAATTGTCAACCCATAAATCATTCTAAGTTTTTATATTATGTGACTCTGAGGCATCCATGCTACTAATTACAGATTTCCTTCCAAGGCTTTTATGATAACCAAAGTGTAATTCTCAACCCCCTTGTGACTTAGTCTGCCATCTAGGCTACAGAAGAAATTTAAATTTTGTTGGAAGGCTAGCCAAATTATGGTTGGCTGAACCATCTGCTATCTGATCTCCCAATAATTTACAATACTAGCTATATAACTACAATCTGTATATTTTCCCTTGCCTTTTCAATTGTTTCTGAGATTTTTGCCTTTTTATTTTTCCCTAATATATTTGCCAATACAATATCATCTCACTCAAGATAACTATGATTCAATTAAAGAAACATTTACTGTGGCACTAATATATTCCAGGAAATATCTTAAAGTATCACTGTTTAAGAAAAAAAACCTCATAATCAGCTGGAACACAGATAGATACACTGACTATAGGATATTCTGCAAAGTGGAGAGTGCTATAACGGATTAGAGGGATAGAGAACCATGGAAGCTTCCTTAGAAGTATTTAACCCTAAGCTAGAAGATTTACGAATTTCTCTTGGGGTACATGAAATATAAGAGCACTTCAAAGGGAACTTAAGTCAAATATAGAGGAGAGAAAGATGTGTATGGGCGAAACATGGCCAAAACAGAGAGCTTTTTAAGGGAGAAGCTAGAATAAAAGATTGAAAGGGAATTTTGACTAGTTAAAATCAATTCAGACTCTTCTTGGTCCTGTTCTTCTGGAGTCATCCCAGTCCTATATATTCCCACCCCAAAACCATAGTAAGAGTATTATCAGTTCTCAGGATGTCTATTTAACTTTTTTTTTTTGTTTTTTTTTTTACCTTTAAAGAATGTGTTTGTTTTTAAAGTGTCATAGCCAAATTATGTGAACACAGTTCATGAAAAATCTGCTTAGTACAAAATTGGTTTGAGTCCAAAAACATTAGGATTCTATTAAATTAAGGCATCCTCTTTCAAAAAACATTGTTAGCAATGTCATTAACCTTTTTTTAAATTAAGTTTGTTGGGTAACATTGGTTAATATAATTATATAATTATAAGGTATACATTATAATTTGACATGTGTATATTCTATTGTGCATTTCCCACCCAAAGTCCAGTTTCCTTCAGCTACCATATGCTTGATCCCTTTTACCCACTTCACCCTCCCCCTATTCCCTTATATTTGACCCTGTCTACCTCCCCCCTCCCCTTCCCTCTGGTAACCACTAGTCTATAGTCCATGTCCATGAGTCTCCGTTTGTTTGTCCTGCTCATTGTTGCTTTTAGGTTGATATTGCACATATAAGTGATATCTTGTGATTTTCAACTTTTTCTATCTGGCTTATTTCACTTAGCATGATTATCTTGAGGTCCATCTATGCTGTTGCAAATGACAGTATTTCATCTCTTATGGCTGAGTAATATTCCATTGTATATATGCACCACAGCTTCTTTAGCCAATCATCTATCGTGGAACGCTGTGGTTGCTTCCATGTCCTGGCCACTATGAATAATGCTGCTATGAACATCAGGGTGCAAATATCTTTTTGGATATGGATTTTCAAGTCTTTGGGGTAAATACTCAGTAGAGGGATTGCTGGATCATATGGTAGATCAGTTCTTAGATTTTTGTGGAACCTCCATAATGTTTTCTATAGTGGCTGTACCAATTTGCAGTCCCATCAGCAGTGTACGAGGGTTCCTATTTCTCGGCATCCTCTCCAACATTTGTTATTACATGTCCTGTTGATTATAGCTATTCTAACAGTTGTGAGATGGTATCTCATTGTAGTTTTGATTTGCATTTCCCTAATAGCTAGTAATGTTGAGCATCTTTTCATATATTTGTTGGCCATTTGTATGTCCTCTAGGGAGAAGTGTCTGTTCAAGTCCTCTGCCCATTTTTTGATTGGATCATTTGTTTTTTTTTGTTACTGAGTCATATGAGTTCTTTGTATATTTTGGATATGGGGCCCTTATTGGAGGCATTGCTTGCAAATATATTTTCCCATTCGGATGGTTATCTCTTTACCTTGTTGATGGTTTCTTTTGCTGAGCAGAAGCTTTTTAGTTTGATGTGGTCCCATTCATTTATTTTTGCTTTTACTTCCCTTGCTTTTGAGGTCAACTTCATAAAATCCTCTTTAAGCCCAAGGTCCTTGAGTTTAGTTCTCATGTTTTCTTCTATACATTTTGTTTCAGGTCTTATATTCAGGACTTTAATCCATTTTGAGTTAATTTTGGTATGTGGTGATAGGCAACAGTCTAGTTTAATTCTTTTGCAGGTGGCTTTCCAGTCTTCCCAGCACCACTTATTGAAGAGGCTTTCCTTTCTCCACTGTGTATTTTTGATGTTTTTGTCAAAAATTATTTGCCCATATAAATATGGGTTTACTTCTGGACTCTCGGTTCTGTTCCACTGGCCTGTGTGTCTGTTTTGCTGCCAATACCATTCCGTTTTGATTACTGTCGCTTTGTAGTATAATTTGAAATTGGGCAGAGTGATACCTCCAGCCTTGTTCTTTTTTCTCAGGATGGTTTTGGCAATTCGGAGTCTTTTGTGTTTCCATACAAATCTGATGATTTTTTTGTTCTATTTCTTTAAAAAATGCCAGTGGGATTTTGATGGGGATTGCATTAAATCTGTATAATGCTTTAGGTAATATGGTCATTTTAACTATGTTGATTCTTCCAATCCAAGAACACGGAATCTCTTTCCATTTCTTAGGATGTCTATTTAATCTGGTTTTACTGTCTCCATACTAGTGACTTACTTTCTTCATTCTTTCCTTAACCACGATCAAATTTTCCACCATGGGCAGATTGATGTACCTAAGAAGCAAATTTGATCCCTGGAACTCCCACCTGCTCTAGCCCATGTGCACTTGCACGTCATCCATAGTCCTCCATGATTTTTCCAGTTCCATCTTGAGGAAATCTCTAGTTAGCAATCCTTGAAGTCGGCATGCTCTTATACCTCTGTGCTTTAGTGTGTGCTGCATCTCTGTGAGGAACTCTCCTCTAACCCCTGTATTTCCTTGAAAAAAGAAGGTCTCCTTGGGGAGGGATTTTTAGAATATTAGAAACACATAGCTTAGCCTCTCCTTCCTCTCTGCTCCTATAGCACTCTGCATCTACTTCGATGAAAGCATTTATTATATTGATTACAATTATTTTTTGATCCCTCCCTTTACTTTTAGAACCTTGAAAACTAAATAGTTCATCTAGTTCATCATTATCTTACCAGAAACTAGCAATATTTCTTGGTCCACAGCAAAAGGTTAATATATAAACAAATTAATTAATGCTAATATTAAGTCAAAGAGATAATTTCAAAAAGGAAGGACCGAGTCAGGAGTCATTTCATACAGAAAGGTCAAGTAGAATTAGGGTAGAAATTATTAATGATTTTTTCAATAACAATTTTTCAAAAGATTATGGGGTTGAGAAGTAAACTGGTAATAAGGAAATGGCAATAGGAGATGTTCTATTTAATATGTATATCTTGACCATATCTATAAGACCAAAGAGAGGAAGTTAATAGAAAGACAAACTATAACAAAGATGGGATAATTGACAGGTAAATATTCCAATGGAGATAAAGAATAGGACCAAACTACATTTGGAGAGATTTGCCTCATAGACTAGGAATGTTTCTTTTTTTCAGACTGGTGGTAATGAGGTACACTACAAAGTGAAGAAAAAGTTTACAAGTAGAAGAAATGAGATTTGAATATGTAGGCGTTCATGCCTTATATCTTTATTTCATTGCTTGGAACATGGTAACAGTTCAATAAATACTTTCTAAATAAAGGTTCACTATATTTTGAGGGGCTCACTATTGCAATATGAGAACCTAAAAAAATCATAAATGTTTGTAGAATCTAGAGTAGTACATCCAAGTGGTGCCTTGGGTGGAATAAAGTTTAGCTCTCCACAGTATCTATCCTGTATACATATAAAGTTCAAGTAATAATAGTAATAATAATAGATATGGACTAGGAACTGTTTTTCAATCAGGGTAATTATGAAAGTATCTTTGGAAACTTTTGCTGTTTCCTTGAATCCATAATATACAAACTAAATAAGAACAGAATGCTATAATGCAAATACAAATCAAGGCAAGTCTCCTAGTCTCCTTTTCCAAACAGATCATCAACCTTATATTCTTTCTATATAGATGCTAGAGCTGCCCCCTGGATATCCACTATAGGGAATATAGAGAATAAGAGAATAGACTAAAGTGGGGTAAAAAAATTAAAATCAGCAAAGGACCCAGTTGAAGTGGGACATCAACTGGTGATATTTTCAAATTGTCTAGTTTGGGTCTTAATAAGGCCAATGCCAATGGTCTAAAAGATTTGATTGTACTGGTATAAGTAGCTATGGGAATCTCTAAGGGTAAGACAAGAGCCATGGAGGCAGATAGCAGGGTGGGCAGGTGAGGAAATACAGTTAAGTACAATTTATCCTAGTCAAACTGGAAATTAAAGCTTTGTATTTCTTTGGCCAGAATGTCAATGGGCAAGTTACATAATATTTGGAGAGAGGAGAATGGATCTAATGTGTTGTCAGTTAAAGCATTTGTTTGAGTGCATCTGTACCCTCTGATTAGTAGGCAGTTAGTTATTACTATCTACTATTGCTTCTCATGCCATCCAGGCTCAGAAAGACCTCTTATCACAATTATAAATCAAGAAAAGAAAGTATCTGAAGTTAGTTTAGAAAAGCCTGTGGATGCTTTCTCAGCATCCTTTCGTTTTGGTTAGATTTGTCCTAAGTCATGTATTATATCACTCACTCATTCAACAAATATTTATAGAGCTGACAGTCAGTCGCTGTTTCATTGCTGTGTTATAGTAGTAAACAGAGGCAAGATTCCCGTTCTTATAGAACTTAATATTCTAGACTGTGGAAAAGAGATCCTAAATGACTATTCACACGCAACAAAGAAAAACAAGAGATGATTTTTATAAACTAGAAGATAAATTGAAAAAAAGTGAAAATGATAATATGGGGGGTACAAAGGGACTGCTTAGCTTGGGAGGTCAGGTAAGACCTCCCTGAGAAGTTCAAATGCAAGCTGACAGCTGATTGATACCAAAGACCCAGCCATGTGACAATATGCATGTAGAACATTCAGGCAGAGGTAATGGGAGAAAGAGAGATCTCAAGGCAGGAATGAGCCTGCAATGTGGCTGAAGCACAGGAAAGAGCTTGCAAGAATGGTAACATGCTTGGGTCACAGTGGGTGGGGGAGAAAAGAGTGCTAGATAAGGGCAAATGAGAAGACAGGAAACAATTTTCTTTTTTGAAAGGCTATGCAGGCTATGGTCTGAATATATTTCTACCTAAAATGGGAAGCCACTAAAGGGTTTCAGCAGAAGTTTGACATGATTTATTTTATATTTCAAATAGCACTTTAACTTTCACTTCAAGAAAGGATTCAGAGAAGAAATAGGGAGGCTGTTGTTAGGAAGCTATCATAGTAGCCTGATAGAGAGATGATAGTGGCATTGTCGGGGTGTAAATGGAAAGAAGTAGATAAACTCAAGATGTTTTTAGAGGTAGAACTGACAGGACTTGGTCATTGGTTAGATTTGGATATGAAAGAAAATGAGACATCAAAAATCAGTTCTACATTTTTAGTTTGACTATGAATAGATAGAGGTGCAGTTTATCAATGTGGAAGAAGACTTCTCCAGTTCTCCTAAGGTGGAAGATGAGCCCTAAAGTAGAGATAGGGTCCAACCATTCTAAAGACAAAAAGATCTATCTGCGACTCAGAGTACGCAAATTATGATTGTAAACTGAAGCCTTTTCAAAGCTCTTTCTCCAGTGCTTATCTCTTTAGCATGATTAATTTCTAGTGACCTCAACTGGAATTGTCGTGGTCATCTGTGCCTTCTTTTCCGTCAAATATAAAATCCAGTCTGACACACTCAGTCATGTGGATTGTACTTATAAAATGTATCTTAAATATTTATTCTCTTCTATATTGCTACTGACATTGTCCAGGTCAGCTCAAGGTCTTTGATGGGTCATTACTTCATACCCCCCTAACTATGCCTCTAGGTTTTCCCTTCCCTGCCCATTTCTATCAAGCTACAAAGCTGCTACCGTAGTTGTCTTTATAAATCCAAGACTGGATGTATTTGTGAACTTAAGTGGAACAGAAATCACATAAAAATGTGATGACACCCACCTTGTGAGTTAAGACTAAATTCCTGAGCATGTAAGGTAACAGATGTTTCCAAGGGCGTATGATTAAAATGCCATTCTCTGATAAAAGTTTAACTTGCCTGAAAAAGAATGAAAAGATAGGACTTCTACATCTATATGTATATCTTTTTCAATTTAGTGGTATATGTTTGCCAACTGTCCTCCCTTGAGAAGGACTATATATTATGTATTTTGATATCATGTCCTTTAGATCTGTTTAAAGATTTCCAGTCACTGGTCAGAAGATACTTCCTATTAATATATGTCATGTTCAAAGGAGCTTTAAGCATCTGGGACACCAGTAGGGACAGGTTATCTGAGACAATGCCAATAGTTCCTACTGCAGCCATAGCTGATACAAGGGAAACTGACCCCAATCAGTAAAAAGTTCTTCTTCCAAAGAATGCACACAATGCTGGAGAGAATTCTTCATAAGAAATTAAAAGATGCTGTAGAACTCTAGACCACCGTGTGTGTCTATTTCACCTGATGTCCTGTTTTAATAAAACTGTCCTTTGCCAAAGCCTCATAAATAGGCTTACCCATTCAAGGAGTGCTTGGGTGTTCTGGTATTTAAGAAGAGTATATCAAGTACTATAAAATAACTAGTATATTCTTAGTCATAGGGAAGTGGCATCATTTTATTATATTCAATTATATTACATTTTCTTATGAGTCTTTTCGTATGTGGAAGTCCTGACTTTCCAAATTGTTGGTAAATTTGTTTTTAGGGCACAGATGCTGTCAAATATTCATCTATTTTCCATACACATCAGGAGAAAATTCAAGGTATTCTTGAACATTTGTTGAGCTTAAATCAATTGCTTCCAGGGTCAAATAACTTAAACTAATATTAGCTAAAGTCTTATCTGGAATTACCAGAGAGAAAACACCATAAGAATGTGAAAGGATTATCTCTGAGTTATAGTAAGGGTTCCAGTAAGAAGAAGGTGAAAGAAAACATATCAGAGATAAATTTCTCTTACTGGACAATGTAGTAAGGGGTGAGCCTTGGGAAAAGATAAACTGCCTGGTCTTTGAGATGACAAGGCACCAGCAAAGCCTATAAATTATAAGCCCATAAGAAATTATAGAAAAAGCCAGACGAATTTAAGGCAAAATGGATTTTGAGTCTTTATGAATCTGTTCCCAAGTTAACCTCACAAAATTACCCTTAATTTAAAATTTCGCAGTCACACCCACAATGGGTTCACATTAGAGGTGCATTGGGTAATTGCTATTTTTTAGTGTTACATACAATTTAGACCAGATTCAGGCAATACAGTGTAAATTATTTCCCTTGAATCTGACCTTAACCACAAAGTCTAATTATCTAAACTGAGCAGTTAGCAGGGCAGAGAGAACCCATTATCTAAAGCAGGTTTTTGCAAAATGCCAGTTCACTTATTATTTATTGACTAAAAAGCAATCTGACCTTGAATATGAAGTCATTTTCTAAAATTCATCTTGGAATTCAGTAAATCCTCTAGAAACTTAGTGGAAGTTGAGAATATGAGCACCAAACATGTTTCCTAGGCACAGTTTGATATAATGGTGTAGAAAGCATTTTAAAAAAATATTTTTAAAATTTTGCAATTACATTATATTAGTTTCATGTGCACAACAGAGTGATTAGACATTTATATAATTCACGAAGTAATCACCCTGATAAATCTAGTACCCATCTGACAACATACACAGTTATTACAATACTAATGACTATATTCCTCACACCATAGTCCACATCTCCATGACTATTTTGTAGTTATCAATTTGTACCTCTTAATCCCCTTCCTCCTTCACCCATCTCTCCCTGCCCCGCCACCTGAAATGATTAAAATGCTATCTCTATGAGCTTGTTTGTTTTGTTTGTTTGTTTATCCTGTTCGCTGGACTCCAGATGAGTGAAATCATAAGACGTGTCTTAGAAAGCATTTCTTACATTAACATTTTGATGCCAGGAACCACTGCAGAGGTGTATTTGCATTCAGAATGTGCAGTCACAGAAGCAACGTGATCTAAAAGCTTGTCATGTGTTAAATGGCTCACAGTGTTTTGCAGACAACAGGAAGTTTCACTTGCACAAAGTGCTAGAATTAATGCATCAGGGTAAGTGACAAGCTCTTAAGCTGATACATACATCAAGGAATTGAGCTCCTCATAACCAACCTGTCATACTTGATGATATTCTGGGAAAATGCCCCACATACCAATGTGACTTTGTTTATTAAATCTAACTTATTAAATGCAGTCTGCTGCTAAAATTACTCCCATTTTTATATAGGATAATGTTTTTTTTATAAACTATATAATGGAGAATAATTTAAACAACATTAACTATAAAGAATTTGGAGAAAACATTGTTATTGTTTGCATTAAAATGTCATGAGATCAGAGAGGCTTAGAACAACTGATTTGATGGAGGCTTATTTTCTTGCAAGTCCATTTTTTTTGAAGTAGGGTAAACACTGCCTTAAAATATTCTCTCGTAAACAGAACAACTCCATCTTAAGAGTTCCTAATGCAGATATTCTGAAAGAGTTCATTTGGGCTAATGACAAAGAAAGGGGAGAATCATGTGTTCCTGAGGCAGAAGAAATTGCCAATGGCTTGCTCTCTGAGGAATTTATTAAATCCAAAGTGACAGTGTGATCTTGCCAATCTTCGTGAATGTTACATATTTGCACAAGGGCTATATCAGAGACCCCATCACAGTGTGAGCCAACATTAGCAGTAGGTTCAGTGTTCAGTGACTCTTCCAAAGGAATGGAGACTGACTCATGAAAGCTAAGTGCGCTATTACTAATCAGGCATAAAGATTAAATGTTGTGGCAGCATCTGGGTTTGGAAGGTGCAGAGCAACAGGACTGGGTGTGGTCAAATCTTGAACAAGGCAAGTCCAAGGGGAAAGGAGACACACAGTGGAAAGGGCAGAGAGACCAGGAACTATGATGACTAACTAGCTACTCTCTTGAGCCACTTGAGCAGAGTGACTTTAAGCATCATAAATATAGGGAGTCCATACAGTCTATTGCTATGAGAGCAGAGGTTATAACATCAGAACACTAAGCTTTCTCAAGCATTATCTCTATGACCTTGGACATGTTACTTAATTTCTCTAAGCCTCAATTTCTGTACCTGTAAATGAAATAATACTACCAGTTGGAGTTGTAATAAAGAAGTGAATTAGCACTTTATAATGTAAATGGGATATAGCAAGTGAGATATAATATTAACTTTTATAAGCATTGTCCTTGTGTTCCTTATATCACCCTAAATCACAGTGAATTAAGGTAAGATTGATCCCAAGCCTAGGACTGACTCTGACTCTTTGGCCTTAATAAGTACCAGCTATGTTTAGGGGCATGTTGAGTGGCCCAGACAACTGTTAGCTATAAGGTCTTTCTAGGTACAGTGGGTCTCCATATTGGCTGCACTTTGCAGATACCTTGGGCGCTTTATAAAAACTAATTCTGTGGTACAAATTTCAGACATTCTAATATGATAGATGTGGAGGGTAAGCTGGGTATCAGAATTTTTAAAAGCTTCCCAGCCCAGTGAGTTTAATATGCTAGAAAGACTTCTGTCACAATCTGAGAGAATAACCAAGTGAGTGGAACGACATCTGAGAGAAAAAAGATTTTGCTAAAAGAGACTGAGCTATGAATGTAAACAGCAACTGTTTAACCAGTCCTAATTGGGAGATGAAATTAGACTAGACAGTAAATTTCATAGAAAAAAAATGAGCCATGAATGAGCTAGCATATTAATTAGAAAGGTTAAATTTTTTCAATATCCAGTAGGATGGTGACTTATGAGAAAAGTAAAATCAGTTCTGAAAAGTTTAAAACCTGCATTTTATATGAACCCCTGACGACTTGTATATTGAGAGTGGGTAGGGGGAGAGGGAGAGTAATGGGGATGCAGGCAGTGACAGAGACAGAAGGGCAGCAGTCTTGAAAACAGCCTTGTAAATATGTAATTTCTGGGTACACCAAACATTTCAAGTTCTATATTTGATAATTTTTTACTCAAAACCTGAAGGCTCCTGTGAGTTTAGAAGTAAATTTAACAGTGAAGTAGGAAGAAATCTGGAAGTACTTGATGAAGGAGGAAAAAAAACAAAAAGAAGGATATTTAGAAACAATAGCAGCAGCAGCAGTAGCAAGAATGACGGGTCAGTAAACTAAGCAATGAGAAAGCAGTAAAATAAAGAGGTTGAAGGTAGAATGCAAAAATAAACTAAAAATAAAAAATGAAATTAATTTGTTTGAAAGAAGCAGGAGAAAAAGCAGAAAGGAAAGTGAGTAAGTGGCAGTATAGGTAGGAAATCACTTTTGTTTTTGGAAGAGATTCTAATTAGGATGGGAAGTCTGCCTTCTTCTTATTGTGAGGCCCACGGTACTAACATAAGTGTCTTTTCCTTTATTAGTAAGTGTCAGGGGACTTAGCAGCGCATTCCACATGTTCTTGTCTTTGAGTCTCTAACCAGGAGCAATGATGGTGGGAAGACAATAAGCAAGCAAGGGCTGATGGATTAATGCTCCCCGAAGAGCAAGAAGGAGGGCTGAAATTAGGTCTCAGTTTTCAAAGAAGAAAGAATTCTAATTTTCTTAATCTCTGATTTTGGCAGCTGGGACTTGTTCTCCCAATAGATTCTTCTACAGATTTCAGAGCTATAAACTGCACATTGCTAACAACAGCCTTGCTTCCGCAGTTCATCTTACAGCCCCAAGGTCATCTGTGATTTGCATAATTAGCAGTTCTAATTTATTTTTTTTTACTTCAAAAATCGGAGTTGTGGTAAAAATAGAAATATTATAATATTCTTGTTCCTAAAATGGTTTTCATTCTGGTTTGCAATTGTTTTTGGGTACTAGAAAAATGTAATAATTAGGATCTATTATCAAGATGATTGGAACACTGAATCACTATAATGACCTCTGTCTATATAAATCATGGCGGCATGTTCCTATAAATGATAGTTTTATAGCCATTTCTGGAATCTAAATGCAAGGAAACAAAATAATACTATCTTGCTGAGACAGATTTTACCTCCAAGAATATTAAGTGGAATTGTCTTTTCTAGACAATTATAAGCATTTTCCTTCAGAGTAGCAAGTAGAAGGGGATCACATTCAAAGAGGGTCACCAGATGGCAAGGCCCACCCCACCAGATGATCCAGTACCCCTGGCACCTATTGAGAAAGGAGAGGAGGAGCTTTGTACATGGTTTACCAACTTCTCCACTAAATCACCAATTTCTCAAAAACCACAGCTCATTCTCCCTCTCTAGGGATCAAGCAGTAAAAGAGAGATTGTGCAGATATGGGTCCCCTCCCAAATAAATTTTAAAACTACTCCATTCTTTGAAAAATATCCTACTTGTACAATTTTAATGAATTAGGAATGAAATTTATGCTCCCCCCCCCAAAAAAAAAGAGAGATTGTGCAAGGAATGATTTTACTTTATCCTTTTTTAAAGCGTCTGTGCATAGTGAAAGAAGAGTTATTTTTTCTGACTTACTGGCTGCCCTGGTGCTTATTTTAATGCTTTCACTATAGCACTTTCCTTCATAATCTGTATAAAGATGACTTCGCTTTAGTATATTTTTTCTCCAATTTTATTGTGATGAGAAATTTTAAGATCTCCTAGCAACTTTCAAATATACACATATAGTATTGTTAACTAAAATCACGATGCTGTACATTACTTCCCCAGAACCCATGTATTTTGTAATGTGAAGTTCCTTCTCTTTGACTACCTTCACCCAGTTCCCCGACCCTGTGCCTTCCCCCTCTAGCAACCGCAAATCAGATCTGTTTCTATGAGTTTGATTTTTTTAAGATTCCACATATAAGTTAGATCATAAATTATTTGTCTTTCTCTGTCTGGCTTATTTCACTCAGCATAACGCAAATCAAATCAATCAGGAATGCAAATCAAAACCACAATAAGATATCACCTCACACCTGTTAGAATAGCTATCATCGAAAAGACAGGAGATAGCAAATGCTGGTTAGGATGTGGAGAAAAGGGAACCCTGATGCACTGCTGGTGGGACTGTAAATTTGAGCAGCCACTATGGAAAACACTACAGAGGGTCCTCAAAAAATTAAAAATAAAACTACCATATGCTGCAGAAATTCTATTTCTGGGTATACAACTGAAGGAAATGAAATCACTAACCCAAAGCAATATCTGAATTTGTATGTTCATTGCAGGATTATATACAATAGCCAAACAATGGAAACAACCTAAGTGTTCAATGATGGATGTATGGATAAAGAAAATGTTATATATATGTGTACGTATGTATGTATGTTGTGAGCTGCTTAATAACAGGGATACATTCTGAGACATGCATCATTTGGCAATTTCATTGCTGTTTGAACATCATGGAGTGCATTTACACAAACCTAGATGGTACAGCCTACTATACACCTAGGCTATATGGTACACTCTATTGCTCCTAGGCTACAATCCTTCACAGTATGTTACTATACTGAATACTGTGGGAAATCATAACACAATGGTATTTGTATATCTAAACACAGAAAAGATGCAGTAAAAATACAGTATACAATAAAAAATGGTACACTTACCACGGATGGAGCTTGCAAGACTAGAAGTTGCTTTGGGTGAGTCAGTGAGTGAGTGGTGAGTGAATGTGAAGGCCTAGGACATTACTGTATGCTGCTGTGGGCTTTATAAACATTTTAGGCTATGCTAAATTTATAAAACAACACAAGATTAAATCAAGCACAAGAGAAAATGATGCAATCAAGAGACATGGTAAACATGAAATATATGAGGCTTTTGCTAGCGTAACATGGCATACTGTTTTACAGCAAACTTTCTTATAAATAGAAAGAATACACTCTGAATAATGATAAATAGTATAGTAAATACATAAACCAGTAACATAGTTTTTTATTATGTACTGTACATAATTGTATGTACTATACTTTTATATGACTGGCAGTGCATGTTTGTTTATACCAGCATCATTACAAACACGTGAGTAACATATTATGCTATGATATCACCACAACTATGGTGTCACTAGGTAATAGGACTTTTTTAGCTCCATTAAAATCTTATGGGACCACCATCATATATACAGCCAGTTGTTGATGAAGTGATAATGATGTACCATTCAATCATAAAAAAAGAAAGCAATCTTGCCATTACTAACAACATATTTGAAACATGAGGGCATCATGCTAAGTAAAATAAATCAGAGTAAGAAAGACAAATACTGGATGATCCTGTTAGTACATTTGGGGAAGGTGAATGGGAGGAGGGGTCGGGACTGACCACAACGATTCTAAATTCCTGCCATTGCTCTCTGCTTGGCTACAGTTACTTTCTTCACTGCTGGTCACAGACCTAGCACACTTCCAAGCAATACTGGAACAAGCCAGAGTTCTCTTCAGGGCTCATATCCTCAAAGAGGCAGGCCTCATTTTTAGGATGGCCATACAACCTGGTTTTTGCCAGTTGTCATGGCATTTTTATTAACTGTACTTCTGTTCTCTCTATAAAAGTATCCCTGCTTGGAAAACTGCACATTACCTGGTCACCCTATTGATCTTCCTTTGTGTTGCCATCTCTCACTTCTACCTAAAACATTACCACCTGGATCTGTCAAGATAGTCCAGATTTTACTAAATAATTGGAAGAACTTAGAGCAAAGAGTGAGTTAAAGAATTTCAAAATGAAATACAATATGTACAATTTTCTTATAGTCCAAGAGAAAAAAATACTCAATATATTTTTGTTTTTAGGGATCTACGCATGGATGCACCCCAGGTTCCTAATGTTTCCCCCATCCTAAATACCACGCTGAGTTGCTCATAGTGACTGTGTGAGAGCATGTGTGTGTGTGTGTGTGTGTGTGTGTGTGTGTGTGTGTTTATGCACAAGTAGAAGTGGGGTTAGTCTCTGTGAACTCCTCCTACCAAGTTATTCTAAATATACATGCAATCTTTATTAAAATAGCTTGCTTATCAAATGTGATATGCAGACACAACTTTAAGACAGGTTCCCTGGGCTTCACTGCCATGATGAGACCCAGCAGCACAGAAGCCCTGGCCCCTTTCACCTTCCACACCCACTCTCAGAGCACCACGAACACTCCACAGTGTCAGACCCCACACACCTCCTCATAGGAGACAGTCTCGCTCCAGGGTCCATCTTTCTTCTCCCAGAAGTACTCAGTAAATAGACTATTCATGCATTCACAAATCTGATCTAATGTGTTAAAAAAGCACATTTGAGGATGGAGCAGAAAGTACTGTGGAGGCCTTGGCTGAACAGTCCAGCCTGGATTTTTATATGCTAAATCCAGTCTCCTATGAGGGCCTCTTATCAATATGAATTGTCTTTATTGTTTCTCTAAGCATCAAGCAAATAATTGTTCAAATACATCCTTACATACACATACAAATGTATACAAAACCATTCCAAAACAATCATCAGTTCTCAGAAACAGTACAAATTCAAAGGGGGAGAGAAAAATGTATATCTATTACTCAACAACTGGCAAGACCACTGATGTCCACAGTGGAGGTAGCACACTATATAGTTTATGCTGAGTGATATTAGTGGCACTTCCCCATCCTGCTTATTTTCACCATACATCCTATTAAGCCTGTGAAGATTAAGAAACAGATATAAAATATTACAGAATCTCTGAATAGCTTCTCAATTATAACCACAAAGATTCAGTTAAAAAGGTTGATATTTCAATTTGGAAAGACCAGAAAAAAGTGCAGAGTGCCCTCTGACTCCCCAGCCACTGTCTAGAGGAAGGATGATTTCATTTATAGGGCTATAATATTACAACAAAAAAAAGTTTAAAAACCTAATATTTATTTCATTCTCTATTTTCTTTTTTATTTCTGCATTTTCTCTCATTTAAACCAGGCATCCCCAACCCTGGTCCATGGCCTGTTAGGAACTGGCCTGCACAGCAGGAGGTGACAGGTTGGCTAGCAAGGGAAGCTTCATCTGTATTTGCAGCTCCTCCCCTGCACTAGCATCACCACCTCAGCTCCACCTCAGATCATCAGGCATTAGATTCTCATAGGAGCACCTGGTGCTAAAAAGGTTGGGGACCACCGTCCTAGAGTGACCTTTTTAAATTACAAATAAGATCATATACTTGCTCTTCTTGAAATAATTCAGTGACTCCTTCCTTATTGATTCTGTTTGATCCTCACTTTTCTGTTACTTAACAGTTACTTCCTAAGCAGCCACTAGTGATTCTTCCCTGAATGTGTCACACCTGCTTAAGCCTCTGGGCCTTTGTACATGCTATTTCTTTTAAAATGTTTTTCCTTTTGCTATTGAATTGTTAAACCTAAATCATTCTTTGTACTCAACTGGAAAGACTCCACTAGGGTTGACTACTCAGTCTTATGATCCAAAGCTACTTGTAAATAAATATAGCATTATGTAAAGACTACTTAAATGTCTTCTGCCTAAGAGCATGAGTATTTCATTTTTGAATCTTCAGTATCTAGCACAACACCTGGCACCTTGCCATGCTCATTGCCTGTGCTGAACTATATGCGAGTGAATGAGCAAGAAGAAATGGAAACACTCATTTATTTGAACTGGCATATGTCATAGGCATCATTGTAAAAGAAGGCTGGTTGTGAACTGAAAACGCTATGGATACATAAACCTGAAGACTGGAAAGAATGATAAGTACCATATCAGAAAAGAAATGTCAAAATGAATTTTCAGTGCTTATTTTAAATGTACCCAGCCCACTTTATTTCTGGGAGATTTTGCTACTGTGTTTATCGAAAAGCATATGTCTAACAAAGAATGCACAGGGCTGCCATCAGTTACTCTGTGGTGACCTTATAGGAAGCAAGATGTTAGTATGGAAAAACTTACCAATGACCCAAAGGCTATGGTGATCATAATTCATTCATTCAATATTTATCTGAGAACCTAATATATACCATATAAAATCAGTGACTTCCTAGAAAGACTCATATGACTCAGCATATAATTGTATTCATGGCTAAGATTAATACAGTGAAAATATACAAAGCAAAATCAGCAAAGACTAAAGGCACAATGGAAAAAACTTTGAAAGAAACCAGGCAAAAGCTTGCAGGAGTCCTTATTCAGTAGAGTCACACAGGATGTCCTTAACACCTCCAGGAATACATTATGACAATGCATGAGACTGGCTAACCTCTGCGTTATCACCACTCACAAAAGCAGAAATAGTGGGCACACTGTTGAAATGTTACCAAAGGACGGCTACAAGTAAAATAATGTGAAAAGAATACAAAAATCTCACACTGCTATGCAATTCAGATCCCAAAGCTTTATAATTTGTAATTCTAATTCACTTTAAGTCTCAACATTTCTAAGAATCACCTCTGCTTATCCATAATTTTTCTTTGGGAATAAACATGTATAGTTATCTCTCATTGATGCATTTAGTAAATTCTATCCTCTTTTTAGAAGTGACTACATTTAATGTAGTTATTTTTCACATGACTAACTCCTAGGTAACAGATACTATTTGAGTCCACTTAAGGTAACAAATTCTTAACTGCTTTAGCAAGGGTGAGCAAACTATAGCCAGTGGGCCAAATCCAGTTTGTTGTTGTACATAAAGTTTATTGGAACATAATGTGTGTCCATTCATTTATGTATTGTTTATGGCTGTTTTCTTACTCAATGGTAGAGGTGAGTAGTTGTGATAGAGACTATATGGCTTTCAACACCTAAAATATTTACTATCTAGCTCTTTACAAAAGTTTGCCAACACTTCTACCATAGGTTCCAGGCTATAAATTAAGCTTTATTTCTAGAAACCCATTTCATAACACAAAAATACTGTTTAGACCATAGCAACAGACTACAAGAAAAATATTTTAAATGTATTTTTATAAACTTTATTCAATATGTCAAAATTCAATAAGATATAAACATTACAATATAAGAGCTCCCTTTTTTGGTAGCACATTTCTGAATAAGCAGAAAGGGCCTAGGCTTTATAAAAGAAGAGATATTAAATATAAACAATATTTTCTAAAACCGAGTAGCAAGCAAAGCCTTTCCTCATTGTTTCAAGAATTTTCAAGCAGCGTTAAAAATTAATGTTTTCTTCTCAAAATATATTATGACATAACTCCATGTTCATTAATTACCTCATAAAGTTTCAAGATGCCAAATTCCAGTGAGAGATAGTTTCCTCATTGTCTACTTTAACTGTACCTTGGCTAAAATGTGGCAGCAGATTGTCACAGATTTACCCAGTGCTAAGGTTAATACTGCGGGAATTTTATGGACATTATTATGGTGCTGGCTATTATTTTTGGGTTCTCATCAGTAATTATAATTGTCCTAATAAATAGAGGAAAAGTCAAGCCATAGAACCAAAAAGAGGTAATTACTCAGAGGACCCACTGAGAATTGGTTTGCTGGCTGCTGTAACTTTAGCTTTTTAAGGATGCCTGTAAACTAAATTATTCTTGCTAGAGGCAGACTTTCATCACTTCCTTGTATATCCTATTAACTTTCACTGTAATAGTTGTACATCAGAAATGCTGTATCATGAAATAGAGGCTATAGAAAATTCTATCTCTCCTAGAGGATAATTCAGACATTACCCTAACACATTTCTGCCATTGCTCACACTTTAATCTGCCCTACATTTGGGTCTCAGGAGAATGAGATCTCTACAACGATCCTGCCCACACACTTCCACACTGCTGCTCTGGCTTCTCACTGACATATTTGGGTTGGCATTTTTCTATACTGGCTGCACAAGCTTATTGTTTGAATGTGGGGCACAAACAACAGTTTCATTTTACATATTCAGCACCTCTGATCTTGAGCAGGAGCTGAAGTGTTGAGACCTCTTCTTAGGGAGTTGTTATAAGGCATATCATTCCCAGGAGGAGGCCTAACTGTTATTCAAGAAAGGGACAGCCCAGACATGGGGGAAATTACCTTGAAGGTGGCAGTAAAGGATAGAGCCCTAGGGAAACCAGTGAAAGTTTAAATTTTTAAAAACTAAATATATGAATGGTTTCTTTTATTCATAAGTTTAATAATAACAATAACAATAATAATTCCAGGTAAAATAATTTAGATCTTTACTCTGTGTCAGGAATTATATCAATTCATATTTATCATGGGACAGAAAACTATGGTCCATGGACTGGCTACTCCTTTTTGTAAACAAAGTTTTATTGGAACACAGTCACATTCATTCATTTAGGTATTATCTATTATGCTTTTCCTCTACATTGGCAGAGATATAGTAATTGCATCATATACCATATGGTCCACAAAGCCTAAAATATTATCTGGCCCTTTAAAGAAAAAGTTTGCTTGCTCCTGATACAGATTATCTCAATTCTTGTGACCATTCTATAATGTAGATACTACCATTATTCTCAGATAAAAAAGGAAATTGAAATTTAAAAGGTTGGGGACCATTCCCAACGTTACAAAATCAGCAGCAGAGCCCAAGATTTGGAACGTGCTGATGACACTATCCTATGAGGTCTCACAAGGTTTTGTAGTGACCTTAGGCAAATCATTTCACCTCCCTGATGATCACCTCCCACAGCTCTTTCCTGGATGAAGGAAGGCTTTGGGTAAATGGCAGGACTGGTGTTTCCCATTTATAACTTAGTGCATGTCCAACCTGCTTTGTTATCGCACACAGCAAATATAAAGTCAGCGTTTGCTACGAAAGCATGATATCCATTTATGTCAAAGGAAATTTTCCAAATGCCACTCAGGAAAGAGACTTTACAGAAATATCTAGAGTAAAATGAAATCATCACTTTTATAACAAGAAATGATGCCAGAGGCCTGTTCTCTATCATTAAATCACATGAATGCCTTGGTCTCTGCAGTACCATGAACACAATTACTAATTCTAGGACAACAGTTCCCCTCAACACCTATGAAACACAAAACTTAGCCTTGACTATCACGAGATATGTTATAAAAAGACCTTCTGATGTCCTTCTCAGCTAATATCCTTTGATGAGAGCCAGTTTAGTTTCCTAAGTACTCTCTTTACTTTAATAGGCATTCAGGTCACACCACATGTGCTGTTCTGTGGCCCATTGGCTCTGAGGTCCCTTCTCATTCTCTCCCTGCTTTGTTCTACCTCACAGGGGTGCTGACTCCTACAGGCTGTATTTCCTAGGCCCAGCGTAATGGCTGCGGGCTGGGTTCCTCAATGGAAGGCAGTGGGTGGACAGAAGAAAAATGCTTCTCACTCTCTCTCAGTCTCTGCCTTGGGAAGCATCTCTGGTAGTGTTTCTTTTCCATCTAGCTCACTTCCCACCAGAAAGACCGGTCACAATTCCAGCTTCTTTTACCCGACTGACATCAACCCCATGGGCCCTAGTAATTCTTTCTTGCTGTGGCTAATATCTGGTTGCTTCGCTGCTTCTTTTTAGTTTCTTGGTGCTTATGTCACCTGTATAACTAGGTCCCTGTATTAAAGCCCGTTTGATTTAAACGCTTAAAGGGTCTTATGTTTTCCTAGATTTCTCCTAACAAATGCATGGCACCTGGTCAGATTCAAACCATCTACAATTCTATCACAAACAGTAACTTCAAAAGACAAGCCTCTAAGTGTACATGTTTTTCCTGTCTAACCTCAACCCAATCTTGAGGATGAGTCCTATTTCCATCAGTAGCTGAAACACCTCTGACTATTCATATATTATCTAAACCTTTGGATTTAATGAGGTTTTCCAAAGAAGACTCATTAATTGTCATAACTGAAAACATACAAAATCATGGCACATGATATCCACTGTCTCTCTAGGTAGATATGATATATTCATAATAAAACAATTAAGTGATATGATATGATTAAGCATCTAAATGTAAGAGACAATAATGGCAATTATTGCAGTTTAAGAGGAGAGAAATCATTGTAGTTGGGAATAGTTAGGAAAGGTTTCAAGTCATTAGCCAGATCAAAGCTGAATGCCTTGGATGGACAAAGGACAGAAGAAAGGACCTTCCATTTAGGAGTCTATCATACAAAAGAGCACAGTTCAGTCTAGGTCTAAGCTGTTAATTATTTACATGTGAATAAGAAATATGCTGAAGTTGAATACAGTGATTAGATGTTTAATGATTTAATGATGGGCAAAACAGAAAGTGCCCTCTGACCTTACAAAAACAGCATTGTGTAGAGAAAGGAGTACTGGCTTTAGAGTCAGAAATACCTGGGTTTAGATCCTGGCTCTGCCTTTACTGTTGGCATAACTACATATCCTTTTCTTAAGCTGTTAGTTTCTCAGTCTCCTCAAATACAAAATGAAGATGAGAATTCCCTACCTGTTATGAACATGAAATGAAGTAATGTGCATAAAATACACAACAGGTTATTTGATATACCATGGGCACTCAATTAATGATGGTGGGGGTTGTTTTGTTAATCATTTTTTAGTTTCATTTAGTAAGTCAATCAATTAGTCATTCTCTGAGGAGTACTAACCCATACCCTGGTATTCTCCCAGAATTGTTGTGAGGATTAAATGAGAGAATGTAAGTAAAAACATTCAGTAAAACTACCTGGCCCAGAGAAGATGTTTCACTTGTTATTTGTCATCGACATTATCACATATACATGGCCTCCGGGGTGTTATAACAAATATACATAATCTCTGCTCTCAAGGAATACATCATTAAACCCAAGAACTGAGATGGAAAACAGAAAAAAATAATCATGTAACTGTGTGTACTTTGCTCTCAGTAAAGTCCTGTGCTGAAGTCATATCCTCAGAGCAGAGCAGGCTGGACTGGGCAGAGTATCTACCAGGAACTGAGGAGGAAGTCCAAATTAGATTTGGTGGGAAAATTCTTAAGGACCAGTCCTGTTGTCAGGTCTATAGTGTAACCAAGAACTTAGGAGGTCAGGCATGACTCACTATGTGGAAGGCAGGCTGGCTGAGATTGCATTTGTTATATCACTAGGTTTGAGTTTGTATGTAAATGTGGGTAGTACAAGGGCTAGAGATGGGAGTAATGGGCAGAAAATTTAGGGCTCTGGAGACAGTTATTAAAGAATGTTAAAAAAATCTGATTGTAGGGGGTGCTCACAAGTTGACATTCATGCAGACACTTCCAAAATGAAATGGCCTTTCTTGAGGTCTATCTTTGAATGTCCTGTGATCAAACCTCCCTTTCAGGGTGCTAAGACAGGAGCAAAGCAACTACTTGTGAACAAACTTGTGAATGATACCCTAAATAGGAAGACCTCCTCCAGAACCTTCAAGGCTAACCATTAGATGAAGGCATAATGCCTGTTTTTGTTGTGTTAACCTTTCTGAGGACCAAATGGGCTGCATCTCCATTATTGTTAGCTAGCCTTGCCAAGAGAGGAAATTATTTGAGAGTATATCTTGCTCCTTTGTTATTTAACCATACCTAAAAGCTCCTTGAAGTTATAACTACTTTATTTTTTCTTCTTATTAGGCTAATTACCATGACTCAGGTGCTGCAGCTAAGGACAAGATGACACTATTTCAACAAAGGCATGTATTTTTAGGAATTAATTATAATTGAGCCAATCCTTGTTCATAAACAGAACTAGTGATACATGGAACATCAAGATAAAAATATTTTAGAATTCTGTTATATGAAAGATTTAGATCATGTTTTCATAATACTGTAGTATAAATGTAGTGTAAGTGCAGAAAGCTTACATAAAAGTATTTGTTTTTTTCTGTTATTATGGTCATTTTGTTTTATCATTTATAACTGAATCAAATTATGAGTTTTTCCAGGGTGGTACAGAGAATGAACATTAGTCCAGAAGTCACAGAAACAGGCTCTAGTTCTATCTTGTATAACCTACAGATAATTACCACTGGACATTATTTTTTCTTTTAATTTTCATCTATAAAAAGGCAGGATTTGAATAAATGGTCATCAGCTTTTCTAGTCCCCAGTGCTCTAAGAACCCTACCATTGAATAGATCATATCTGAATGCAGTTCTACTACTTAAAATTTATTTCAAAAGTAAATGTAAACACTTAAAAAGTATTTTACTATTCTACCCTATAATCATGTATTCATTAATTCATTCATTCAATGTGTGGGTCATGTAAAAATGTTTTATGAATGCTAATAATGTTTATAGCATTATGCTTAATGTTGTAGGATGTTTTTTTTATTGGAAAAAAATTTAGAGTCAGAGATTTGCATTGTGTGTGAATTCTTTTATTGGCGCCACAATAAAGATACAGATGTAAAATGTATCAACCACTTATAAGAAGTGGAAAAGCCACATAATGATAATGCTTCTGCTCATGTAGAGCCAAGAGATGGGGATCATAATCTTCACTTTGCAGTCAAATATCTCTTACCCTGTCATCAGAAAATATCCTATTAAACATTTTTCCCCTTTTAAACTGTGAACTGCTTTGAGACTATGGTGTTTGCTTTTGAAAATTCAGTATACATGGGGCTCTTTAAAAAGAAAAGTTGGTTAGAAAGATGTTTGTTCTATAACTTGTAGGAGAAGAACAGTCTACTTCACAGGTTCTTGGGGAGATATATATATATCGAACTGTAAGCTCTCAAGCAATTTGCTCATTAATTGAGCATAAGAGAAGAAAAGCTGATGTGATAATCTCTACTAGTAGTATTTTATTTAAAATAAAACATGGCGGTGTGAGAGACGTTCTCAGATATTTCCCCTTGAAACAACAATAAGCTGAACACCTAAAACTCAACAAAAACACCCAAACTGTACACCAACATGTCTGAGCATGAGATTTGCACATAAGAACTACCACAGGTCAGAACCCTGGGTGTTGGGCAGTGAACTGGGAGGAACAAAGAAGCTGCCTCTCGCGCTGGAGCTTTCTTTTGGAGTGGGGAGCAGGTAGAAGGAGCTGTGAGTTCCCTGAACAGCCCTGCCTGAGAGTACTGTGAGCTCCACATGGCTGGTGGCAGTGCCCAATCATCAGGGCAGAAGGTAGAGAAACAGGGATGGCAGAAAAATGGGGATGGCAGAGCAACAATAGTCGATTTTTATCAGCTGCAGTTGCAAAACTGAGGCTGAGCCACAGCCTCCAACCCCCTACTCGAGGGCCCCTCCCCCCATATCCTCCCAGACAGAACTCCGCGGAGCCCCATGGGAATCTGAGCAAATGCTACCAAAACTGTTACTAACATTGACAAGAACTGAGACTGAGGGTAGTGATCATGATTAAACATCTATAAGGGGAAAAAAAACATTATTAACACTTTATATAAAGCAGATATCCAAGAGGCTTAGGCGCCACCTACTGGAAACCAAAAGTAAACACCTTATTTGCAACAGGCTAGGGACCATTATATAATAAATCTTTCGGGGGGGTGGGGGGAAGCAGAACACACTTCCATTAATGCCAAGGTGGAGAAATAGTCCATTAAACACCATGAACAACCAAGGTGACAAGGCAGCTCAGAAAGAAAGAGAAAACTCTCCAGAAATAAGCTAACAGACATAGAAATATGCGACTTAAATGACAGAAAATTCAGGATGGTACTTCTGAAAAAACTCAGGGAGATCCAAAACGAATTAAATCAATAACTTCTGGAATTGAAAAAACAACTAGATGAACAGAATGAGTTCTTTAGCAAGGAGACTGAAACCCTCAAAAAGAACCAAAGAGACTTCTGGAGATAAAGAGCACACTGCAAGAGTTGAAAACTGAAATAACAAGCTTAGGACATAGAGTCGACCAAATGGAGGAAAGGATCAGTGATATCAAAGACAGAAATCTAGAAATAAATCAGAAAGAAGAAGAGAGAAACTGAAGAATGAAATATAATGAAAGAGAAATACAGGAACTATCTGGTACCATCAGGAGAGGAAACATAAAAATAATGGGAATTCTTGAAGGGAAGGAAAAGGAGCAGGGATTAGAAAGCATTTTTAGACAAATAGTTGACGAGAATTCCCCAAATCTAAGGAATGAGCTGGAGCTTGAAATTCAAGCCAATAGAACATCCAATTATCTTAACCCAAAAAGACCTTCACCAAGACATGTCATATTAAAATTATCAAAAGTCAATGACAAAGACAGAATTCTCAGGGCAGCCAGGGAAAAGAAGATGGTAATCTATAAAGGAAAACCCATTAGATTATCGTCGGATTTCTCAGCACAAACCTTATAAGCCAGAAAAGAGTGGAATCAAATATTCAAACTATTAAATGAAAGGAATTACCAGCCAAGGATAATGTATCCAGCTAAGCTCTCCTTTAGATATAAAGGAGAAATAAAGATCTTTCCAGAGATACAAAAATTGAGGAAATTCTCCACTATAAGGCCTGCACTACAGAAATTTTGAAAGAGGTCAGCTTACCTAAAACAAAATGACCAAAAAAAAAAAAAGCATAATTAGGAGCAAGGTGACTAGCAGGCAGATAAAAGCAGAGGAGTGCAACCCTTAGTAGGAACAGGGCATTATAAGCTTAAAATAAGAGATTTGCTATAGCAATATAGTAATGAACGTTCAGCATACATAGGTACAAATTGAGACAACAATGACTGAAAAGGGGAGGAGTCAAAGATACAAATTCGCAAAGGCAGAAGAAAAGGGACGACTGTATATATACAACTATCCTTTTCATATTTGTAATGGTAACCACAGGCCAAAGGTGTAGAACCGAAGTATATAACATAAAACAAGAAGGACCAGAGAGAAAACCCACAAAAAGCAACCAAAATAAACAGAAACAGAAGCAATGGAAACACCGAGTTACCAGAAAGCAAAAGATAAAATGGCTATAGGAAGACTTCATATTTCAATAATCACCCTAAATGTAAATGGACTGAACTCAATAAAAAGGCACAGAGTTGTAGAATGGATCAAAAAACAAAATCCAACTATATGCTGCCTCCAGGAGACACATCTTGGTTCCAAAGACAAATATCTTTCAGAGTGAAAGGGTGGAAAATGATGTTTCAAGCAAATGGCATTCAGAGAAAAGCGGGAGTAGCAGTACTAATATTGGACAAAATAGACTTCAAAATCAAAAAGGTAAAGAAAGATACTGAGGGACACTTCATAATGATAAGGGGAATCATGCACCAAGAGGACATAGCATTTATTAATATCTATGCTCCCAATCAGGGAGTCCCAAAATATGTAAAGCAATTACTAACAGAACTAAAAGGAGAAACAGACCAAAACACTATTATAGTAGGGGACCTAATACCCCGCTGTCAGATATGGACAGATCATCCAAACAGAAAATCAATAAGGAAATAACATCCTTAATTGATACATTAGACCAACTGGACAAAATTGACATTTACAGAGCCTTCCATCCCAAAACAGCTGCTTATACATTTTTCTCTACTGCACATGGAACATTCTCAAGGATTGAGCACATACTGGGACACAGAGATAGCCTCAACAAATATAAGAGGGTTGAAATCATACCAACCATTTTCTCTGACCATAATGCTTTGAATCTAGAGATCAACTGTAAAAAGAAAGCAGAAAGAACCACAAATAAGTGGAGATTAAACATACTACTGAAGAATAACTAGGTCAGAGAAGAAATAGAAATGGAGATCAAGAGATACACAAAAGTGAATGACAATGATAGTACAACACATCAAAACTTTTGGGACATGGAAAAAGCAGTTATAAGAGGAAAGTTCATATCATTATAGGCCTACCTCCAAAAACAAGAATGAACCCAAATAAACAATCTAATCCTTCATCTTAAAAAACTAGAAAAGGAAGAACAAATGAAGCCTAAAGTCAGCAGAAGGAAAAAATAATCAAAATTAGAGCAGAAATAAATGAAATTGAAAGCAAACAAAAAAAATAGAAAAAATAAATGCAAGAAAGCTTGTTCTTTGAGAAGGTTAATAAAATTGATAAATCCCTGGTTAGACTTACTAAAGAAAAATAGGAAAGGACACAAATAAACAAAATCAAGGATGAAAGAGGGGAAATTACTATTGACACCACAGAAATACAAAGGATCATACAAGAATACTATGAAAAAGTATACAACACCAAATTTAATATCCTAGAAGAAATGGACCAGTACTTAGAAAAACAGAATCTTCCTAGACTGAATCAAGAAGATCTGGAAAATCTAAATAGACCAAATAGCAGTATGGAAATTGAAACAATCTTCAAAAACCTACCAAAAAGTAAAAGTCCAAAGTCGGATGGCTTCACCTGCAAATTCTACCAAACATTCAAAGAAGATTTAATACCTAGCCTCCTCAAACTCTTCCAAAAAATTGAAAAGGAGACAATACTTCCCAATTCATTTTATGAGGCCAATATTACCTTGATACCAAAACCTGGTAAAGATAATACAAAAAAAGAAAATTATAGACTAATATCTCTCATGAACCCAGATGCAAAAATCCTAAATAAGATACTAGTAAACTGAATACAGTAACTTATTAAAAAGATTATATACCACAATCAAGTGGGCTTCATCCCAGGGGCACAGGGATGGTTCAACCTACGCAAATCAATTAATGTGATATACCAATAAAATTAAAAAATAAGAATTATATCGTCATATCAATAGATGCAGAAAAAGCTTTCGACAAGATACGGCACCCATTTACGATCAAAACACTTAACAAAATTGATATAGAAGAAAAGTACCTTAACATAATAAAGGCCATATATAACAAGCCCTCAGCCAAGATTATACTTAATGGTGAAAAACTAAAAACCTTTCTTCTAAGATCAGGAACAGGGCAAGGCTGTCCACTATTGCCACTGTTATTCAATATAACACTGGAGGTCCTAGTTAGTGCAATCAGGTAACAGAAAGATATTAAAGGCATCCAAATAGGAAATGAAGAAGTCAAACTGTCACTATTTGTGGATGACATGATTCTCTATACAGAAAACCCTACAGACTCCACAAGAACCACTACTAGAAACAATAAGCTAATACAGTAAAGTTTCTGGATATAAAATCAACATTCGAAAATCTATAGCATTCCTATACTCTAATAACGAGGTGTCAGAAAAAGAGGTGGAAAAAATAATTCCTTTTGCAATTGCAACAACAAAAAATACCTAGGAATAAATCTAGCGACACATGTGAAGGACCTATACAATGAAAACTGTAAGACTCCATTAAAAAAAAAAAAACCTGAAAAAGATACAAAGAAATAGAAAGATATTCCATATTCTTGGATTGGAAGAATCAACATAGTTAAAATGACCATATTTCCTAAAGCATTATACAGATTTAATGCAATCCCCATCAAAATCTCACTGGCATTTTTTAAAGAAATAGAACAAAGAATCATCAGATTTGTATGGAAACACAAAAGACTCCGAATTGCCAAAGCCATCCTGAGAGAAAAGAACGAGGCTGGAGGCATCACTCTGCCTGACTTCAAGTTATACTATAAAGTGACAGTAATCAAAATGGTATGGTATTGTCAGAAAAATAGACACATAGCCCAGTGGAATAGAATCAAGAGTCCAGAAGTAAACCCATATTTATATGGGCAAATAATTTTTGACAAAAACGCCAAAAATACATGGTGGAGAACAGAAAGCCTCTTCAATAAGTGGTCCTGGGAAAACTGGAAAGCCACCTGCAAAAGAATGAAACTAGACTGTTGTCTATCACCACACACCAAAATTAACTCAAAATGGATTAAGGGCCTGAATATAAAACCTGAAACAATAAAATGCATAGGAGAAAACATAGGAATTTGATCTCAGGGGCAAAGGAAGTAAGAGCACAAATAAATGAATGGAACTACATCAACTAAAAAGCTTCTGCTCAGCAAAAGAAACCATCAACAAGGTAAAGAGACAACCATCTGAGCAAATATATTTGCAAGCAACACCTCCAATAAGGGCCTAATATTCAAAATATACAAAGAACTAATATGACTCAATAACAACAACAACAACAAAAAACAATCCAGTCAAAAAATGGACAGAGGACCTGAACAGACACTTCTCCCTAGAGGACATACAAATGGCCAACAAATATATGAAAAAAATGCTCAACATCACTAGCTATTAGGGAAATGCAAATCAAAACCACAATGAGATCTCATCTTACACCTGTTAGAATTGCTCTAATCAACAGGACAAGTAATAACAAATGTTGGAGAGGATGTGGAGAAACAGGAACCCTCATACACTGCTGTTGGGACTGTAATTTGGTATAGCCACTATGGAAAGTGGTATGGAGGTTCCTCAAAAAACTAAGAATTGACCTACCATATGATCCAGCAATTCCTCTACTGGGTATTTATCTCAAAGACTTGAAAACCCATATCTGAAAAGATATTTGCACACCAGTGTTCACAGCAGCATTATTCACAGTGGCCAGGACATGGAAGCAACCGAAGTGTCCTAAGATAGATGACTGGCTAAAGAAGCTGTGGTACATATATACAATGGAATATTACTCAGCCATAAGAGATGAAATACTGCCATTTGCAACAACATGGTTAGACCTTGAAATAATCATACGAAGCGAAATAAGCCAGACAGAAAAGGTTGAAAATCACATGATATCACTTATGTGGGATATAAACCTAAAAGCAACAAATAAACAGGAAAAACAAATAGAGACTCATGGACATGGACAATGGACTAGTGCTTACCAGAAGGGAGGGGGGAGGAGGGGGTAAATAAAAATATGTTGTAAAATTATGTATATGTAGTATGAAAAAATAATAAACTAGCATTTAAAGAAATATACAAAATAAAACATGTTAAAAGATAGGAGATGAAACAAGAAATTCAAAAATAAAAACAAAGTTAGGTACTGATAATTGTTGAAGCTGATTGACAGGTATCTAAGACTCATTAGACCATTTTTTCCCTTACTTTTGCATATGTTGAAAAACTCTCATAGTAAAGAATTAAAAATAGTTATGTTGGACAGGTATTTTTTATGGTGGCGAACATGTTTTGCTCAGTGATGACAGTCCATTCAGGACAGGAATTCTAAAATAGAAAATTCAGTGCCAGTGATATTCAAATATAGGATTAGCTTAGGCCTAGGCACTGCTATATCACATATTGATACCATTTTAATTGAAATGACATACATAGCTAGAGAGGCATGATGATGTCTCATGAGGGCATATGTGGAAACTACCAGGCAATGCAGAAGTTCCAACTGAAACTGTGACATGCTGAATCAGAGCTATCTAGAATGGAGGGAGAAAATGATAAAGAAATGGATTTAGACTCATATTATGGACTTTTAGGTAAGAGACTTCTCTTTGGCCAGTTTTTAATATTCCAAATGGGAAATGAGTGGCCTTGATATCTACTAATAACCAGTACTGAAGTGGTCATCTTGAAGTGAACTAGTGGAGAATCCACGATACACTGAACTTATAAAAAGCTGACTTCTACCTACTCTTTATCCTCCCCACACTCACAATTTTCTTAACATAAATATATGGTCATTATCTTCCCTATGACATACAACATGTAGGAGCCCAGTTATCTGGTACGTTTATGTACAACTCCAAACCTCTCAGCCTTCATTTGAAACACTGCCATTTCAAATAACATGAAAATACTAAGTCCTCACTGATTAATTGGCTTTCTAATGGATTTCAATCTATTCTATGGATCAGGCAAATGTACCAGCTAATTCTTAGAGGGACTCAATAGGGCAGTAGTTCAGAAGATGCTTAGTAAAAAGAAAGTAGGCTCTCACTGTCATTACTCCCTGGGCTCACGATATACCAGGTCTATATCCCTCCAACAGTTACCATTGTATGGCTTTCTCAGCTTTATATCCTTGTTAGAATTATTGTCCTTTTTTGACCCATTTTTCCCTTTAATGTTGCCCATGATCTCCATTTAAAACCATTATTCACCTGGATACAGATAATAGTTATTCAGAGAGACATGTATGATTGACATTAAGCATTATACTCCTCCTATCAACCATGACAACCCATAGAGATAAAAGGTGCTAGAGTCACAATATTTTAGAAAATATTTTCTAATGTCAGATACATGATTTTGAAAAATGGTTTGGCAATCTACACACTAAGAAACAAATGCGCTGAATATTAAGGTGTGAGAGATTGTAAATATATGGAAGAGAGTTGCATGACACCTTATATAACATGGATTGTAACAACAGTTTTCACGTTAGGAAGATTAATTAGGAAGAGAAGAGGTTTTTTCACATGATGGACATTTCAAATGGGACAGAACCCTAAACTCCAGGGAAAAGTATTAAGGGATGCTTGTTCTGCCAATTTCAGGTGGTCTTTTCCATCTCTCATCCCTTTTTCATTGATTCTCCAGTGAGGTTTGATAGTTTTTTTAAAAATTCATTTGAAATGGAAAACATATTGGAACCTCTCATTTTATGCAATTTCATTTTACGATTTCTTAGGAAACAACTTGGAAGTCATGGTTCCTGTTTTGTGATGCCTCTGCTTCTTGAGTCTCCTCACTCACATCTGTCTGGCTCACAGATGACAGAACTATTAGCCTAACATATCCCTTGTATCTGGACACTTCCCTGATCTTCGCTGCCTAACCTCACAATATTTTTGGCCTTCTGTCCTATAGACCTCCATTGTAGGGGCCATTTAACATACACCTCTAGGTCCAGCTCTATCCCAGACTCTAGAACTAAACAAAATCCAAATAAAACATGTTTTTATAAATACTGAAGAAGATTAAAAACATCATCCAACAGGACTAGGTTATTGATTGTATTTGGAGAGTGAAAACAAAGACAAGGTTTGCAGTAGTCTCAGCTTTCTCAATGGGTGGCTGTGTCTTTATATATATAAAACATACACAAGAAATAGCCAAGTAGATAACTGAATATATAGGCCTATATATTCAGGAGAGAAGACTGAATTGAAGATAAAAAAGTGAATGTGATTAGCAAAACTATAAAAGATGAAACCCAGGATTGAATGTTATATGCCAGGGAGAATCTGTTAAGTGAGAAGTGAAGGTCAAAGAAAAAATATAGGAACACATAAAATTAAAACATGGGAAGACAAGAAGACTCCCAAAGATTTAGAAAACAGCCCATAATTCTCCACTGAGACCTAACTTCACATACTCAATTATGTAACTATAATTTCCCAGGTATCTCACATTTTACAATTCACAAAATGAACTCTTGATCTCTCTCACAGGGTTACAAACACCATTTGATTGTTCAAACGAAAATGCTTACTCTGCTTCCAGGCACTCCATACATCCAATCCGTCAGGAAATTCTGCTGCTTCTAACTCCAAAAATGTATCTCACATCCTTAGCTTCCCTTCATGACTACTGTCACCTCCTCAATCCAATTCATCAGCTTCTCTTGCTGCAATAACTTCTTAATAGTTCTTACCACTGGCCTTGGCATATTATAATAGATCATTACTGCCCTGCCTCACATGAGACCTTTTAATACTGTTAAATTTTATATTTAAACTGGACTCCTTCCAAGGATTATAAAAGGTGCTGTGTGATCTGTCCCCTTGCTTTTGTTCCTCAACACGATCTTGTACCACTGTTTTTCTCTCTTATCGTGTAACTGTTTAAGTCAGGGTTCTTCAGAGAAATAGAACCAACAGGATAGATGAATAGATGGATAGATTTATTAGAGAAAATGGCTCACACAATCATAGAGACCAAAAAGTCCCACAATCTGCTGTTTGCAAGCTGCAGAACCAGGAAAGCCTATGGTTTAATTTGTTCTGAGTCTGGAGGACTTAGAACCACGGGAATCAATGGTGTAAGTTCCAGTCTGAGTTTGAAGGCCTGAGAACCAGGAGCACTGATCTCTACAAGAAGAAAATGGAC
This sequence comes from Eidolon dupreanum, assembly GCA_028627145.1. Lineage (NCBI taxonomy): Eukaryota > Metazoa > Chordata > Mammalia > Chiroptera > Pteropodidae > Eidolon > Eidolon dupreanum. The sequence goes on from CM053515.1 coordinate 75,510,051, forward strand.
GTCCCAGCTCTGCCTAGAGAGCAGTTCACCTTTGTTCCACTTTTTGTTCTCTTCAGGCTTTTGATAGAATCGGTGATACCCACATGTATTGGTGAAGGCAGACCTTCTTAGTCTATAGAACTGAATGCTAATCTCTTCTGGAAACACTATTTTCATACCAAATCCTCTGAAGTGATAAAAAAAAATTCATTAAAATATACATAGTCCTATACATAACAGTGCTTACAAATGAGCACCAAACCAGAAACTTTGAGGAAACCCTAAAAGACACAAAGCAGATGTGATGAGCATGGAAAATGAGACCATATCCTAAAATATATGAAGAAATGCCCCAAAGTGGTAAATGCTAGAAATTTACAACACCCCGAGGTCATATAACAACATAATTTGATGGGAAAAACAAAACAAAACAAATTTCAGCAAAGAAGGTCAACCTCTTTGAATCCCTTTCTTCTGTTGGGTACAAAGCAACAATCATGGGACGAACTGTTCTCTAATGGAAAACATGGAATGTTGTGAGCTTGGCAGTACTCTGAAGCAGCCAAAAAGAATAACTGTCAAGTATCTCATTCGTCTATAAATCTCATCTTCTCTCAAAACAGGTCATAGAAAACATCCTGTCTCTTTCCCTAAGCAACCTGAATATCAGAAAAAAATAACTTAATAGGAAATAACCATTAAATGTGAGCACATGGTAAAAAATTAGCATATGAATACATGCCAACCTCATGACAGAGAAAACAAGCTCAAATTTCACTGGTAATAAAAGAGGTATAATTAATATACTCAGAGGATAGAGAGAATATGAAATGCAGGAGACAAAGATAAGCCATTATTTTTAAAGAGAGATTTTGAATAGAAAAATGGAAAACTTAAAGACAATAAATGGGCTAGACAGCATACTGGGAAAAACAAAAGAGCAAATTCACGAGCTAGAAGAGCACATCAAGAAGTTATCTTAGCATGAAGCACAAAGGGACAAAGAGGTGAAAGGCCTGAAAGAGACATTAAGAACAACTGAGAAAAAAATCTAGATCTTCTGCCATCTGTTTAGCAGGAGTTTTAAGAGAAAGCAGTGAGACTAAAAAAGAGCTAATATTTAAACAACAGAATAAAATTTCCCAGAAATGAAGGCAGGAGTATTACGAAAAAATAGTATTACAAATGCTAATTGAATAAAAACAGCACATCTAGAAACAGTGTAGTAATATTTGAGAACATCCAGATAAAGGGAAAAAACAATTTTAAAACTGTTAACAATTAACTAATAAAGAGATTACCTAGAAGAGAATGAGATAAATGTCCCACTCCTCAGCAGCTACGAAAGATTCATGAAGCCAATAAAGCTGTGTTTTCCAAGGGTTAAGAGAAAAGTATAGTTCTTCTTTCCCTCCCTCCCTCCTTCTCTCCTTTCTTCTTCCTATATCTTTTTGTCCTTCTGTATTTTTTATACAATTATTGGAGTGATACTGGTTAATAAAATTATACAGGATTCCAGTGCACAATTCAATAATACGTCATATGTATACTGCATTGTGTGTTCACTATTCCAAATTAGATTTCCTTCTGTCACCATATGTGTGACCCCCTTTACCCTTATCTACCTCCCTCCTCTGGTAACCACTAATCTTCTGCCTGTGTCCATGAGTTTCTGTTTGTTGCTTTCAGTTTTATATCCCACATATAAATGAAATCATATGGTTCTCAACTTTTTCTGACTTATTTCACTTAGCATGATAATCTCAAGATCCATCTACATTGTCGCAAATAGCAGTATTTCATCTTTTCTTATGGCTGGGTAATATTCCATTGTATGTACATACCACATCTTCTTTATCCAGTCATCTACCGAAGGACTCTTGGGTTGTTTCTACATTTGACATCTCAGTTAGCTAACCCTTGTAGGAGAACTGACAATTTACTGGGGAAGACAAATTAATGATTTAAGTATGAAGTCAAAGCTCATAAAATGAAACAAAGGATAAAGAGTGAAGGGAAAACAAAACAAAACAAATAACACAAAAAAATATGGAAGAATAATGGGATCTGCTAATTCCTGGGCTAAATTTGCAATTTGATAAAGGTAACTTTAAGGTGACCTTTAGAAGCACTTAAATCTTTATGTATTTTCATTATTGGCATTGTTTACAGAAGAATCATTAACAAAATACACTGAAAAGGGGAAAAATTTAGGCTGGAACTTCATTTCCAATAAAAAGATGGACTAACTGGACCCGATTAATTCTTTCATCTTGAAACTAAAAAAAAAAGCAGGACAAAATGTACAAAGCAATGATTTCTAAAACATTGACATTGGGCAACTCAGAACAAAAGTGCCTGAGATAGAAGAAACAAATAAAGAGAGCCCAACATTGTTCCACTTATTGCCTTGAGAGTGTTTCCAAGGCACAGAGGAGAGAAGGTGAACCCAAGAGATGCCTGGAACTACCTGACTGAGAAGCAGATGAGAGTTTAAGGAGATCAAGTAGGGTAGAATTCATAGAGCAGTGTAGCAGGAGAAAGCTGTGTGATCAGAGGTTGGCAAACTACAGGTTGGGTACCAAACCCAGCATACGACCTGATTTCATATAGCCCATATCCTAAGAATGATCTCTACATGTTTGAAGACTGTAAAAGGAAAAAAATAAAAAAAATATGTGATAAAGTTTGTACATGGCCTGTAAAGCCTAAAACATTTCTATCTGTTTACAGAAAAGGTCTGTTAACTTCTGGCATTGAGAGAACACCAGAGATATGCAGAGGTCCTTCCCTTAACAATCCTCCAGAGCACTTATGAGGGCTGTGTGTGAGAAGCTTGCTTGAAGCCAGGGAAAGGATTATCCAAAAAGCATTAGAGGAGATTACTAAAAGTTTACACAAGGCCAGGAATAGTGCTGGCTCTCTGAAGCCACTGGAAAACTTCATAGTTCATATAGCATTAGGTAGAGGATGCAAAAGGATTTTGAGTGATCATCAAATATAGAAATCCCACCTGAACTATGTCAGTAAATAGTTAAGAATGGTAGTTATTTTTCATTACTATTATCTCCAATGGACATTCAAAATTTACTGTTCTACTTCCTTTTCCATCATGCATGCCATTTTTATTTCACTGTGTTGTCTACATTTTCACCTCAAGGTCTTCTTTCCTTATGGTTATTTATACTTTTAACCTTCATGCCTTCTGCTTTCTGGTCAGGGTTTCACAGAGTTTCTAAATAAGCCTTCTAGTTCCTGTAATTGTTTTCAAAGTTCAGTTTTGTATTCATAGGTCTCTAAAATTCTTCAGCTGGTGCTATTTTCCTTTATTCTGTAATATTTTTATTGGTCTTATTGATTCAATTCTTTTTACTGATCTTTGATAAGGATAGTTCTATTCAGACCTTGTAATTGGACTCCTACATTACTACATAGATATGAAAATAAACTCTCACATCATCTTTATTCTACTTACAGAGGATAATCTTAAAATTCTGAACCTAAAGATGCATTATGACCAGAGACAGGGAAAAGAGCATTATTTCAAAGCTTCATCTATTTATCTATATAACCAGAGGACACGTGGCCAAAGGCAGAAAATGTTGAAATTTAAAATAGGCTTGTTAAAGTCTTGCATTTCATGAGCACCCACAGATCTCTGGGCATAGTACAAAGGCAGAGAATGACAAGAGGCATAGTTTCATAAAACTTTATCACTTTTGTGAGTAAAAGTGTAGGCAAATTTTGATAAATTTAGAGAAATATTTTTTTCTTAATATTGGTCTAGATAGTGCTATTTTTAAGATTTGTCCTTGAGAAGTGTGTGTGTGTGTGTGTGTGTGTGTGTGTGTGTGTAAGTATTTATACATGCAGTTGCAGTAAGATCTGTGTTTTAGACATTTATTATCTGATAAACATTATATGCTAAATAGCATAGCTGCACTTGGTGAATCTCAAGGGACTTTAGATGACATAGCCTCCTTGAAATATCCCACAGGTGCTCCTCCACTTTCCATGGATTCTTACTACGCCAATGCTCGTTTTGGAAAATGACCTGCCAGATGTTATTATATCTAAAGCTTTGCATTTGTGATAGTACATGTGCCCAAGATCTATGGACAAGTTATTAGAAGGTAATGAAGATTGGCCCTGAAGAAGTTTGAAGAAAGAAGTGATTGGGAACATAAAGACAGATACTAACACCTGTGTGCATCTATGCAGGGCTGTGCTGTCATGCTGTGTTTAACATATTTTGTGCTTTTCTCCTTGTCATAAAACTAAAACCTTCCCTTCCATCTTGTATTTTATTCATTTGGTTTACTTTCAGTCCTGCAACAGAATTTAATATACTTACTCCTTTATATGCAGAAATTGTTAAAAATTAAATAGCAGAATAGGAAACATATGACTTGTCTGACTATTAGCATCTGCTGAGAGGTTCATTTACAGATACAAGCACTGTACCAAGTTCAGGTGTTGTATGTGGTGACTTGCAATAAAATTAGAAGTACTCTATAGCAAGTTTTTCAGTAGAGGCATAGGTAATATAGAGAGCCATCACATAAGCAACAAGGCCCCACTTCCATAAATATACTAAAATTGGGTAACCATTTGACGTAAGGTGGAGGAGTTGGAAGAGCTGGTACACGATGTCTGGAAAGAGTCTCTTGTGCATGTCCCAATTCCCTGTCCTGTGGGATGCTAATGCTAATCTATTTTCTATAACATGATAAGAAGACAAGTTTATGAGTACTAGAATTTATTTGAATAATCTGTTAATACCTAGTGTGGCTTTGCTGAATCAATATGGGATCTTCTCCTGTTCCTAATGAATGGCTTTCTAACAATCTCAATATACCAGAATATATAATCCCCAGAAAGTAAAATCCACAAGAATGTCCTCTTTCCAAGGTCTTCTACTCTAGCTATGACAAGTCCTAACTAGAAAGAATGACACATACCAACCTGCAAGGGCACAAATAGGTCCCTACATCCAAATATTTGCCTACTTCTTTTCTGAACATATTATTATCCAAAAGGTCATAAGTATAGAAAAAGGCTAATCTGGTTATGATAAAAAGTACCTCCAAGGAGAAGAGGAATAATGACTGAATTTCCTGTTAGAGATCTTATTTTGCTGGACCAAAAAGGTTTGGCTCAGTAAAAACACAGCAAAGCCTATCAATTGATGGTTTCTACCTTTTTCCTCTGGTCTTAAATTTGGTGAAAATAATTCCCTAATTCAGAGAGTAGGTTGAATGTTATCCCTGATTTTGGACTGCTGATTATATTTTCATCCTTTTTTTTTGTTTTAAATTGAGAAGCTATGAGAATATTACAGGTAAGAATAAGAGTCTGAGTTAGAACTATGGGAGTATGAGAAGCAGAGGCGGGATAGGGACATAATTTAACAAATGAAAGGGCAGAATTTTTGAGAATGAATATGTTATCAGATGTAACCAAAAAGAGCAAAATAACAAAAAAAGAGAAAAAATGCCACTGAGATTTCAAGCCTGAGAGACTGAGAGAATTCTGATTGCCATTATTAAGGGGATAAAGAAGAAAATATTTCAGAAGAGGGAATAATAAAACCATAAAAAGTGATTCTGTATAGGTTAAGGCTTAATGGTCTCCAAATTCGTCTGAAGCAGTGTTAAGGTAAGAGTTGTTTTACTAACCCCATTGGTCTATAGTCACTTTAAAACTACAGGACTGCAGAATAATGTATAACAACATATTGAAGTTCAATCTCTTGTCCTTATTTTCAAAGGATTTCTGCAAGATAACGTGCACATAATTGAAACCATCAATCAAAAAGTAAAACTGCCACAAATTCCTAACTGCCATCCTTCCTCAAATCCTCTATAGCTTTAAATAGATATCTGACAAATCCACACCCCCATAATAGAGGCCGTGCCACTGAATATGGAAAAATCCCTTTCTACATTTCCCTATTGATACTATGTAATAGAATTCATGTATGTTCCAAACAATATTTTATGTTTTTCAGAAAGTAAAGAAACTACTTTCTAGGAAAATCATCTTTTAAAGCATTTGGCTATGCAATAAAAAATATTCCAAACCCAGTTTTGAAGAAAAATGCCCATATGATTTTGTAAGACATGCTCCTGGATTGTAAGTCATATTCCTTACTGTTCTACAAATTACCTAATTTAATGAATAATCAACAGCAAAATACCTATGCAGAAATAAAATGTGGATGTTCAATGTTTATTACTGAAGAGTTTTGAGCACCAAATGTCATTATGAACAGACTGATATTTAAAAGCCATTCTGGGACTCAGTAAGAGTGACACCATATTTAATTCTGCAGTCTTCTTTAGGAGGAAGAAATTTATAGAGCTAAGATGTTATTTCTTTGATATGGTAACACAACATGGTCAATTTTCTTAAAATTATTTATATTCTCTTTCAAAAATACACAGGCAAAACAGAAAGAAACTAAGAAAAAAATAAAGAAAGAGAAGACTGAATAGAGATAACTAAGCCAATGGAAATATTATTCAGTGAAGGCATCAGGATAACAAAATATTTAAGAAAGTCTTTAAGGTTAAAAAAAATCACCCATTTAAAAGTATTATTCAACACACTTCAAATCAGAATATGTACGTTTAAACTCTTGATTTGTATTTTGGTGCTATTTTTTAAGCTTCTTTGAACATTTGCCTTCTCATGTATAAAGTGAGGACTTACAGAAACCTGTTCACTGTACTTTCATATATATCTCAAATTCATTGACTCTTCCCTTTCTCCACTCTTATCTAAGCTACACTACCATTATATCTTTTCTGGATTCCTGAAGTCTCTAAATCAATCTTTCTGCTTCTGTACCTACTCTCTCTCTCTCTCTCTCTCTTTCCATTTAGAAGGTAGCATGAATGTATGCATTAAGTCAATTTCCTTCCCTGTATAAATCACCCAATGGTTTCCCACTGCATTTAGAATAAAATCCAGTCACCTTACACTGACTTAACTCTCTGACCTTATCAATTACTATGCTTCAATCACAAAGGTCTTTCAGTTCCTGGAACTTCATTCCTATCCAACAGCCTTTGCACTTTGTGTTCTGTTGCCTGGAGTGCTCGTACAGTATTTACATATCAGGCTTTTTCTTAGCTCAGAGATAACTTCTTCTATAAGGTATTTCCAGACTACCTAATCTACAATAAACCTTAGACCCCTCAACTCAAGGAATTACCTAACACATTGCTTTGTACCTTTCCTTCATAGAATTTAACATAACCTGAATTAAGCTTATTTACTTATTTGACTATTTATTGGTAGTTTTATTCCACTAGAATCTAATTTCTTATGAGCAAGAATTATATCTACCTTATTTAAATAGCACTGTATAGTCTCAGAATCTAGAACAGAACATAATACATGCTAAAAAAAAAGTTTGTTAAATAAATACTCAATGTGCCACTGTAAAGATGTATGTAAGACTACCTAGAGTGAACAAGAGAGTTAAACTCGTTACATCTGTTGTTAGGACATTGTTGAGATCATTATGTAATCTTGTTTTGAGAACTCTGCTATAAATTCTGAGAATAGTTTTATTCTATACTAGTAATTGTTTTGTTTAAGTCATAGGACATTAAAAGTAGTCTAATGGGCATAATTTTTCTAAAAGGTTTAGAAGCATATTATAGTTCTATATTTGGTCCTTCCTCACATTTTCTTTCCAATCCTATTTCTATGTTACAGTAATCTAGATTCTGTAGCTGTGCTTTGAATGTACGCTATGTTGTTAAATTTTATAAAATTTTGTAAGCTGTCTTAAATTTTTCCTGGAATAGAAAGTATATCCAGAAAAAGGTATTCAAAACTCCAATATTCAGTTAATATTCAGTTAATATAAATTGAATCGCATTTGAATGCTAAAATAATAAGAATTCATAAAATTAGAATATCTATCACAATGCCTTACACAAAGTAGGCAGTCAAAATATTTAATTTGATCAAACTCTGTAGGGTTCATAATTTAAATAGTCATATATTCATTTGAAACCTATGTGCAAAACACTTACAAAATAACTTGTTAAATATCGAGAGGAGATAATCACAAATTAGCTCTCTTACTATTCCAACTTTAGCATCATATCCAACAGAAAGATGAAACATAAAAGCAAATGCCATAATAGGGGATACAGATTCTTCTTGGCAGCCCTAATCTCAGCATACTTGCCATTTCTAGAGCTTCTCTTTAAGAGATATATCTCAATAGCTGTTCTGGAACTAGAGGACACACATGACCACAGCAAATGGGTCTAGGTTGGCTTTTGATCCAAAGACAATCTATCTAAACCACAAGTTGGCCAGTTCTCTAAAGTGGTCTGGTGGAAAAGCTTGGGCAAAAGGAGTACTGATGACTAATTTGATCAGTCATATCCTATGTCTGGATGATTCTGAATTTGAGACAGATAATGTAAAGGAGTGGTGGCTACAGCCAAAGAACAGAGAAAGTCCCTGATTAGCCTAGGCCTCAAAGTGAGACACAGACTAAGGATCAGAAAGAGAAGTCAACCAGGTAGTTGTAGTACAAGAACAATTTTCTCCTAATAGTTTCTGAGCATTTCATGTCATTGAGATTGTGGAGCAACTTTTAGGTTTATACAAGAGAATCCTACATGAAAAGAATTTTTGTCTTTCTTACAATAAATTCCTATTTCTTTAGATGATCCATATGAGCCTCTGTTCTTCGTACCCAAATAGGTTAACTAAAATAAAGATATTCTGTCCAACTGACACATAGGTGAAGATATGACTTGGCTAAAATTGGGCAAAACAGTGTACATTAGAACTACTTCAACTGAAAAATAAACAGCTCTTGCAAAGAGATTTTCTTTCCCCATTAAAACCTTACAAAGATGTATATGCAAGAAAAAAAAAAAGACTGACTTTAGAAAAGACTTTTGAAGTTACCAAATCTAGTAAATAGAAGTTTATAAGTCCTATCTGAACCCAGGCAGATAATACTTTTCTTTCTGTTTAAATACTAAACTTTCAGGGACAATTTAACTCTACTCTGTTGCATCGTGAAAAAAGCATAGCTATGTGCTAATTGTGAGAAAGCTTTTCCCTATACTGTGTTAAACCCCATTTTCCTGTAATTTATATCAATTAGTCCTTGCCTACTGGAACAACAAAGACTTTCTTACGTGAAAATTTTCTAATTTTTGAAGATAACTGCCAAGTCTCCACAATTCCTTTTACTGTAAGGTAAACAGCCCCATTTCCTCCATTAACCATTCTTCAAATAATATAGTTCCTTAATCCCTCATCATCCTGTTACTCTCTAGTGGTTGCTTGCTGATTTATCACTGAGTAAAGCCAAAACAAAGTTAATATAATTGCATATTTTTCTACATCCATATTCATAAGCTTTCAACCACAGTAATTCATTCTGTGAAAAGCAAAAATTCCAATTTTTAATCTACATATTCCATCCACATATTCCATGGTGGGCATTATGCAAGACACAAGGACATTTAAATCCTACCAGTTGTTTGCAAAGAAGTTATATCAAGTTTAGAAGATAATAAACATTTCATTTTATAGTCATTACCTCTCCAGGATATAGCTCTTTTACATCTTTATCATCTCTATGGGTTATGTCACTTTACTCAAGAAAAATCAACAGTATAGAATAATCAATAAGAAAGCAACAATTTGGTTCAAGGAGACCAAGAAACACTGAGGTTTCTATAAAAGTATGGTTGCAGGAGACTTCCAAATTGCCCCTAGAGGATTTGTGAGTATACTGAACATTTTCTCTTGATTTTAATTTAGGTCATACACCCATTACAAATTCTACTTAATTAGGGCATTTGTGAAAAGTCCATAATGTTACTTCATTGGGAAAATTCCAATAGTAGTTTATTAGATGTTTTGTGCTAACATAGCATAGTTTTTAGAAGTATGTTAAATAGTACTATTTCTAACACTTATAACTATCATAATCCAATTTTGTTTCAAACAGCAAAATTACTTTTATATGTTATTATTCAATGAAGAGCTATAAATGTACAATTCATTTAGAAGTTATTTAGCATGCTATGTGCACTTGGCTACTATGACAGAAGAATTAGTATACATTTTTCAAAAGAAAATGAAGATATAGTTAATTTGTAGCTTAGTAACTAAGAGGATGGTTCTTTATCCGCTTTGGTATTGTAGTATAAGACACATAAGCCAATGTCATGTCATATCATCAACATATTAGGGTATTTCTGAATATGCACATTTTGGGCACTGTAGAGAGAAATTATTTGAATACATGACACTATATTCGACTTTTCATATGAATATTTTGATAGCAAGGTAGGTAATAACATGCTTAGTTTCCTACTATCAGTCCTTCCTGTACTCAACTCTAATCAACTCTAATGACAACGCTTATGTTCACATTTATTTATAAATTATATACGTTTTACTCTATTAATATACTGCAAAATAGAAAACTTAAATGATATAAACATGAAATATTTTAAAATATTTTTTATATTTATGTATTAATCATACAAGTTGTCTTGCCCTCACAGCTGGTGAGAACAATGTGATTGACTAGGTCATGCCTGATTAGATTAGCATCTTATTTACTCATTGCTTGGCTTCAAAGAGCTCCCATACCAGTAGAAATGCCATCTGTCATTTTCCTCTGTTTACTTATGCTTGCATTGTTCTTTCATTTCCAATAAGAGTTTCTTTGCAGAAACTTATTTTGGGATATTGAGTTTAATTAAAACCCGACAGTATAATCCATAAATCTATTTCGCCAGGCTGATGTGAAACCACTACGTATTCTAAGACATAGGAAGTAAACGAGAGCATGAAGGTAGGTCTAGATTGGGGGCTATGAATCTACAGTTTTAAATAAACTCCCAGGTGCTTCTTAGTTTTCAAACCATACTTTGAGATACTACTTCAGACTCTGGGATCAGTCAAGACTTTAGCCTAACTTGAAAAATTCTCAAGTTCAGTGTCTGGGTACCTCAGCAGCAAGGGAAATTTTCTTATTGTCCTAGACTGATTTTACTCTTCAGTGATAATAAATAACTTCCTTTCCATATGAAGCCAATCAAAACCCAATATCTGAGTCTAATGAGCAACTCTTCTTAGGGTTTTTTTAGCTTCATCCTGTCCTCCCTGATGCTGATCATAGTCCATCTAGATAGATGCTTGCTATTAATTACTTGCTGTATTCCACATCACCTCTCACTTGCTAAACTTCCATGATGCTGGGATCCCGCTATTGATTTAGAAGATACCTAACATGATTAGGTGTCTAATGTATGTAAGACATGTTTTTTTTTGCAATTTACATTGATTATTTCAAGTAACCCTTACAATAATGCTGAGGTAAACTATCTAAGAGGTAGATGTTCTTATCGCTATCTTACATAGGACTTAATAGGTTCAGAGAGTTTATAAAACTTAAGTTCACTGAGGCAATAAGTAGCAGAACCAGTGTTCCTGATTCAAGTCTTGCTCTTTCTAAGACACTATCCTGCCTTCCCATTAGTCTTCATCTACCTGGACAGTCTCATTGCCTAACTAGCTACAGTTCAAATAATGAGTTATTTATACCTATTTTAATACAGCATCTTTACTGATTCCTTAGTATAAACGAGAAAAAAAATTATACTACTCTCCTTCCTAAAAAGCACTCCCTATTTCATACTATGTGTTTAAGATTTATTACAACCAAAATATGGGCTTCTATACAACTCAAGAGATAGAATCTTTTCTCTTTGACCTCTAATTCACGGTATGCAGAAGACCCATTTTCATAACCAAATAAACACAGAACAGTCAGCAGAAACACTAGCAGTATGCTTAGAAAAAGAGTCAAGGGTATGGAAGAAGTTTAATAATTAGCATTAGGTCCCAGGGAAGAGTGCATGACCATGGACTGAAGAGAACTGTTAGGAACCAATAATGGAAATGGGCTCAGAAGCATAATGCAGCATACAGAGAAAGGTTGCAAAATATAATCTACATAGTGCAGAGAAACCAAGAGTTTATTGTTAGTGGTACTGACTGTATGACTAGTCACATAACGAACAGAATAAAAACTAGGCCCTGCAAACACACACATACACACAGTAATATATGTCTACTGTGACTGAAAATGAAAAATAAATATATATTCTGGCTAATTATATTTGTGCATTACAAAGAAAACACATGTTTATAGCGATATATCTGAAAACTAAGATGACCACACAAACAGGCATATGTTTGAGTAAAGATGCTCTATAATAATTATACCAAAACAATAACAGCAACTTAGGACTCTAAAACCAGACATAAAAGTCATGACAGTAGATTATTTCCAAAATTATTACAACAATAGCTGTCCTTTTGGTAATGTGACTTTGCTACTGCTCCCATCTATTTTTCTCTCCCCTACAAACTGGATTGGCTCTTTGACTTGCTTAGACCACTCCCCAAAAAATAAGTTACAGCAATGACATTTTAAAATTCTGGTTCTTGGACATTAAAGTCACTAAAGCTCTTGTTTTTGTCCTCTTGGAAAAGAGCTGCCAAATAAAGAAGTCTGGGCTACCCTAGCTAAAAGCCCTAGAAGATAAGGAGAGAAAGATCACAGGGAAGTAATCTAAAGCCCCCACACATGATTGAGCCCATCTGGCAACCCAAGAACAAAGATATCCAGTCATTCCACACAGCTTCCAGACTTTTGGGCCATCTCAGCAGAGGACCAGAGAAGTGAGGCCATCTTGGATCCTCTAGTCCCAGTGAAAACCATCCCAGGTGACACCATGTGGAACAGAGATGAGTGATTACTACTAAGACCCATCCAAATATCTGATACTTAGAATCATAAAGAATACAGTGATTATTTTAAGCCACAAAGTTTGGGTTTTTAAAAATTTCTTTCAAGGCCAACTCAAAACCATCTCCTCATTGATGTCTTACCCAAATACTCCAAACTATTTTGAATGTTTTCATTGGTCACATATAAACCCCTACTTTGTATGATTTAATGTTTATACCTATGTATATGTATCATTTAGGATAACAATTAGCTGAAAGTAACACAATATACAATTGAATGGCTTAAAAATATAGGAATGTACTTTTCTCATCTCACCAAATATGTGAAAAGATCCCTGACATTTGTTTATTTTCTTAACAATGTCAGAGACAACATTTTACAGTTCTCTTAGTCTTTCCCTTATGCTCACAAGCAAAGATATAGCCATCAAAAATTTCATTCACTGAAGGAAGACTGTCTCTCCATTTTTTATAAGAATACCTAAATGTTTCCCTTGGCTGACTTCATTTTTCTTTATGTAGATATCCAGTTTCCCCAACACCAAATTTTGGAAGACTGTCCTTTCCCTGTTGTCTAGTCTAGGAACTTTAAGATCATTTGACCATGTATTTGAGCCAGAACTGTGTCAAAGTATTATTTTCCCAGCCTGTATAGTAGAGGTCGACAAAGAAGACTGGAAATCCCCTGAGTGTCTTATAAAACACCCTAGAAAGTCTGCCATGATCTCTTCCACAATACTGACTTCAGTACAAGAAATAATAAGCACTGAGTACATGATTTTTTCAATCAGTGAAAAAAATAGCAAACCACTTTGTCTCCAAAGCAATACTGTGAGGAAGTCTGAGTAAAGTCAATAACATTGACAGTTCCAGAAAATTAGTCATTTAATAATAATAAAAAATAAAGACTAACGAAGACCAAAATTCATCATATATATCTCCCCACTGAGCTTAAATGAGAGAAGAGTAGAATATTTCTTTAAACTACAAAACTACATAAATTAATTATAAAAATAACAAAATATCAGTGCTAAATGAAGAACATTAATACGTGAATACTTCTGAGCCAGCAAAAGCTAGGAAAAAGAATCAAACACCAGGAATGAATTGAAAGTTAATTTTAAAAATTCAATGCCTTGAAAATTCCTGGAATAAGAAGGTAATCAGAGAGCAGTGTTAAAAACAAAACAAACAAACAAAAACAATCAAGGGGCGTAGTCAAAACAACAAAGATCACAGAATATTCTACTAGAGAATACTAAAGGTGAGGAATATGACTGACAAGCTGTTGGCTAAATTAAACACATTTCTTTCTCAAGAATAGATATTTATATTACTCTAAGGACAAGGCAAGGATGCCCACTCTCACCATTTCTCTACAACACAGTACTAGACGTTCTAGAAAGAGAAATTAGGCAAAAAAAAAAAAAAAAAAAAAGACATTCAAGGTGTAAATGAAGTAAAATCTTTTTTTACATATGATCTTATATGCAGAAAACCCTAAAGGTACCACACACACCAAGAAAAAAATTATTAGAATTCAGCAAATTTTCAGAATAAAAAATCAACACACAAAATTTAATTGCATTCCTATACACTAATAATAAAAAATCCAAAAAGTAAATTAAGAAGACAATTCCATTTATAATCAAAAAGAATAAAACACTCAGAAATAAAACTTAACCAATGCAGGAAAAGATCTGTACAATGAATTCTACGAAACATTAAGGAAAAAAATATAAAAAGGCACAAATAAACTGAAAGACATCCATTGTTCATGGATTGGAAGACTTAATATAGTTAAGATGTCAATACTACACAAAGCAATCTGCAGAGTTAATGTAATCTCTATCAAAATCTCAATGGCATTTTTGGGCAAAAGAAAAAAGTATCCTAAAGTTCATGTGAAATCTCGAGGGACCTCAAATAGCCAAAATGATATTTAAAAATAAACCTGGAGGCCTAACACTTTCTGATTTCAAAATACATAACAAAGCTATAACAAAAATAGTGTAGTGCCAGCATAAAGACAGACAGGTAGAGAAATAGAATAGTCAGAAATAAAACCACATATATGATAAAATCAAAATATTTTATTTGAATCCTGAAAAAAATAACAAGTTTGCCAAGACTACATTATAGTGAAAAGACAAGTTCTTTAATAAATGGTGGTAAGAAAACCAAATATCCACATGCACAATGATTAAGTTGGAGTCTCACCCTGCAACATATACAAAAATTAACCAAAAATGGATTATAGACATAAACACAAGGCCTAAAGCTATTAAACTATAAGAAAACATAAAGGAAAGCTTCATAACATTGAATTTGGCAATGACTTAACAATGACATCAAAATCACAGGCAAGAAAATAAAAAATAGACAAATGAGATAAACTTAAAAAACTTTTATGCATCAAAGGAAATAGAGAAAAGAAAGTGGAAAATAATATTTGCAAATTATACACCTGATACGGTGTTAATATCCAGAATATATAAATAACTCAACACGAATAACAAAACCAAATAGCCTGATTACAAAATGGGCAAGGTATTTGAATAGACATTTATTTAAAAAAGATATGCAAATGGTCAACAATTATATGAAAAGTTGTTCAATTGATCATTAGAAAAATGCAAATAAAAACCACAATGAGATATCCTCTCAGAGCCATTAAGATGGCCACTATCAATCAATCAATCAATCAATCAATCAATAACAAGTGTTGGGCAGGATATAAGGAAATCTGAACCCTCTGTGCACTGTTGGAAACAATGTAAATGGTGCAGCCACTATGGAAAATAGTATGGAAGTTCTTCAAATTTTTAAAAATAGAATTACCATATGACTTAGTAATTCTACTTCCTTTGAATTACATATCCAAAAGAACTGAAAGTAGGATCTCAAAGAGATTTGTGCACATCTGTGTTTATTGCAGCATCATTAATAGCTAAGATATGGAAAAAACCTAAATGTCCACATAAAGAAAATGTGATATATACATACAATGGAATATTATTCAGCCTTGAAAAAGAAAGCCTGTCACATACTAAACTATGGATGAACATTGAGAACATTATAAGTGATATAAGCCTGTTATAAAGACAATTCCTCTTATCTGGGAATTCTCAAGTAGTCAAATGCACAGAAACCAGGTGTCAGAGGCTGGAGGACACAGGAAATTAGTTGTTCAATAGGTATAGAATTTCAGTTTTGCAAAATGAATAAGTTCCGGAGACCTGTTTTACAACAATGTGAATATAGACCATTACTGAACTATACACTTAAAAATGATAAATTTTATGTTACTTTTTAAAACTACAATTAAAAATAAAAAA
Organism: Eidolon dupreanum; assembly: GCA_028627145.1. NCBI lineage: Eukaryota > Metazoa > Chordata > Mammalia > Chiroptera > Pteropodidae > Eidolon > Eidolon dupreanum. Next base: position 75,526,190 of record CM053515.1, read on the forward strand.
TAAACAACAAAAGATAGTCATCCATCTTCTATTCTGCTATATCATAAAGCATGTATCTTGATGAAAAAAAAAAATAACAAATTCAATTCTCTCTTCTGTATCACACCTAGAGCAACCATCCAGAGGCAATATACTACCTTTAGAATTAACCCTTCATAAAAGAGTCCACCTTCATTAATAATTTCATTTGAATTCATTTCTCACTATTACCCACTAGTATCATAATGACTTTGATTTTCCAGTAAAAATTAAAACTAGATTTTTCCTCAAGCCAAGAACTTTCATTAAAATATAGACAGATATAGAAATATGATTTTTTTCTAAACTGTTTAGCTATTTTTATATTAAATATTTTAATAACAAACATTAGTAATACTACTGGATCATTCATTGCTTCGAGATTAGAAAGTCTGATTTCCATTTTGAGAATTATAGTTCTACATACTTAATTGTGGGAATTTATGCTGAAGTCAAAGAGCTTCACTAATTTTTAAAAATTAAGGAACTTAATTCTTCAGCCATTGCATTGCAGTAACTTCTTCTCTTAAATAACAAATCCTTAATAGACTTGGTTGGTTTACCTGTCTTCTTGATTGCTTAGAGTTGTGATCATTATTTTAGAAATTTTTGATCTTGATCTTTGCATTTATAAAACATTTCTTATTGTTGAGGTTGGAAAAGCATGTTATAAACATATACTAATGTGGAAGCAAAGTGGAAATCACAAGGGTATTTTATCAATAATTAGAGATGGGAAATTCTGCAGCTAAAAAATGCCAAATATTCAGATGCTATCATATAACTGAATTTTTTTCATCATTTCTGCCATGCTGAGTGAATTAGCAATCTAATCTCTTTTAGGGATGGGTTGAATGTGAGGACCCTTCAAAGATGAGTTTAGCATAACTAAATATAAAGTGATATGAGACAAAGAGAGACTTCAACAAAACAGCAGAGAAGACCAAGATGAAACACATTTCCCAGAATTCTCCTCCCTGTATAGTTCCAGATTAATGTTGGCCAAAAGAAGCATGTGTAAGAGATTTGGACAACGAAAGCCATAAAAAACTCTTACTTGTGATTTTATTCAGTTTAATTTGTACCTTTTCAACGCAGTCCACATATAGAAGTATACAAACCTATGACTTGCGAATTTTTACTATTTCATTACTATGTTATTTTGAAGAACATCGATATCAGACACTCAGCACTCAGAAATAGGTATTTTTCATCTTATTTTGGGAAACTTTTTTTTATAAATTTCACATAGAAAAGAACTGTCTCAATATAGTAAAAGATTGTGAAATTTTATAAAAATAAAATAGAATTGAATTTTCTGTGTTTCTACAATAGTTCTGTTCAAAAAATTCTCATATTCTCTGTCTTTGCTCACATCTGTTACGCATAAAACTGTCTGAACTATTTAAAAAGTATCCTGATTCTATTTTTTCTAAACTCAGACATCTTTAAAAACACCCTGTTCTTCACCTTAGAAATTACCACCCAAACTTCAAAACGACTGCCCTGCATCTAGAAGATAATTATTGATTTTGTTGTAATCACAAAAGAAAATCCAGTATGTTTAAGCATCATCTCTTATGATTGCATAATCTAAAGACATCGCCTCTAACAGTTGATTACAGAAAACAGGACATTCTTTTCTTTTCGGTTGCCAAGTAGCTGAGTCAGGCCATATGAAGTCAATGGTTGCTATGACAACACATAGAACAGAGAAGATAAAATGTCTGAATACAGAGAATTCATTACCTATAAGGATCCATTTCTTTTTCCTTGATAAGGTGCATATGCTTACTTAGGAAGGACAGATGTGCAAACTTTAATTACCAGATATCCATTTAAATTATATTAGTAAAATTAGGTGCCTATCACTTTTACTTAAAAAGTAAAAACATCAAACCATCTACTTGCATTACATGAGATTTTTTTCCACCTCTTTATTTATTTTGCTTTCTGATTAAAAGCGACATATGTAAATAACACATCTTTATATAATCTCTCCTGTCACAATGTGCAATAGACCCATATGTTAAGGATGTAAATAAGTTTTCACTATGGCATATTGCAATAAACATTTTACTCTTCAATAGTTATAAGCAGCTGAAAAACAGTGATGTAAGCCAGGGAATGTAAAAATCACACAAACCCATAATTCCCAAGTGTTATAATTCAACCACATAATTTTGCCTTGGATTGAAATCAGTGGCACACAGTACCCATGCACACAGAAATTTATTTTCGATCAATTTTCAGAAACTTATCTATAGCTTCTTTTTTTACTTTTATGTAACTTACCTGGAAGGTAATTACTTCCATTTCCATTCATATACTAGTTTATTTTATCACAAGATTTATCAAGGTATGAAGTTTGTGCTTTAGAATTCTGCCCATGCTAATTACCATGTGAATTAGGGCAAACTATTTCACTTCTAGAAACAATAGTTTTTTCCTCAGTTAAATAGGTATAATTTCAATAACATATGAACACGAGCACACTAGCATAATGCCTGACAGAAACTGGTTAAAAGAAAAATGCTAACGCTTGAAATGTTATTTTTATTTTTTTTCCATCTCTCATATTACACTGAAAGTTCTTCCTGGACAACTGGGAAAGGGGATTCTGGGGAATTTAGTTTCATTAACCAAGTTGACAAAAGAATGATTCAGAACAAAGAGAAACTTCCCCTCATCAACTTTATAGCTACTTTGAGTTTGATTTTATTTTTTTATTTAGAACTCTGATATATAAAGAATGGACTCAATATTATCTTCTTAAATGGCTATCATTTATTAAAAATTTAATTTTCCCCAACGATTTAATATACATCTTTATCCTGTATTAAATTTACATATGCATTTTGACATCTGGGTTCCCTATTCAGTTCCATCACTTCTTATGCTCTAATAACAATATATATTATAAAGGTTTAATAATATGTTTTAATATTTAGTAGGGATAGCTTGCCCTTACTACTAATTTTAATTTTTTAATTTATTTATATATAATATATAATATATATGTAATATATAATATATATTATATATATATGTAATATATAATATATATTATATATATATGTAATATATAATATATATTATATATATACATGTTGTTACCACAACAGGGTTAATTAACACCTACATTGCATTACATAATTACCATTTCTTTTTTTGTGGTAAGAACATTTAAGATTTTAAGCATTTTGAGGTTGAAAACATTTGGTGGAACTCAGGAAATATCTGAACTCTATTATGAAAATGTAAAGGCAAACAGCCTATGTGTTTACCTTCCTCTCTGCCCAATCACTTTAAAATAACAGAAAATCAACAAAATAAAATCAAATACATAGGAAAACAAAGAACAAAGTCACGGAGAAAAAAATTATTGAAGATTTCATAGATAACATAAAGCAGGAGAAATTATACCAGCAGTGAACAAATGGGGTAATAACTTTCACAGCAAAAGACAGGATCACCTAAAAGCTATGTTTTCCTAAAAGAAACCTGGAATTATCCCAATCAGATGCAGCAGAGGCTGGAAACTGAAGCTAAGTGGTCACTGAGATAACCGATTAAAAGTCCGTGGAACAGCTGCAACAGTCCCCTACTCTCAGTGCTGCTGGTTCTGATGTTTCCCTTCAAACTAAACACTCAAGAATACGTTTCTGAATAAAGAAGTAAATTTGCTGTCAGATATTCCCAAAGCCAGTGATAAAGCCAAAATGAAGTTGAAAGATGTCTTAAACTGAGAAGGCAAACTTATCTCATATCCAAAGAGAAAGACAGCCTGAGCACGTGTTCCCAACCTATTCTTTCACAGAAGTTCAAAATTCTAGCAGATCTAAATTTGTTACCAGGAAAACAGAACATTCACAACTGATGTAAAAACACATTCCAGAAAAATATACCACTCTTACACAATGAACCAGGTAAACAAGATTTTCCATGAAACATTTAAAGAAAACAACAGCATAAAAGAAAAATATCATAATGAAAAAACACCAAGGATAACCTTAAAGAGAATATATAGGAAATAAACAAGTTTTTAATTAAAATCAGTATTCTCGGAAAGATATGCAAAACAAGGACTGGCTGTTATGACAGAGAAGCAGAGTTCTTAGAAGTTAAAAATGATTTAAAAAAAAAAATAGCGAAGAATAAGTAATAAAATCGATTCAACTGAAGACCAAGGGATAACACTCAAAGTCTAGAGATATTCTCAAAATTCCATGCAAAACCACATAAGTCTGAATGTTGTAAACACAGTTAAGAAGTATAGAAGGCAGATTCAGAAAATACAATGCAATATAACAAAGAAAAACAGGATGAAGAAAAAAAGAGAAAAGCCCTTGCCTCCATTAAGTCTAGTCCTATACCATTTCTGGCCTCAAGATTATTGATAGCAAAAGCATACATTTTCTTCAGAGAAAACCTGCCTCCCTCACACAAAAATATACCTTCAAGATGTAGTCTGGTCCCCTTCATCCAGGAAAGTCAATCACGTTAAGCAATAGTATATTTTCCTACATCTGGCTTATTTGGGAAGTTCAACTCATTTATATTTACTGTAATCGCTATTCAATTTTGATTTTATTTTGGTCATATTAGTGAGGTAAATACTAGCTGTATATGAAATAAATAGAAAAACATTATATAATGACATAAATGTAATAGAAATTTCTCATTTAATAGTTTTGAGTGATCCAGTAATCAAGGAGCAGAGGGAGATGCTGCATACAATTATTGAAGGACTCACATTAATAGAGGATGTGCCACCTTAAATGAATCAAGTCCAAATTTTTCATAGTAATTTCCAACCAGTCTGAGGAAACAAAGTATCATGGAATCCTCATAAGGGAACTTTTGAGACCATTGCTGGAGGTGATATATACCACTTTTTTAATGCTCTATTAGCTAGAAATCACACAACTACAGTAAACTGCACAGAAAGATGGAAAATGTGTCCTAGGGATGTGCCTAGGATTGCAATAAAGACCAGAGTTTTGGCGAGATTCTAGTACAGTCATCTTATTTTCCAAAGTCTACATATTTCTTTTTATTATTATTTATATTAATCATATATCATGCTTTTTCTGCTGCTACACTGGATGTTCTAGTTTTTATTTATATTCTGTTAATATTTAAATTGATAGCTGTCATTTGAAAAGTTTCATGTTAATATAAAAGAGTAATGATTATCTAGAGTCCCTTCTTCATTTGACACAAGACCTTAATCATACTTTTACTTATTTTCTCCTTCCACCAGCCTTCCACTCCTGTTTTCTTTCAATTTATTTTTTTAACTTTGAATTATTGACTATGAATTATATCTATATTTAAAACTTACCTAACAATTGAACTTAATTTCATAGCCTCTCTATTTGCTTATCATTTCTTGTATATTTTTCTCAAAATATCACTCAGTCTTCTCCTTGATGGAGTACATTATGAGTAATTTAACTTTCAGAGAAACTAGCCAGTGATAAATTTCTAGATATTTACATTTAAAAAAATATCTTTAAAAAAAGGATTTTGTTTTCACATATGGATAATATTTAAATTGTCTTAGTGGTCTTAAAGTCAAAATCTTTTCTATGGAAGGGGAGTATCAAAGCAGTCAGAGAGGCTCTAGTAGGAAACTCAAAAGTGTCCTCAGTAGTTTAGACAGCCCCATGACAATGATACGTAACGCAAATTAGGACATTTTATGGGACATACACCAGTTTATCCTGCGATAAAAACTCAGGAATAACTGGAGAAAATTTGACAGGGGCTAATACTTGGTATATAACCCAGTCATGGGGTTCATGCCTTACTTGTTTACATTTAGAAAGGGCATGTAATCTCCTTTTTTAATCACAAACTGAGAAGCATAAAATATATATTAAATTATAAGCTAAGTGATGACAGCTATTCATAATCTTTATTGACCCTATAGGAGAGTTTTCCCATATATTATTTCTAAGATAATCAACAATTCAGCAAGATCTGATTATTTACCTATGTTAACAGACTCATTGAGATAATCTTGTTCAAATTCACATAGCTGGTAAATGAAATAAAAAACTAGCTCTGCCCAACTTCATAGTCCATACTCTTTCTTATAAAACCACTTGTCTTATTTTAAATCTAAAATTCTGCTTTGGTTTTATCTCTTTCAAATCAGGTTTTGGCTGCTCTATAAGTGCACTGTCCATTATGCAGTTAACATATTCAGTACTAAAAATGCAGCTTATCTGAGTATACTGTATGCATAAAATACACAAAAGATTTAAAAAATAGTAAAAAAAAAGAATGTAAAATATCTTATAATTATTACATTGATTACCTGTTGAAATGGTAATATTCTGGATATAATAAAATATATCATCACAATAAATTTTACCTATTTTTACGTGGTTACTAAAAAATTTAAAATTACATATGTGGCTTATATTGTTCTGTAGGGCAAAATTTTAAAAAATATGAATTAACTACTAGATAATCCAATTGGTCAATAGCAATGGTAACTTCATGATTAATTCATTTATTCATTAATACTCTTAACAAATATTTAACAAGTACCGATTTGTGCCTAAGCTTTGTTTTAGGCACTGAAAACAGATTAGAAAGAAAAGGCAGAAAAAGGTCCCTAATGTCACAGAATTTACATTCAGAGTCTAAGTTCTGCTAATTGTTTTTTGATATCCCTTTCTTGTGTGCTATGATATGGTCCAGCAGCAACTCTTGTATGACTCCTAAAATTAAGAGTTCTAAAATCAACTCAGTCTAGAAAACAGGTAAGACACACAGGATAGGGATCAAGCCAAGAATATCTGTTTAAAGAACCAAATAATTTATCTTATATTTGCAAAACTATAGTGACTAAGGACATAGTCTTTTTAATGGTTTAGTAAACCAGTAGCTTTTATAGGGTCTCTGGTGTATAGTAAAGATTATTTCTGATCAAATTATTACTACACAACATTTTATAAATGTCTCAGTGTTAAAACCTCATGAGATGCCAATTATTACTTATTAGCTAGAGTTTATAGAAGTCACTGAACCAAAACGAAGGCTTACCATCCTATAAAAGAATATTTAATGAATTATCTCTAAATCTTATTTATGTGCAGGCTTCTAGCTTTTTATTTTTCTTCTTTTTGTTTAAACAAGTATATATTGGTCACTGTGCTAGTGTGCTTGTTTTCATACGTTCCTGCAATTATTTCACTTTGATGAGAAAACTAGCAAGCCCAGTAATTAAATGTATTGCCCCAAATTCACACAGTCATAAGCACACATATATACAATTCAAAAACTACATTTTCACATTTCTCTCCCTATAGTATGTTGGGTGTTTCATGTATTTTTGTTGTTGTTGTTGTTGTTGTTGTTGTTGTTTGAACTAATTTCAGAAGTTTCTTGTTATCAGGTTGTATAAACTATCTGTCTACATATATCACTTGTTGAACTCCCCTCTAAGTTTCCATATATTTTGGCCCCCAAATTCTCTTCACCTGTAGATTCAAAACCTTCTGACTACTCATTTAATCTCCAAACTTCTGAAACATTTTTCCATCTCTCTCTTATTTCAACAGCTCTTACAGGCATAACAGTGCTCCAAATTCTTTCATTCCAACATTCTTTAAACTTCTCTAACTTCTCTCCCAGACTCAATCTTCAAAGGTATTGCTTCTCCTCTTCCCTTCTCTCCTATCTCAGCTTTTTACTATGTAGATCAATTTAGTCCCTCTAGATTCAATTTCCTTGATTCTCAGAGCACAGATTCTGCATGACTTGGAAAAAAGACCTGAATTCTGAGTGAAAAAAAATTTTTTTCTTTTCAGGAAAGGGCACAATAGAGAGTAAGAAGAGAAGATAAAATTTTAAACACTTATTAACTCAGCATTTCATTTTTGTCTATCATGGCATATCATGTAATGCCAGGACCACCATGGCTACTTCACTCCTTTTCCTAAACTGTAGGTTTGCAATTAGGAATCTAAGACCTCTCACTTTTATTACCTATATACCCTGGATCTCTGTATCAAAGCTCCACTACCAGGGAAGATAAGATAAAATTCTATTTTCTGAGTTGGTCATTTTCTGAATCATAACTAGGAATTTATAAGACCCTTAGAATTCCAACCAGCATACACTCAGGGCTTTGCAAGTGTGTCCATTTGAATATACTCTACCCTAGCTTTAGGGACTAGCATCGCCCCTCACCTAACCTGCACTGAGGACATTGTCAAACCCATCTACTCTTGTGTACTTCCATGTCATATCATTAGACTCTACTACATTTGGCTGAATTCCTCCCAACTATTTTTTTTTTCACTCAGCTATAAACTGTGGAATAACAAATGGTAAATAATTTGGTCAGTGTTTTTATATAACGACTTTTAAAACTACACTTATGATAAATGGGACTGTAAATAGTGAAAAAAAAAAAAAACCACCCAAAATTACAGATCTATAGCTAATTCCCTAATTAAGTCAACTGCTTTGAGATAGCCTTCACTCCTCTTTCTAAAATAAATTCCAGAAAGCTTTTAAATGGAACCCATCTGAGCTTCAATCGTTTTTTTTAACATTCTGGCTGTATTCTGTAGTCATGTGGTAAATGTCCAAAAGACTAGGAGAAGCGAGGAGAAAAAGTAAAAGCCTGGATAATTGATAATGTAGATAGTAATTTTTTTATGTCTTTCCATTTCTATATTTTTTCATTCAATGTATCTAGCTCCTATGCCAAAACAACTATTAATTCTTCTTATATTACATAAATTAATTTGCATAAAATATAAACCTTATTGCCATTTTTGTGATAGGCAAAGTCCTGGTTCTTATATCTTGAAAAAAAATTTTTTAAATCCTCTCTTCCTGCTCTCTTCTTCCTGTGTACTCTCCCTTATCTCCATACACATTTTGGAATTTAACAGTTTTGTTTTCATGAGACAGCCGAGTTGGTACTTTACATTTAAGTAAATAGTCACCAACATTGTTTTGCAACAAAATAAATAAGAGCTGCTCAGATGTTCAGTCTAGGGCATACCACCATACACATGTACACACATATACAGAAGACAAAAATAAAAATAAAGATCTGCTCAAAACTATTAGATTTTTTTAGTATTCCTTATTTTTGTAAAGTCATTCTTAGTCAGGAAATATAAAATCCAGAACTTCAGCCGTACATGCAGAATTAGCAACCAATTACAATTCTAGATTTCAGATCACTAGGCATCCTGTCACGAACCACCTGCCTGGGTTGTGAAGGACCTGACAGGTTGTTTCCTTGCTCCGAATGAGTCAGGATTTATGTGACCTTCACAAAATCAGACAAGGAGCCTACATATCAGATAAAATGTCTAATGCAATTAACACATTGTTCAATAGGCTTGAAAAAAAATATCCACACACTATTAATCAGCTGGAAGCATTACACTTATTGCTTCTCAGTTGCATCTTTCTCTCTCCTTTAATGTCCAAAATGTCTTTAAACCAGATTCTAATATGTAACTCTCTCACACAAAATGCAACATACACATATACAACATTTTCAGTTGTGGTCTCTATATAAGTTGTTAGAACACAGAAATGCCCTTCTCCAAGACATATATTAAAATATACAAATTAGAATGATTAGCTCTTTTTATGACTTTTTAAAAACTGAGTCAGGCAGTAAGTAATATTTATTGAGTTCTGACTGTATAGATCTATGGTTAAATGTGTTATGTGTATAATGAGTGCTGAACAAAAAGCATGACTTCTAGATTCTTAGATATTCAAACCAAATTAATATAAAAATGTAAAATCAAACTAAACCTACTGAAACATTAAAAATATAGATAAGCCAAAAAAAAAAAAAAAACAAAACAAAACGAAGTTACCACCCAACTACATAATTATTAATATTTTAGTAAATATCTTTCAATCTGTCTAACCAACTGTGGTTCTGCCAGTCCCTTGCATGTACACCTATTATCTATTAGTCTCACTGAGAAGCAGACGGTAAGCTTTTTTCTATATCAATACAGATTCTCATATTCATTCTAATAGCTTCATAGTAAGCCATTTGATGAATGCCTCCCAATTTACTTAATCAATCACTTTAGTGGACATGTAGGTTGTTTCCAAATTTCTGAAACAATACACAACAGTAAAAAACAAAAAAATACAGCTTTATACATATATTCAATATGCTTAAGATAAATTTATATCACAGAAGTACACATATTTTTTAAGCTTTAAAAATTTTCAATATTTAATACTTATACAGATATGTAAATATATCCAAATATAAACCTGGATGAATTTTCACAAAGGTGGCTCTCCATGTACAGCATTTATTTCAAGAAACAATATTACCTACAACAGAAGGCCTATTTTGAGCCCTTTCCAGTTTTAATCTCCTCAAAAGATAATTGTTGCACTGACATTATACTGATTTTTAGAGTACTTTATATAAACTTAATGACACATTAGTTCCTGTTTTGTACTCAGCTTCTTCATGAAATGTATCTATATTGTGCTTATTTGTGTACTGATCATTCTGAATGTGATTATATTTTTCCATTTGGGGCATATGCCCCAATTTACTTATCCATTACATTTGGTGGACATTTAATGTAGTTGACATTTCAGGAGTTTTCAGTGTGGGCTATTAGAAGTAGTGCTGATGGGAACATTGCTGTTCATGTCTTTAGTGAACATATAAGTGTACATTTCTGATGGTTATGAGGGGACATTCTGGGTGATAGGGTATATATATTCAGCTTTAGTAAATCCAACCTGTAGTAGTTTTCTATTACTTTGTAACCAATTACCCCAAAATTAGCAGCTTAAAACAATATTATCTCACAGTTTCTGTGGGTCAGGAATCTGCACAGCTTAATGGAATGTCTCTGTGATCAAAGATGATCAGGCATTGATTGAGTTATCTTGAGGATTGATTGAGTACATTCCCTGATTAAGCATCCCTAAACCTCAGTGGGTAGCAACAAAGAACCTACCACGCTAACCCTGGTTAGAGTTCAGATTTAGGCATATAGGTACTGGATGACAATCTACTGTCCTTCTTTTGCCCCCTTCCCCTCTCTGCAGTCCTTAGGAACATGTACATCTTAAATGATTTGTGTGTTTCAATATTTGCTAAGGACATAGTTTCTTACATTGTCCCTTGATTTCATGTAACAGATCTTTTTTTACCCTATTCTATAATTTTGGGACACAAAATTATATATACATTAGTTAAAGAAATAATGGATGCAATAAGAAGGCCTAAAACACATAACGATTCAAACGCAACAGACATTTATTCTTCTTTTAAAGTAAGTCCAAAATAGGAGTTCTGGATCCACAGAAGATACATCTCCAAATGCTGATTCAGGAACTCTGTTTCCTTCCATCTTGTAACTACACTACCTTCACTGCATATTTTCCAAGACCTCCATCCAACCTCACCAACCATCTTTACCATCATCTTCAACCAACAAGTGAAGGATTGCTAATGGGAGTTTTATGGCATGTTCCTGAAGAGTGATATATTTTATTTCTGATCACATTCCACTTGCTGGAACTCAGGATTCATACCTAATTGTAAGCAAGTCTGGAAAATGTGGTTCATGTGCTCAGGGAAAAGCAGAATAAAGTTTGGTAAACAGCTAACTGGTTTTGCCACACAATTCTATTGCATAATTCAGTTCTCCCTTTACTCTTCAGTCCGATCTCTTTAAGATAAGATTGCATTAACTATAACAAACTCAAGAGGCAGGAAAACACTGAGGACAGGAGATATAAAAGGACAATTTTCTGTCATTCTAGAGGTATCTGTGACACTATCAGGGTGGCTGTGAAAGCCAGGATAACCACATGCTTCTTACTTTCTTCTGATATTCATCCATATGCATGTCTTCCTATCTACCTCAATTTGTTGTTTGTTTATTCAGCAAGAATTTAAAGAGACTCTCAGTATCATCAGCTAACAGGAAAACCTATTGATACTCTTCAGAGAAACAGCAGGATGGTTGACAATTTTTCCTTTTTCCTTTATGGCAGGAGGTGGTTCATCAACACCTAGACTAAGGGTAAAGGTGAAATGTGAAAGTGGCATGTGTCTTTTCATGTGATAACAGAACATCTGCAGCTGCTCAGGTGCTTCGGAAACTTCACATGGTGGGGAAAACACAGCCATCGTTTAGGTGTCACATTTGAAAAGAAATACAAACAAATGATTATGTTTCTGTCTGCCTATCTTTATGGATGCATAGCTCAGATAAGCCTCAATCTTCTTTTAATCTTAGACTTTAAAAAATAAAAAGCCACCTGTCGCTCTGGATCAGGAAACAGTAACGGTTTGCGAAAGTGGCCCCAAGAACACAGATAGTTTTGAAAATCCTTGAAAATAAGATGAATTACCAATTCTCATTATTTATTTGGCCCCCATTGAAGACTAATAGCTAAATAATTTTCCAAACATCACATTAACCAAGGTGCAAAGCATGTTAGCAACCTATTAACTAAACTGTTACTTCCATAACAACTTTTAAGTTTGAAAAATGAACATGCATTAAAAGTAAAAGAATAGTATTTTTTTTCATTATATGTTGCTATAATTTAAGACTAATATTGCCTGGATGCAGGAAATAAAAAGATATATACTTGCCTGTGCTACATATACATTTCCTTTACAAAAGAATACTTATAATCTTTGAGGTAAAATTAATGTCATTATTCCAATTAGGTTAGGTTTGAAGTACATTTAAATAGTAAGATATCAAATCTTCCATGTAAAATAAATGGATTCGATAATAGTATTTGGGGGTCTCCGGATAATAAGAAAAATAAATAAAATTGTCTTCTTAAAACAAAACCGTAAGATAGAGGAGCTTGGTTTTGCTGTGAGGCTGGCCAAATGAGTCATTCAAGTGTCCGTACTGAATTTCGTCCGATGCCTAGTAAGCTGTCCAAAAAGGGGTGTAAAGGAAGTCAGAGGAAGACAGAATTCAGAGTAACAGTAGGAAAACCCCACTTACCCTGCCCATCTAAACATTGTCCTTCTAATGCCTAAAACCTGCTCCTAACACAGGAGTGGGGGCAATAAACTGAAAATAGTCTGATAGATTGCATCACTGTTGCCAACCATGCTGTTCTCTCCCAATACTAGAATTATTCATCCAGTCCTTAGTCACATGATGTTGCGATGCCCTCCTCTTCCATAAGACATGACTATTTCAAAAGGCTCATCCCTGAAGTAAACCACTGGGTTAGCCAACTCTGTTTATAGTACTCTTTTAGCTCCTCTGTCTTACTAAAGGTCAAAATTTCAAAAATAATAATAATAAGGTAAACTTTTCCTCATGGACATTCCCTCAGCCAGAGATGACCATGGTAAGTAGAATCCTAACATACACCCTGCCCCATGATCTCTGTCCCTTGGTGTTACTCCTTTGATTATGTCATCCTATTGGCAAAAGGAATGCTTCATATGTAATTCAGGTTAATTAGTTAATCTTAAAATGGGGAGATTATCTGGTCTAATCACACGATTCCTTTCAAAGCAGAGAGTTTTCTCTGTCTAATAACAGAGAGGAAGTCAAAAGTTGGAGCACAAGGGAGATTCAAAACTGACTTCAAGATGGAGGAGGTCATTTAGCAAAGACCTAAGAGTATCCTCTAGGAGCTGAGTAGAACTTCTCCAGGTAATTGCTAGCAAAAAAAATGAGGACCTCAGCCCTACAGCCACAAGGAAATGAATCCTGATTATAACCAGCAAGCAAGAAAGAAGATTTTTTTTCCTAGATCCTCCAGCTAAGAGTACAGCCTGGCATCTGACACCTTGATTTCAGCCTTGTGAAACCCTAAGCAGAGAACCCAGACAAGACTTCTCACCTGAGATAATAAGTGGGTGTTGTTTCAAGCTGCTATATTTGTGGTAACTCGTTACACAGCAATAAATAACGAAGAATGACCCAATCTAGATTTAATATACTAGGCCTGGCCTACTGCAAGCCAAAATTCAGTGCCAACCTTCTGAATGCAGAGTAGATAAGCATCTATAAAGTCAACCATCAATTCAGTATGTTTTGGGGGCACTAGAACATCCATTCTGACTTGAAAGCTCTCTCATTTGTGCACTAGTGCCTAAAATCCCTTGAATTGTGAGCAAAGCCTTATCATTATAAAGTAAAGCTTAAGATGGCAATCTCCTTCAGAAAGGAATTACAAGGACTTAAATTTATTCATACCAGATACTACAGAGAGTCCATACTGATAGCAGATGCTTTTCCCAGAGCAAACTTTGAGCAGAGGACATGTAAAAAATCTGGGGGCACAGAGTGTCTAGAAAAGTATGAGGGGTGAAAGAGTAGAGGGAAGGGAAATAGCAGAAGGACCACTGACTTTACAATTGTGCTTATTTTGTATTGACTACATCTGTATCCCTAACCCTGTTAAAAAAGTTCAAAAAGTGAAATTTTTCCTGCCTTTTCATCTCTATTTTCTTTTTCTCCCTGAGGTAAATTCATATATATATATATATACACACACACACACACACACACACACACACACATACATAACATATACACATATACATATATATGTATATATATAAATTATACATCCTCTCACCTTATTAACAAAATTGGATTTTTTGCAAGTAAATGAAGTACCTGACTCCAAGCAACAGACTGTGATTGAGCTAAACTAATCACAACAAACCTATTCTCCAAGCCTCCCCTTTATCTAGGGGTGGTCGTGGGTTCCAGTTCCGTCTGGGCAATGAGCCTGCTGCTGGGCAGGGCTTCTAAGTGGAAGGCCCAGCTGGCACAGTCCCTTCTCCCATCCTTGAATAGGATCATGTTAGTTCAAGCTTCAGAAGTGTTGTGGTCTGAACTGTGTTCTTCTCAATTTCATAGGCTGAAGTCCTAACCCCCAAAACTTCAGCATTGTATTTGGAGATAAAAGTCTTTAAAAGGTAATTAAGGGTAAAATGAAGCCATTAGGGATTGGCCCTAATACAATATAACTGGTTTCCTTATAAAAAGAGGAAGAAATTAGGACAAAGACACACATAGATAGAAGAACACATGAAAACACTAGAAGATGGTCATCTACAAACCCAAGAGAGAGGCCTTAGAAGAAATTAACTCTGGTGATCCCTTGACCTCAGACTTCTGGCCTCCAGAACTGTGAGAAAAATTCTGTTATTTGAACCAAACAGTCTGTGGTATCTGTTAAGGCAGCCCTGGCAAACTATTACATGCAGTCATCTTCTGAGATAAAGAAAGCTTAAGACAATGACAAAGTTGTTGTTGACCTGACACTGTTGAACCACTGAATCAATGCCAGCCACTGACTGTATCTGGCCAGCACATCAAGAGAGAAAAAGTGAATACTTATTTCTATAAGCTACTGCAGCTTTAACTGTCAATAGCACGCATTTCTACGTGATCCAAAGCTTCATCTCTTTAATCTCCTTCTATTTATCAATGGACATCCAATTGTGAATGATTCTAGGTGGGCCGTATAGTATTTTAAGATTAGATTTCACAATTTGCCCATTGACTTATTAGGTAATATTACATTCTGTGGTTAGTTGGGTGTAGCTGAGAGTATTTTGAAAGATATGGTCCCTTCTTTATGAATCCTACCACCAATTCATTTACTATATATATCCATTTAGACATAATAAAGAAAAATAGATTATTAGGGCCTAAAGTTGGGGCAAGTGGTGGTGGTGGGGGGTGGGGGGGCTTTATATTTACAAAGATCACAAAGATCCAGAAACTAAATGTTTTCTACTCAGAACTTATTCCTTCCTAGTCTCCCTGATGATGAGTATGAAGCCAACAAGTCATGCATGTCACAGAATGTGCTCCATCTCAAAAAACTAGGGGCTCACTTTGTAGCAGTTTAGCATTCCATATTGAAAATGCTCATAGAGGGTTAACTTAGATTGATCTTGGTGCAGAAAAATATGATACATTATTCCTGAGAGATTTCCTAGACTTTGAAGCTTGGGCTGGATCCATCCATCCATCCAAGAAAAGTGAGAAATAGAAGTTCATGTGCTACTTTTCTGGGTTCGCTAAAGTGTTAGTTTATCAACCCCAGCTAAAATTCCCATTTCAGCAGTAAAATAGCCAGAGACTTAGGTAAGGAAACAGTCCCCATGAGAGAAATCATGCTTCTGCAAATTTCAAGTCCCTCGCAGTCAATCTTCATTAGAGAGTGACTAACTTGAGGACTGTTAAATAAAGCATGTTTGATAGTTTGGCCATGGATTTTACATTGACATAAAAGCAGAGGGTTTGTAATTGAATATCCTTATTCGTTTTTTTTTTTCAGTCTAAGTCAGAAGTCTCTCCCCACCATAGACTTTTATATAGAAAATTGAAGAAATGTATCATTACTTCCATATTACTCCTGTCTACATTAACATACTTTGGCTGAGAGTTCATCTGTGACAGAGTTCTGGAACGTAGCTGAAGTTTTCTCCTAGAAATCCATCTGGCAGGAAGCTGAAAGGCAACACTTCACTCTTTCCCCAGTTCTCCTCATTTATAGAGCAACATAACTGATATAACTATAGCTCTCACCTGAGAGATTTCTTCCCATTGACTCGTTTATCACATGATCAAAACCTTCCTTGGCTGTCAAACTACCTCTTATTTCAGATATGCTTGTTGGAGGCTTCACCTCTGTCATTTACCAAATAGCTGTACAAGAAGCTCAAACCTGCAACAATTCTCCTTTTCAGTCAGGGCTATAGAGAACTACTCTAAATCTTATTTAAGGGATAAGAATAAGTGTCTGTACTATACCTTCAGTGGAACCAAAACTGATGGTGTCACCCCACAGCTCTCTGAGATAATAAAATACATGGCATTTTTTGTCAATACATTAATTGTAAGCTTTTTCAGTTCCTTTGCTACCATAAACAAATTACTGTGTACCTTAGCACTTGATATATTAACAAACAATACATTCGTTGTAACATCCATACCATTTTGTAAGTCAGAATTTCAAACTCTCTTGCAATGAACCTTCTCAGCTGATGTCCAGTGGCCCCTGCATAAAGCACCAACATTTATCTTACTCTAGCTTATGAGGTGACCATTTGCTTTTCCATCCTAGCTTATGATCTTCTAATTATGAAGCTTGATCTGAATTTAGAACTGCTATTACTGGGAAAAGAGAAGTGGCTAATTGCTTTTCATCAAAATGCCAGAGGGATGCAATAAGGTTAAGAAGGTCAGAGCATTTTATCATTTCACAATCCTGGGAAGGATCAATAAATGGCTGTAAGTGACTGCTCTTCTGAGAGCACATTTTTCCTAAAACAAACAAACAAACAAAAAAAACACAATAACTATTGCATATAAAGTTATATTTTTTTCTCCACTGGAGATGATAAGAACACTTGATTGAATTTTTTTGTTCTATAGTCTAGACATTCTGGTCATATAACCTTTTTTTTTTTAAAAGGTCTCAGTGGGAGAGTAAGTTTTTACATTTCTAGCTGTGTCCTTATAAGCCATCACATCTATCATGTCAGAAGGTAAGGCAACTCAATATCCATATCATGGAAATGTAGGAGGCCCTGAACACTTCTGTGCTCCTATTCCAACTACCATAATCTATCATCTGGATTATGACTCTGTCCCTAATGAGTCACTTGTACTTTACCCTGCAGTTTCTACAAGGCTAAGACTTGGTATGTCCTAGTTGCATTCTCTGCTCAGGGTCTCACAAGACTGAAATCAAGGTATCAGCTGGGCTGAATTATCATTTGGAGTCTTCTTTCAAGTTCATTCAGGTTATCAGAATTCAATGTTTTGAGTTGTGAGACTGAAGTCCTCATTTTCTTGCTGGCTATCTGCTGGGGGCCACTCTCAGCTCCTAAAGTCTGCTCTCAAGTCCTACCCACTTGAGGCTATTTATTTCTTCAAAGCCTGCAGAAAAACCTCCCTCCAGTCTGCTATTATGGAATGTTATATTATGTATCATAACCATAAAATATAATCTAATTAAGTAACTTACTATCCTATTGGTATACATAGGTCCCACCCAAGTTCATATTCAAGCAGAGGGGATTACAGAGGGTATATACACCGGAGACAGGTTTCTTGGGGCTGTCTTAGAAATCTGCCTACCACATACATACATACATACATACTTAATAGATAATTACTAAATGAAATAATAAGAGAACTGGGTTTTAGCTGTAGTGTCATTACATATATTTGGCAAATTCCTTGATCTCAGTTTCCCCAATGAATAATAATAGTAATGAGGCAAATAATAATCCCTATATTACATACTTCCAATGAAGTATTGGAGATATTACATGAAAAAACATTAGCTACTATTTATTGTCCACTATGTGTTAGATACCATACTATCTCACTTATTTCTCTTCAAAATGGTATTGAAGGGATACTAGTGTTATCATTATACTAGATGAGAAAATTGAGACTGAGAGAAGTTAGGTGGCTTTCCCAAAGTCACAGAGCTAGAAGGGAGTGAGGCTAAGTCTTTTACCTGGATTGGTCTAATTCTACCGCACATGCTCCTTATTATTGTATTGTATATAGACATATGAAAAGGGCTCTATATTATATAAAGATGATATTTTGATTACCAATTTGAAAATGTTCATATTACCAGTTAAAGTATACCTTAGGGCAACAGTCAGTAGACTGCACCCATTAGACGAAATTAGCCCCAATGCCTCCTCTAATATAGTCTGTGAGCTAAGAATGCCGTTTACAGATGAACATTTGCAACCAATTTGATGATGAGGTACAGAAATTTTGAACCCAAGTTTAGTGAAATCTTATTCCTCATAGAATTCTAATCTTCTCATTAGATTTGTATTACAAAAAATTGTACTAAATTATTATATTACAAATTCATCAATAAAAACAATTGTAGATTTTTTTCTTTCTTGTTATATAATTGTCTATATAATATCCTTGTTTTTGCTTCTTGCTCCAAAAAGCCTGAAGTATTTACTCTCTGGTCCTTTACAGACAAATTTTGCTGACCTCTGCTTTTGAGCGATTCAACTAGTAGTATACATTGCTAATCAAATTTGCTTGTCTGACAGTCTTTCAAGACAGGAAATGAAAATATCCACATCAAAATTAAAACTGCATAACAGTAACTCCAGGACTACATGTTACAACTGCATTAGTGGCATGAAGCACACCATCCCTTTTGACACAGAGCTACTAAAGTTGGCCTCAATTATTTCTGAGTAATTAACATAATCCAAAAGCAGGAAATAGCTTTCAGTCCCGTTTCTCAAGCCTGAGTTGCCTTTCTATACAGACTGCGTTGCTGCATAATCCCTGAAACATGAACATAAAAAGCAACAGAGGGCAGCCCATTCATACTCACTAGTGAGAATTTCTTCTACTCTCAGGATATACAGATTTTTTCCACATGACCTTGGCAGATTCCTGAAACATAACACCTTAACATGACATTTACTGCATCATGTTGTCCCTCAGGACGTCAAAGCACAACAAGAGGGTCAGCTTCCAGGTGACGGAGTAAACAGCTGCTGTTAGTGTACTTTGAGCAGTAAAGTCCAAGACTCTCATCCCTCTCAACCTCTAATCACCCAAACATTTCTGTTTGCTACTGGCACATACGGTGTCATATTGAGCAGTCATTTCTTTGGGCCAAAGAATTTTCCCTTAATAGGAAGCAAATATTTCTGTGAGGCTGTTGTCAGCATCTTAGGATTTCTTGCCTGAGAGCTTTGTTCACAGTATTTCCCTCAGCATGTGAAGTCTCATGTATACTTCACGACTCAGCTCAAAGGCAAACTTCCTTATGAAACTATCCTTAATTCTCTGATAAAAAGTAATTGTCCAGCCTTTGAACAATCATAACGTTTAGGGTGTACATTCTGGATGGATAGCATTATATAATGTATATAATTTGTGCACATCATATTGCATACCGTTGAGAAGCCCTTGACTGGTTTCCTACGGCAATGGAATTAAAATGCGAACTGTTTACTAGAACCCACAAGGCCCTCTATGAAATGTCTCTGCCTACCTTTTAACCCTTGCTATATCACGACCCTCTGGCCTACTGAACTCCAACACAGTGACCAACTTTGTTACATTCTGAACATTCCATGTTTGCTCCTGCTTCTAGATAGTTGCATTTGCTCTTTGTCCCTGCAAGAATGCACTGGCCTCTCATTTTTGTATGGCTGGCACAAATATGGCCTCTGCCAAGAGGCCTTCTCTGACCTCTGTTTTATTTTCTCTGTAGTGCCTCTTGACAATTTAAATGATCCAGTTTATTTATTTAGGAATTAATTTAGGAATTTGTTCTCTCACAACCGCAAGAGAATGTGATCTCCATGACAGGAAGTATTCTTCCATTTTATACACAACTATATTCCCAAAGCCTAGCCCAGCATATACTTAATTTTTAAAAGAATCAACCAGTTTCTTATTTTCATTGTTTTTAACTGATTGATGTTAAGCTCCTTAAGTATAGGAACTTTTTTTCTTCTTTTCATTTTGGCATTCTCTATAGGGTCCAAGAGCAAAGTACATTATACCTTGTGAATAATCTATAATTATGTATTAAATGTTGACTATTAAACTAATTGGTCATTAACTGTTCAGATTGAAATACTTTACCAACATTTTTTTCTAACTGATTTAGGAAACTCAGGAGTGAGAGAATCATTTACTATTGTTTTATCTAAAGACAAAGCCCTATAACATCTCCAATATTTTTCTGGCAGTAAGATCTGCTCCCCAGAAAATTACCCAGAATTTATCATGCTCATTTCACCTGATCTTCACATAAATAAGCCCCTCTTTGTTAAAGATGAATGCTATCAGAGTGATAGAAAATATAAGTTTTAGCAACAGTTTGTATCTAGGTCATGAGGCTTTATCAAACACAAAGCATTTTAAAGCAAAATCAAATGTGTGATTTTTAAAGTTTTAAAAACTATTCCTTCACCAAGATGCAGCAGAATGTCCATTACTGAACTAATTGCCTAAGTATAATCTCCACTAATCTCTGTTTCTCTCTTTTGGAATACTTCCATACCCAAAAGAGATATCGCACCTAGTTATAATTACTTTATTTCTTTGAAGCCATCTTTGGTTCTCACTAAAGCCTGATATCCTCACTGAACTTGCTGCTAGAAGTGATACAAAGTTGACTTTAACCAGATCCATCTCTGAGAAATTCTATGAATGACCTTGCTTGAAACTGCTGAAGCTATCTTTTCTTGAGTGATAGAATTTTCCATTATATCCTGGGTATTTTCTTTTTTTAGGAGGAGGGAGTCTTCTTATATAAGTTATATGCTCTAGAAGCATAGAGAATGAACATTATACATCTTTTAATCACTACAATGTCCAGAAGGTAA
The DNA here is from genome assembly GCA_028627145.1 of Eidolon dupreanum. Lineage (NCBI taxonomy): Eukaryota > Metazoa > Chordata > Mammalia > Chiroptera > Pteropodidae > Eidolon > Eidolon dupreanum. Next base: position 75,547,614 of record CM053515.1, read on the forward strand.
TGAGGAGGACAAAGGCAGTATGCTGGGAAGAAGATGGTCCTGGGTTATCAGACAGTTCTGGATCCAAATCTAAAACTGCACCACCTGATAGCCAAGTGATTTGGAGAAGGTTAATTAAGCACTCATAATTTATATTTTTCCAGTTATAAAAATCAGTTAATTATACTTACATAGTTATTGTGCACATTTAATGAAATAAGAATTGAAGGGAAGCCTTTCTTATCCAAACCAAACAGACCTAATCACTTTATACTCCATGAGTAAAGAATTCTAATGGTGACACTGCCATGTATGAGCTCTTACTGAGCTCCCAGCACTGTCACATACCTCTGATACTGTGCTTACTTTATTACACCATATTTATTCAAATATGCTAATTCTCTATTGAACTCAGACTCTTTCAGGATAAAAACCCTCACTTATTTTTTTCTGTATCTAGCAGAGTGAATGGAATGGAGCAACAGCTGTAATCACTTACCTCTGGTTTCCACAATTAATACATCTAGATTAAGGCTGTTTCTAGGTCAGTGGCTATATACTAGACTCCTTCCTAGCAATACAATTCCATACTTTCATTTTCAGTGAGAAATGAGCTAAGGTACTTTGTAATCTTTTTGTGTGAATCAACCCTGTGTGTTTTCAGATCACAGATAACATTATCAGAGTGGAGATGAATGGTAGAAAAATAACCCTCTTTTCTAATGAGTCAATGGATTAGTGATCTGGTCTGTAATAGTAAAGGCAAACTAGTGACTCTCATTAAATGTATGTTTGCCGTTGTCTGAATTTTAGATTCAGAGATTGTCTGATAATACAAAGATGACTAGAGAAATGTGGAACAAGTATTAAGGCATTTTGTGTGACTCAGACAAAATGCCTTTGAAGCGATTATGGATATAAATATGCCCACTGTGTTACTGAGGCTCCTAAACATCTAAACCCTTAAGAAGACAGGTAGTCTGACATCACACTGATCTGTAAAATGTTGCTTATCTGAGCTGAGCAACATTAGGCTGAAAGATGAAGTTCTGTTTCAAGTAGATTATTTCATGATGAATATACTCTTGAAGAGGTAGATGACAAGTGAGTACATGCCCAATTGTAAGGAACTGCTTTGCAAAAGAAGGCAGAAATAACAGGATATCTGGGAACTCATACAGTCTGAGAAAATGAAGACAAAACAAAGTTTGGTAGCAATTGCAAAAGAGGTGGCCAGTGTTCATCTACAGCACTGGTATAGCTATGCAGCTGTCAAACCTGCATTTCTAGGGTCCATCCTGCTTCCTCTCAAAGACACAAGTGTTAGAGTTAACATAGCAGCAAACAGCAAAGAGACATATTGTACCAATACATTCAATGACTTTCTGAACTTGCTCAATACAGTATCTGATTATTCTAGATGATGCTGCTTGGAAAGAGTAGGGAATTTCTTCTAAGAGTTGAATTTCTCTTGAGAAAGTTGAAGAGGAAGAACATCGGAGACTTGAAAAGCGGTTGCCCTGGCGCCACAGCCGTATAGCCTGACTTCCTTGTTTCTATTTATTGACTGAAGCCCAGTTTTTTACAGTGGTGATCACTTTCCTAGGATGAGAACACTTGAGAAAGCTTTATCAACATTTTTTTTTCTCAAGAATATACTGAAGTGGCATAGACCAATATACTGTTTTCTGTTCCCTACTCTTAACATTTCTATCTTACTACTTCCATATCTTCTCTAAATAATCTCTTTTCTTTGTAAAATAGAATTAAAACTCCAAACTGCTTCAGATTTACCCCCTGATTGATTCTCTCTGTAACACAGATCATTTTTTTTACTTTATGTTCCTTTAATATTCAGATATCCATGTAGTAGTCACTCTGTACCTTGCTAATTATTAAACACTACTTCTTTTTCAAGGCATATATATCTCAAGTCTCTTGCTACTTCATGGAATTTCCCATTTATTGAAGTTCAGAGTCCTGCCTCTACTAAAATTCATAGTATTTAAAATCTGTATTAATCACTCAGCAATAAGATTATGTATTATACTATTTTTATCATATATAATGTATAAAATATATCTTTAATACACTTTCCATATTTGTTTATATAAATATTATTTAACATTTTTATTTAGTTTTAAATTTTGTTTAACATAGTTGCCATTTCATATCTTATGCTGTTTTCCAGAGAAGCTTATGGATTCAATTCTTTGTTTCCCATAGGTATCATCAAAAACAGGTGCTAATTTAATGATTTCTAATTTGATAGTAAGAAATCATGTCAAATGTTCTCTTATATTATATCTAGATTGTTAATTTTAGGAGGATAGAGATAGACACTATTATTTGTGATTCAATCACCCAGAGATCCTAGAAGTCTATAAATAGATTAGAAAAATGGTTATTGACTGACAATTTCAACATAAACAGAAAATACAGAAAATAAAATGAGGAAATTTAAATGAGGTGGTTTGAAACATTGAAAAGAGGGCCACCGAGAATATGTTTTATTCTGTTTAGTGATGATTCTGTTCTTCTGAAAGTGGAACACAAACCGGACTTGGGAAAATCAGTTCAATTTTAATATCCATTTATTCAAGATAAAAAGCAACCAATGAATGCTGCTTGTTCAAAGACCCAGGGCCAACATGGCAAGTTTATCCCTTTAGGCAATAGGAGGAGCCTTCCTCCTTTGGGAACTTCACTATTTGCTTAAATAGCTCTTTCCACAATAAGGAAATGTTAGCCATTGGTGTTCTCACAGACTTCAGGCTTTCTCATCAGTCTCAGAAGCACATTCTAACGACCTTCTGAGCATATGTTCTTCACTTAAATGGGTCTAAATATGTTAATTTTGAAAAATGTGCATCTAAATATGGAACAGATGGGCACATTGATGGTATTATATGGGCAAGGACTTCTCAGCAGTTGCCTTCCTAGTGACCCATGCTTTATCTTCTTCATCTGTCTACCTGTCAGCATGTTGAAAGTGGAAAGGTTGATCAGTTTCAGAAAAATACAAACATATATACATTATTTTTCTCTGGTTTTCTATTTTCTCTGTCCTTATACTGGCAAGTACTAATAGGTTAGCAGTGGTGTGAATGAGCAAACATTGCTTATTGGGGCCAGAAGGCCTACATTCAGCCTTTGCTCCAACAATTGTTAGCACAGCGACTGTGAACAAGCAAGCAATTAAATCTTATTTCACTCAACAAATGAGTCCTTCCTTGTAGTCAGATACTGTGTTAGATGCTGAAGATGGGGTGCATACAAAATTGACCATATTTCCATTTGTATTTTTCTATTGAGGAACATAACTGAGTAACAGGCAATTAAAATTTCCAACTTTATTTGCCTTTTTTTCAATGAAATGAACATAAAAGTATCCCAGTAAACTGTAATGGATTATACAAATATATGCTATTTTATTAGTTTATTTTACAAGCACATAATTTTCATATTCAGAATTCATGGATACAAAGGCCTAAAATGTCAAAGTTTCTAACAAATGAATTTCTGCATGAGAGTGATAAGACAGGCCAAATAGAATCTCACATAAATCACAGTCATAAACGGGTCCCCTACCCCCTGTAATATTAGCATGATGGATTTACTTTTAGTTAAGATTTTCTGCCTTACTTACAAATGACATAATATAAAGATCTGTGCAACAGATATTATAATTATTCCAAATATTTTCTGTTCTTCCTTCTGGGACTTCCCTGTGCTCTTGATACAAGACTTGGTTCTTAACTTTCTTTGGCCAATAAAGTGTAAGCAGAAGTGATGTATGCCACTTCTAAGTAATTGTTTAAGAGTTATTGTGAGTTCAATCTTTTTTTTTTCTTGGTCAATACACCCTATCACTAGGGCAAAAGAATAAATACTCTACTGAAATTTTGCAAAATTAGTATGTTAAATCGCTTAATAACCATTCAATATAAAATTTAATGATATTTCTAGATCTCTAACACAGTGAGACAACTAATTTTTTAAAATGCTTCCAAATTCAAAGGAAAATCTTTTAATGTTTTAGGATTAAATATATTTTTTTATGTTTTGTAGATGCCCTTTCTACAAATTAAAGATGTTTGCTTCTGTTCCATTCCTAATTTGAGGGTTTTTAAAATTGTGAAATGATATGGCATTTATCAAGTGTTTTTCGTGTAAGTATTAAAATAAATTATAAATTTTTCTCCTTCATTCTGTTCACATGGTAAATTACACTGATTGACTTTAAGATGTTAAACCAACTAGCTTAAACATTTGGAAAAACATATGAAGAATGTACTATAATTATGCCTATTCATAGAAGACTGAGGCACAGAGACTCCAGTAACTTGCCCAAGATCACACATCTAATAAGGAGTGAAGCCAGAATTTGAACACAAATTCCCTGGCTTGGAGGAGGTTCTGTACTTACCCATGGAGTTTACTACCACTTACAGCCCTGGTATCTCATCAGCTCTTATTGGTTCATAAAAAGAAAGATGGAGTAATGTCTGTGTAAACCGATTACAGAAAGGACTTTATTTATAAACCTGAACACACAGTAGAATACTATATAAATTGGAAATGTTGTGCAAGATCTGCTAAAATTATAGCCTTACCTCCCTAGATACCTTGGTTGAGATATTAAGAATGTAGTGAATCCTTCAAACTTGCAATATGTCAGAATGAAAAATGCTCTAAATATAAATATCAAAGATGTGTTATTGGTGTGTTGTCTACTACTGAGTAAAAATTAGTCTAAACGTAGTGGCTTAAAACAGCAAACATTTATTGTCTAACAGCTTCTATGGGTCAGAAATTTGGGAGAGGCCTAGTACAGAAGTTCTGGGTTAGGATCCCTCATGAGATTTTAGCCATCTTAAGTCTTCAATGGGACCAGAGGATCTACTCTTAAGATGGCTCACTCACATGGCTATTGACAGGAGGCTTGAGTTTCTGACTACATGGCCTCTCCCCCAGGGTTGATTGAGTATCCTCATAACAAGTTGGCTGGCTTTCCCCAGAGAAAGTGATCCAAGATAGAAGGCAATCAAGATAGAAGCCACTGTGATATTTTTCTGCCCCAATCTCCATATGCCATAATTTCTGCTTTATTCTAGTCATTAGAAGAATCACTCACTCCAACCTACATTCAAGGGAGGCTCCATCTCTTGAAGGAAGGAGTATCAAAGGATTTGATATATTTTTTAAAACTCAGTTGGTAAATGCTTCCTTTTTTTTTTTTTTTTAAAGTAGAAAAGAAAAGTTTTATTAGAAGGGAAAGTACACTTTCAGATGTGGAGGCAGGCCTGAGCAAAAGAAACGTGGCTCAAAAGGCCAGAGTAAATGCTTCTTAATTCAAAGGTAACTCCCTTCCCCGCTTTTTTTGCCCTCTCAACTCATTCCCATTATTGTCATTGAGAAATCTGTCTCTTGATCACTCACAGGTGAGTCAGCTGTTAAATGTGTAACATCACTTTGGTTCTCATTTTTTATTTGCTATTTGGTATTAGAGAATTATGGGTGAAAGGAAACTTGGATATGTTTGAGACAGATAATGTAGTTCATTGTTTAAATAAAGGATCAGGGTATAAATTACATATTTCCTTCTTAGTCCAATTTTACATTTTTCTCTATGAAATTACCATTTAAAAAATACTCTATTAACCATTGAAAATGTAAACTTTCCCCAAATTCAACCCAGCTTTAGATAAATTCCTTGTATCAACTGGCAAGTATTTTTACTTGAGAAAAATATCCATTTTCCAAACCCAAATCTATATTTCAAAGGGATATTAGATTGGAAAGAGAGAAGAACAGCTATTTTCCACCTGTGAAAATTACCTGTCATTGGTATGAAGAGATATGATGTTTGAACAGAAACGTTTATTTCAACAGTTTCCCAGGTGTAGAAAATTTTCTTCCATCCCATCCTTTAAACATTTAATCTGTATCAAGAATTTTAAGCAGATAGGAAATAATCTCTAGTCTATAGACTTGTTTTAAGATATGCAAACTCTTTCTAGTTGTTAAAATTAACTTTCTCTTAAAAGTGTAACAATGTTTATAGTGTCTTTCCTCACTACCAATGAGCAGTTGAAATTCTCAAAGAAAGGTCAAAACAGCACACAGCCACAAACAATGTAAAAGAATTTTTCCTTAACAAATCCCAAAGTATAAATATGCTAGAAATTTTGAGAATTGTTAAATATCTTAATATTAAATAAATCTAGTTATAATAAAAAGTGAATGGTGCATCATGGTGTAAAAACATGACAAGGATAAATACCCAGCTTGTTCAATTTTCAGAGTTTTAATTTAAACTGGACCTATTCGGTAGTCAACTTATGACAGAAACAAAAGGGTGGGGCAAAATCTAAATAACTGAAGGGAAATACCTCTCATTCTCTCTTTGCATTGTGGCTTAAAGAAAAAGAATGCTTGGAGGAAAAATTATTTTTAGCTTCATTGTGGGAGTTAATGAGAGAGCCCTGTTGTGAATTTAAGAGTCACAAGAACATCCTACTAAAACAGATTTTTATTCTCTTTTAAAGCATGTGTCACTGTGACCCAATCTTGAAAGTAATGGAATGAAATAAGCATTACATTTCTTTTCATTGCTTCACCTTTGCCTCTGTGTAATTGATTTCTTTAAGAGATGCTACTTTAAATACAGAAAACTCCCAAGAAGATGCTCCTTGCCTAAGCACATAATAGTAGACCTGGATTTATAGCTACCTAATTAGCTACTATATCAGATGTTCAAAAGATAAAACCACAAGATTCACAGATATACAAGATTAGCCTCAGGTGAGATCTTTAGGCAATTTTGGATATTGGAGCATGTCTCAACAATGGCCCTACTGCCCTCTACAGTGCATTTAGTGAATTCCTTAGGAGAGTTTTTAGTTATCACGAGGTTTTGGGGGGAAGTGGATGGGGATTCTACTGGTATTTAGCCAGCAAGTGCTAGAGATTCTTATCTTTCTGAAATTCACTAGAGTCCCATATAAAGAATAGCTTTTGAATGTCCCAAACAGTCACATAAAAACCTGTTTACAATTATCAGAGTCCAGAACCTATTTCCATTTTATATAGACACAAAACATCTTCTGCAAAATTTAAACACACACTGGATACATAGACAAAGTTTTAATACAGGATTGCAACTACATTGTAAATCAAGAGAAAACTTCTGTTCAAAATATATCAAGTTTCACCTTTGAAAAAACTGCGTCCTTGACTGCAATGCTACTCATGTACACAATTTGCCTACACAACTTCTCTGGGTCAGTGGGCATGAGTACCTGTGATATTCAGTGCTTCTAAAGTTAATGATAGATACAAGCAGCTGGCTACTTTAAGACATCTCATGTGGCCATACCTGGGTATTTAGACATTATTATTTTTAGTTTGCTACTTTTACTTATCTTTTACTGTGTTGGTTTGGGATGCATTTTTACTTTTTTTTTTGTAATAGATTATATAATGAATAAAATTTACTTTGAAACAGTATAGGGAAGTTCTAAATATTTATTGGAAATGAGGTTGAATCAAGGAATGAAAGCTACTGATGAAGTTAAAACTTCAATTCCATTTACTCCTGAACCTAAATTCTTACTGTACCATGTGTAAATTCTATGTCCTAAGGAAATGCTAACTTCACTGACCATCAATTTCCTCATCTGTAATACAGTTAATATTGACCTCAGAAGGTTGTGGTCGAGAGTAAATGAAATCATATATACCAAGTCCTGGTTTGAAATCAACTATTTAAAATTAAGAAGTGGTGACCTTGACTTTGCGTATCCCTTGAAGGGACTTAGCATTTATTTCCTTCACGTTCAGCTACAAAAGTCAGAACAAAAGAAGTTACCTGACTTAAGTCTACAATTGCACAGAGCTCATCCAGGTTTCCATTATAATCTGATAAATACTGACTCATTTGGTCTAGATTGGGACCCAAGCACAGGTACGTTCTAAAAAAATTTCCCAAGTAATCTAATGAGCAGTCAGGTTTGAGAACCACTGCATCAGATCTACTCCACTAACTGGAGGAGGAGAAAACTGTCAGCAACCTGCAGACAGGAAAACATGATTACATAGTTAGAAATACACCTTTTGCAGAATGTAATAAAATATATTCAAGAATGTTTAGCTCTATCACAATTGTATGAAAGATGGTAAGGAATTATTCTCCATTCCAGCTTCTTCAAACATTTAGGTAAGAAAACAAATTATCTTTTTGAACGATCTCATAGTAACTGATACATTATACTGCATGGAGTGGTGTCCACTGGTGTCCATTCTGGTATAAAGGGGTATTTATTAACTGCAGTTTGATTATATTCAATCTTAATATAATCTCTCTCCCTCTAAAACAAACTCCTAAAATAATTCTCTCCTTTTATTCTTTTATCTTTGCTAAATTCAAATTACCTTATATATTCTTTATAAAACACCTTTGGAAAAATATTTTTTCTTAACAAAGTGATTTTTAAAATTTATAATGAAAGCAAATCAGTAGACTTTCAGACAAGATGGCAAGTGTAGGCAAATGCTGTGCACACCTCCTCTCACGACCACATCAAAATTACAACTAAATTATAGAACCATCACTGAGAACCACCTGAAGACAGGTGAATGGAATTCCTATAACTAAGGAAATCAAGATGAAGCCATCTTGAGATGGGTGGGAGGGGTGAAGATGCAGAATGGGTGGATCCCTGCCACACCCCACTGTATGGTGATTAAGAATCAAGAGGGACATATGCACCCCTATGCTCACTGTGGCATTATGTACAATAGCCAAGATACAGAAGTGACCTAAGTGTCCATCAACAGATGGCTGGATAAAGAAGTGATACATATACACAATGGAATATTAGCCACAAAAAAGAATGAAATTTTGCCATTTGCAGCATGGATAAATCTAGAAAGTATTATGCTAAGTGAAACAAGTCAGAGAAAGGCAAATATATTTCATTTATATGTAAAATCTAAAAAAAAAACAAACAAAACAGAAACAAACTCATAGATACACAGAACAAATTGATGATTGCCAGATGGGAGGGGCTGGGAGAAAGGGTAAATAAGGGGAAGGGAATAATATGTGCCTATTGCCAGTTATAAAAATATTCTCGGGGATATAAAGTATAGCACAGGAAATTGTCAATAATATAATACTGATACATGGTGTCAGATGAGTATTAGATTTTGTAAGTTATATGTAAATGTCTATTTTATTAAATTTTTTTGGGTGACATTGGTTAATTATATAGATTTCAAGTGTACAATTCAATAATACTTCATCTGGATATTGCATTGTATTCACCACCCAAAGTCAAATCCCCTTCTGTCTAATCACTACTTTGTACACCTGAAACTAATATAACATTGCATGTCAATGCTAAATAAAAATAAAACTAAAGCAAATATGTATATATATTTCTAAAGGCACTCTTGAGGTTTATTTCAGAGCCAATAGGGACTAAAAGTCAATATTTCATTTCCAAAACTTTCCAAATAAAGGTACTTTAAATAAGTATAAGAGTCTTCAGTTTGTGGCCAGATTCTTGCAGGAGCCCATTTCTCCCAGTCATCGATTATCTAAAACTCTGGCACTAAGGAAACCAACAATCAGATGCTACATTTGTACTTCCTAACAGACACTTTCACCTGGGAAAGCACTGATGCACTACATACAATCTTTTTCAGAGGGAATCAACGACTTTTGCAAGCTCTGATCCATATTCACAGGCTCAGTAACTGAAATGTGAAGGAAAACAACACGAGGAAGAAAGCCCATTCTGTGGGTGATGTTTCATGGCACCAACTACAGCCAGCAAGGAAAGCCAAATGTCAACTGTCTGTTTCTCATTCACCACTGAGTTGTTCTGATTTGTTTTTAATCCAAGATTCATTGGGATACATGGAATAGTGAGTACATACTGTAGAGGAAGCCAACACATCCTATAGAGATGACTTAGGACAGCACAGTCAACATTAAGCTCTTTAAAGATTACCAGCAGAGTTAATAGCAAGTACTTTAAATCTCCATAGTGAAAAAAGGCAAAAAAGATTAGAAAATTCTATGTGTCTATTCTACTGTATTTATAGTGTCTAAATTTTTTGTTTTTAATGGAGAGTTGCTGTATAATCTGGTAACTTTTCAGAGGTCCATAAAGTGGCATACAGTTTCCTGAAGTGTAACTCCAGCAAAGCAATCATTTCTTTCATAATCTGTATTTTTCCACAGAGTTCAACTAAAATGTTCTATTAATATAATAGTATGCAAAAAATAGTATTACATCTCTTTATCACTAAACTAGAATAAATGTTTATGTGGTAATATGGTCTGCAAGTTTTCAGCTGGGAAATCGTGAAAAATATCAAGAATTAGTTGATTGCAATAATCTCTGGAGATTTAAAACTACCTTTTACAATAACTTCATCAATCTTCAGAAAATCCTTGAAGACTTCTATGCCCCTTTTTTAAACAAGTAAAATAAAATGTACAGAAGCAGGAGTTGGGGCTGGTATGGGTATAGAGAAATTGATATGATTGTCAGTTTTGAGTCGTGAAATCTTCATGGCTTGAGGGATTTGGGTCTCTCTCTACATTGACCATATTTTCTCATCAAATATGATACTACATTCATATAAGCAACTCATGGAGACTTTAATTAAAGATGCTTCTAATAGTCTCCTGAGGCGTGATTTAGTGTTACCTGTCTTCGCTAATATTGTTTTCACATCTCTCCTTTCTAAAATCATTCACTGTTGTACCTTATGGAGCTATCATTGGTGCCCGTTTTATGAATCCTGGTAGAATGTGGTAGAATATGAAACAAAAGAAGAAACCAGTTTTCATATTAATACACACAAACTACCAGTGTGTTGTTGTACTTTGTTCTTATGTAGATGCAGAGCAAAGGTCGAGAGCAAAATGACCAAGTGATAGGGAGATGGACTTTGAAAGCACATCTGGGTACAAAGGCATTTTTGTTATCAAAAATCTCATAGTCCTGGTGAAGTACCACAAAAAGGTTTCTGTGCTATCTATCCAGATTTATTTTCTAACCTTCCAAATTAAGTTTAAGCCACGTTTATACCAGTTACTTACAAAATAAGTGGGGAAAGCTTGTTTGTTAATGAAAGAAAATAAGTACATCTATCCAACATTTGTATTTCCTGGGCTTTTTTCCTCTTACGGCTTAGTAAGACTGGGAGTAGACTGGGAGACTAACCATTATTGGCTTACCTTCTAAATTTTATTGAGATAACATTGGCAGATTTTGATAACAAGAACATTCTTCTCATTAGGGCTAGCTAGCTAGAATAAAATTATCTGCACTTTATTGCATATTTTATATCAAATATGTACTTAAATATATTTGTATTGCTTTTTTATCCTCCCAAGGGAAATAAAAACAATATTCTGTGGAAAATTATCCATCATAGACCAGTATTTGCCTTCCTCTTTCCTCTTGGACTCTCTGTCCCTGAGGAGGAACAAAAGAAATTCACTAGATAGCAAGCAATCTCTCAAAGCTTCAGTTTCTTCACTTGTGAAATGGCACAAATATAGACTTCATTGGATACTTTGAGGCTTAAGTCGATGAATATGAAGTGCTGAGTATAATGATAAATAGACAGCCAATACTCAATAAATGTTAGCTTTGTCATCATTATCACCTTCATCACCAGTATCACTCTGCCAAATATCTTCTTTTTGCACTTCCAGATCTATTTCCACTGTTCTATATTCTGCCCATTGTCCTCAGAGACTGACCTTGCCTCTGGCTTCAGGTCTGGGTTCACTAACAAGGACTTCTAAAAGGAGAGCTCAGAAGAGGCTACCTCATATCCTTCTCTTAAAAATAAACCCTTTTTGAAGAATTCTAATTTGAGTGTGACACCTGTTTCCTAATGAGACTCTAACTTATAAATTCATCTTTATATTCGTTATAATCTTCCTCGGAAAATTTAACATTATGAAAGAAAAACTATATAGATAATTAGCCGAATTTTCAAGTTTTCATCTGCATATATCATTTGTAGGAAAAGTCAAACTGTGTAAAATTCGCTCCTATGTATTGACTCAATTATCACATAAGTCTAAATTATATTTTCAGCCAAGCAAGAAATAAAAGTACTTTAGCTGATGTTCAGGAAGGGTACAGTTTTCAAAAATGTTGAAGATGAGATTTAATATAGGCCTTTAATCTGATAACCATTCTGCCTTAATGGCTTTTCAAATGCTTAATATGGTTATTTCCATTGTTCATTTTAGGTGCTTAAAAACAGTAACAATTCATTCTCTCTGTATCCCACTCAAAATATTGATGCAACAAACTTTTTAAAATTCTTATTTTTTTAAGTAAAATCAGAAAAAAATTCATTTGTTAGAACATTTTCCTAATAACATTTACCCATTGATACTACTGTCTGTATCATATCTCACATGAAATAAATAGTACCAGATAAGGAATCAAGAGGCCAATTTCCAGCTTTAAATGACTCTTCTGGTTCACTGTCCATTGTTATGTAGACATGTTCCTTAGGTGGCTTTCTTAACACACCTCACCTCCATGTTCCCATCTGTTAAAGAGGAATATTTTATGACATGCCTATATCCTTGGACTGTTATTAACATGAAATTATGTAGTGAAAGTACTCTGAAATGTTACAAATATCAGGACTTCTAAAATATGTAGAACTTATCACATAAATCTACTCTTTGTATGAGAAAAACAACTGTATTGCTTTTATTTTAAAAGCACATTGATGTAATTTCATGCATCTGAATTAACAGGAAGAAGAAATGATTCAAAGAGATGTAAATTGATAGAATTCTTGTGGGATTTGCTTGGTCCATCTCTAAAAAGAATTTTGCTGAGAGTCACTCATTACAGCTAAAGCTCTAAGGTAAATGTTCTTAAATTTCTAGTTTCTGCTTTCTCTTTGTTTTCAAGAAGAAAAAAGAAGGTATAGTACAAACTTCAGAATATTTTTCTCTACAATTGTGATACCTGAATCTACAACTGAGGGTATAGTACATTCCAATGAACAGAATCAGAGGAAATACCCTGAGAAAAATGTGCCCAATATTTTGCTTGGGCTGGAACATAAGGGTCATATCTTATAAAAAATGATTATATACATTATAAGTTCACAAATACAAGCATGAACTTAACATGATTGATTTCAAATCATCACAAGGATGTGATACTGATCTCTATAAGACTTGATTTCCTCATTCATTGAAAATTACACTTATTTCAGACCTATTGTGTGTCAGGCACTGCCCTAAAAGCTAGAAAGTCTGTGTTGTCTATCTGACAAAGTCAGACATGTAGAGATTTCATTCTAGTGGTGGACAACAAACTAATAAATGGAAAAGGTCATTTTAGAAAGTGCTCAGCACTGTGAAGAAAACAAAGAGTGGGGATGTGATCAATAGCATCTGGCTAGAGGGATTAAGGTTGGGTGGGTATCAAGAAAGCATCTCCAGGGATTGAGATGTGCATGAAAAGACAGCCAACAATGGGAAGATCTGTAGGCAGGAGATTCCAAGCAGCAGGAATAACCAAAGAATTAAAAAAAAAAAAAAAGCAAAAACTTGGAGGCAGGACTAAATTTGGCATGGTTGAGGAAAGAAGGCTAGTATAAATAAAGGCAAAGCATATACTATAGGAGATAAGAAAGATGGGCAGGGGAAAACCCATGGAAGGCCTTATCAACCAAGGCAAGGGCTTTTTATAATAAGTGCAAAGGTAAGCCGTTAAAATGTTTTAAGGAGATAAGTGGCATCCACCCATTTATTCACTCAATATTTATTTAGCACCATTGATATGGCAGGCATTGAATTAGATTGAGGATCTACATACAAAAATCTCTGGCCCTGACCTATGAAATATCCCATTAGCTGCTGTGGAGAGGATCCTTTATATGGGGACAACTCTGGAAGCTGTTGAGAGCCTAGAGCAGTAATTCAGGGAAGAGATAGATGGTGGTGGTTTGACTAGGGTAGGGATTAGGGCAATCATTTTCACCTAAATTATGAGTTTGGCATTATATCATCTAACATGCTGCCATAAAGCAAATGACCACAATGTTATAAATGTTAGTATTACAGAGCAGCAGAGGGGGACAGATCATTCTAAATTTCACTGATTGTAGAGGTGAGAAAATAGCACCATTCATTGGTTCCAAATAAGAGAAACAGAAACTGAAAATAACTGGCTACTTATTAACAGCAACTGGCATGGCCATGATGGGTAATGTGATCGATAACGGCATTCCAAAAATGTATTAACACATTTACTATGGACATTGAAAAAATTACACAATCAACTCCAAGTTGCTTAGAAAAGTGAAATAGAAGTTAGGAATTTTTTATATCTCTATTAATTTTTATATTTCTTCAGTTGATAGATATATAGATACATATATACACATAGTTACATGCATACATTTCTACACATGTATATGTGTGTTATGTGTTTATTTTGCTGAACCATTTCAAGTAAGTTTCAAATCCCACCTCTCCACCCACCCACAAAATGCTTCAACATGGATATCATAAGAAAAGGACCATGTTCCCACATAATAATACCATTATTAAAACATCACTTATATCACTAATTTGTAACTCATATTAAAATTTCCCCTATTTTCCCTAAAGTGATTTTATAACTTTTTTTTTTAAAAAATCCAAGATCTAGTTAAATTTTCATATGGCATTTACTGGTTAAGTTTCTTTTAGTTTATGGTGATGATTATCTTTGAATAAATTATTACATTGAAGATTACAAAATTTTAAAATTATCATTCCTTCTATACTTATTTGCTATTTTTTTAAAAAAATAATTGTCTTTATATTTAAGCTACAGAAACACAGCAAAATATACTTTCACTGTCAATAACAACTAAAAAAAAATAATATGATTGATTTTTCTATAAGCAAGGAAGATCTGTGCCAAGCATCTGATAGTTTTGCTTTCTCAGTTATTTCATTTTTCTCTTTCCATTTCAGGTAGCAGATCTTAATTTTCTTTTATGGGAGCCATACAATCCTGTTCATGCTGTTAGGGAAGAAGGGACATTTCCCTCAATTTAAAGAGAGAAACATAAGCCAAACTTGAAGAGTTAGAGAATTCTATTCTCTTAACCACAGAAAAGGGTAGACACATGACCTAATTCAGACAATTCAGTATCAATTCTAAGATTTTGTTAAAACTATTAGAAAGGAAATGTTCTCTTTCTCTAGCACTGTTTCATGTAGGATAATTAAGTCTGGAAATCCATAATTACTTCATGAAAATAATTAGCCTGAAAAAGCAACAAAGGAAAGCATTTGCAAGGCAAAAGATGAGGGTGGGGGGAAGGTGATTGTTGAGGCCAACAGCCAAACTAATTGGTAAATGAATTCCCTTTACAGTAAAAACCATGTTGAGTGTGGTTCCTGTCTTTTGCAAAGGATCATCCTGGCTAATGCATTTCTGAATCTTTATAAAGTTTAGACTAGAATAGGTCTTTGGTGCAATCTCCTCAGCTCACAGATCAAGAAGCTAAGGTCCAGAGAAGTTCTGAAAATTGGGAGATTGTGCAGCTATTTTCTATGATTGCTGACTGCAAATACTACATATTCTGTTCTATAGGGAATTGTAATTTAATGAAGCTTTTTATTAGTCAAACTACATAACTGAGCCAAATATTTGCTGTTTGGAGAAGAAAAAAACAGTACATTGTAAAATTTAAAGTTTCATGTAATATTATTTTAAAAACGTGTGATGACTACAATTTTAACTCCCCAAATATATTGTATCTCTATTCCATGCCCCACTCCCCAGGTCACTTATTTGAAACATAGATTTTCTGCATCCTGAAGTCATTTTCTTTTGTTAATTTTCCTAAAAACATTGCCAACAACCCATATTCTCCTGAAACACACAGACACAATCTAAACAATCTGTTCCTGAATCCAGCATTTACAGACTCGATAAACAACACCATTCCCTTTTAGTTGCACTTGAGAGCAATATGAAAATGACCATTTGTTTTGTTTTGTCATTTTCCTGAGCAGGCTACTAGGATACTTAAATAGTTGACTTTTTCTTTTGCCATTTTTCTAGGTTAACGACAAAAATATATTCAGCTACCAAGAAACTAAGTAGGTTATTTATGTTTCACTTGTCAAATCTATATTTTCCAAATACCCCCTGAGCAAGATTTGCAGAGATGAAGCAGGGTGGAGGATATTTCATACATATTTAATTTGTAACTCTAAAGAGATACCATTCTGTTCTTGGCCTCCCCTCCCACTCTCCCCTCTCTCTCTTCTCCCCATCTCCCAGTCCTCCATCCCCTTCTGTTAGCTCTGCTGGGCCTCTACAATGTCAGCAATACTGGCATAACTGCGCTTTAAATTGTTTCTGTGGAATTCCACAGGGTCAAATGGCCAAAGTGAATGGCTTTAATTTTCCAGTAGAGATTGTGGCATATTGGCTCATCCATATAATAAAATGCCTTTGCCTTTTCGCGCACTGCTTCCTCATTGCTAAATCACACTACACGTGCAACGTCTACATCATAGACGACAGGTCCCTGGAATAAAACCTGACCAATTCTCATTTATCTTAGTTTTTTCCATCATTTCTTAAAGCTGACCACCAAGAACTTCTTTAACTAGCAGAAAAGTAATATTAGAATATCAAAAGAATAATAAATTCAGGTTAATTAGATGCTTTGTTCTACGACTACTTGAGCAATAGCTCTGTGCCAGTTTATTTCTTCCCCACATTTAATATAAGCCTACTTTTCTACCTGTTATCATTGTGCTGCAATCTTATTTCTCATCTTAGCTTGATATCACAATATTCATCAACTATAGGAAAGAAGGAAGAGGTAGATATTATATTCTTTTGATGAATAACTTTTTAATCATGTTGATGCTTTAAAGCAAATGAAATCTCTGACAATGACAACTCTGTGAAACCAAAAAATTCCATCAACTAGGCACAATTAAAAGGCATGGGGTTCCACTGATGGCAATAATATTGGGCTAGGTAACCTGACAAATCCACTGAGAACTTAAACTATCTTGGACACAAAACAGTTGGACACAGTTTTTAAAGCATCCTTGAAGTGCATTTATTGGTCTACAAGAAGACAACTCTTGAGACCAAAATCTTAGTGAAGATAAAAGCCAGCAAGGTAAACGGAGCACAGAAGTTGAATTTTGCTTTAGAGTCTTTGCCAGCTCCTGATATTTTGCTTTTATGTTCTATGAGTGAAAGTGGAGAGGTGGAAGTGGAAAGGGACATAGCTTGGGGAACCACTTGAAATGGAGATTCTAACAGATGACCTCCGCATTTAACCGGTAACTCAACACACCCACTAGTATACTAATGATCAGAAATAAATCTATGCCTCTCCTCAAGGGGAAAGGATGGAAAACTGCTTTTCTCAAATTTTGGCACTGGGTTGGTGAAAAATAAAAACTTCCTCTGAAAATGCATGAGCAAAAACTTTCAATCCTAGAATTTAGTTCAAGCTGAACCCTGTAGCATAATGCTCTGAAGTGCTTGTCAGCATCAGCAGCAAATGACTTACGGAGCACCAACTTTTGATATTGGCGTCTAAAGATCCCAACCAAGTTTACCAAGAATATAAACACAATCAATAATCACAAAACTTGTAAGGAAATAAGATATCATGACCAAAAACAGTTAAAACTACAGTGACTTGAATCAAAACTCTAAAAACTCAGATATCAGATCTATCACAAAATTAAAAATTAGTATGTTTAATGTTCCAAGAAATAAAATAGGAGCTTGAAAATACAAATGAGCAGTAATAGCATATGATTGCCAAAACAGTTTTGAAAAGGAACCAAAAGAACATCTAAAAATAAAAATTATAGTAATTGACATTAAAACTCTGAATATGTTATATTAGAAAGGAGATTGAAGAAAAACAAAGAAATTGTTGGAAAACTAGAAGACTGATCTAGAGAAATTATCCAGAAGTTTTTCAGCATAGAAAAACAAGACAAAAAATATAAAAGAGACATAAAAGAGGCATTAAACATCGAATCAAAGTTTTAGAATAAAATGAAATATGGCTAAGTTTCTGGTACTTATTTTAAAAGTGAAAATTTATACTCAATATAATAGAAATATATTTGAAAAACACCCACATCTAGATATCATGTAATGAAATTTCAAAACAACCAAAAAAATCAAAGAATTTTTATCACAAATATGAATATTATGAAAAAGGGTTTATAAATATAGTGAATGAAAAGGCTATCAACAACTTTATATCAACAAATATAAAAACTTAGTTGAAATAGAAACATTGCAAGGAAAAATAATAACTAAAGAAATATAGACCTCGAATGACCAAAACTTATGTACATATAAATACCATAACAAAGAAACTGAGGCAAATATTGTCTATAAAGGAGAAAAAAAACTTATTGGCAGATACAATTCTGCTTTTCCTCCACGAACATGCCACAATTTGGAGATGAGTTCAATGTGTTCTTTGTGACCTAGCCCAGCCTCATCTCTGTATCCAGTCCCAGTACTAGAATGTGCTCCAGTCAACTTGTACTTACGGTTTGCACGTTCCAAGCCGCCCTCTGCTAGCGGTCTTCGCACAAGTTGTTGCCTCTGTCTGAAACCCGCTTTTTCTCTTTTATAAAGCCTCCTCTTTCCTTTCTGCCTTCAGAGAACTTATGCTCATGGCTCACAATGTCACTCAGGTGTTGCCTATTCCGGGAGGCCTTTGTAATTTGTCCCACCTGACCCCCATCTTAAGTAAAGTTCTCTGCAGGTGTATCCATAATTGAATGAGTTGAGATTGTGCTTCTCTGAGAGCTTTCATCATCTGTTTTATAGCTATCTCTTGGCCGCCTCTCCCAGCAGACTAAGAGCTTCTGAGGACAGCAACTTTGATTTTTGATCTTTTGATTCCACGCTGTTCTTCAAGACTTAGCACAGTGTTTAAACATAGTTCATATCAAGGCATGCAATAATTCCTTAATGAGCGAATGCAACTTATTTTGATATTACAAGCCATTTAATTCATCCATCTCACAGCTTTTGTCAACAAGCAATGTTCTACTTGATTTCCCTGTAATTTTTTTGATGAGAAAAGAATATACCCACATCAGAAGCATATGCCTAGTCTGATTAGTGACCTATTGTAGACTTAAAATTTGGCATTTTGGCTTTTACACTGATATCTTATGAGTGTGGTAATAGTGAATCACTTATCTTGATCCAATTCCTAAGAGCCAGATCCAGGACTATAGTAAACAGACCAAGATAAATGCCACCTGCTGAGAATTTGGGCAGCCAGCCAGATAACCTTTCTTTATATAAATTTCTGCACCTGGCGTCCTCTTCCCTCCAGAAAAGTCTTCACAGCACTCACAGCACTCAAGCTAAACAGGAAGGAGCAAAAGAAAAAATAGGTTTCTTCTTTTTATTGCAAATATTTACATTCTCCCTGATTTGGAGCAGTCCACATTAAGGGATAAAGGTAGGTATTGGTGTCAGGTAAACCTGAGATCATTTAGCTCTGACACTTACTAACTGGATGTCCTTGGGAACGGTTTTGAGCACGATTTCATTTCTAAATTGGACAGTAATCTGTACTTCACTTAGTGTGGGAATTGCATGCAAACATTTGGCCCACTGCCTTTACGCCCTAGGTTGGTTCATTATCCTTCCCTGCTGAAGTATGAGCATTCTATAACTTCTTCCATTAAGTGCATGAATTTCTTCACTGCTAAATTATAGGCTTCTTGAGAGAAAGCACATCATCATATTAATTTCACATAGTATAATACCTTGCACATATTAAAAGCTCAATAAATTTTGGTGAATTCCCACACTTGCAATTTCTTTTCCAAGTAGACACGTAAAGGAAACCGCTTTTTAATAACCTGGAACTGGTTTCTATCTTAATAGTGAAAAAGTAAGAAACACTTGATGGTCCAGAGCTGTGAATCAAGTCCATCTCATGGACTCCACGTGGTTGGTGTTGCTTCTTGGCCATCTGTTATGCAGATGTTACGCCCCCATTCTCCATCCACCACTTCTGCCTATGCTCACGTAGTGAAAAACTCTAGAATTCTCTTGCCTTCCTGGATATCTGCTGGTCAGCCTCATCTTTGTTATCTTTCCCTCAACTCATCTCTATTTTTTCCCATAAATGAAATACTAAATGTTATCTAAACAAAATATTCTCTTCTACAACATGCTGTTTGGGCATACTATTTCTCCATTTCTTTGCCTGGAAAATCCCTAATCATATTCTTCAGATTTCAGCTAAAATGTTTCCTTTTCCATGAAGCATTTTCTGATTCTCCTTTCACAGTTTCTCAGGTTTCCTTTTAGGCTCCATAATACTCTAGATTTTTAAATTTATATTCTATTTGAATGTAATTATCACTTTCTACATCTATATGCTCTTGCATATAATAGCCATATCTTATCTTCCACAGCAGCCTGTGGATCTAGCACAACATTTAACACATAGCACTTGTTCAATCACGCTGGAAAAAAAAATGGATGACTCTTCCAGAAATGAAGACTGCTACTGATCCACCTTTGTATCCACACTTCTCAGGTCCTTCCCAGATGCAAAATTTTATTCCTGCTCTTATTCCTGTATGCCTGCAGAGCCTGTCTCCTCTTTTGCTATGATTACCTCCCCAAACCCCTGCTCTCCACTCCATCAGTACTTGTCTCGCACCCTAGCCCTCCATTTTACAGTCGCTTATGGTTTCATTATGCCTTCAGGTATGCTACTTCCTTTACTGAGCAGCAGAACTCCATTACCTTTAGCTTTAGAAAAACAAAAAATAAGATCTACGTAGACAATTTGTAAGCAGAGAAGAGTAAATCTCTGAAGTTCATTTCTCTGAGCATGCATAAGATCCTCTTCTGGTTGTTAGGAGCCTCACATCCCATGTCTTAGGGCACAGTGCTTCTCCCAACCTAAGTGCCTCAGAGCCTCTGCGTATCCATTCCTAAAAATAAAAGGCTCCGTTTGAGAAAGCTCTTTAAGCTTTAGTCCTGCACTGAGCCTTTAATTTACCAGGGGCTGCGGTGCAGCTTCACACGTAGAGGAGAGCTTTCCACACCAGGACAGATGCAAAAGAGCATAACATTAAAACAAAAAAGCAATTTAACCTACTTAAGATTTCCTATATTGCCCTCTGTGATCACTAATTATCAGAAGATTTGCATGTGTAAAAAAAGCCATCTCTTTAGCAGCCTTGCTCCTTGGTTCTCCATCCTGAAGTAAGGTACAGTGTGTGGCATTTCAGATGTGGCACATATTCAGGTTAGAGGTAATCCGAGAGTCCCACATTCCATGCTAGGGTTCTCTTGCCTACACAAGTAGGAAGCTGTGGCAAGGAATATCTGCATTCAAATATAAATACTTCATCTTGTGACAGCGGCTAGGAAACATGCAAAAGAAAAGGGAAACAAAGACTGAAAAGTGTTCTCAAGCTGGAAAGCTGTTGTGATATTTATATTTCCCTTACCTGATTTTTGTCTCTTTCCTTCATGGTTTTCTAAATGGATTATTAGAAGGGAGCCAGTTTCTTTTTTCCAAGGATAAGGCCTGGGATGTATAGTTTTTCTCAGGGAAAGTTTTGTTTTAGAGAAGGCAGTAGGAGGAAACAGGTACATTTTAGAGGCACTAGAAAGACCTGCTACTAGAATGGTTTTCTCCTCCTCAGTAATGGTAGAAAATGATTTCATTATGAAAAATTTCCTAAAGTGGAAGTATCAGAAGGAAGCAGAGTGCTATAATAAATTCATACTCTCTAAGTAAATAGTGGCTGATAGGGCTTTCCTTCAGAATATATTTTTAAAAGACAGAAATTATTAGTACAGGAACTAGGAGATCAAGAAAAAGGAAACATTTTCTTCAAGAGGAAATGTTTTGGCCTTCAAAAATCAATCAAATCACTATGCTGAATGTCAACTGACCAAGGGCAATTTTCAAGGACACCATTGCCTTGTTTCAC
>CM053515.1:75570152-75593160 GCA_028627145.1 Eidolon dupreanum
CCATAACATAAAAAGAACTTTTATAAATCACTAAAAATAGATAACCCAAGTTTAAAAAATCATGCATAAAACACTACACAAAAGAAAGTATCTGAAGGACCAAAATTCATTTGAAAATATGTTAAAGCTCATCAGGTCATTAGGGTAATACACACCCCCAGAATAGCTAAAATTAAGTCTCTTAATATCCTGGTTTGGCAAGAATGTAGAACTGGAGTTCTCATACACTGCTATTAGGACTGCACACTTTTACTACCACTTGGGAAAACTATCTGGCACTATCTACTAAAGCTGAACAAATGGTTATCCTAACAATACCATAATTTCATTCATAGATATACTTACAACACAATATGTGGACACCAAAACATATATGCTTTTGTAGTAGGAATGTTGGTAGGAGCCTCAAATTGGAAACGACTTAAATATCTCTCAACAGTAGAATGGATAAGTACATTGTGATAAATAAAATGCATACATTAGTGCTGTCTGCTACATGCAACAACACAGATCAATCTCAAACACAATGTTAAGTGATAGAAGCAATACTAGAAGGAAGGAAAAAAAGGAAGGAAGGAAGGAAGGAAGGAAGGAAGGAAGGAAGGAAGGAAGGAAGGAAGGAAGGAAGGAAGGAAGGAAGGAAGGAATATACATTCTAACACAGCTGGATTTACTATGAAGATAATAAAGGTCCCTGACTAGCTCAGATTCCATCTAAGGCCCTCTAATTTTGTATTTCTAGTTTTGTATTTGTTTATTTAAAGAGCATTCCCCAAATGGTTTAAAGTTCAGACTTGCATGAATTTCTTCTTTCCTCATGCCGTACAATTCCAAAATAGTAAAATTGTTCTACATTATTAGAAGTTAGTGGTTACCTTTATGATGAAGTGACTAGCAATTGGAAGTAGGCACAGAGGGGGCTTCAGCGATGCCAGTAATGTTCTTTTTATTAATCTGCACTGACTAATCTGTAATGGTAAATGGTTAGCAAGTTGCTTTCTAGAAACGAAGTACATGATACTTAAACATTTCCATGATGTCCTATTTCAAACTACTAATATCTGAACAACCAGCAACAAATTTCCTGACTATTTAACAACTGGCTCCCCCAAGCTTATAGAGGGCACCTCTTGCACACCATTCTGGAGTATAGTTATGTGAACATGTTTATTTTGAGATATTTTATTAAAATATAAATAGGATTGGTGGACATTCTGAACGTATTTTATACTTCAATAAAAATAGTATTTTAAGAAATTCTAGAGTATTGTGCTCCCCCAATAAGAAAGTATTAAAAAATGAAACAAAATCAATCAATACTGAAGATTTTCCAAATAAATTTAAGTTATTATGGGAATGGATACAGGAGAATAATTTTTTAGTGACTAAATCTAAACATTTTACAAATTGGTTAGGAATATGTTATATATCAATACAACTCAGCTTCCGAAACATTATGTACAAATCTCTGTTAACACTATTTTAACAATGCATTGTAGTTATATTTTTTGGCAATTTCTTAGTCAGCTGTAAGGAATTGTGTTTTATTTTAACAGTGGAATCTTAGTCACATAATAAATGCCTGCCTGACATATAATGGGTTAAATAAACATTCTGAATAAATAAAACAATCAGAGCAGTACTTAAAGAACTATAACCAGAACATACACAGTGCTGGAAGTCAAAAGAGGAACAAACTACTTCACAGAATCAAGGAAGCTTTTATATATATTTACATATTCCTATGTACTTCTGGCTACATAATTCTTTCTGCAATAAGAATTACTGCTTCATCTAGACTCCATAAGATATCATACTTTCTTCTTTGGTCCAAGAAGACTGAAGGATCTTGTTAAACAAATTAGGCATATAACAGCTAAAAGAAGAGAGCTCGTTTTTTCTTTGATAATATTGCTAAGTGAAGAAATTATGCAAAAGTAAGCAAGAAAAAAATCCCGTATGAATTTCAAAGTATTACACATATGTTTAAAATAATTTTTATTCACATTTAGCTGTCTTGAGTATAGCTCAAAGTGTCTATAGCTTTCTATAGGTTATAGTCACTGAAAATATTCTTTAAGAGTGAAATGAAAGCTTGGCAAAAAGAAACAGCTATTGTCTGTCTTGGCTACTCCACTTGAATCTTACGATTTCACAGTTTCCAGTGATACCTCAACCACATTCTTAAGGAATCTGAGCTCAAAAAGCATTTGTTAATTCCATAATTAACAAATTAAAGGTAGAGTTGGTAAATGATTAAATAGATATCACTTACTAACCTGTGTTTTTTTTCCAATGACTTAAATACAAATCAAGTCATGGTGCCCAATGGGGTACACATGTGTGTATGCACATGTGCATGTGCACATACTTGTGTGTGTGTGTGTGTGTGTGTGTGTGTGTGTGTGTGTGTTTTCCTCTCCTGGCTGGGCCAGAAGTGTTATCCTAGGAAAAACTCTTGGCTGGTTACCTTCCTTTGCAGATACTTTCAACGGGGCAAGTGGTGGGGGCAGTGGTGGACAGAAAGGAAATGTTCACAAATCTGTTTGCAGGAATAACACACTCTCTCTCTCTCTCTCTCCCTCATTCTCTCATTCTCTCTCTCTCTCTCTCTCTCTCTCTCTCTCTCTCTCTCTCTCTCATATATTTAAAATGCAGATTTATCCAAATTAGCATTGCTGTCTACCACTGGTGTTCATGAGGTTAAAATCAGGTGGGTTTCAGATGTAGGTTTTAAATGTAGTTCTATTGTTTTATGATGTCTATTATTTGAACTTGATTCATGATCTATTCTTTAACTTAATCTATACCTAAGGGTTGCCCGAAGTGTGTGTTTCCATACTGCTCAGAGTCTGGTGATAAATACATTTCAGGGTCAAGGATAATACTGGAGTCTAAGTTCATATTAGCAAGTACTACAAGGAGTGTAGGGAAGAAAAGAATTGAGCAGTAGGCTGAGCACGAACAATTAACCATTGGAAACTGATGTTACATGAGATTCTATAGCAACAGTAGTCAGAGAAATGTAGAATTGTAGGGAGTAGCTGACTACTAACAAAATAAGTAGAGCCATTCTCAATATGTCCTTAGACCTTCCCCCAAAAGGACTGAGAAATGGACAGAGAATGCTACTTTGTCTTTCCCTAAAGTAGACAGCCTGAAAAAAATGATAAAATCCAGTCACATTTTATGTAATTTTGAATTGTCCAAATTGAAATAATGTGATATAAAAATAGTATAGTCTCAATTTATGCTAATAATTGAAATAGTGAAAAATCCCCACAATGTTTTTTTAATGTGTAAAGAATCATGTATTTAAAGCTTCTGGGACGAAGGGACCTGCACGATGTTACACCACGTTGGCTGATAAACAGAAATTCCTGTCATCCTTTATCGGAACTGACCTTTGTTGTGGAGATTTCCTGTGCACTGGAGGAATTCAACTGCATCTCTGGCCTCTACCCACCACATGCCAGTAGCAACTTCCCCAGTTGTGACAACTAAAATGTCTCCAGACATTGCCAAATGCCTTTTGGGGGGCAAAATCTTCCCCAGTTGAGCACCGGCTCTAGGGACTGTGAAGAATCAGTGTGTTTCGAGTATAACAAGTTAGGGGGTAAAATAGTTTGACATAAGAGAGTTAAACATGGGTAGATCAGGAAGGACCTTTAGGTCATGTAAAGGAATTTCAATTTCATTCTCAATATAAAAGGAAGTCATGGAGTAGTTTAATTAGGGAAGTAATGGGGTTATGCTGACTTCTATTGATCAATACATTATAGGAGGACAAAGTAAGATGAATCTGCAAGCAAGAAATGATGGCAATTTTGACTATGGTAGTGGCAGAATAAATAGTCACAGATTCAGGATAGGTTGCAGAGGTAAAAACAGCAAGACTTGCTGGGAAATCAGAGAAAAAAGATGTCAAGGATTACTCCCAGATTTAAAGCTTAAGCAAATGATGTGATGGTTTTCATGGTAGATTAAATTTGGTTACAAATTCTCTGCTTGTCCTTTCATTGAGAAATGGACTGTAACTCCACTACCACTACCCCATCACACACACTTTGAATCTGGGCTGACTTTGCTTAACCAAAAAATGCTACAGAAGTAACTTTCTGGGACTTCTGAGAGTTGTTAGAAGCCTTTTCCAGTTTTCTGGGGAGAATTGTATTTAGGTTCCCTGAGCTTCAAAGGAAATTAGAGTACCTTGAGGCAGTCATGCTTTGAGAAAGCTTCCAGTAACCAGGTGGAGATACCAGTGGGGGCAAGGAAGAAGCGGAAAGAGAACTGCTCATACAATCCTCAGCTCTCCTAACTTCCAGCTAGAGTATTATCTCAGCTGAAATCCCAGAGTGATGGGTGATGAGTGAGCCCCACTATGCCCTGCTCAAATTCTTGACACAAAATCTTAGGATACAATAATAATAAATTATTGTTCAAAGTCATTAAGTTGTGTGATACTTTGTTATGCAACAACAGGTAACTGAACCAGTGCCACTTTTTAAGATTAAAAAAGTTTTGAAGAACTAGTTTAGTTGAGAAATCAAGAGATCAGATGTGTTAAGTTTGCCAAGTTTATAAAATATCTGAGGAAAGAAAACAATAACCAATTTTTACAAGATCCTTGATCTTAGAGGAGACTCTGTCCTGATGATATAAATTTGGAAATCATTAGTATAGATAGTATCTACATCGATGGCAATATTTAAGAACACTTAGGGAGAGAAGAGAAGAGGGCTTCTATTAAGCCCTATGAAACTCCAACATGTAGCGGTTAAATGGGCTAAATAGTCCTTTTTGTGTATGTTCATTTGATATCATGGATTTTCTTTTACCTGCCTTTTTATCAAACTCTTACCATTATCCCTTCTTCAACTACAAACTCACTTGTAGTTCCGTAAGTACAATTGATTGCTTTTGTATATGTGTTTCCATTGGACTTTTCAATGAATCTCTCTTTTATGTTAAAACTATTTAAGTACCTGTATTACTTCTAGACAGTGGTTCCCAAACCTGGTAAGCAATTGCAATCAGCAAGTCTTAGCAGAGAGCTTCTGATTCAGTGGGTCTAGAAAAGGCTCAAGTATAACTATTTTTGTAAAAACAAAAAAAAAATCAGCCAATTCTCATGCACCCAATCTCTGGCCTGGAATTTTAGAGTTCTTTCCACAGACTCTGAACTCCCCTAGGGTAGATATCACTGGATTAGGAGAAAATATAACAAGAGTGACTGAAAGTATTAATTCTAGTACCAAATTTAGAATACTAGCTTTACTACTCACTAGCTCTATGTGATTGGTAAAGTGATTAACCTCTCTGGGACTCATTTGTAAAATGAGGCTAACTGTAGAATTCAACTCATAATTTTGTTTTGAGGCATGTTACACCTGGAGTAAGGCAACTCAATAAATATACACTACTTTTATTATTAATTTTGTGTTCTAAATGCCCAGCATGGTGCACATGGTTGATGTTAAAACAGTGTTTTGTGAATTACTCTGACGGGGATTAAAAAATTTTTGTATTGAAATTATTGGGGTGCATTTGGTTAATAAAATGTTTCAAGTGTACACTGCAGGTCCACCACCCAAAGTTAAATTTCCTTCTGTCACCAAATATTTGACCCCTTCTACTCCTATCTACTTCCTCCTTCATACTCTTCTCTCTGGGTAACCACTAATCCAATGTCCGTGTCCATGAGTCTCTGTTTGCTTGTCATGTTTATTTGTGCTTTTAGTTTTATATCCCACATATGAGTGAAATCATATGGTTTTCAACTTTTTCTGTCTGATTTATTTCACTTAGCATTATTATCTCAAGATCCATCCATGTTGTTGCAAATGGTAGTATTTCATCTCTTCTTCTGGCTAAGTAATATTCCATTGTATATATGTACCACAGCTTCTTTGGCCAATCATCTATCATAGGACACTTTGGTTGCTTCCATGTCCTGGCCACGGGGAATAATGCTGCTGTGAACATTGGGGTGTATATAACTTTTCACATAAATGTTTTCAGTTTTTTTTGGGTAAATATCCAGTAGAGGGATTATTGGATCATATGGTAATTCTATTCTTAGTTTTTTGAGGAACATTCATACTGTTTTCACAGTGGTGTACCAATTTATATTTCCACCAGCAGTGTTGAAGAGTGAAGGGAATATAAGTAAATTGAACTTTACAGAGGATTCTGAGTACTCAATAGAAATATTTTATAATTAACTAGGCTCTAAGTTAACATGTGTTCTTAGAAGCATGTCGTATGGGGTGAGAAGCTATTAATCTGGTGGTAGTAGTAAGGATAAGTTAGGTTATGCAGACTTAAAAAATTAACCCTTAAATCAGTGACCTAACACAAGAAAAGTATATTTGTTCACCATGATACATGACTAATACCAGTTAAGAGTGGGTGGGAGGGAAACTGCTTCTCCCAGGATGAGTGCCTCCACCATATGGATCACTCCATTTGCTGGTCAGGGGAAGAGACAACTGGAGAAGCACCCACTGGCTATTCACGATTATGTCCCAAAAGGAATCTGCATCACTTCTGCTCAGAGCCCACTAACCAGACATTTTGAAACTGACTTGTTTCAAAATGTCTCCACATTTCACTTGTTTCAAAATGTCTCAAAATGTCTCCACATTTCACTATCACTGTATCATCACGGCTCACCAAGGAAGAAGAGCTGTGGATACTCTTTCCAAAGCTGACCCCTCTCTACCTGTGCTGTCTTTTTCACAACTTTTCATTTGGCCATTTCTGTCACCCTCATCCCCAGAGTCTCCTTCCCCACTGGTACTTCCCCTTAGGGCACAATTACTTCATGGCTTCTACATCCATTTAAAACCATATAAAATTCCCACACCCCTACTCTGTTCTGAAATTTCCTTTCCCTTTACTTTTAAATTTCTCAAAACACAGTCTATATGTCTTATTTCTATTTCTTTACCACTCACCTAGAACCTTGTTACCTTGTAATTACCATAGTTATCCACTGTAACTGTAGATATACAAGCATTATAAGTCATGGTGAAGCTGTATGAGCACCAGAATTGAAGTTTTAGAAGCTAAATTTGAATCCTTGTGATTTAACAGCTGTAGAACCTCTAGTGAACTAATTTATTGGGCTCCAAATCCTTATTTCTGAGTAGTGGTCCAATAATACTTGGTCTGCTGACTATAAATAGAAGTGCTTGAGAACCCAAGAAGTAATTCAGAATACTCTTTCATAGTTTTATTTTCAAATCTAATGACCTCTTCTCAGTACTTAACTCTTTCTACATATTATCACTCTCTGAAACCAAGTTCCACATTCTTGCAAATCCTTTTGTAAATTTTCCCTCATATTTTTTTCCTCAGTTTATAAACATAGTCAATTTGCTCCCCTATTTCAACCTCTCCCTGGTTCTTCACCTCTCTCTCTCTTCTCCAGTGACTTGCCTCCGCTCATCTCCTCCTAGATAATCCTGATGGTGTAGTCTATGTCTCCAGTGTTTATGACCTCCTATTTAGACAATGACCCCTGAATTTGTCTTTTCCGTAGACCTATATTTTTATCCACATATTTCTCCTTAAGGTCTCCATTACTTCCTAACTGTCAAATCCAGTGAAGATTTTTCAGGTCTTATCTTATTTGAATTTTCTGCAACTGACCTGTTGACTAACTTCTCTCGGAAATTCTCTTCTCTTTTGCCCTCTATGACACCATTTCCTTCCCTCTCTATACTTATACCTCCTCAGGCTTTTTTCTCAGGATTCACTTTACTATCCCTAAGTGTTAACAATTCTCAGTATTCCATTCTTAATCCTCTTTTCTACTTATTTAAAAAATATATCCCTGAAGAAGATAATCTATTCTCATGAGTTGAGAGAAGTTAGCACTCTAATGCTGACACATTCTAAAGCTACATTTATAACGTAATAAGGAAACCTGAAACCCACTTCTAATGTGTTTCCCCACATAAACAGTATTAAATTTTCCCAAAACTGTAAAACATGAACCGTTGACTCCCTGAAGACCCATTGACTCATTGCTTCTCAAACATACCTGACTCGTGTTCACCTCTGCACCATTTCTATTGCTCTATTTTGTAATTATTTTTTGCCTCTAACCTCTTTCACCAATCCAAATATTATTATTTATGTTCCACTGGTTCCCAAGGCTTCTAGCAACTCATTTATGCCCATAATTTTTCTAAATTAATTGCTCTAAAAAACATAGTTTAAGATATCCTGCTAGCATATAACATTTTTCTTAGAACTTCCCCCTTCTCCCAGATGTTTAAACCCAGCATTTATTTTGTATGTATGGCTCTCCAACTCATCCACAATTGACTGAATCAGGGAGTAGTGACTTGTCCCAAGATGAATCAGTCAGAATCTCTGTCCTAATAACTAGAATTGGGACTCAGAGATAGCTAGTGACTCTGACCTGATTACTTAAAATAAAAACATATAAAATTCAAAACAACAAGAGAGACATTTTTAGCTATGTGCACAATGAGGCAGCAAAATATTAATCTACAGAAAAATAAAGAAAGAATATAGTAGGTATAGAGAGGGGGGAAGAGATGAGATTTGAAGGCAGTTGTTGACCGGGTTTCTAACAGTTTTCTAGTCTCTTGTGATGTTTGGCTATATATTCTGCTTTGGGCAAGGATATTCTGGCATTGTTTTAATTCCTTTTTTGCTTTATAGTTTGAAGTGATTTTCTGACTCTGTCAGCAAAAACAAAACAAAACAAAACAAAACATAGCCAAGAATCACCCATTTATACACTTAATCACTTATTACCTTATGCTGTTACTTAGTTATTTCAGTATAGTTTGTTTCCTTCATTACGTGGTAAAGCTTCTCTAATGTGGAAAATTTGTCTGTTTTTTTCCACTTTGAATCCTCCCAATAGTGCCCTTTGTAGGAAGCACTGTGGGAACTCAATGAAACACACTGAGGCAAACACCGTTAAGGTCAACTGTTTTTCCTCTTCACAGTCTACCACAATGCTGTGAACATATCTGACACTTTCATACTTGAATTAAATGAATGAGTTTTTGAGATTCCCAGGTCCATTCCTTTCTATCTTTTGCCTTGACTTCTTAAAACAGAGAAATAAATAGGAAAACAACAGGAAACTTGTTTAGGCAGAGAAAGAGAAAAAGCAAAACCTTCAAGAGAGGATGCTGATAAGAGATTTCCTCACAAAATCGAATCTTTTCTTATTCTAATATTTTGTTAATCTTTATTAGTATTTGTTCAATCTTCAAAAAGGTGGCGGGGTTGGGGAGTTATGCTCAAGTAATCAAACCTCAGATTATGGACCAAGTGACTCTTTATTTTAATTCCTTGAAGAACTTAATGATTATATCCAAATCTGTTTTGATCACCACTGATTGGAAAGAGGCTAGCCTTAGGAAGCTGAATTGGAGTCTTATCTTTCTTCTGTTATTAATTCATTATAAGACCTTGAATAAGTTATTTAATTTTTTGTAGCTCATTTTCCTCACTGCCAAATGTCAATAATATATTATACTATGTATTTCCCAAGAAAATGCAAAGATGAAAAGAGGTAATAAATTAGAAAAGCATTTAGAAAACTATATTAAATAGAGTCATAGAAAGACTAATAATCAAATAATACTACTTTGCAATTTTAGCAGAATTTGGCTGAGTGTAAAAAGAAACCTTCAGAGATTTAAAATATCCCTGAACTTATAATGAGATTCTCTATTTCCACATCCCTTTCTCAGCCTATGCTCAACCTACCTGCCATTTATCTTCCCCAATCTTTTTTCTGGTTTCTCTTGAGGCCAGAGTGCCAGCTGTGTTAAATTGTGTGATAATTCTGTGCTATGAACAATTCTCCTGAGGAAGCAGAGTCAAATGCCAACTCTGTGACTAGTCTTAGAAGAGAAAAGCTCCAATCTGCAAATTCATAATATCAGTCCCTTGAAGTTGCTCTTATCACTATACTATTTGTAAAGATGTTGAAGGAGGAAATAATGTCCCTATAATGGAAACCAGAGCTTCTCACAACCAAATATGCTGAATGATCACTATTACCAGTTGGGGGCAGGGGGCCCTGAGCTTAGTGTCAGACATGCTGAAATGTGTTTGGCCTTCACCAACCAAGGATGACCCTAAAAACGGGAGATACTGTTCAAGCCTTGATGAGTTACCAAATCAAGCCCTTACATGGGTCCATTTTCATTTCAGATAAGACACTGAGAAAAGCACAGTGTTATTTCCCTTGATTTTTTTTCAGGACAAGTCAGATGGAATGATAATTGTGTAAGTGATAGAAGGTGTGCATGCCTAGAGATTTACAGAAAAAATAAATTGTTATAACAATAATTCTCCAATCTGAGGAGAAAGCACTATGCATGCATAAACATGGTTGTTCTTTCTTCCATTTTTATTTGTCTTAACAACGGTTTTTCTAAGTCACAAAACAAGAGCTTAACTCTCTTTTTCAATGTTTTTGAATAAATGAAGGGATGCCTTATTTGTGAAAATGCTCAACGACCAACTTCAATACCTTAATGAATAATAGATACATTTCATTCCCTCCTGATCCTCTTTTCTATATGACAGCCAAAGTGTTTGAAAAGTCAAATCTAATCATGTCGCTTCTTGATTACAATCCTTCAACAGGTCCCCATTGTCATCAGGATAATGTCCAAATTACTATCCATTTTAAAAGAGTTTTATGATCAGTTTCTGATTATCTTTTGAACTTTGTTTCTCTACACCATGCCTAGTAATGAACACTTCTGTTTCATAGTACTCCTACCCAGCACACACAACCAGGTACTCTGGGGTTATAGTCACATGACCCCTAAAACCACCATGTTCTCCCCTTCTATTTAGAAAGCCTTAATGAACCCTAATCCTGAGACAGTCCCTTTCTACATACCCTTCAAGCACCCTGTACTCATCCTCTCATATTTTTGTCATAGATACTAGCAGTTAGCTCATAAAGGTCATTGTTACCTTATATCGTCAACACTTAGCCCAAAATATGACAATAAGGCATTTGCTCAATAAATACTAGAAAGAAGTTCTATGAAGGATGGCTGAAAGATATGAAGAAAGGAAAGAAGGAAAGAAGAAAGATACCAGGGAAATTAAAAGCCTTAGAGTAATCTGGTTTATTGCCAACTCAGCTGTCACCATTCCTCTTTTCTTTCTTTAGTTCTTTCTGATTCCCAGTTCTGGAAGGAGTAGCTGTCCTCTAGCTTCCCCTAAGCTCTAAGACTTCCTCATTTCTGCTCTTTCCTTCATCTTGGCCTATGTATTTTTCAAATCAGTATTCGTCCTTCACTGCCACATTCCTCCCAGGTCTTCTTGGATATGGTTCCCACCAAAACAAACTTCTTTGGTCTGAAGACCCCTTTTTCATTGAAGACTGAGGCCCTCTATGGCGTCTTCATCATGATAATACATCATATAATGAAAGATGAACAGCCTAGTCAAATCTAGGAAAGGCTACATAGCCAAAGATGAAACAAAATTTAATTATAGCCAAGTAGCACACAATCTGAGAGTGCTGATCTCCTTAATTCAATCTGTCTTTCATCCCTTTACATCTATTTAATTAGACATCTCCATTGTAAAATAAATGGCAGTAAATGTAGCAGGGTGCCCCATAAAGATTAGACTTGTTTCATTACTGCATTTTACTTAGTTAGTGAGATAAATTACTACTCACCTTGTAGTATAGGCAGCAACAGGAATTCATCATGGAAAGTAGCCTTTCTTGCAAGAGTACGTGCTGAGAGAGGAACCTCTAAAAAGAGACAGAAATTATCCTTCAAGGAAAAGAAAGAGAAGGGGAGTAATTTCCTGGGAATGTACATGCACCAACAGACACCAGAATCATTCCTGCCCCAATACATCTAGCATTTTGTACCTATCTACGGCTGCTTAGAAATTTGACCAAATCTAGCTACCTGTATTTATAGACTCTAAGACTGACTATGACCTGAAGAACTACATTGGGAAGTTTCTGATTATGCCACTATTTCCTGAACCCAAACCCTATATATATAAACTCATAAATACAACAACGCTATTCCCTTAATTTGCATACCTTAGTGGATTTTTAAAAAATCAGTTGAATTGTCACTAAAAGGCATCTGTTATCTTAGGCTGATTCTATTTTTTATGAGTGCATTGCTGGTGCAACTATGGTGAAGAGTCAGAATGTTTCACTAAGTCAAGGTTGAATGGTGGTAAACGTAACTTGTTATTATAGTAAGCATTAAACAAGTATGCTATAGAATGCCAAGAAAAAAGATACAGACCCAGAGTTGCTAAAATAAATAAGGAAATTAGCACAGAAGCTTGACAAAATAGCAACAAGACATTTTTAACTATTTGTATATCTGCTGGAAGTCTCAGTTTTATGAAAGCAGAGCATCTGACAATTTACTGAGAATAAAAGGTAAGTCATAGAGGTAAGAATAAAGCCGTAGGAAGGTAGAATAAAGGTAGCTGCTGCTTAATATAATTAAAGCCCTGTCATATGGAGCCGACTTCTCTCTTGTGAACCTAATCTAAACTCTACTATCACAACCTGAGACAAGATAAATGTCCCACTTTCTATTTATGCATCCTTATTTCACCATTGTTTCCATGCCTCTGATCTTGTCATTTGTTTCAATACGTTTTCTAAAAAATACAAGTTAAGCATCTTGTGGCTTTAATTAAATTTACTAAAGATTTGGAGGTTACAGGAGAGATATTAGGCCATGCTTCACATGGCGTTCCATCTTTGCATTTGTTATCTCTCAAACTTCCTACACAGAATCCTGGGAAGTGTATGTGTCCCTGAAATCACTAGTTGGGGAGATATCTAGCCAGACTGTTTCCTGACCTCAGTCCTCTGGGACACATAAATACATTTTTCTCCACCTATTATGTAAACTAGACTATATAAGCTAGATAAAACAATTCCTAGCTCTTTCATGCATTTCAGTTGTTTTTGAATTAATTCATTTTATACTTCATGCTTTCACGGTCTGTTATAAAAATACTGAAACAGATGAGCAGAATGTTTGCATATAAAAATATTAAAATTAACTACATATACACTTAAACACAATGGGAAATCTTTCTAAACAGTTTGAATCCATTTGTGACCATGTCCAAACATAAGATAAATATGAATGATATATAATATTTTGTAAAGCATTTTAGTCATTATTTTATAGTTTTCAGAGGGAAAATTCTAAAAACAAAATACATAAAACATTCACTGATAATGAAATACTAGGATGATTAAACATTAATACCATATACATGGAACTAACTCTATTTATTTTAATGTTATGGCGACGGTGGTAACAAATGAGCTTAATTCAATGATAGCCTAAGTTTGTTTCATGTAAATATGTGATCTGAATCATGTTTGTCAAATATCTATACGAAACACATGTTCTTTTAGTTATAATTGTCATCCTTCAATATACCACCTCCCCACTTTTTAAGTATATAACTCTTGTGACCACTGTCTAATGAACACTCCAGCATCTCTATAAGCATTTCAGCGAATGAAAATTTATTTTAAAATATTGTTTTTCATCCAAATAAAATAAAATGGAGCCAGCTGCCAAATACTATGGCAGTTTAGTTGTTACAGTGCTTTTATGAAAGAGCTATAAATTGCCTAAAGATTATGGCTTCGATTTTTTTAAAAGGAGTAGATTCCCGAGATAAAATTTACAACAGAACTTTTAGTTGATATTTTGTCCTAAAAAAACCCCAAGAGCTTATAGCTTAAGAGGAGTAAACCCTTGTGCAGGTCATCAATATGTAACATTTACTGTCCCTTTCACAGTACAACTAATCAATAAATAGCATACAGCATGTAGTACAATTGCACTTAGTGGGGACAGAAGAGGCATAAAATAGGCCACCCACAAAATAACCTCAGTTACCAGAGGAATGATATAATTCTCTCCAAATGAGAACTATCCTGCCTTGCTAAGAGTCTTCACATCAAAAACTAGAAATTGTTAGAGAGAAAAGGAGACAGGCTTTGCAGAAAATTACTGAAAGAAGCAAGGCATCTATGACAGCTATCCAACCATCTCTATTGTGTTCTGACTTCTATAACCAATTTTAATATTATCATTGAGACACTTCCTCTCCTCTTCAGATCATCAATATTTCTCAACTACACAATTCAGTAAATTACCTTTTAACAGTACAGTATAAAATCACCAGAACATAAGCTCCACTAAGAAGGGACACGCTTCTGTTCTGCACATCAATGTACCATGGGCACCAGAAACAATGCTTGTTGAATAACGTTGCTTAATGATTATTTGTTGAGGAATACCCTCCATCTACTTGTTATCTGATTAGGTATGAATTCAGAGAGTCTGCAATATGCTATCTGTGTCTGGGGCTCTATTTTTTTTTTTTTTAACTTCCAAGGCTCTTTATTGTTTATTCACCTTGGATTCCATGTTTTGAAAGATTTGATCTATCAATTGGCATATATAAGTAATAGTTTTCCATATGGGTAATATGCATGTGTTTTAAACTATTAATCAAAAATGAGCATGAGATCAAGAATGTCACCACACTGAATTGATACATAATTCTAGTCAAAAACAAGAAATGTGTTTCAATATCCCCTATTACCTCATTATAAGTAAATATATGATTTCTATTAATTAGACTTTTTAAACTAATGATACTATTTTATGGACTTTGCTACTTAAATGGCTCTGGGTTTGGGAATCATTGATCATGTCAGTGGATCAGAATTGTTATGTATATGAAGCTATAGAGAGGTAGAAAGATAGATACATATATAGATACATAGATAAGCTAGGTAGATTGATAGATTGTATAGTTTAATACATGTTGAGTAAAATATCAAGTCTGAAACTCTAAACAGACTCTATTATTATTTTTTTAATAGTTACATACAGGAAACATGGAAGTTACATGTTTTCCTTCTCTTCATGGAGAACATGAGTTCATAAAACAGCAATAAAAAAGTCGTAAATTGAGTTTAGTATTAATGTCAGTTAGCATCCTAATGACAAAATGACCATGGTAAAAAACTTAAACTTTATAGATATCAACAGCTATTATTAAGCCAGGTTTATTGACATTATAATTCAGAGGGCTGAAATTCACAAAGTTCCCAGTAATTGCCAGTACCATGTCAGGAAGTCACTGGAATGGGTTGAAAGCGCACAAGTACACAAATAACTAGCAGATCAAAACACTGGCTCACAGAGGCCTTATTCTGGTGTAATTGGTCAAAACAAATGAAAAATCTTTACTGAGCAAAAACTATGAGTCCAATCTCTACTAGAAGTCATAGGGAATAGAAAGGAAATAGATAACATAGCCCTAATCTCAAGCTGGGTATGATCTGGTTGGGGAGACAGGAAAGTTGTGCATGACAAATTTCAGAATGTAGTGCTTGTTTTTATCCCCATAATATCCCCTGAAAACCTCTTTGCCAGCTGTGAATAGCTAGATATATTTGTGATCCCCTTTTCCCAACTACTGCCTCAGTTAATACCTGTCTCTTTCCTTTTCTGTTCCACCAGTGCAGCCTTTACAGATCCATTCTTATGCCACTAGAATAGTTAACCTAAAACTCAAACCTATGTCATCCCCTTGCCTAAACATTTCAATGTCTCTAAATTTTTAGTTCTTTTATTACTAACTCCTTAGTACTGAGATAAGACATTAGAAGACTTAGTTCTCTCTTATTTCTATAAAATCATTCCCTAAGACTCCTCATTTTGTGAATTTCGCTTTTTGTTGTTGCTATTTATTTAGCTGTGGAGCACATCCTATCTCCAAACCAGGCTTTCTATTTAAACCTTGCTATCATTTATTATAGCACTGTTCAGGTCTGCTGATCAAGAGGTACTTTGATTCGATCACTTTTACTAGCCCTACATGATACTGTAGGTACTATGATACTTTAGGGTGTGATGATTATTCTTTTCCCACTGAAGTACATATTTTCTGAAGATAGCAACTGAGCAACCTCTTAGTAGTTAACTGTATATATTCAAATATCAATGTCAATAGATGACTTTTGATACCTGAGAATCATAAATTCATAGAATTATAGATTTCAGTGGAATTTTGGGAATTATTTGTTCCAAAATCATTTTGCAGATGAGGAAACAGATCAAGAAACACTAAATGACTTGCCCAAACTGACAATTACTTATAGTGAAGTGTAAAGGAGCAAAGATTGTCACTCTTAAATATTGGTCCTAGGTTACAATAAAGAAAAAAATAAACCAGTTCAAGTGCAATTTTTATTACATAAAATAAAGACAAGATAGATGATAGAGAGATAGATAACATACTTTGCCAATAGAGACAGGAATGCAATACTGCTAAATAATAATTATAATTATGGCTTTAAACAATAAATAAGCTCAAAATAAGTTTTTTAATGTGTTAAGTTCAGTTAAGAATTAACACTAGATTATAATGAAATTTTACAAAATTACAACAGTGTTGAAGCAGGATTAGCAGAACAGATTCATTTAGTACTTCAAGTATCCAAGGATCAATCAACTTCTAGTTAATCCCTAGCAGTTGCTGGTAAATGCTATTGGTAGAGCCCAAAGAAATAAGACTTGCTATGTAACATTAAAATCTTTGGATGGAAAATCTTAAGAGTCCTAATTTCAGAAAAACTTATTAATCAACTATGAACTGTAATCTCAGCCCCACCTCTAGCAGAAGGCCTTACATGCCCTTCCTCATAGAATTTCCCACATACTAAAGACTTGCGAGAATCACTGAGGAAAGATGCAGCAGACAGTACAGTTTACCCTTGAATATGTGTGTGAACTGTGAAGCTCCACTTATACGTGGATTTTTAAAATAAATACAGATTCAACTAATCACAAATGGAAAATAATATTTTTGAATTCCCAACCGCCAATCAAAAC
Organism: Eidolon dupreanum; assembly: GCA_028627145.1. Lineage (NCBI taxonomy): Eukaryota > Metazoa > Chordata > Mammalia > Chiroptera > Pteropodidae > Eidolon > Eidolon dupreanum. The sequence goes on from CM053515.1 coordinate 75,587,105, forward strand.
TACTGTTTTCAATCTGTGGCTGGTTGAATCTGCGGATATGTAGAGTGCACCTTGTTGTTGAGTTTTAGGGAAGTCAAAAGTTATACAGGGTGGGGGGAGTAGGTGTCCCTAACTCCCATGTTGTTAGGGGTCAACTGTATTTTAAAGATGTGAGCCTGAGTAAATGACATAGAAAACCAGATAAGTGACCATGTTCTGTTATGTAGAGACAATCTCAGGAAGAAAGGTGTGTAGGATTAGAAGTCCCTATCTGTCTGAGATTATTACTCTTTTCATCCTGACAAGATGGTGGGCACTGCATTGAACAGTTCTGGGAGACACTTTGCTCGGCCTGGTCAATGCGTAGCGCTTGCCTGGAGTTGTACACTACACAGGAGCTGGCAACAGACTCCACGGAAGGGCGCTCAAAATAAAGGGTCATTCCAATTCTAGAAAAAAAGCTTTCAGCAATCTCACTTCTGGATATGTATCCAAAATAATTAAAATCCTGATTTCGAAGAGATTACTAGCACTCCCATGTTCACTGCAGCACATTCACGATGGCCAAGATACAGAAAAAAAACTAAAAATCTTTCAACAGATGAATGGATTAAAAAAAATTGGTATACATACATAATGGAATATTTTTAAGCCATAGCAAGAAGGAAATTCTGCAATATATGACAATGTGCATGAACCTTGAGAGTATTATGCCAGGTAAAATGAGCAGTCACAAAAAAACAAATACTGCATGATTCCACTAAAATATATCTGAAATAGTCAAGTGTATATAATTCAAGAGTGCAATGGCAGTTGCCAGGGTCTAGGGTGTGGTGAGGGAGAATGAGAAGTTTTTAATCAAGGGCATAAAGTTTCAGTTAAGCAAAATAACTACATTCTAGAGATCTGCTGTACAACATTGTACCTACACTCAACGTACTATATTATACACTTAAAAATTTGTTAACAGAGTATATCTCAAGTGTTCTTACCACAATAAATTTTTTTTAAAAATTTAAGCTATTTCTTGAGTTTGTAAATTTAAATCCTTACCTGCTATCCTTTAGTACTGTAATGATTTTTTCAACTGTTCTTATTAGACTACATTATCATACAATCACTATATCCTGTGTCCTACAAAGAAGCCCAGTCACTGCCACTGAGGGATCCAAGTTTCTGCCAGCCATGCCGCTGCTGCCTTCTACCCAGACCGGGCTATTTGGACTGACTGAGAGCTCAGTGGCAGAAGTAAAGGACACAGCTTAAGTGTGTTTACAAACAAAATGTTGGCCCCACCACAACTGGAAAAAATGTTAGTGCTCATTTCTTCCATGAGCTCCAGGAAACATTACTTTTCTATTATGCTGACACTGTGTTCATTTCCTATGCCCCAGGGGAAAGATATGAATGCTTACTTTGCCTCTAAAACTTCATTTCCAGTTATCTAGCAAGTCTAGTTCTGCAGTCTAATGTGGAACACCAATACTGGATTGTTCATAAATTTGGTCATACTTCCCTTTGCAGGTGTCCTCCATGTGCACTGTGGAGAGACAGCTCTCTCTTCTGCTACTTCCTGTTCCTGGGCCATTGGTTCTGTTACTTTAAATGTTTAAGAAAAACAGCTGACTTGCTTTCTCTCTTTTAAAGACTCCTCAAAGTCATACTTCATGGAAGTTATCATATAATTTACTCTCCCGTAATTTTTTTGAATATCTATTTAACTTTTCTGTGTCCTTTCCTAGTCTTCTATGCCATGTAGAAAAGTATCCCCTACTGATAATGTGCTATTGATGGATCTGCACTAGTGTTTTCACTGCCTCTTATAAATCTTATTTGGAGCAATAAAAGTATTCGTAAGATGCTTCCCTGAATACATTACATTTAATCTAAAATTTAACTCATTTCTCCATTTTCATCAATCTTTTTCCTCAAATTTAAAAACACTTCTATTTAACTGCCTCTATAAAATGGCAACAAGAACTATTTCATTATCCCCAGATGTAATAAGTTTCAATTTAATGTTTATGTTTTTTCATTAATAAGCCCTTCCAAGTTATTATTTTAAGGCTAAATAAAATTTATTTTAAATTCCTATTATTTTGGACCTCAACATTTCTATTACATGTCTTTTTAATTTTCTGTGTATTGATGTTGTGTTTATCATTCAATTTTCTCACAGCAGTATGTTAAATATATTCTTAATTTTATTTTTCTCATGTAAAGTACCAACCACATTATTTTTGTGCCAATGTAGCAGTAATAATGATACAGAGCTTTCTTATTAGTTTTATTTTATCCCTGTGCTTATAATTCTGTTTTAAAAATTAACAAAAATATTTAATCTTTAATAGTGTAAGAGATACTTAGAAGTAATTCCTTTTAAATGGATAATAACATTTAAATATTTCCTAGTTCTTTAAAAGAAGAAACTAAAGTAAGTAACCAATTGAATATATTCCATGACATCCTTTATTAATTCTTTCAAATCCTTATTCAAAACTACTGATACTTTAAAGGTTTATTTCTGAAACATTTATTTTTATAGAAACAAAATTCCATCAGCTCTACTGTTTTTTATTCACTATATATTAATTGTTGTTCAGAGTTGTGCAGTGTGGAAGAACATGACCTTTGAAACTAGATATGCCTTAATCCAAGTGCCAGCTCGCCCTGTTACTAGCTGTGAAAGTGTGTGTATAAATTAACCTCTCAAAATCTCAGTTTCTGATAGATGAAATGAGGAGATAGTACCTTATAAGACTGCTGAAAAGATTACATAAAATAATTTATGTACTAAAATATTATGTATACTAATAAATATTAATTAAAAATAATTTATAATTTATATTCCTAAATGAATTTCAAAACATGTCTCCCAAATGTTCTTAAATCCATATTGAAAATTAGTAGTGGAGAGCTAATTTTTAGGGGGACAATTTTAGCAATATTAGAGTTTTTTCTTTAAAATCCACAGAGTTAAGTAAAAGTATTATGTTGCCTTTTCCTAGTTCTAATGTCAAATATGCTATACAATTTTATATTTTTCAGCAAATATCACTAAAAACCATCATAGCCAGAAACATAGAATAACCCTTCCTCTCTCACCAATCACATATTTAATGGTTCAGCATAAATTAGACATAGCTCTAACAAAATAATCTTAGTTGAATTACCAAGACATACTTTTAGACTCTAAAGCTGAACCCAGGGTGAATCACTTTATAGTTTTCAATTTCAAACTTAAGAGTTGTATAATTAATATTTTAATAACTAATACTGTCACATAGGTTTTAAACTAGTTTGCTATCAATGTTTTCCCTCACTTCTATCACTGAGAAATAATTGATGTTTTAGAGCCATTCATCCTGTCAATTTCAGGTTTTAAAAATGTTAATACATAGTAGTATATAAGGCTGATGATATTTATATGACTATAATTTTAAAGTCCCTTCTCAATTAATAACTATCATCTTCAGAGTATCATTTTGTTCCACATATTACTGAATTGATCTTGCTTATTCCATTTGCTTGAAATTGTTACCACTTAACCATGTAATGAACTTGACATATCCGTGATGCTCTATCATCATAAAAGTTCAGACCTAAAGCTCCAAAAGTACAAGAATTTTGTCTTAGTTTGCTGCTATATGCCTACCATCTAAAACAATGCCTTGCATACAATAGGCACTCCGTAAATAAAAGCTGACCCTCTAGCTTAAATAAATTAAAATACTATGTCTTCCTCCAAGTAGAATTTCATCACTACTAATATTTAGATATATGTTTAGTATATTCAGTCCCCAAGATTCAGGACTTCATGGTGATTTTGTTTGTTAAAGGACAGGAAAATACAATTATTTTGTATGGTTATTAAAATAGTAATAGTTGATGAATTTATCTTAGACACTCATTAGTAACTAGTTGATTAGAAAGAATATGTATGTGTTGAAAAGATAAAGTTAGGATGAAACACATTTAAGAAATCATAAATAAAGAGATAGATAATGTTTAACTATTAGAAGACTCACTGTTGTTAAAATTAATGTTTTCTCCAAACTGACTTATAGATTCAATGCAATTTCACTTACCTCCCCCCAAAATCCCTGAAGATGCTTGTAAAACATACTTATAAGCTGATTCTAATATCTGTAAGAAAATGTAAAGAATTTGGAATAGCACAAATAATTATAAAAAAGAACAGAATTGGAGGACTTATATTACTTGATTTCAGGACATACTATAAAGCTATAATAGTCAACAATGTGGTATTGGCATAAGGCTATATAATGAGCAATGAGATAAAAGAGAATTCAGAAATAAACTCACACATATAAATGATTTTCAACAAAAGTACAAAAGTATTAAATGAGAAAAAGTTAATATTCTCAACATCTGGTGACAAAATACTTGTATATCCATTTTGAAAAAAAAAATGAATCTTGATCATAATACCATACACAAAAATTAACTCCATAGTCCTAAGACTATAGGCTAAAAATATAAAATATCTAGAAGAAAACACAGAAAAAATCTTTATCATGCTGGGATAGGCTAAGATTACCTAAGTAGGCTTGGAAAAGGCCAAATCATAAAAGAAAAAATTGATAAATTAGACCTGATCCAAAAAAATAAAAAGAAAATGAAAAGCTACAGAATATAAAAATGATCACATTACATATATATGACAGATACTCATATCCAGACTACATGAAAACCTCTTACAATTTAATAAAAATACAACTAATTCAATAAAAATACAACTAATCTAATAAAAATGGGCAAAATATGAATAAATACTTGTTGAAAGACTATGTAAAGAAAGATACTCAACATCATTAGTGATCAGGTAAATAGAATTTAAAACCACAATGAGATACCACTACACACCCATCGGAATGATTAAAATTAAGCTGTCTGACAATACTAAGGATTGACAAGGATGCAGAACAACTGGAGCTCTCATATGTTGCTGGTGGGAATGCAAAACAACACCATCACTCTGAAGAACAGTTTGGCAGTTCTTTACATATTTAAATATACATTCATCATATAAGACTCAGCAATACTTTTCCTAGGCATTTACCAAATGAATGAAATCAATGTTCAAACATAGACTCGCATGTAAATTTCCAAAGCAGTTTTATTTGTAATGGCCCCAAACTGGAAACATCCCAAATGCCTATCAACAAGTGAATGAACATATATTGTTTTACAGCCATACAATAGAATACGACTCAGAAACTTAAATGAAGTAACTAGTCAAACAAAACGTAACACAAACAAACCTAAAATATTATGCTAAGTGAAAGAAGCCAGATACAAAAGACTATGCAATTATACAATCCCATTTATATGAATCTCTAGAAAAAACAAATATGACCAAAAGAAATAATGTAGGCCTAGGAGGGTTAAATCAGAAGGAGCACAAGGTAACTCTAGGGTTATGGGTGTGTTCAATATTTTGTCTGTGCTGATGATTTCCCTGCTGTATAAATTTGTGAAAACTTATCTAAATGAGCATTTCAAATGGGGATATTATATTTTATGTAAATTATACCTCAATAAATTTTAGGAAGGGGATCAGCGTGAGTATTATTGCTTATCAGTATACTATAGTCATTAAGAAATAGGGCTTTAAACTGTGTCAGACTTGAGTTAGAATTCCATCCTTATAAGTTCTGTGGCCTCATCAGATTGATGTCTCTAAATTTTAGCTCCTCTTTGTTTAAATATAGTTAATAATGCATATTGCATATATCTGTGGTAAATATTGAAATGATATAATCATAAACTGACGGCACTGTCAATTATAGTTAAAAATGGTTACTATATTAATAATAATGTCACATTATCTTCATCATCATTTAAAAGCCTTCTGGAATTCTAAAATGAGACAGTCACATCATTTGTCTCACAACAGGAGTAATACATGGTTAGTGTCTCTACTTAAAAGTAATATGTAAGTGGCACTTTCTGGATTTGAAATATTAGTATCTTCTGAGAAACTAGAGCTATTTCTAAAAGTCATAAAATCTGATTTCTACTCTATATAATGTTCTCTTGAAACCCATGATAAT
>CM053515.1:75593660-75933479 GCA_028627145.1 Eidolon dupreanum
TGATGAGTTGCTTTCCTCTTTTGGATTTCAAAATTCTCTTGGTCTTTGACTTTTAACAGTTTGATTAAAATGTGTTTTGGGATAGAGTTAATAGGATTTACCATTTTTGGAATCTGTATGGCTTCATGAATCTGTATGTACAGTTCCTTCCCCAGATTTGAAAATTTTCAACCATAATGTATATACTGCATTGCTTGCTGGTGTTTCACAAGTCTCATAAGCTTTTTTCACTCTTTTCCATTTTTTGCTTCTCTTACTGGATAATTTTAAATGACTTATTTTCAAGCTTGCTGATTCTTCTTGATAAAGTCAGTTGTTGAGAAACTATACTAAATTTTTCAGTTCAGTTACTGTATTCTTCAGCTCTAGAATTTTGCTGTTTTTTTTATAGTTTCTACCTTTGTTAATATTCTCACTTTGTTTATGTCTTTTGTGATTTTGTTCATTTGTCTGCGTTCTCTCATAATTCCCCAAGCATCTTTAATTTAACATTTTGAATTCTTTGTCAAATTATATATATAATATGTAATATATATGCACACATATATAATATACATTATATATATATTACACACACATATACACACACATACTTCTTTAAGGTTGGTTTCTGAAGATTTATTTGTTTCTTTGAATGGATTATGTTTTCTCAATTATTTTTTGTTCTTTATAGTTTTATGTTGGTATCTACATATTTGTAGAAACAGCTACCTCTCTCAGTCTTTACAGACTGGTTTCAATAGGGGAAATATTCACAAATCATCCCAGTTAGACGTTCTGGGAGCCTCTCGGACCTTTTCTATGGATTCTTCTTTTCTGGACATTTGTGTGTAGATATCAAATTAGAAGGATTTACCTATTTCACTTTTAGTCAGAAGCCCATAATTTTTTGTTCCCTATGGTTTCTAACAGCTTTACTGCATGCAGCACATTAAGTTAAAATCATTTTCCACTCCTCTCCAACCTGCCTTGGAAAGAAGGCTCAGGTTCTGCACCTTCTCATAATCTTGCAGAGTTATGCTGGGCATAGCAGGCCTCCCATCCCTTTTTCTTTGTTTTTACCTTTCCCAAGATATCCAAGGTATGCTGGTTCCAATAACCTCCCATATGAGGTAAGAGAAACCAGTTCTTTGAAAGCACATTTAAAATACAGGACGTTAGAGACATGGTCCCCTCCTCTCTCTCAACATGGTCCCTTCCTCTCTCTCAGATTCGGCATCAATCTCCCAATCTTCCAGAGCTGTGTTGGCAGAAGCAAGCCACTTTGCTCTTGGCTGCAGAAACTATCAGTTTTCTCAGTGCTCCAGGTGAAGTGAAATATAAACCAGTCTTTCAGACAGTGCACTGAGATTCCAGAGATGCTAGATGCACACTCCTTTTACTCCTTTCCTTGGAGAGAGAAGTCACAGGCCAAGTTACTGAGCTGTGCTGGCTTGGAGGAGGGGCTGATGTGGGTAAAGTGAGATTGTTCTTTGTACTTGTTTCAACATGGTGTTTTGGTTTTGCCCTTGTCTAGGGGTACTGCAACTTCTTAACTGGATTCAGGACTTCTCATAAAAGTATTTTGGTCCATATACTGTTATTAAATCAGTGTTTCTATGGGGAACAAGGGCCAGGGCTTTCTATTTTGATTTCTTGCTGATATTACTCCCGAATGAACATTCTAAGTCAATTGAATTGCAAAGAAAAGTAAGGTGTCTATCCTAAAAACACTTTGGAAAATCAGAATATTTCTTTCTAATTACTCTAACAAGTTACAACTTTGTGCATTTTCAAGTGGTATTTTTTTCAGAAGATGTCTTCACAGTGGCTTATTTATCATGTGCTTATAACACCCTCTGTTATTGTATATTGTTAAAAATTAGGAATTTTGCATGAATGCTATTTTGTCCAATTAATATTTATAACCTAGGACGTCCATTTCTTTTAGACCTAGAGCCCAGCATCTGCTTAATGATCCGATTCATGTCTTTGCTCATTTAACTCTAAAAGGTTTGCTGTGCTATACATGGAAATAAAACTGCAATTAAGAGTCCTACAGTTTTAAGAAAAAGAATACAAGATGATGGAGATAGAAGCAGAACAAAGAGTGAGGCATGAGGCCATTTGCCAGGATGCTACGAATTATCCTGCAGATCTAAGTCAATTCACTGACTCTAGCAAAGGCATTAATCAGTATCTATAAATATTTACTAGATAGCAATTTTGTACATCATATGTTTTTAAATATTTTTCCCTGCCTGTACTAGGCAAAGTTTTCTAGAGAACATAAAACCAGTAAAATGTCTATTTATGTCTATATATATATGATATATAATAACAGCTATATAAATATAAATATATTTATAATATAGAGATTTATTATAAGGAATTGGCTCATACAATTATGCCGGTTGAGAAGTCCCACAATGTGCCATTTCCAAGCTGGAGACCCAGGAAAGTCAGTGGTATAATTCAGCACAAGTCCAAAGGCCTGAAAACCAGGAGAGCTGATGCTATGAATACCAGTCTGAAGTCCAGAGAAGATGATATACAATGTCCCAATTCAATTAGTAAGTCAGGAATGAAGGGTGAATTCCTCCTTCCGTCAGCTTTTTGTTCTGTCAGGCTCCTGACAAACTAGAAGATTCCCACCCACACTGGGGAGGGCAATCTAATTTACTTAGTCCACATATTCAAATGCTAATTGCATTCAGAAACACCCTTACAAATACCTGCAGAAATAATATTTAATTCAGGGACCTTGTGGTCAACCCAATTGATATGTAAAATTCACCATCACATTGCCCTTATAACATTTTCAACTCATCAATAATGCAGATTTTATGACTGTGGACAATCACACATCCTTTGGAAAAGGAAGCATCATCTTTAATAGGATACTCATTTCCAGCTGCACAAAATTTGAGGATTAGAGTGTACTTTTCATCTTTTAATAAGCATCTTTCTTTTGAAAGTACAGTGTACAATGAATTCTCTTTAATATGTATTCCTATTTTGTTTTCTCTAACCAGCCAGCTATACTACTTCATTACTATTTACAGCGTACAAATTGATTGGAAAAGCTTCCTGAGACCTCCCCCTCAAGACGAAGCCAAGGGCCATCACTGGGCACCTCTTTACCAACTAATGATGATCAACTGAAAGTATCGAGAGCTACTAACACTGTAGCTTCAGGAGAGCACTTTCAGCTTATTTTTCCTTTTACATGTTTCTTGGCCAAAAAAAAAAAAAAAAAAGGAAACGCTTTTAAAAATACATTGTAAAAAAGAATAGAAACCATAATTACCAAGTATAGTCAGTTTCTAACAATATCAAGTACTATAAACACAGTAATGGAGTTCTTCATTTCCTATTTCTATCCCTGTGAAAAAGCCCCTTCAAAACTGCATTTCAAGAAAAAGGAATTGTTTCAACTTCCAATCTGAGCAAGTAACCCCAAGTAACTGCAATAATAATATGAATTTACAAAAGGACCAAAGAACTGTGTAAAAAAGAGACCAAATACAGGTAAGAATTATTACTATTGTAATAAATATGGAATAACAAACTTTTTGTTGTTGTTGTTTGTTGTTGTTGTTGTTGTTGTTGTTTTGTAGCAATATAGACCAGAGATATTATTATATAAAAGAAAAACCATGAAGTTTCCAAATCATGATCCTCATAGTTTTAGCTAAAAGAGGCAGAAAACGAACTTCTTTGATTATAAGTTTTCATCTATAAAATAGAGATAATACCCCCATAACAGCTGTTTTGAGAATCCATTAATCTAATACAGGTAGAAATACTATCACTGTCAATAAATATTGTCTAATATATGTACAAATCCCTACGATAGAGTCAGATATATGGTATAAGCTCAAAATATTTTAGTTTGCTTGCTAATATATAAATCTAGGATATAAAGAGTAATGACTCTAATAATTGAATAACGACGATAATGAGAAGGGAACACTCTTCCTTATAGTAGAATTCTAATTATTAGATGCAGAAGTAATAAGGAAAGAGGAAATCACCATTTGGCAAACACAATAATAATTATACTAAGCTAAAATGACCAGGAAAATGTATGACCAGAAACAGGATATTTGCATAGTTTCAAAATACTTATTAGTTAAAAAGTAAAAAATAATGTCTTTATATTAGCAAAACCTGGAATACACTGCCTCAACTAAGTGATCAAAATTAGGATTACCAATGAGACAAGTGGGTATCATGTGATCCTTGATAAGATACACTGAGAACACATCATTTTTGTTGTGCTCTTTCCAAGAATAAGATATTTAAATAGAGCAAAAAGATTCTCCTAACACTAAGAAAAGGGAGGTCAGTTTCACAAGAACCTCTCACGACTTCTTTCTAACAATCTCAAAGTGGATAATATATGTGTCTGAGATTATGTAAAGACAAGATAAATTGGAATCAAGTTAGGACTTATCAGTCGGGGTGCTTTCACTTAAAGTGGCTTAAATAATAAGGGCATTTATTTTTAACCCCAGAAATACAATTAATTATATCAGAAAACAAAATATAAAGTGTTTACTGATTCTCCCCTATTTGTCATTCACTTCATTTTTATAACAGAGAGATTTAGCTAAAAAGAGTATAAAGGTTCTTCCCAAATATTTCCTAAACCATATATCAAAACCCAAACATTTATTTTTAAAAGAAGCAATAATTAAGTAGGGCAGAAAAGTTGGGCCCCAAAGACTCTTAACTCATGTGTAAAAAAAGTAAACATGGATGCAAATGACTTTATTAGTTATCTTTTGCTCTGTAACCAATTACCACAAAAGCTAACATCTAAAACAACAAAGATTTATTATCTCAGAGTTTCGACAGTTTTGGAATCTTCAAAGGGCTTAGCCCACTGATCCTGGCTCAAGGTCTTTCATGAGGTTGCAGTCCAAAGGCTCAACTACAGGAGGATGCAGTTCCCAGTCCTTGGGAGGCCTCCGCTCCTCACCTCAGTTCTTTGCCACACGGGTCCCTCTGTAGGCTGAGTTTCCTCACGACATGAGTGATCCAAGAGAGAGCAAGTTAGAACCACCACAACAGAATCTACACAGTCTTTGAAGCACGAATTATTTCCTCCACATTCTATTAGAAGTGAGTGACTAAGATCAGACAGTACTCAAGGGGAAGAGAATTAGGCTTTTGCTCCTAAATGAGAAGTATCACATAATTTGTGGACACATTTTAAAACCGCACAAATAGCATTAGATGTTTGCCCATGCATCATGCTCTACATGGAAGTGGAGAATCCTTTGGCCCGAGTCTTTCTCTCATGAGGCCATTTTTCCACACTTCTCAGAATGCTTCTATTTCTTAAGTTTCATTGTTCCACCTAATGGCCAGCATATGAATCCTCTTCATTCTTATTTTTCCTCCATAACAAATGCTGGTTAAGTTTTCTTATTTCTAAATTTCTCCTCTTTAACAGTAAAAGAAAGTGACAATGCATGCTGATAAATTGCTTTTTGCTATTGATAACTAGAAGGAATTTCTGAACGAGTCTTTAGTTTACTTTAGAGTTTGACACGTTTTTCTTCTTTTTTTAAAATAAAATTTCTGACACAACCTCAGAGTTGGCTCAATTATTACAGACATAAAGTTGACACAAAGTCAGCAGCACACAGGTCCCTAGATGGTTACTGTAACTTAGCTAGTAAAATAATAATATAAAAGTAGATATTTCTGCTAACAGTTATCAATTCCACAGCCTGAAATGTCACAGGCTAATTTAAACCAGTATTTTTTCTTCAAACTTTAGGGTATCATTTAAAAACATATCCATCATATTAATTAATAAGGTGTATGCTTATTTTTACAGAATGATACACAGGAAAATTTCGCCTTGGAGTATAAAAATATGTACATCTTTGAAAACCTGAATACTGATGATTAAATTATTCCTTAGCTATCTAAAAATATTTTCACAACTTAAGATAAAATACCTTTTCCACACTGGTGTATTACATATTAAATAAACGTGTTTACTAAAATATTCTTGCTACAATGATCAAAAAACAAGTCAATCACTAAGTACACTGCGAATTTACCAAAAATTTAAAATTACTCTTCAACATCATAGAAACAAACCTCCCATCAAAAAAAAATCATGAACCTTTTTACTAAATCCTTGGCAGGTAAACAGGGAAGGCTTTCCCAAACTTTCTTGCTCATAAAAATGTCATGATGTGCTGACTCAAAATTACATATATCTATGCCTTTCCTCTAATCTACTGAATCAGAACTCCAGGGGAGAGTCAAGAAGTCTGTATTTTTATCAGGAAGCCTAGTTTATTCTTTGCACAGAGCAGGCTTGAAGGCTTGAGAGAGACTGATTTAAACTTTACTTAAGTACTTCTGGTAGTAGCTCCTTATTACTCTACCCAAAAGGTCTGTTAAGGCTGTAGTTGTTTAGAATTACACTGTTGAATTAATTTTTTTCTCCCTGGAACCTCCACTACTGACCCTATTTCAGCCTACTAGGGCTATTCTAAGTATATGTAAGCCCTCTGCCATAGAGAAGTGCTTCAAACACTGAAGAGAACTCCCTGTTCTTGCCTCCTTCCAACTCTTCAATTTGTCCTTTCCTAGATTCAAAGTTCCAGTTTCCTCAAACAGTTTACACACAATAGGATTCTCAGAACCTTCACTATTCCAATATCCACTCCTCCTCTTCTAGTCATCTGACACTTGCCAACACTGTCTTTGCCTATGTCCTTACCCAGAACTGGACCTAGTCTCTACATGGGCTTTGATCAGAAGACACCACTATTTATGTTACAGTCTAAAATTCTATTAACACTTTGACAGACTTATCACCCTTTTTGGCTCACATTGAGTCAATGTAAAGACCTCCACCTCCTGGGATTAAACTGCTTCTAACACTCTATCAATTCCCTTGCCTTGCCAAACTTGCTTGACTAATTTCTTGGAATCAAAGACTTCATTTTGAATTCTATGAAATTTCAAATTGTGAATGTTCTTCAATTGTTCCAGGAGTGAAAATGCTAAGGCATGTTGTAAAGACAAATGAGGTAGATACCAAATAAACTCATGTAGCTTGACCTCCCTATACAGGTCAATATTCAGGAAGGAAATGTATGTCCAAGATGACTAAGTAAGCAATTCAAGGACCAGAACTAGAATCAAGATACTTCTGAACCTTAATCTCAGTGACTTTCCTACTACAAAACAAAACAAAACTAAACTAAACTTTGTCATGTTCACAATAAACTTATAGTATGTGAGGAAATAATAATGAAAACAATGATATTAGCTATCATTTATTGGCATGACAGAAAATATATTAAATATACATTATATAGATTGTGTCATTTAATCCCCCAAGAAATGCTATAAGATGGGTACAGCTACTATTTACTTTTTAAAATTAAAGAATACGGAGCTTTAAAACGATAAAAAAAATTTGGCCAAGCCAGTGGTAAAACAGATTTTAGACATGAAAATATCTGAATTCAGAAGCCATACTCTTAACCACTGAACTATATATCCATTTTATAGAGAATATGAAAAACACAATGTAATTAAATGAATTGTGTGGTCACCACAACACTAAAGCTTAGGAACATAGCATAGTTCATGCTTCTATCAATACTCGACTCAGGTTGAAGGTCAGCTCTCATATTTTAGTCAAATATAAGATGTAGGTTAGATGTTCCTCTGTATTCCCAGGGCCAAGTGTGTGTCTCTATCATAGCACTTAACCTAGTTTATTATAATTGCCTATATTGGTGTCCTCTTCTGTAGACTGTAAGTTTCTTGAAAACTGATTCTCTGTCTTTTTATCCTATCCACTGCCCATAGGCACAGCACAAGGCACAAAGGAGACACTCAAGATATATTTGTTGAATGAATACATAAATGTATGCTTTATTTAACAGACATATAGATATATGCCAAAATAAAATTTCTATTTTAAATAGAATTGATATATCCTAGAAAATATGTATCATAAAAATTCCAACAAACAGATCAAGTAATATTTTCCAAATTGCCTATTTAAATTTTCATTCTCATATACTGCTTGTTTTGAATGTTTGTAGTTGTTCTGAGAATAAATACCAACATGAAGGAAATTCTTTGAAGTTTCAAAGTTTGAATTCAATAAGTTTCAAGTACCCAGAAAACTAAACCTTGGTAACTACTCCAATTTTGAATTACAAACTTCTCTCATTTTCTGTGACATACTATGCTCTGTATTTCAAGTAATGAGTGGAAAAACTCAATTGCTTCATAAAGAATTGCAAACCATAAGATGGACCGGAGATCTTGACAAAAATAGTTATTCCTTTGCTGGTTGGTTATTACACTTCACAAAATTAGACATGTTTTTTTTTTTTTCCTGTTGAAAAATAGGGCCAAATAACTAACAATTGTGAACTTTTCATTCACCTTCAGAGCACTGTAACAAAAAAGCATAAGCTTTGGATTCAGTTATTAATGGTTTTAATTCCCTGACTACTACCGAGTAGCTGAAAAAACCTGAGCAAATCATTTAAACCTCTCACCCTGAGTTCCCTTACTTATAAGATAGGGATAATGATATCTACTCATTGCTATAAATATAATGTCTGTAATATTTAAAATACTTCATATAAGAGTGTTAGAAAATAATAATCATGATCATGATCATTATGACACCACGCCAGACCAAGAAACATTATAGAATTATCCACCAAAGATAATACATAAATACCAATCATGTTATAATGTTTTACACACAATCTACACATGCCATATTTTTTTATAATCTCCCAGAAAACATATGTAAAATGTGTTATCATTCTTTATTATACAGTTGAAGAAATAGAGGTTTGATTAACTTGCTACCATTATCAACTTTAAATGCCTACTGGGTGCCAAGAAATCATGCTATATACTTTACCTATATTGCCTAATTTAATTCTTACAACACCCCATGTACTAGACATTAATATACCTGTTTATAGTTGAGCAAATATACAAAGAGAAATAAACGAAATGTTACTCAACTACTAGGAAGTGGAAGACCAAGATATAAATCTAGGTTACCTGCTTCTGAAGCTCATGTTCTTAACCACTATAATATTAGGAATTTTTAGTTGCAAGCAAAAAAAAGAATTTTTTTTTAATTGGGTGATGGCTATTGAGAGTTCTGATAAACAATATGAAGAACAGACAAAACAGATTGGTCAGGACAGGTACCCAAGAAACTCCAGTGGGCTAGAATAAAGGAATTATACGGATGAACTCATAGCAGAAATGGACTGATCAAGGCACCTTTCCTGAGATAAACTAGCTATTTCTTCTGTTCTTGATCAGTTACTCAAAATTCAGTCTCAGAAGAGTCTGAATAGCAGAATAAAACCCATGTGCCCATGGGAGGCTGTGAGAATAGGAATCTGGCAGAGGAAGCCTTCATGAATGACTTAGGCTTCTGAGTGGGAATGTGGGGACATAAATATACTATTTGGCCAAGAATAGGGGAGAGATCATCTACCCTCCAAAAGGGGGTGGGAATTAATATTAGCTGGCTCCAAAGAGGAAAAAGGCCCCAAAGTCACTATCTTCAAAAATAATTGTCAGAAAGAAATAGAATGTTAGGTATCAAACAAGTAAAAACATAACTGGTAAAAAATTACCACAAAAAGCTGTCTGCCTAAAAAAGCAGAGACTTCAAATAATCAGTTGTTACGTGCTTTTAGATTGACTGGAGATAATTCAGCAAATTTAGTGATTTTTTTCATGTAAATTTGTTCTGTCCAGGATTAGTACTAAATATCACATTTGGCCTATTATGTGCAAGATACTGTGGTACTACTGAGGGTACAACAATAAATAAAGCATAGCGCTGCCCTCGGGAAATTTGCATTCTATTGGAAATATCAACAAGGAAGCAGAAGCTCACAAATCAGTGTGGTAAGTGCCACAATGGAGTTAAGTGCAAGACGTTGTGGGAACTTACCCAATGGAAAACGCAATCCTACTACCCCTTAGCCACACCCCCACACCAGGATAGGTGGGTTTGATCTCAACACACACCAATTCAACTGCTACCACCTGCGTTAATAAATTTTTTTTGCTCAAGAGTCGTAACTTCAAATGGGCATGTTTCTTTTCAGTGAAAAGGCCAATTCTAAAACATTATCTGACTTCTCTTAACTCACTCAACTTTATTCTATTAGTCACATTCTAATGTTCATTCTACCATTAGCCTGTGGGAAGAGAAGAGATTAACAAAATATTTTGGTAAATATCTCTCATTTAAAAGAAATAATTTTTTTCTTTGTTTTCTTCTAAACCATTGCTTCTCAAACTTTAATATAACTAAAACTCACTCTGTAACTCTAGAGTGGGGCTTGATATTCCACTCATATTCTGAAGTTGACGCTGCTGGTTTCACTTTGCGTTCCAAGCTTATTCATACAAATAACACATCACATTTCAACAGGCTTTATTTTTTTCAGTATGTTTTTCATTAGTCCTACAAAAAAAAAACCTATAAATTTGATTTTAAAAAAAGATAAAAGAAAAACTATCATTGTCAGAATTTTGTTGATAGGAAAATTGATTATCAAAGAAGCTAAAAGTTTTGCAGAACACTGTATATGTAGCTTGTTGGCAATGGAGCCAACAATACAAGAACTCAGGAGTCTTGTGTTCTTTCTGCCATATTATATAGCTTTCTCCATTTGAATGGCAACTTATATAATTTCAATTCATACTAATTCCAATAATTCATTGCTTTGCTTTTATTTTGTTCATATTTGTTACTTCTTATTAATTCATATTATGAAAGCAATTATAATTAATACTTAAATTCTCAACTAGTCTGTCTTTTTAGACATTTCATGACCATACCATTAGAATTCATTAAAATATGTATTAAAGGGAAGTTATACTTATTTGTAATTACAGCAAGTTAAATTAATTTTTTTCTTCTGTTACAAATATTATATTGTTTAAAAAGAGAAAATAAATACTGGAGGAATCTCTTTTTGTAAATAGTTTGACAGAGTTTGCAGGTACACACATGTGAGAAGTATAAATGTGCATATTTCTGTAAGAGAATTTGAAAATCCGTATTTCCAATATATATCTCATATATAAATATTATTTGACCTAAAAAGTATTATTTGATCTAGTTATTCCATTTGTAGTAATGTAGGCCCAAATAAAATTATTTATATACATAAAGTTTAAACCACAAAATATCATAATAGTTTATAATGTAAACTTAGAATTAACCAAAAACTGGTAAATCAACCTCAGTAAAGCCATGCATTGGAACACAGATAAGAAATTATGCTGCAGGAAAAATATTTTAATGCTTAATTTCAAGCAAATAAAAAAGTTACAAACCTATTTAGTAAATTGTATTTTTAAAATGTATACATACACACATATATACTTATATAGCAAGTAGAAAGAAGTGCACCAAAATGAGTAATCTTTACTTTCTTGAGTAATTTTTACTTACTTATGTAATACCTAAATATTCTCTAATAAAATTTCTATTTTAAGAAAAGAAGGAAGGAAAGAAAGAAGGAAGGTAAGGAAGAAAGGAAGGAATGAAGTGATGAGAAGCCTAATTTAAGTATAACCCACTGTACTTTACAGTTGTTTAATGAAAGTTCCACAAGGGTGAGTGAGTGGAATAGAGACAAGAAGACTGGCAAGACTGAGATCCGATTCTGTCCTGATGGGTGGTGATTTTTTTTCTTTAAGCAGAAATAAAGCATAAGAAAACAAGAATAATACATGGCTCCTATTCGAGCCAGATAAAGGGCAAGCGAACTGGGCAGCTGTGAATAAGCCAACCTATAAAGAGTACTAAAATATCACTTCTGTAAATCTAAAATTTGTTGCCAGTTAACTCAGATCTCTACACATGTATTTTTCTGTAACTAGTAAAATATAAAATGATCAACTCCTTTCCCTAGAATATAAAATAACAACAGCAGCAAAACATGCTTTACCCAAGTTTCCTTTAATACCATTAAATAAATGTGGAACATATTCTCAAAGGAAATCTCTTGAATGGAAACTAAATCATTAGCTTGCCTAGGGCCCATCTATTTTGGAAGGTTCTGCTTTAGCTTTATTTCAATAATCTTATTTTTGAGTCTGGTAACTCGGCCTCACTAGATGCTTAAGCATAACTATTTTGCTAGTGTTTTGTTTCTGACTTTAAAACTTTTAAACAGATCTGGAAGTTTTAAAATCGAAATTACATGCTAGCCACCTTAAAGTAAAATTAAATAGCCTTAAAATAGAAAGAAACAACAGAGTGGTCAGAGGCCCCTCAAAATGATAGGGAATTGCCTTTAAATTTGTGCCTCAGAATGGTTCTGTAGACTATCTTTAATTTTACTTATCTGGCCTTCTTTTGTGATTTTGTTTTTTAAAAAAGAACACCTACATCTGTAATAGCTATAGGTCTGTCCTCTTCAGAACTTGGAGCTGCTTCAGCAGCAGAAGCCTTGCCTTTTTCATCTTTGTAATCACAGAGTACATTGCACAGCAGTACAGAATGCACATTAATCATACAAATGGGTAAGTGGGTAGATGGATGAATGGGAAGTAGGATAAATATAGGAACCTATTCCTAAAGACTTGGATTTCAGGACTTACCAATTCAGTAAGAAGATACCATCTCATGGGAACTACTTTAAGCAAAGTAAAGTTCTAAATGTTGTGACCAGGTTCTGAAGGACATGCCTTAAGATTTATACAGGCTGTAGGATGACTGACCATCTGCAATTCTGGTCTTATTTCTTTTATCCTCATTGTCTTACACCACAAGCCTTCTCAGAAAAAGTCTATATATAAGATTCTCTCCTTTCCTCATTGTTCACACATCAGGAATAACAATAATAACACCTCCTTTTATTTTGTGTAACACTTTGGTTTATAAAACATTTTCACACATCATCTCATTTTATTCTCAGAGTAATCATATGAAATAAAGATAAGGAAACTGAGGCTGAACAAAGGGAGTGCCAACCTTTAGTTAGTGTTAGAGCTTGCCCCCAGGCTCAAATCTTCTGAATGCAAATTTAGTGTTCATCCACCAACCACATCAGCTCATCACAGCTCCCTTCAGCACTGACAGAGTTAAAGAAAAGTATTCTAACCACTAGTCCCACTGCTGTGTCTGCATTCCTCATTTTCTGCTAATTACCACACTTGCTGTCAACACTGCATATTTCAGGGAAAGTGACAATTCAACTTCCTACTCTCAGACATTTGAAAGCTTCCTCTCCAGGAAGACAGCAGGTCTGGAGCAAACTATGGGAAGGACTGTGGCAAGGATTTCTCCCACAGTTGGAAGCCTGTGCCCCCTTAACTTCGAATAAATTCAAAGATGGAAGAGATAAAATGGGCTGGGGGAATATACTATGTATAAGACTTAAATATTGTTCCATGTGCCCAACAAAGTTGACATTTTGGGCATTTAGTTAGAATATTGCCCCACTAATAAGGTTTGGGAAGAATGCTTCTAAATAAAAAGGATTCGTTGAGCAGTTAAAAATGTTATCAGAGAGCCTGAAATTGAACAGGAAGCATGAAGGCTTCAAAATTGTTCTCCCTGTTCAACTGGGGGAGCTGCTCCATTAGCTCAGCTAATTGAACACTCTGTTATCTCACTTGGATTGTCACTGCAGAAGAAAAACGGGCTGTATTTTTGCTCCCCGAAACAGAATCTGAAAATAGTGAAGAGAGGCAAGAGACAGAATATATGCTGATTACTTTATTGTGACATTAGATCTGTGACTAGAATTAGCTGTGCTCAGATATATCCTTTTAGACACATCCATCCACAAGCAATCTACATTATAATTGGCAAAACTGACCAAGAGGAAATAAGAAGAGAAAAAAAAAAAAAAAAAGAAAGAAAGAAACTGCCAATACTAACTTAGTAAGAAATAAAACCTGGGTAGTGCTTTATTTAATGATGGAAGCATATAAAATAAGATGAGCACCTATATTATACTTTCTCATAAATGATGGAAAGGTAGAGGTATAATACTTTTTTTTAAATCTATGTGTTTTTAGCTTTGTGCTCTTGATTTTCTGAAATTCAAAAATAATTTGCACATCTCATGATTAAAAATTGAGTTTAGAGATATAAATGTACTTAAGCTAGTTGTCTGGCTACCAGCTGTTAAAATATATAAAGCCAGATCCACATTTTATATTGTATATTAAAATATATTTCAACAGAAATATATTTTTAATAAAAAAATGCCAACAATATGAGGAACACTTTCTCAGATAAAATACAATAGAAATGATAAAAAGTTAACTAAAAAATTGAGACTATAAAAGTTTTTTTGTACACCAAAACATCATTTAAAAATCAACTACCAGCAAATAAGAGTTAAAAATATTGCAGAAGTATTATGAAAGTCTGACTTAATGAAGATTCTCAAAATGAGAAAAGCACTAAAACTAAGTAGAAAAATACTTTCATTAAAAATTAATAGAAAAAATGTAAATACCCTATTTATATATGGAAAGTATTTAGCCTAGTAATTAAAGAAATTAAAGTATAAAAATTAAAATGCCTCTTTAATATTCTTTTTAACTTAAAAAATAAGCAAAGATTTTTCTTTTTAATTAATGACTAATGAAGGGAGAACATAACTTGAAATACAAAAAGTGCTGGTGAGAATTGACACTGGTACAAGTTTCCAGAAAGCAATTTGGCAATAATCATTAAGAATCCTTAAAAGCATTTCTATTCTGGGTCTCAATGACTCTATACAAGGAAATAATCTGGATGTGAATAAATATTTGAGCACACTGAGAGTTATCACAGTATTATAAAAAGTAATAAAAATATAGAAAATGATGTTTTTTAAAACAGTTCCATTTTATTCAATACAAATGAAGGAAATGTATACATTATACAAACAATAATTTTATAATGCATAAACCTAAAAATATGGAATTGGTTTTAAAAGCATATTCGTTTATATAAAAAAAGTTATAAATCATTTAAAATATTTTAAATTATTTATGAAGTATGTTCAGTAACTGGGAAAGCATCTACAATCTTTAAAATAAGGAAAAGCAAGCTACAAGAGAACATGTACAGTACAAGTCATATTTGTTGTAAAATCAAATGATAGCTGCTATAATCGGGTGGTAGTAATCCCTACTTATCTTTCACTATCTGTATTTTCTCTTTCCTAAATCAACAGGTATTACTTTTGCAACAAAAAAGTTAAGAAGACATAAAGAATTAAGTTGCTAAAGAAAGTTTAATAATGTGACAAAATGCTCTTTATATAGTAAGTACTGTTATATATACATACGAGATACAGATGTGCATATCTGTACATGTGTGCATGACTGGAATAAAAAATATTCAAAATGCTAATACATTTCATACGTTTTAATTTTTACTTTTCTCTGCAATAAGAATTCCCCCATCATCCTTCCTTTTCCCAATGTTTTTACCATGTTTCAGTGAGTCAGTGTCATTCTAGTGAATTCCACTTCTGAAGCCAATTGTGTCAAGACCACTCCCATGCTCAGTGATTAGCTAGAAGGATTTGCAGGACTCAGAAAAGCTGTCATACTGATGGCTATAGTTTATTACAGCAAAAGGATACAGACTAAACTCAGGAAAAGAAAAAGGTACATGAGTGGATGCCAGGAGAAATGAGGCACAAGCTTCCAGATGTCCACTCTCATTAGGGTCTGATGGACAAACTTAATTCTCCCCAAAAGAATATATAATCATAGGGAATGCAGTTAGCATTATTACATTGGCTAGGTGAAAAACCTGAGGAGACAAGGAGCAATTAGGGGGATCATTTTATAAACTATATAAATATCTAGCCAACGTACTGTATACTTAAAAATAATAATAAAAAATAACAATATATAATGACACATTAAAAGTTTTACCAACCAGGGAAGTCCAAGTGAGCTTTGGCAGCCTGTTTTGTTTTGTTTTGTTTTTTAATTTTCAGCAAAAAATTTTTTATTTTATTTTGATGACATTGGTTAACGAAATCCAGTAAGTTTCAACTGTACAATTCAACAGTAAGTCACATATATTTTGCATTGTATATTCACTGCCCATAGTTAAATTTCTTTCTGTCACCATATATTTGACCCTGCTTATCCCATTTACCTCCCCCCTCCCCCCACCCACCCTCTGGAAACCACTGGTCTGCTGTCCATGTCCACGAGTCTCTGTTTGTCATGTCTGTTGCTCTTAGGTTTACATCCCACATATGTGATATTATGTGGTTTTCGGCTTTTTCTGTCTGGCTTATTTTGCTTAGCATAATTATCTCGAGATCCATCCATGTTGTTGCAAATGGCAGTATTTCATCTCTTCTTATAGCTGAGTAATATTCCATCATATATATGTACCATATCTTCTTTATCCAATCATCTATTGTAGGACACTTGGGTTGCTTCCATATCCTGGCTACCGTGCATTTTTATTAAAGTTTGTCAGGTAGGCATGCAGCATTAATGTGATTAACCTTAGATATTCAGATTTCAGACCCCCAGATCAAAAATGGGCATTTACCATAAATCATGTTGCTAGCATTAACTGATTGAACTGGTACCAAGTGACCCGAGGCCTCAGGCATACAAAAATACTCTTATCAGGCAGAATATGCCAAAAGCTCATTTTTCATCTCCTGGGTGCCTGCCAAGAGCTAGTTTTGAAGACAAACTAGTTTTTCTCGGGAATATGCAGGATTTCAGTAATGTAAGCCTCCTTTCCTACATAATAACCTTAATATTAAAGACAGGGTATATAGCATTGCTCAATGCCAGCTGGAAAGAGTTCCCCTCATCAGGAAGGGAAGAGCAGGGTGAGCAATCAGCTTCCCCAGCTTATTAGGCACCACACGAAACTTCCATTTTTATTTCACTCCCACCCAGAATGGCAAAGCTGAGATGTATGAAGATGGCTAGGAAGAAGGCATAAAAGCAGGGGCTACCAAGAGCAGACACAGAGGGAATGGTTACAGTTTACAGTGACCTGCTGTACAGATAAACCCAGCATCTTTCACCACTGAAAAAGAAACTAATGGCCAGCATGGCTGCCATGGATCCCTAGCAAATTTCACCAGCCTTGTCCCACAGATATTCATGCCTGAGTCCCTCCCTGCTCGTTCCCCACTCATACTCACTGGAGTCCAAGTACTCTGTGGCTACTTGAGTACAAGACACCAGCCTAGAACCTGTGGGTGACCCCCATCACCATGCACATGCTCAGGTCTAGTCCTTCCAGCTATACATCTGCATGACACAATATCTGTAACATTTTGAAACTTTAAATACATTTCAGCATTTTAAACTTCTCTTTCTATTATTCTCAAATTGCACCATGTATATTTGAAAGCTTGAGAAATCTTTCTCAAATATGTTATCTTATTACCTAGCCCTTGTAAATGAATTACAAATAGAGTAATGTTTAGTAAAAAAAAAAAAAAAAAATCTACTCTTAAGTTCTCATTTTGATTGCTTTGTTGTAGAATGAAATTGATTAAAGACTTAAACATAAGATCTGAAACCATAAAATTCCTATAAGAAAACATAGAGAAAAAAATTCTTTGACATTGGTTTTGATAATATTTACCTAGATATGACACCAAAGGCAACCAAAGCAAAAATTGGACTACATCAAACAAAAAAAGCTTTAGCACAGCAGAGAGAGAGACAGAGAAAGAGAGAAAGAGAGAGAGAGAGATAAGAAAAAGCAAACGATAAAATTTGAAGGTCACCTATAGAATGGAACAAAATATTTGCAAATTATATATCTGATAAGAAGTTCATATCCAAAATATATAAAGAACTCATACAACTCAGCATTTTTTAAAAATCTGATAATTATGCTAAGCTAAAGAAGTCAGACAAAGAAAGACAAATACCATAAGATCTCACTTATGTGTGTAATCTAAAGAACAAAATAAATTAACAAACAAAACAGAAACAGACTCATAGATGCAGGGAACAAACAGAGGGTCGCCAGATGGGAGAGAGCTTGGGGGGCTGGGTGAAAAAAGTGAAGGGTTTAAGAACTACAAATTGATAGTTCCAAAATAATCACGGGGATGTAAAGCATAGAAAATTCTGAAGAGTTATTTACACTCTCATATTTACTGCAGCATTATTCACAATAGCCAAGGTATGGAAACAACCTAAATATCTGTCAAAGGACGAATGGATTAAAAAGATGTGATATATAATTATATTATGCAGTTGTGAGGAAGGAAAAAAATCCTACCGTTTGTGACAACATAAATGGACCTTGATGACATTATGCTAAGTGAAATAAATCAGACAAAGACTATACTGTATAATATCACTTACATATGGAATCTAAAATTCCAAACTCATAGAAACAAAATAAAATGGTGAGTACTAGGAGTGAAGTGTTGGGGAAATTGGGAGATATTGTTAGAATACAAACTTACAGTTATAAGAAGAATAAGTCATGAGGATCAAATGTATAGCATGGTGATTACAGTTAATAATACTTTATTATATACTTGAAAGTACCAAGAAAGTAGATCTTAAATATTCTTACTACCCCCTCCCCCCAAAAAATAGAAGTATAGTCAATAATATTGTAATAACTATGTATAGTGCCAGGTGGATACCAGACTAATCAGGAGGATCACTTCGTAAATTATATAAATGTCTAACCACTATGTTGTACACCTGAAACTAATACAAAATAGAATATCAACGGTAATTGAAAAAAAATAGTAATTATGTGTATCAAATCAACATGTTTACATTTTAAACTGACACAATGCAATGTCAATTATATTTCAATAAAGCTGGAGAAAATAAATAAAATTTAAAAGAATATAAAATTAAAAAATTAGAAAACTATAGGTTAATCTCACTCATGCATACAGATGCAGAAATCCTATACAGATTAGCAAAAAAAAAAATTTAGTGATAAATAAAACCATAATATATAATGTCCAATTTAGTCTTGCCTGGAAGGATAATAAGGTAATTAAAAAAAATCAAATGAATATGTCAACAGATACAGAAAAGGTACTAAATAAATTTCTAAAGGAATCAATGAAAAATTTATATCAATATGTAAATACAAAAAAACTTTCTTAATCTAAGAATAAATAGCCTAATAGAACTTAAGGGAAATATAATTTTCAATGGTGGTGTGTTAGATTATTCCCTTTTAATCAGCAAAAGACTAGATATCCATGCTAATGTTTAAATTTAACATTGTAAGAAATATATAAAATAAAATAATGATTAAAAATAAAATATAAAATTGTTTTAGTCTCAGATACAATTATGTATGCATAAAACCCAAAATAAAAACAGAGATTTGCAACTTTGCCAGATATAAAATATTTAAATACAAACTTAAATTTATATTCATAGAATATGTGATTTAGAAAATGACACTAGTTACAAAAGCAAAAAGATATAAAAAGATCAGAAAAGACATGTAAGAGTGTTAAGGAAAAATTTTAAATACCACATATAAATACGTTTTTAAAATCCTAAATAAATGATGATGTAGTCAATGTTTACTGATGAAACCTGCAGTCTGTCAGTTTTCTATAAATTAATCCATATCATTTAATGTGATCAAAATTTCAGCAGTACATGGAAACTCGATCTATGACAAAACTAATATATTTTGCTGGGAAAGAGAGAGAGAGGTCATTCACTAATTAGTATTGGGAATATTATTCCTACCTGACAATGCAACAAAAATCAATTTCAGGTTGCTAAAAGATCTACATGTGAATCATTAAACCATGCACATTTCTGAAAATAATGTAAGTGTATCCATTTAAATTATAACATGTATCTGTAAAATTCTCCAGAAAAACAGAAGAAATGGAGGGAAAGGGGAGGTGGGGAGGGTGAGGGAGAAGTAGGTATTCATTTTAAGGAACTGACTCATGATGTGGGAGCTGGGAAGTCGGAAATTCATAAAGTAGGCCAGCAGGCTTTTTTTTTTGTTTTCACTTCAACCGCTTTATTTGAAAATCTAGTCAGTGATTTACCATCACGGTTCTTTTCTTGCAGAGGTAATGGATGAGGCCTAGAGATGCCACGACACCTGCCAGGGGACAGCACGGCAGCAGTGACGTTGAAAGCTGCATAATCAGCGGTCCGTGCCCTTCGGAGCGTACGGCGTCTCTGACTAAAGAGCCGTCCGACAACAGGAGGATGGGTCCCGGGAGGCTGACCGTTTTCTCTTCCACAGTTGCCCCTGTGGCTTGCCTGCTTCTGGATGACACAGGGCAAGTCAGAGAACACATTGGGGAGTCGGGAGAAGGTTGTTGCAGATCAGGGCACAGCAGTGGAAATGGGCCAGGCTGGAGGGCGCTTGGGCCTCTGAGAGAAAGGCAAAGGCCTTCACATCAAACCACTGGGAGTGACTAGGGAGGAGTGACTAGTGAAGGGGTTAAAGGTGTAGTCTTGAGTTCAAAATCTGTAGAGTAAACTGGCTGGCTAGAAACTCAGGAAGGAGATAATGCTGCAGTATTGAGTCAGAATTTTGTCTTCTCCAGGAAACCCATTTCCATCTTCAATAGATTGGATGAAGCCCACCCACATTATCAAGTGCAAGCTCCTTTACTTAAATTCAACTGATTATAGATGTTAGCCATATCTACAAAATACCTTCCTAGAAACATCTAAATTAGTGTTTGATTAAGCTGCAGGGTCCTATAGCCTAGCCAAGCTGACACATAAAACTATCACAGCACATATATGAGACTTGAGAATAAAAAGGAATTCTGAAAAAAGACACAAAATAAGACGCAGAAAACATAAAAAATTAATAAACTTGACTACTCAAGATCAAGAATTTCAGTTCACCAATATACACCATAAAAAGTAAATATATACTACAACATATATAACTGACAGATGTTTAGTATCAAAAGTATAAAATCAATGCAAATCAATAAGAAAAAGATGAACACTACAACAAGATATGTACGGAAAATTATGAACATATCTGACACTAAAAGTAAAACAAATGACTAATAAACATAAAGTCAATACACATCATTAGTAATTAGGGAAACTCACATTAAAGTGTTCAGACAATATTTTATATCCACTACATGGATAAAAATTAAATTGTTTTATAATATCAAGTTCATAAGGATGTGAATCAAGAACCCCTCTAGACTGTTGGCAGGAGCGTAACCACTGTGGAAAACAATTTGGCATATTTAGTCGAATGAAAAGTGTTAACCCAGAAATTTTACTCCTAGTGACCTAGAAATTTTACTCTTATTCATGTACACCGGAGAACATTCTTCCCTCTATGCATTAGAAGGCACATCCAAGAATTTTCATAGCAACATTGTTTTGTAATAGGAAAAAAAAATGCAAACAATCCAAATATCCAGGGACAGAATCTTCGGTTATAAATAGTTGTATATTCATTCATAGATTAGCATATTCTGCTTTGACACTGAACAACTTATAGAAATACATAGCCATGGATCAACCTTAGAAACCAATAACTTTAAAGAGCAATCTTCAGAAGAAGGGATGAACCTTAGAAACTTATTGTCAATAAAAGCAATCTTCAGAAAACAATTTTATGTGGTATGCTTAAAGCATACAAAGCTAAACATGTGGTAAAATTATAAAGATAAGCAAAGGAATTATATAAATACAATTGAAGATATAATCATTTATGTGTGGAAAAAGGAGGATCAATTTGATAAGAAAGGAATCAAGATGTTTCAAGACTACTGATAATGCTTTATTTCTTAAACTAAACATTGATACGCTAGTGTTGCTTATATTTTTATTCACTTTAACCTACATATGTTCTTTTGTATATATTTAATACTAACAATTTCTATGCCTAAAATTTAGCATAAAATTTATGTTTACACTGTTTTAGAGCTTTAAAAAAAGCATATTCATCTTTACCTGCCAATACCCTTTCCAAAAAGTAGCTTTTAAGAAAATATGTAAATTAAGAGGCTCCTAAGTTGTTCAAGATCATTTCCTCTCTTCTGAGTTCTCTTACTTCTCCTCTTCCTCTATATCTCCTACATAGTTTTCATTTGTATTTGGATAAAGTGGAAATTATTTCAAAGGTCCATATGTAAGAAGCTCATAGTGTGAAATTTATCCACTACATTATATTTGTAGACAACATCCGAATCCTACAGCCTCCGTGGATCTTTGTTTCCTGATTTAGTAATTAGAAGTTATGTTTGATTTTTAATTCCTCCACCATTTTAGGTCATATTTTGATACTAATATCCTAAACTGAAAAGCCATGAAAATCAATATATGACTTAAGGGTTTTTTGCTTTTTTTTCCCCTTCATCTTTCTTATTTCCTTAACCTTTAGAAGATTTGCAGTGGTAAATCTAGTTTTCAGAAATGACTGAACACTCACAAGGTATTTTTGCTGCTGTTGTTTTTGCCCATTTTGGTTGGTAAATACATAGCCTTCAGAACTTGTTTTGTTTTGATGTTTTTCAAATAGTGCCAGGCTTTCTGCTAGTAAGATATTCAAGGTTAGGATAAATAAATATTTTCTCTGCCAATGCACAAATACAAAAATGTTTTCAGGGAGAATGATCAGAGGTTTCTGTTTTTATGAACTATGCAGAAAATAAAAATCAGTATTAAGTAAGCATCTTCAGCCAATAGCTCTTTGAGGCTAGCATGTGTCTTTAAAAGAGTAAATAAAAGGTGACAATTCTATATTTTATTCACATGTTAGTTATATTTGGGGTCAAAATTAAAAGAACAATGTTGACAAAACATGGCTTATCTGTATCTTTGAGAAATAGTGCATCCTATTTTTCTCCTTACTAGCTCCAAAAAGCAAAAAATCAGGTCCGTTGAAACCACAGAAAGGAAGGAAGTTATGTTGTTATTCTTTGCTGGACAGAGGACAGGGTACATTAACTAAGTAATTAATTAATTAATTGCCTTTGCAAAAACCTACCATAAGTTTGTTTTCCATACTGCCCATTAGCAGCTTAGAAATAATCCTAATTAGAAACTTTTGACACAATTTCTGCTGCGACCTACACGGCTAGAATGTTAATACACCTGAGGGCAGAGCAATGGAGGATGAAGAAAATCACACAAACATAATATAGGAAAAGCTGAGGCCAGGGTGGATGCTGCACTCTGATGGAGATACAGTGACCCTGAAGCAAGTTCAGTGCATTTATAATATACAACTAGAACAAGGAGGGGATGGGAGTCTTGTTCTCAGAACTTGAAACTTGCTGGCAACAATAATCTTGTGAAGGCCTTTCTGTACCTGGATATGTGTGTTAAACCATAAGCGGCCAGCCGTCTGTTCTTTGTCTGCTTCTCTGCCCTTGGCAGATTGCAACGCAGTCAGGCATGGCTTTGCCATTGGTTTGACCATAGGTCCGACTCAGGCTTTGGTCACAGGTCCAACTCAGATCCGGCTCTCTACAATTTTCAACAGGAAAAACATCATTATTCTGTTCAATAAATTGTAGATTAACATGAAAACCAAAAGACAGCATTACTGAAACAAAATTAAGCCATTCAAATGTCAAAGCCATTCTAAAATTCAGTTTATTGACATTTTTTTCTGAGATTTTAAAAATAGGTAATGTCAGGTCAGCATATTCACATTCCACTTATGATGAAAAGCAAGTGACTGTAACAATGTAGTTACGTCCATCCATGAATAGCTTAAGTAATAATTTCAGAAGTAGCTGATGTGGTAACAGAATAATGAACTTTCAAAGATGTCCATATCCTAATCCCTGGAACTTGTAAACATGTTATTTTACATGTCAGTGACTTTGCAGCTATGAGTAATTAAGAATCTTGAGATGGAGAGATTATCCTGAATTATCTGGCTGGACCCAAAGTAATCAAAAAGGTCCATGTAAGTTTCATTATGTAGGTTTCATTATGATTTAAGCATCATTATGGATTCTTTCCATCATCTTAGCTGGAGTTCCAGACATGTGAGTGAAGAAGGCATCCTGCAGCCATCAAGTGAATAAGAGATGAGCCATCTCTCTGTGCCCTGTCTGAATTCCAAACCCACAGAATCATGAAAAATTATACAATATTTTGTCGGGCTGACCTGATATGAATCAAGGGCTACAAGACTGGATTCAATAGAAGAGGATGAGGCAAACACAGCAAAAATGAGGGCTGAGGGAAGGAGATAAAGCAGGAAAGAAAAAGAAAGTGGAAAGGAAAAGAAGGAAGGGAAGGGAAGGAAAATAGATAGGAGAGGAGAGGAGAGGAGGAGAGGGGAGGGAGAGGGAAAGAAGAATATAAATGAACATCCCAATGAACTCATTTGTATCCCTAGATCCATCTGAGCCAGAAGCCTAGTCCTTCTCTGGACTTTCCAGTTATGAGAGACATTAAACGTCCCTTTTTGCTTAAGTTAGGCTGAGCTAGATTTCTATCACAACAGAGTTCCTCCATGTAGAAGACCTAGTCTGGCTATTTACAGAACTCTACACAACAGGATAACTGCTTGTCCATTAACCTTCTTAAAATATTGATGTGGATTAAAGTGAATACTGAGATGGTTACACTCACTTCAGCTCACACAGGTTTGTTTTGTTTTCCTGGGGGAATGAATTATATGACAAAACTAGGTCATCAAGGTTTATAATTGGTGGATGTACAAACAGAAGAAACTGAAAGGAAGCTGAATTTTATTTCTCTTAAAATCAGAGGTTACCATCAATGAGCATAAGTCACTAATCAATTATTATTACTAGAATTTTAGTTCTTTTTTTAAAACTGTGTTATCACTCCCAAATCTATTTTCAGAAATAAGATTCACAATTTGAAGTATCTGAAAGATTTGTGGTTTTTGATTCTGTTAGAGTCATACAAGGGGGAAAAAGTTTCAATTATTTTGACCTAATGAGACTATAAGAGTTCCTTATATATCCAGCAATTTTCAAAATTAAAAAGTAAAGTAAAATTGTCTTTGAACACTAACCTCCTATTAACCACTTCCATTTTCCATGTTTTTATAAACTCTGTTGTGGTTACTTACAGAAATGTATCTCATTTGTCCTACAAATCTAAGGATAATAATAACCCACTGGACATAGTACTTGGCTGTAAAAACAAGTATTACTGTAAAAACAATCTCATATTGCATTACAATAAAAAATCATTAACAGGCTATAAACAAGGTTGACTATAGAAGAGACAGAAGGAAGAGAGAAATCATCTTGTTATTTTGTCATTTTGAAGTCAGCTGGATGTCAAATCAATGGGCAGCAAAAAATATGACAAGTGCACAGAAAGCTTGATCAAATAGATCAATCTAAAGATTTTCTCCTTTCATTCAACAACAAAGCCACCAAAATTCAAATGAGAATTTAATCAAGAGTAGATTTATTACAAAAAAATTACTCTATTTGTGATTCATTTACAAAGGCTGGGTAACAAGAGAATAACTTCATATATTTGAGAAAGATTTCTCAAGCTTTCAAATGTGTATGGCACATTTTGAGAATAATAGAAAGAGAAGTTTAAAATGCTGAAAAGTATTTAAAGTTTTAAAATCTATAAAATAATCAAATCAAGAAAAAAGATTCTTTGAAAAACCGATATAAGTGTATCAGATTATGTATATATTTAATATGACAGCTATCAGGTTAAAAGACAGAAAGCATCAAGGTACAGATAAGAAATCACAGTAAGCCTGCCTTTAGGCTCATCTGTTTACCTGTGGATTATCTGTTAAATTTCACTTAAGAGAGAAAATATGTGTGGGCGTGTGTGTGTGTGTGTGTGTGTGTGCGTGCGCGCACACACACACACACACACAATGTTTACAAATTACAGATGAGACTCTGTTTAAAGTGATCTCAATAGCCTGATTGATAACATTGACTGTCTTGCCTTCCCTGTTTTACTTTACTATACCCAAGAATGTTTTAGTATCCCTCCTTAATAAGCTACTTGAGTACAAATCCTTATATCAATGTCTGATTTTCAAGAATTCAGACTAAGATATGTCATGAGAACAGTTACTTTTCTGAAATTGTTTTAATATTTTATAATTCTCTAGGTGTTTATAAATTGCATTTTTCTAATTTTCATTGTATTCAATTTTTTTAATAGCAAAAGTGATACCTGTATATTTTTAGGTTAAAAATATTGAAAAAGTTACTAATCTTAGTCCCATTTTTATTTCTGCCTCTTGGAGGTAACCTAATCTCTCCAAGGCATAGTGTATAAATTTCCACAACTTATTGGGTGTTCAAAAAACATACATAATCTTATGAGGGATTTCTTTCTTTTTTACAGCTTTACCATTATTGACATATGCAACATAGGTTTAAGGTATATAACATGATTATCTGATACATATATATGTTGTAAAATGTTTACCTCAATAATGTCCATCGCCTCACATAGTTACCATTTTTGTGTGGTGAGTTGTTTTATAATTTACTCTCTTAACTTTTAAGCACATAATATAGTATTGTTAAATACAGTCACTATGCTGTATTATTAGATCCCCAGAAATTATTCATCTTATAGCTGGATGTTTGTATCCTTTGACCAACATCTCCACATTTCCCCCATCCCCAGAGCACTTGGTAACCAGCATTCTAATCTCTATTTGTAAAGTTCAGTTTTTTTTAATTCTACATATAAGTGAACATACAGAACTTGTCTTTCTCTGTCTGACTTATTTCACTTAGTATAATGTCTTCAAGATCCATCCATGTTGTCACAAAAGGCAGGATTTCCTTCTTTTATATGGCTGAATGATATTTCATTGTGTGTGTCACATTTTCTTTGTCCATCCATCTATCAACAGACACTGAGCTCGTTTCCATGTCTTGGTTACTGTGAATAATGCTCCAATGAACATGGAGTTGTAGATATCTCTTCAAGATAGTAATTTCAATTCCCTTCAGATAGAATACTCAAAAATGGGATTGCTGGATCATATGGTAGCTCTATTCTTAATTTTTTGAGGAACCTCTATACTGTTTTCCATAGTTGGCACAACAATGTACATTCCCACCAACAATGCACAAGACTTACCTTTTCTCCACATCCTCACTAACACTTGCTATTTCTTTTTGATAACAGCCATTCTAACAGATGTGAGGTCGAATATCATTGTAGTTTTGACTGCATTTCTCTGATGATCACTGACATTGAGCTCTTTTCATGAACCTGCTTGCCATTTGCATGTTTTCTTTGGAAAAATGTCTATTCAAGTCCTTTGCTCATTTTTTTTTTTTGTTATTGAGTTGTATGAGTTTCTTATATATTTTGGATATTAACCCCTTATTAAAAGATAGCTTGTAAATATTTTATCTCATTCTGCAGGTTACTTTTTCATTTTGGTGTTTCTTTTACTGTGCAAAAACTTTGTAGTTTGATGTAGTTGCACTTGTTTTTGAGTAGATAAGACCTCAAGTATGGCATACAAAAAAACAGTTAATGGTAGAATGTCTACCTTTCTTCTAGTCACTTTCATATATATGGGTCTAGGGAAAATGAGAAGAAATGGCTTGAGAAGAAAAGAGAGTAGAGTATAAAATAGAACTATCTACTGATACAGTAACTGCAGAACCAAGAAGATGTAGAAAAACCAGAATGAGAATAAGAGCAGCAAGCTCATACTGATGTCTTGTCATGAGGACCTACGATCTGTGATGGGAAACATCAGATTTGTACTCAGTTATTACATTTCCTCTTGAGAGGAAGGAAGCTGAGGCAAGTCTGTGAAGATAAGAACCCATATCTGGAATAGTATTTCACAAGTCTCTCTAGAACTCCAAGGGTCCGAGTCTCTCCTAAAATAACTCCCCAAAATTCCTACCTCCTGGTATTTCTAATCTGTGTAATCTTCTCGAGTGTGGGCTAGAGCTAGTGACTTGCTTCTAACGTATAGAATATTGTAAAAAATGATAAAATGTCACTTCCAAAATTGGGCTACAAAATTCTGAGACTTCTGTCTTGTTGAGATTTTCTCTCTGGCCCTTTTAGTTTGCTTGTTCTAATGAAGCCAGCTGCCATATTGTGACTTGCCCTATGAACTAGCTTTCAATGACTACTAATCCAGCTTGTTTTACATGATAGAATATTGGTACTAGTCTTATATTTTACAGCATATGTTATAAAGCTATGTAAATAATAAATAATAAGTCATATGTAGTATAGCAATATAGCACATAATTTGGCCATGTCTGGTCTTCCCCCTATGAATTTTTCTTTTTGAGCATTTAGGGCTACCAAGAGGGTTCTTGCCTGTGATACTCAATGTCATTTGGTTGTTGTGTTATGTTAGAAATTAAGTCCTAAGGAACTACTAATATAGGTTTAAGATATGGGAATTTTAGAGGTGTTGTAAAATCATTATAGAGATGGATACAGCAATTTTTGAGTATTTTTGAACAAAAATAATAATAGTTAGTTTATTCAGAGGTAATACAATTCTGGGAAAAGTGGGTTGGCCTATGTGCAATTACATAATATTCTTATTGTATTTATGTTTATACACTATTTTATGATGGAAAAACATCTCCTCACAGTTGAAAAATCAAATGGACATCAAAATAAGACTGAAAACAGCAAAAATGCTTATCAAACTTATAGGTTCTGAAATAGTAAAGGACCTCTGTAGGTGGAGCTACTTCCACTAACCAAGTACTTCTAAAGGTTAGCCAGGCTTTTTCATCCAGGGATCCTAAATACACATTAGCCTTTTCTAAACCAAACAATTTACCAGTCAGAGTTTATTTCAGACAAGAAAATTCATTCTAAAGTATAAGATGAATTTATTAGAAGGTTTCCATATCTTAGAGAATACCTATGAGAGTCTGGGATCAAGCTTGGATTCTATGCAGCTTGAAACAGAAGAAATGTTGATCATGTCACAAAATTTACAGTGGAAATCCCACTGCTGTCTCTGCTAGTTAATTGCATCATTTAGAAGACAAGAACCAGAATTAGCCCTTTACTATAGCTGATGAAGCAAACCCAACAACTACATGAAGCCATATTTGCCAGGATTCCTTAGTCAGACAATGTACACTTTTGCCTTTCATGTATCATGAAAATGAGTCAACCTGATGCATGCTGATCAAATGTCTACATCTCATGTAAAGAAAGCCTGGGAATAATCATTTAATGATTCTACCTAAGGAAGGCTAGATTTGTGATACTGGAGAACCAGCAGAGTGGAACAGGGATATTCAAAAGACTTGGGGCTGACATAAGTGACAGATGTGTCCTGAGAATGATGTTCACATTTTTCTCTAACAATCTTTTCCTGATAACTTTGCAATGATTTTGGTTCCATTAACACTTACTTTCCAAAGATCCAACTTTCACCTGTGAGAGAGCTTAACTGTATTGAGATAGCTACTTCTATTCTTCTCAGGGTAGCTGACATGAAGAAGTACATTGTCCTGCTCACTTATTTTCTATGTATGTCTAGGCCAATGTATGTTGGTTGCATTTACCATTAGAAAAGTTGCATAAAGGTTTCTATTACAGGTCATTCTTAAGTTCTATGTCTCCTAAGAAATCCTTTTAAATAGATGCCATTGTTGCTGTTGTATTTCCTAACTGATTGTGAATAGTGCTAGGACATATGCTACAGTTGAGGTCCTTATGCTCATTTTATCCCATGTACATGGGTTGTGTTAAGTCTCAAATGTCTTGGGAAATTGCTTAACTTAGTTCTACTTGATAAGACAGAGGTTCTTTTATTGTGAAATATAGAAAGACATAAGGTAGGTGAGTAGCAGGGAATAATGCAGTCCAGAAAGTGAAGGATATCTTCTCTGGAGAAGCAATGAGATCATATTTGGATCTTTGTTATAATGATTTTCCTCACTCTAGCAATGGAGGGCTTGTGCTATACACATTTGACATAATAAGTGGCTAAGACAAAGTTTGGATCTTCCTCCCTGGTCTATTTAATAGATACCTGCAAGGTGGAAAAATGAAAGAAAATCTCCTTTTCTAAAAAGAAAGCTATTTCTAGCTAGCGATCCTATAGCACACTAAAGGAGTATTATATAGGTAACATAAAAGGACCATGTCTCTCAAGTAAATGGATACTTATCCCATGCAGCTATGGAAAGGTAATTGGAGTACAAAATATAAAGTATAATGGAAAGTTATTGAGGCATTTTGAAGTGGTTGGGCTGGATTTTGCACTTCGTGTGTGATAGCATTCTTTATAGTCTGGAATCTTTTGTGTAAGTTTGCTTTTAGAATTTAATAAGCCTACAGTTAGAAAATTTGGAAATTATTTGTTCCCTCTCAGATGTCCAAATATGGAATCTGTGTGACTCCCAGAGAAACTGATGTCAATTAGAACCACTTTAGTTATTAGTCTGATTATAGTTAGTTACAGGGTAAAACACAATAAACAACATAGTCTCTGCTTTTGGTATTTTTCTCAAATGCTAGGATCTGGGCTTCTAACTCTGGAGGCTATACAGCTCTTATGAAAACTCAGGGTTTCAACCAGGACTTCCAACGCTTCAGTTTATGAACTGAGTTATATGTTCACAAAACCTAAATCATGAGCATTACTTCTACAGTTATATATGGTTACCTTCTTCAACAGATCAGCATATTAATTTGTTATTGCTTTTAAGCCTAGCAGCATTTGAGAAAATTACCATAGCCAGTGAAATATTTTAAGTTTCCTTCTGTGCATTCCTAAAACTAAATCAGTACCCACCCTTATATTTTTCCTTTTATTTCAGTGAAAGAGGGAAGAGGAACTATATGAATACATGTCAAGCAGTGCATTGAGCTCCAAACATCTATCATCTCTACTTCATTCAAAATTCTACACCAGCTTGAACATAACATGAGGTGAACCAAACAATTCCTTTTTCTATTTTAATTGTTGTATTTGATTATTGGAGAAAACTTAAAGAATGCAGAAATTACAACAAAACAAAACAAAAACAAAGTTTTCTCTGAAACCTAGAACCCACTGTGCTCTTGACCCAAATGCTCACAATTCACCTGGGACATGGTAAATTATTGCCTTTTCTAGTGTCCATTTTCTTCATTTTTCTTTCTCCTCACTGTATGGTTGTTCTCTAGTTTCCCCAGTACTAGCATTTTTTTTTTCCAATTTTCATCTTTCTCATGTTAATTCTGAATTTCTCTTCCTTTCTATTTATGATCAAACTTTTGAAGATTGGTATATATATTTGTCTTTATTGAATGCTTCTGATTAATGTCTCAGTACACAGTAGACTAGCAATTATTTTCAAACTTAATGAAAACTATTCTCATAACAGCCACCTAAGTCCATGTAACGTCCGCACAGTTCTTGTTCATTCTTCTGCTTTGTTATTTTGTGGCCTATGATACTCTTGATCATTTCATACTAAGAAAATTTCCCTTTAGATCAATGATACCACTGTCTTCTAGTTCTCTGTTTAATACTTTCACTGTTGGCTTTTGATCTCCAAACCTGGGTTCTCTTCCTAAGCAAGCATCTTACACACCAGTATGCCTTACTGTTTTCTCATTTCTCCTGTTTCCAGAACCTTTCCCTAACTGATGTCACCTACTTTCATAGCTCTAATCACAAGAGAAGATAGAGCATGGCTGAGGAAAAACCAAAGTTCATTATACTCACAGGTCTTAGAGACAGGAGGCACAGCATGACATCTATGGTCATATAAGAAAGATAACAAGGTGGTCAAGTGGCAGAAGGGGCAAACTGAAGGGGGAAATTAGGCCACAGTCTTTCTTGGAGTTTCTGCAGCAAAGGTGAGGCAAGGCAGTGTAAACACTTTAAGACTGACTAGAACAAATAATTTCAGCAGGCTCTAAGCTGCAGGAGTAGTTTTTGTTGCCTGGTACTTGGCCCTGAGATGATTAAGGCAGAGAAAAGAAAATTGCTTCCTGGATATACCAGCCAGTTAAATTTGGGTAGGGCTCTGTATTGGTTAGTTTGCTTTTCAAAGAAATGCTCTAGGATGAACCCTTTGCTATATCTAAGAATTGGCTACCCAAGGAGGGCAGTCTCTCCCCAGCCAAAAAAGTCAATATATCACAATATACAGAAAATAAAAAAAAAAATTGAACTATTTAGAAATGAATTATTTAATGCAAATAATTAGAAAAATAAAATTAAAAGTAAAGGAGGGTCAATAGAAGGTAAAAGTTTTACAATGAAGTTTAGGAAAGAACTATAAAGGCACTCAGGAAAAATAAATATTAGCATGCAACTTTATTTCAGTCAGTAAATCGAAAGCTAAGATGCTGGTAAAATATCCTGATATTTTGATGCTACATCTCTAGAATCACAGTAGTACGTTGTAGGGGTGGTTTCAGTAAACAATTCTGCATATTACAACTACAATGAAATTGAACACTAACATAGGGAACAAGATTGAGAAAAATTTCTTAGAACTATTTTTTTTTTTAATTCGAGTATATCAATGGATAGTAGTCCTAATTATGTAGAGAGTAATCATGGGGGGAGAAATTAATCCTATCATTGTTTGACTTAGCCTGCACTTTTGGAGCTCAGTCAAGGGTAAAAAAGGTTGACCTCAACGGAAGGGGCAGGTGACCCACACAATATAAGAAGCCTTATAGGATAACCAAAGTTGGGCTATTCAGGACCCACAGACTATTTTGTATTACGACTATACAACTTGAGTTTTAGGAGCAATTTCAAGGAAACAAGCAACTTTGTTTTATAGACTCTGATGTGTCATATATATACTTACAGGGTATTCACTCTTAACCCTACATATCTAAGTGAGAGCTCTATGATGTGTGTCCAGAGAGCATGCAAGGAGCACAAAGTCTGGTAACAACAAATACTACACTGCTCTTTGTAGCTGCTGAAACATTTTACGATTGGCCTACTGAACTATCTTTTAGGGTGAATGTAGTAGCTAGGAAAGGGATAGGACTGACAGTGCAGGAGACTGAGGCTTTTGGCTTATTGACAGAACAAGTATAAGCCTCTGGCTCCTCTCAAAGTAGGACTTTAGAAATTAGAGTTGTTTCTGTGAAGCTGCCCATTTCCCAAATCCTAGAGTCTAGTAAGGGCTGGAATCAGGCATAGATCTGTCATTAATGAACAGTGAAGATTTCTATGCTAGTTTCATAGCCGTGAGATACAATTTTTCTAATCGGCTAAGGGAAACTAATTTCTGTTATGATTCCAATAAAATGAAATGGTTCTTTTTTTATGAATGTTTCTAATAAAAAAGTTCTTA
Organism: Eidolon dupreanum; assembly: GCA_028627145.1. NCBI lineage: Eukaryota > Metazoa > Chordata > Mammalia > Chiroptera > Pteropodidae > Eidolon > Eidolon dupreanum. Next base: position 75,626,921 of record CM053515.1, read on the forward strand.
TGATATTGACTGATATGATATACAGTAATGACTTCAAGAATGGGGTACAATTTATATCTTTTAAATATTTGAAAATTTAAACTTTACAATTTTTTAAAATTTATTTTTATTTTTTTAGGTGAGGCAACCCTTTGTTGACCTCACAGATTGCAAGGACCTTGTCAGCTTATAATCCTTTATTTTTAATTTTTTTATTTTTTACACCTACAGCACCTGGTCTTCCTAGGTGGTCTCCCATCCAAGTACTAAACAGGCCTGAACCTGCTTAGCTTCCAATATCAGACAGGATCAGGCTTGTTCAGGGTAGCATGGCCATAGACAAACTTTACTATTATAAATACATCTGTAATTATAAAACCTAATCATAATGAGCATTACTTTTATGTCTTTGGTAATGAACATACCTCTCCTAGACAAATTAAAAATAACCATTGCTAATAGTTTCTCTGGAGTTTTTCTATAACCATTTGTGTTCTTTTTAATTTTGAAGCTCCGAAAGGTAAAATAATATAATATAGGTCACACAGGCTCTGATATTAAAACTGCCTGGATTTTAATTTTGGCTTGAATACTAAACTTACCAGTTGTGTAACCCTAAGCAAGTTATGTGAGTTCTTTGTGCCTCAGTTTCCTCATTTACAAAATGTTACTAATGAAGTTATTTCCCCCTAAGGTTATTAGAAAAATTAAATGAGTTAACATATTCAAATGCTTAGAACAATACTTGGTATGCAATAAAGTACTCAATAAATATTAATTGCAATTATTAGTTGTTTAGAATTATTTTATAGAATACCTAAGTAAAATCAATTGGATTTAAGCTCCAAAGGCAACCAATTTTATGGCAGTAAAGATAAGATGACAAGATAGAAAGAATTAAAACCATAGCCTGGGGCCAAGAGGGTGTTAGTGAAGAGGTAAATTTCCCCAAACAACAATAGGGATGAAATTCCCAAAAGAATGAATGCTGAAGAGATAAATGAGTAATTTCTTCTATTTGGAATGTCAAAATCAGTGTCTAACTTATTGCTACTATTTTAAGCATTTGTTTTCAAATTGTATGGTAGTCTAGTCCATTCTTATGTGTTCTGTTTTTGAAACGACTATTTTGTATAATACTATTTTACTCTTTTGACTCAGACTTTGTCTTAACAGGTAAAATTAATCTTCCAATCTGTTTATTTTAGCCTTCCATGCTAGCCCTATTCTGCTCTACATGGTATTTTGAAATAGCCCTGACTTAAGTATACTTACAAAACCACAATTTAGTATATTAACCAGGCATAATGATGGCCTTGTATTTTCATGGAAAGAAAAGAAAAATATCCTGGCTAATCTTTAATATATGAATTTCTGCTTTGTCACCTATATCTGGAATTTCTATTACTAAGAAAATGTTCCTGAAGGTCAAAATAGCATAATAGTTTGTATGTGTGTTTGAGCATGTGTGACTTAAATTTCTCAAGACATGGCAAAAATGGTCTTCTCTGCCAAGATAAATCAATCTTTGATGTAGAAAATGACCAGGTCCATCAAATCAACATGGATACTCACTTATAACTTTTTTATTCATTTTTGATGTTATGGTATAGATACATGTTTACTCCATTAGGTTCTACCTTGCACTGAAATGGAAACGAGATAGCATAGCATCAATTTCCTTAGTATTATGTTTTTGCCTTGCCCATAGAGGTGAATATTTCTTCATGAACTCACTTAAACTTCTTGAAATTTTCTGTAATGATTGCTTCAATAACAATTTCTTGAGCCTACAATATATATTTTATAGTTGTATTCCAGAATTTTGAAAACAGTAGGGTTGTTTTACATTTTTTCTGAAAACCCTGAACACTAGAAAATACTACTTTAATCCTTTTCAATGACTATTGGAGTAGTTTTTAATATTATTATATATATGCACTCCAAGAAAGAAAGCAGAAGGGCTCATGTTTCTCAGAAGCATGCTACTTTTGACAGATTTTTTTTTTCTAAAGATGGTTATATTTCCCATCCACATGTTCCTCTGCAGTGTTACCTAGTCCTTACCCTGTCAAAAAATGGAGTTTATCTCTCTACCCCATTGAATCTGGCAGGCCCCGTAATTACTCTGACCAACAGACAATGGCAGAAGTCAGGGGCAACTTATCAGATACAGCTAGCACAATGTCTATGGCCCATGATACTTTAAGGAGCCCATGAAAATATTTTCATTTATCTTAAAATCAGAATTAAAAATGGACATTTAGTTTTAAGAAAATGTTTGAATATATGTTTATATATTCATCTATCAACACTGTCATAAAGTAAAATTATATAGGTATTTAAATGTATTTGTTTGTCTGTTTAATGGAGTAAGGGCACTATGAAAGTAAAAGTGCCAATGGCTCATGAATGTCATAGTTCAGCCCTGGAGGAAGTGATACAATGCTAACACTTAAGTGGCCAGGCAGCTTCTGCTTCTTGCCCTTTGGGATATTTACCCCTGTGTCTTTCCCTCTCAAAATCTAACCACCAGGCTGTGATATATTCAAGCTAAATGGAACGGTATTTCTGGTTAACAGCTGCCACTGAGCTCTCAGATGTCAGCCAGTATGAATTGTCAACCATGTGACAGATTTAGGGTTCTCCAGCATACTAGAGCCTTCAGATGACTTCAGCCTAGCCATTACCTTATTACACCTGTATGAAAGACATCAAGCAAGATCTACCCAGCTTACTAACCCAGTCAACTCAAAATACTACTTAAGACAATAATAAAGTGCTGTTTAAGCCACTAAGTTTTATAGTAGTTTATTAGGTGACAATAGGTAACTGAAACTCTGATTGTTCATTTGTTCACAATTTATTGAGCATTTTGTAATGTATTATTTGGTATACCATAATATATAATCATGTAGGGGGCACTCTACCAGTGAGCCTGCCTAGATCAATTGCTTCTTTAAAACCTTGAAGAGTGGGAGAAACAAGAACAGAGGTGAAAGTTAACTAAATTCAAAACAAGTAGTAAGATTATTTTTAAGTATAAAAAGATATTACTAAAGACAAGTGTTATAATTCATTAAAGGGAAAATATCTTTATTATAAAGCCTCATTTGTAAAATAAAATATTATTTTAATAAAATCATTCAAGCCTTGGCTCCACTATCTTCTAGCTGTGTGATCATAATGATGTATTTTAACTGTTCTGTGCCTCATACCTGACTCATTTGGCTGTGAGGATTAAATAAACCAATATATGCAAAACTCTTAGAACAGTACCCAGTATGTGTATGTGTGTGTGTGCGCACGCATCCACGTGTGTCTATTAGTTATTCAATAAATGTTAGCAATTGTATGTGTGTTTATACTTATAAGCATGTTATTAGTGTCTAGAACAAACTGGACTTGATGGAAGGAAAGCATGAATCTCCTCCCTTATCTTCCTGTCACACATTTCAATCATAACATATTAAATACTCCTTCTTGCCCTTAGGATACTTTAGGTAGATCCCATAGCTTCCCCAGAGAAATTCAAGTTTAAAAAAAAAAAGTTTCTTTCTTTGGGATTAAAAATTCCAGTCTAATGTCAAAGCCTGAATCTCTCATCAAACTCAGAGCTTCTCCCTATCTAACCCAGGGTTTGAACCTTAAAATGGACAAGGGGTGTGAGGTAGATTTCTTCCCTGTTCCTTACACACCTCTCCCCTCACTCACTGGGCACTGTTTTCTAGCCCCACCTCTGATGGAATTTTGGAGAAGAGTTTTGAAAAAAAAGAAAAACTGTTGTCAAGAACTGTGAATGGTTTGAGATTTTTCTATAATTGGGATCTACCAGGTTAGACTACCACAATTTCATGGATGTTGGAGGAAGACAGACACCTGGGCCAGAGATAAAGGACTATATTGCTTACTGCACAGCAATCAGCATGAGCCTCACATTTGCATGGGTGTCCCCCAACTTCCGTTTCCCAAGGGAGTGTAGAAGAGTGGATGCTGCTCACAGAGAGGGCTTGTATCACAGCTGAGGAATCCTAAGCTTTGGGAACTGCAATCTTTTATAATGGGCTACAAACAAACATGTCTGACCTTTGCTTTGAAGAAAAAGATTAATATTTATTGAGTACTTGCCATATGCAAGGTACTGTGCAATATCACATATTAGGCATTTTATAAGGCGTAAACTGTTTTAATCTTCCACAGACAAAAAATAGATATTCAGAAAAGATTATTACCTTCCCAAATTCACAGCGCTATTGAGGACAAACCTGGATTATGACCAGTTTGGACTCCTTTTTTGTTTGTTTTGTTTTTTGGTTTGTTTGTTTTTGGCCTGGCATTGTTTAACTCAACCTCGCTGTATGGGGAAAATAAATAAATAAATAAATAAATAAATAAATAAATAAATAAATAGATAGATAGATAGATAGATAGATAACAAGGAAACCTTCCCAAATCTCACTGCTTAAAAAAGATAAATCAAATTACAGTGGCTTTATGTGTTTAAAAAAAGTTGATATGACATTTTGGATTTATGTAGGCTTGAGGTAGAGGGAAGTGACTGTTGGCTCACTGAAGGTGGGTGCTGTCATGGGGGCAAGCAGCCTCAGTGCCGAGATTAAGCAAGTGGATTCAGCTCCTTCTCTCCATCATTAGTCCTGGCCTCTTGTTTCATTCTTTCACTTTCAAGCATAATTATAAAATCCTCAGTGTGTAAACTTCTAGGCCTGTCCAGTGTATAGTGCATCAGCCAGATCCTTGGTTATTTCATGTTTTACCCTCACACTTAAGCCAATCAAGCTAATATAATAAAAGCTAACATTTGCAGGACTTATTCTGCTTTCCAGGTATCATTCTATGACACACACACACTCACACACACACACACACACACACACACACACACACAGAGTCATTGAATCCTCACAAAAACTTCCAAGGCAAGTACTATTATTATCCTCATGTTTCAGATGAGAAAATCAGTGAAGTGGTAGGGATGGGAATTAAACCTGGGCAGTCTGGTTCATAGTCTGTGCTCCTAAGGATTGCATTCTTGTTATCAAGAAAGCACATTTGGTGTTTCTTACATGTTCTTTCTTGTGAGGTTCTGAATAGAATCTGAGCTTTTGTTCCAAATCAACTCTTCACCCCCCGAAACTTTTATTTCTTTTATATGCAGTCAACTACTTTTCCCGGAGAAAGATTAATTCTGCAGAAGATCTTATATGTCTCTTTTAGAATTTCACTCAGTTTGTTGGCTGGTTGTTTTAGAGTTTACAAAGCACTTATTCCAAAATCCCTCTTAAATGAAGCAGTCACAAAGGCTGAGCTTAACATTACAAACCTTGGAGAAGAAATAGACGTGAATTATACAAAACTTATCAAGCAAAATTCAGTGTCACTGGGTCTACTGTCAACCTGCAGGCCCCACAGGTTTAAGGTGATTGATGTGCCAGTCACCTCAGTGGCAATGGGAAATGATAAAGAAGATTCTCAAGGTCATATTAACAAAAATGTTTTTTTAAAAAAAGAAAACTTGCCGTTCAAGATGACTGCTACCATTCTAGTTATATAAAAAGAGCTCTTGCCATTATATTTTCATTAATTTTATGTAAAGTTTTAACTTAGCCTTATTAAAATATATAAAATTTTTGAGGAATGTGTTTATGTTCACTTAAGTACCAAAAGGTCTTAAGAAAGACTTTATTATTTGAGTTACAAAAGGTCCGAGGAAATTAATTTTCTTTTCAAAGAATTAGCTAAAATTTTGAAGTGATTAAGTATTTAAGTATTTTTGAACTGAAACACTAATCCTCACCAATCTGCTTTCTTGTTTCCTGCTGGGTCTGGCAACTTTTTAGTTCAACTTAGAGAAATAATAGGTTTTGTCTAAATATCTATTGTGTTATTTTAAATATCTATTCTGTGGGGAAAAAACTGACTACTTCTTATCATATTCTAATGGGAAAGAGAACTCACATTATTAGTGTTTCAGAAGGAGAAGATAAGGATTTAGACAAGATAGAAGGTGATTTCGCATTCCTTTTTTTATAGTTATTTTAGAAAATGGGCCAAAATGTGAATGACATAATTATAGAAGTATTTATCTTAATTGAGGTCCTATCAAAAAAAAAAGTGACCATACTATTTTCAAAATTGCTGGTCGTTTTGTGCAAATTGGTCAGTCTAATGAGACTGTATTTTAAAACCCAAGAAAATAGGACAACACGGACAAAGCTGTTAATTTTTAACACTGAGTTCCTAGTTCTTTCAGAATTCTGAAAATAATGCATATCTCCTTTCCAACACACACACACACACACACACACACACACACACACACACACACACACACAAAGCTGATGAAGACCCACTGCCTGAAGGTTACAATAGGAAAGACTTCAAAGTCCTTAAGGACACAGATAAAATACTTAGGTAAGTTTGGTCAGGACAGAGCTGTAAGGAAACAGTTATTTAGAAATGAAACTATCTACTGATTTCACAAAAAAAAAAAAAAAAATCTTTTCCTTTTCCACATTAAAACTGAAGGTAATGGAGAACCCATGACTTTTCACTCTAGTTGAAAATGATACCTACTCCGCTGAGGAAAAAAAAAAAAGTAGTTGTACAATTTTATGGCAGATGAATACTGCTACGGTATCCTCGGTCTCTGGTATAACAAATCCCTCACACAATATATCTTTTATGACTCAGGGAAACTGTGTTTTTTCCTAAATAAGCTTTTTCCTATGAGATGTTCTTCAAAAAGTATAACTCTAGAAACCTTCAGTTGTGGGATCTATTTCATGTTTTTGGCACAATCAGACCAATTCTTTAATCCACAAAGGTAACATGGACCATTCCACTCCCATAGACAGCTAGCTTTCTTTGGGGATGAAGCTATTTCCTCCCTATGAGCAGAAGTGTGACCACAGACACTGCTTTACTACACTATTCTGGTCAGCATATCAGAGGCATATTATCTTGGGATGTCTTTGTTGATCTTCATTGCTGCTGCTGTAGCCAACCTTTAGGTATATAAGAACAGTCTTCTATTCTATTCTGACAAAAGCAGACAATTAAAAGTAAACAAAACAACTTTTCCCTTGTTGAGACAAAACATCCTGTAGAGAAAGTAGGCTAACAGTAATGCAATTTTGTCTCCCGTACCGATAAAGTCAAAAGAAACTAAGACATAAGTATCAGTAGTTGAATCAGTGCTGGTACAAGAAACCAGATTTTTATAATTTCAATCAGTTATAATTTTCATAAGTCTTTATTTCAGAGTATCTCAACCTCGGTGCTATTGACACTTGGGGCTAGATAAGTCTTTGTTGTGGAAACTGTTTCTGTGCACTGTAGAATGTTTAGCAGCATTCCTGGCTTCTACCCAGTAGATAGATGCCTGGAGAAAGCACTCATCCTGTAGCTATGACAACCGGGATGTCTCCAGACACTGCCAAATGCCTTCTGAGGATAACATCTCCCCTGGTTGAATCTATTGTTTAGTGGAATCTAGGCATATAGCTTGACATATAAATATGTACTGAATGAATTAACAAGTGAAAGTGATTAAATTGCTTATCTCATAGCCTAGCATATAGTTAAATACTTAGCAAATAATAATTCTCCCTCCCAAATCTCAGGTATGATATTTTGTAACTAAATTTGCCAAGATCAGTTCCAATGCTTGCCTTGGGAGGATAGTTCATTTAAAACAGAGGTCTGTAAATTAAAAACATACAACTACTTTCCATTTGATGTAGGTTACTGAAAATAAAATTTGCCTCTGCTCTCTACTAATACTCCATTGAAATAGTAAGGGGATTTTTATAAAAAGCATAAATCCCCCCAGATGGGAAGGGAGATAATGATAATAAAACTGTGGGGACTGGAAACCAAAAGAACATATGGTAAGTATTTTAGCCCATCTAAAAAGAATCCTAAGTTGGCAATGATGAAAGCTGTGAAACACCATGATTTACACCCCCATGCACACAAACACACCCCAAATCTCATGAATCAGTGGCACCAAGTTCCATTGGAAGTGAGAACAGTACGGGTGTAATAACAAAAGGACTGGTCAAACATCTGTTTAAAAAAGTATTAAAGCTCAGATGTTCCCTCCTTGCCAAAAAGGAGGGCAATTTTCCTTCTGCGATCCTGCAGAAGCCTGGAGGTTTATTCTCCAGCAAGGGAAACACAACATCTTGTATCAGGTGAGTACAAGAGGAGGTATCAGGCAGTGCTGAAGTCAGGAATACTTTATGGAAAATAGAGAGATTAAGTGAATATCTAACTATGCACAGAATGTTGATATCCCAGCCCTATTCACCCATGTAACTCTGAGCTTATACCTTCGCGATAGGAACTCAAGAAGCAATATCATGTAGTGGACACTGGAGCCAGGCTATCTGTTTGTGTACCTCCAGTTAGCTGTGTGACCTTGAACAAGTTACTTAACTTATTTTTATCAATGTCCTTATCTATAACACTGAAATAAAAATAGCACCTTTCTCATGGAGTTGTAGGAATTAAATAAAATAGGACCCTATAAGTACTTAGAACTCTGCCTGGCATATAATAAGCACTAGGTAAATGTTTATAATTATCATTTTGCCTTAAGAAATCAGAAAGGCCCAACAGAAAGACCTGAAGATATGTACAATGGTGTTTTTTCCATCATAATACTTCAATCATTTCTCAAAAAACTGTTGGGTGACGAACCTCATGGGGTACTCTTGGTTTCCAGCCAACTTTTCACTTCTCTTCTTCAATATAAGTACTCAGTCAAGGACCACCAGATATTGATGAATGTCTCTTACAATGAAGGCAGACACTGAAGCAAACATACAGGATAATACAGACATGAATTTACAAGAAACTTAGAAGAAATCATTAATGTCCTCAGAGATTAAAAAATGTATCCATGAATCGAGAACAGGTTGTCATGCTGTTAGTAAACAGCACTACTAAGAGGCTACATGAGAGATGTAGGGAATAAAAATATGAGGATAAATGTAAAAATTGAACAGAAAATGTGAAAAGTAAATTACTGGTTAAAGACAAACAGATAGAAGAAAGAAAATTAGAGAGTCAGTCCCCGAAGACCCATATCTAATTGAGATTTGGTGCCATTAACACTTTAACATACCTACCCTATCATAGCTGATATCAATAATTAGCATAAGAGTATAAAAGTATTTTCATATATGAAAGATCTAAAATAATTACCTTTGTTAGGTAGTCAGACATGAGCAACAGAGGACCAAAGGAACAGAGGCCCAGCCCAGAGACCATCCAAAAAATATCTCATTCATTAGTAGTTAAAGAATCCCTTTTGCATCCCAGGAAGCAAAGTATGGGAGGGCCATAGCCTACAGCTGGTTTAATCAGGCCACAGATGCTTGCATAGATGATACTACCCTAACCTGCCCACGACCTCAGCCTCATTCATTGTACCATCATTATAATATGCCTATGCCCAAAAGTTCATGAATCTCATTATAACAGACTGAATTCTGGGTAAGCACATGAACACTAGGCAAAGTGTTATATAGCAGCCAAGTGTTAATCAAAATGACCTCACATGACAATCACCTAGGACTACCTTTGTAACCACCCAACACGGCCCAAATATAAACAGACCTTCCCACTTCCGTATTGTTATAGCCCTCTTCCCTGAGAACCTGCTCCTCGCTTGGAGTGTACTCTCTTTTATCTTTTTACCGCCCAAGTTCTACAGGGCTACAGCCTTCCTCAGCATAGCCTGCCTCCTTCTAAAATATACTTTTAATAAATCTTACTTTTCCTAAATCTTGCTGACCTTTAATTCTTTGCTGCATCAGTGGGTAAGAACTGAGGAAAAATACGAATTGCATTTCTGCGTTGTTATCCACCCCCTACCCCATGCTGCTGGGGTGATGCTGGAGTTTAAATTGCCCCCAATGGTAGCACCTTCCATGAATCTTTTCTCAGGAATCTACTGGACTAAAGCAGGAGAGTAACCAAGAAAGAAAGAGACCCAGGATCCAGTACCAGAGAGGTAAAGGCAATCTCCCAGTTGATGATAAAGGAAGGTCTAAGTTAACAGTTTTATAGCAGATCTAGAGAACAACTACCCATTTTCGACACTGTGCTTGATGATTAGTATGGTTCAGGGAAAGTTCACTGTACCACAGATTGATTTGGTGGAATATTTTAGAATCTCTGGTATCTTTAGAATTCAAATGTTCATAGACCAATCTCATGTAACTTCAGCATTCTTCCACAAAGTAAATTAACTTTTTTATCCATTTATGTATTTGAAAGACAGTGAAATTATCCCAATAGAATTTGTCTGCCAAAAAATATATACTGCTGCTTTCAAAGGTAATAAAAAATTCATGCTTGGTGTCTATTTTTTAAAACCATAGTGTAATATTTCCCCTAAAATGGTAGCTTAACATTTTATTTTGATTTCTAAGGTTGCTCATCATCAGTTAACAGTAGTTATTTGTGATCATTGGGCAGTGTTTTATATCACAGTCACATCTCTGTGTAAAGAACACTTTATTCTCTGTTTAATAATAAATCCTATTCTTGTCCTGCCTTTGGGAAGCAAGCACTGGTTGAGAGTTGGGAAAATGTTCTCAGGCAGGTAACTGACTGCCCTGGGCATGAGGCCACCACCCATGAGACTTCAGCAGTTAACCTACTCAAGAAAGTGCAGGCCACAGTACAATAGGTATTCTACAGGGAGTACAGGGATGGGAATTTCTGAGTGCACAACCTTTTAACTTCCTCTCTACAGAGGTCTTTCTCTCCAGCATCTCCTATACATTATACTTTCCATAGTGTCTTTTCACTTGCCTTCCAAAAATCCAGGCATCTTCAAATATATTATACTTCTACCAGTAATCTTTGAAACTTTCTCAAAGCTCACATATCTGTGACAGGTATGAGTGGAGAGCATAGTACCACATAAAGGGGAATGGACTATAAGTTGAAATACTTTTTAGTTCTACTTCTCCTGAGTTGTTCTAGGAACTTGAGTAAAGCACTTAAACTTCTCATGCTATTCATCTGACAAACAGATAATAAAGACAATCTACTTTACCTCCTTATATGGTTTCAAACAGCAAATGAGGTAAAATAGTGCATGTGTCTGTGTAGTATGCAGTGTGTGTATGAGTATTTAAATAATATAATGGGTTCAAATACAGGATATTATTTTCCTCAAGCCTGTTCCACATTTTAAAACTCGGAAAAAACTACTTTTGAATAATTGTCAGTTTGACAGTACAGAGAATTAGGTTTAAATCTTAACCTTGATTTGTTCCTGCCAGTCTCTAAAGAGTAGTGGTGTGACTTCACATTAGAGAGAAACAAAGAAAATAAGGGCAAGATCCATAACCTGAAGGATCAACTTAGAATTTGTAGATTAGATATTTTGAGGTTTCAATTATTTATTTTTAAATTTAACTGAAAAAAAAAAAGGCAAATAAGAGTCTTGGAAAACCTGCAAACTGATGACTGGATCTCTTAGGAAGAGATTGTCTAACTTCATAGAGAACATGGATCTCACTGCCACGGTTCCATTGGGATGACTGAATTTTTTTAAGTTGAAAAGAATGGAGATAATTGTCTCAATTTATAGGTATTATGGCTAATACTTGAAGAGGAAGGAAAAGTAGCAATGAAGAACAAAGAGTTGGCCCAAAAGCCATACAATTAGATTTAAATGGCCATCATATATGATATGCTACAGTTCTTTGAGTAAGTTATCTTGTTTTCCTGTCAGCACCAAGAATCTTTAACTCTTTATTCTGTTACAGGGTAATGAGAACTTTGTACCTCTGCTTCCACTGCTTAATTTTTTCTACTATCAGTTACACCTTTCTCATGATTTACTTTTTTTTTTTTGAGTTGTACAACACATTTTTTTAAATGCCACTTGATTTTCTTTCATACTATACATACTAAATTTTTTTTAATATTTTATTTTTTTTATTTCCCCCCTCCCCACTCCCTTCTGGTAACCACTAGTTCATTGTCCATGTCCATGAGTCTCTTTTTGTTTGTCCCGTTCATTTGTTGCTTTTAGGTTTATATCCCACATATGTGATATCATGTGATTTTCAACCTTTTCTGTCTGGATTATTTCGCCTAGTATGATTATTTCAAGGTCTATTCATGTTGTTGCAAATGGCAGTATTTCATCTCTTCTTATGGCTGAGTAATATTCCATTGTATATATGTACCGAAGCTTCTTTAGCCGATCATCTATCGTAGGACACTTTGGTTGCTTCCATGTCCTGACCACTGTGAATAATGCTGCTATGAACATTGGTGTGCAAATATCTTTTCGGATAGGGGTTTTCAAGTCTTTGGGGTAAATACCCAGTAGAGGGATTGCTGGGTCACATGATAGGTCAATTCTTAGTTTTTTGAGGAAACTCCATACTGTTTTCCATAGTGGTTATACCAATTTGCAGTCCCACCAGCAGTGTATGAGGGTTCCTATTTTCTCCACATCCTCTCCAACATTTGTTATTACTTGTCCTGTTGATTATAGCCATTCTAACAGGTGTGAGGTGGTATCTCATTGTGGTTTTTATTTACATTTCCCTAATAGCTAGTGATGTTGAACATCTTTTCATGTATTTGTTGGCCATTTGTACATCCTCTAGGGAGAAATGTCTGTTCAGGTCCTCTGTTCATTTTTTTTATTAGATTGTTTGTTTTTGTTGTTGTTGTTATTGAGTCATATGAGTTCTTTGTATATTTTGGATATTAGGCCCTTATTGGAGGTCTTGCTTGCAAATATATTTTCCCATTAGGATGGCTGTCTCTTTACCTTGTTGATGGTTTCTTTTGCTGAGCAGAAGCTTTTTAGTTTGATGTAGTCCCATTCATTTATTTTTGCCCTTACTTCCCTTGTTTTTGAGGTCAAATTCATAAAATCCTCTTTAAGCCCAAGGTCCTTAAGTTTAGTTCCTATGTTTTCTTCTATGCATTTTATTGTTTCAGGTTTTATATTCAGGTCCTTAATCCATTTTGAGTTAATTTTAGTGTGTGGTGATAGACAACAGTCTAGTTTAATTCTTTTGCAGGTGGCTTACCAGTTTTCCCAGTACCACTTATTGAAGAGGCTTTCCTTCTCCACTGCGTATTTTTGGCATTTTTGTCGAAAATTATTTGCCTATTTAAATATGGGTTTATTTCTGGACTCTTGATTCTGTTCCACAGGTCTGTGTGTCTATTTTTCTGACAATACCATGCCATTTGGATTATTGTCACTGTGTAGTATAATTTGAAGTCAGGCAGAGTGATGCCTCTAGCCTCATTCTTTGTTGTCAGGATGGCTTTTGCAATTCGGGTCTTTTGTGTTTCCATACAAATCTGATGATTTTTTGTTCTGTTTCTTTAAAAAATGCTGATGAGATTCTGATGGGGATTGCATTAAATCTGTATAAAGCTTTAAGTAATATGGTCATTTTAACTATGTTGATTCTTCCAATCCAAGAACATGGAATATCTTTCAATTTCTTTGTATCTTCTTCAGTTTCTTTTAATAGGGCCTTATAGTTTTCATTATATAGATCCTTCACATGTTTCATTAGATTTATTCCTAGATATTTTTTTTTTTATTGCAATTGCAAAAGGAATTATTTTTTCCACTTCTTTTTCTGACACTTCATTATTCGAGTATAGGAACGCTATGGATTTTTGAACATTGATTTTGTATCCGGAGACTTTACTGTATTTGCTTATTGTTTCTAGTAGTGGTTCTTGTGGAGTCTTTAGGGTTTTCTATATAGAGAATCATGTCATCCACAAATAGTAACAGTCTGACTTCTTCGTTTCCTATTTGGATACCTTTAATATCTTTCTGTTACCTGATTGCACTAACTAGGACCTCCAATGTAATATAACACATAGAATAATGGTGGCAATAGTGGACAGCCTTGCCTTGTTCCTAATCTTAGAGGAAAGGTTTTTAGTTTTTCACCATTAAGTATAATTTTGGCTGAGGGCTTGTTATATATGGCCTTTATTATGTTAAGGTACTTTCCTTCTATACCAATTTTGTTAAGTGTTTTGATCATAAATGGGTGCTGTATCTTGTTGAAGGCTTTTTATGCATCTATTGATATGATCATATGGTTTTTATTTTTTAATTTGTTTATATGGTGTATCACATTAATTGATTTGCATATGTTGAATCATCCCTGTGCCTCTGGGATGAAGCCCACCGATTGTGGTATATAATCTTTTTAATAAGCTGCTGTATTCGATTCGCTAGTATCTTATTTAGGATTTTTGCATGTGTTCATGAGAGATATTGGTCTGTAGTTTTCTTTTTTTATGTTATCTTTACCAGGTTTTGGTATCAGAGTAATACTGGCCTCATAAAATGTGTTGGAAAGTACTGCTTCCTCTTTGATTTTTTTTGGAAGAGTTTGAGGAGGACAGGTATTAAATCTTCTTTGAATGTTTGGTAGAATTCGCTGGTGAAGCCATCTGATCCTGGACTTTGACTTTTCGGTAGGTTTTTGATGATGGTTTCAATTTCCATACTGCTGTTCGGTCTATTTAGATTTTCCAGTTCTTGATTCAGTCTAGGAAGGTTCTATTTTCCTAAGTACTGGTCCATTTCTTCTAGGTTTTTAATTTTGGCGTTATATACTTTTTCATAGTATTTTTGTATGATCCTTTGCAGTTCTGCAATATCAGTCGTAACTTCCACTCTTTCATCCCTGATTTTGTTTATTTGTGTCCTTTCTCTTTTTTCTTTAGTGAGTCTAGCCAGGGGTTTGTCGATTTTATTAACCTTCTCAAAAAACCAGCTCTTCGTTGCATTTATTTTTTCTATTTTTTGTTGTTGTTGTTGTTGTTTTCAATTTCATTCATTTCTGCTCTAATAGATGATTTCTTTCCTTCTGCTGACTTTAGGCTTCATTTGTTCTTCCTTTTCTAGTTTTTTATGATGAAGCATTAGGTTGTTTATTTGGGCTTGTTCTTGTTTTTGGAGGTAGGCCTGTAATGATATAAACTTTCCTCTTATGACCGCTTTTGCTGTGTCCACAAAGTTTTGATATGTTGTATTACCATTATCATTCGTTTCTATGTATCTCTTGATCCCTCTTTTTATTTCTTCTCTGACCCAGCCATTCTTCAGTAGTATGTTGTTTAATCTCCATTTATTTGTGGTTCTTTCTGCTTTCTTTTTACAGCTGATCTCTAGATTCAAAGCATTATGGTCAGAGAATATGGTTGGTATGATTTCAACCCTCTTATATTTGTTGAAGCTATCTCTGTGTCCCAGCATGTGGTCAATCCTTAGGAATGTTCCATGTGCACTAGAGAAGAATGTATAAGCAGCTGTTTGGGGATGGAATTTGGGTGGTTTTTGTTGAGTTTTAGGTGTTCAGCTTATTATTGTTTCAAGGGGAGAGGTCTGAGAATGTCTCTCATGTCACCATGTTTAATCCCTAATATCTCATGGTTTATGCTTTCACTCTCAACTACTGAACTCTCCACACCTTTCTTAGCCTCTGGCTTTTGTTTACCTATGGCTTCAGTTTTCTTATGGATGCCTTCTGCTGCCTACAATCTCTGTTTATGGATATCATTTACTGAGTCCCTCAGCTTCTGTGTCATTATTCTGTGACCCATTCTCCATTACTAATTTTAACCTCTTCACAACAGTAGTGATGGATTTGTTGGTATTTATCTAACATAGAGAAACCTCAACTGAGGGTATTTCCAATGACAGCTCATTTCATATTCCCTTGGAAAATTAATGACTGCTCATTGTTAAGGTGTCTATCCTTTGCTTAATTAATCGTGACTTGAACAGTATGGTAAAGTTTTTTGTTGGTTTTCAGAATGTAGTATGGCATATAAGTTATTCAGAGAATCTTTGCTTGTATAGTACATAAACCCAGAGGCTGTATTTTTCATTGTTGATTATAGTCATTCAGTAAACTCTAGCATGAGCTATGTTCCAGCTATAAGCTGGGAAATATGATTACTTATTTGTTCCTTTTATTCATCAAGATTACTGTATTTATTAAGTGATCATAGTACCACTTTAACCAGTACTCACATTGCATTTGTAAATTAAACATGTTTTAAAATTTATGCTATTTACTTTCCACAACAATTTTGGTATTATTTTTCCCAGTACTCAAATAAGGCATTTGAGGCCCAAGGACATTCTATGGTTTTGTTTTGACACCACCTAATTTGAGAATGTAAGTTTAACTTCTAGCTTCACACCTTTTCAATCATGCCAAAGTATCTTTTAGATAACAAAGCTATCCATGTGTTAAATGAAACCATATTTTAAGGTAAGCCAATTTTTCTATGTGAATTATAAGGAAGAAAAGGTAATGGAGTCAAAGTGACTCCATTTCATCCACAAAATCTTTTTCTTAATGATTTAATAAGAAATATTACCTATTTTAGGCAAGCCAACTTTCTTATGTAGTTAAAAGTATGCCAGTATACCCCAGAAATTGTGATAAGGTTTTACTATAGGCAGAGATGATTAATTCTTTGGGGTCTGTTTTAATCATTCCCTTTTTGAAGTGCAGTAGCAGTCTATATATTATTATAAAGTCTCTGTTTTACATAAAGTTGTAGTATGAAGTTGAATGAAAAATTGGCAAAACATCACAAGAGGTGAATAAGAAGGGCCTATTTCTTTCACAGGCAGAATTATAGTTTCAAATGGTTATATGAATTCATCTACAGAATACATGAGGTTTATTTTTGACATCATATTGAGACCTCTCCACAAGCAAAATAATAAATTTTTCGCCCTGCAAAAGCCTGTTAGCTAAACTTTCACCACAGGGTTCATGTAATTACCCTATAGATGACTGCTCAGATACAATAGGGAAGCTAGAGTTTCCTCCTAAATGGCAGCTATTACCGCTGCCATGTGAAAGGATAGATGTAATCTAGTTATCAAAATTTTAACAAAAATGAGTTTCTGTTTGGTTTAGATTTATTCCCGTGGGCCTCCAGACTTTGAATTTGGAATTGTTTTTCCGACATATGTGAGAAGAATGTCCCATTCACGTGACAACCATAATCAATGCCCATTTCACATCTGGGTGTCTCTGCTGAAATGACTGAACCCTGAAGTAACTGTGATTGCTGATACTATCAGCTGGAAAAGAGAGAAGTGTAGACAGTAATTGGTTATTACAAGAGGATCCGTTCCAGGTCATCTCACAACTATCCTCAGAGAACCCTTCTTTTCCATTGCCTTTTAATCCTCTACTGATGATCTAACCTTTTAGACTAATATATGATTTCACTTTTACCTAACTCTGATTCCTTCATAAGTAAAGTGAAAGTCTCCTATGTAACTAAAAGCAAACTTTTAATCCATTGGAGCTGAAGGCTGAGAATTGGGTCTATACCATGCAATGACTGGATTTAAAAGCACATACCAGAAGCTGCTAAGCTCTAAATTGTGCTCTAAACCAAAACAGCTTGACTGATCCATTGTTAAACACACATTCCTTTTAAGTTGTTGTTTCTATATTGGAAACTGTTTTAATTTGATCCATCCACGTTACCTCCTATGTAGGATAATTCTTTGCTCAAATTGTGACGTCTTCAAAAGATCCATCTTCAAAATCAAAACCAGTGCCATTCTCTTACTGTCATTGTCCTTCTCTCAGTTTTCCATTAGGATATCTAACAATTTTATGACTGCCTCCAGTCTTTGATACCCTGCTTTCAGAAAGGATTTATTAGTTGTCACTTAAGAAATAGTTACAGTGAATTTCTGTGAACTTTCTCAGGGATATTTTAATTTGAAGTGTTATTTTTAACTGTGTCCCAAAAGATTTGACTCTATTAAAGAAATCAAGGAATCTTGAACTTTGTTAGCTAGGAATTCGAATGAGAACACAAGCCCCTGGACTCATAGGCTATTTAGCTATTTATAGGACTATGTATTCTACCACAGTCCCACTGAAACCCATCACACATACCCTTACCATAGCTAGTTGGGGTTAGGAGCTCAGCTCAATATACAACCATGCTACAGGACAAAGAAAAATGGTCCATGTGGACAGAGAACAAAAAACGCTAATTTTATTAGCACTTCATTCTGAGCTAGGTAGATACACTAAAGAATAAAAAACAAAGCAAGTCATGAAATACACAAAGTTAACTAACGGTTTTCTGCTGTTCTAAAAAATAGAAAACAATGATTTACCAGGAGAAATGCATTTGAAAGTTTACCGTTCCAGAACACTTACCTTCCTTCCCCCAACATTATCTCTATTTCTCTCTCTCCTCACTACTCTCTTCTCTTCTATTCCCCCTGTTGTCTTTACTACACACAATATTTTTATAAGCCTCCATTGACTTTATATAATTTGTGGGGATTAATGACAATATGATAAATAGTATAGTATGTATGCAGATTAATCAGAAAATAGTCACCCAGGGCAGCATTTTTCATTTTCAGCAACAACTAGAAGAGGACAGGTGGCCTTTTTAAATGTCCACAGTTGATTAACGAAATGTGAGATTGACTGTGAAATGCTTGGAGGGCCCACCAGACAGTATCCCCTCAACTCCTTAGGGGAGGGCAAGAAAGTGCTTTCTATATCTCCCAAAATAAAGTGATTAATTTTTAACTAGCTACTAACTCTTTTTCCTGTCTCTCTGTGTTCATGTAGCCCCAGAATAAAGGCTATCCTCCTGTAATAGTGATATCACCTTGCATTTACATAGTGCTTTATGTTTTATAAAGTATTTAAAGATGAACCATCTTAGTAACCATTCTCTAAAGCTAGGTGACAGAGGTTTTCTCTTTCATTCATGACAAGGAGAATGAATTGAATAATATATTATAGTTTGCTAGCACTAGAATTAGAACCAGTTATTTTATTCCAACATCTGTATACTGATCTACTATTTGCTTAGGTGGAGTTATCTAAACTGAAGAAAGGATTCTGTCATTTGCTATAAATAAAAGTTGATCATCTAAATTAAAAAAAAAAAAAACTGGACCTGTACTTCTATCTAATTTATAATTACATTCTTTTTCAAGTCATAAAATAAGAACAATAATGATCATTACTGAGATGAAAAGTATGTTTTTTATGGAAATTTTACTATGTAAATAAGATATCAGAAAAATATAATTTCCAATGAATATATCTTTGACACTACTTATCTAAATTGCTCTAGTTTTCTTGGTTTTAGTAAAATTTTCTTGATTTTAGTAAAATAGAGCATTATAAAAATATTGCTCTATTTGTTGCTGACTTTATAAATTTGGGAATTAAAGCTACTTTACATTAAAAAGTCTCTTCTGTGGTTTGTTTGTTTCCTGTAACAGTTAGCTTTTACTATGTAATGTACCACTCCAAAACCTAGTGGTTTAAAACAACATAATACACAATTCTGTAAGTTTCTCAGCTGGGTTCACTCAAATATCAGCAATCATCAGCCAAGTCAGGTGAGAAATGGTTGATTCATACTGGCTTTAGTATGGTCTCTTACCCTTCAGCAGCCAACCAGACAGCCGGAGATGGGTTGTTCACAGACTGTGATGGGCGGAGTAGTGGGGGAGAAGCCAGGGTAACCACGCAAGGTTTGTAGAGTCCTAGACTCAGAACTGGCCCACCTTCATTCTACTGGATTCTTTTAGCTAAAGCGAAGTCTCAACATCAAACCAGATTCTAGGGGTGGAAAACAGATTCCATCTCGTGTTGAGAAGAGTGTCTCAGTTATAGCTATAGCAAAGGGAAGGAAGAAAGACTGTCCATTTTCCCAATTTTGCAGTTTATCACATTACCTATTTGTTTAATTCTGGTTTTCAGCAAATTATTGTTTGATTTTAATGATGTCACTGGAGTAGCTATTTCAAATATTTTCAAGCAGTTAGCTGATATGCTATATAGAAAAAATATATTTTAATTAAATAGAAGACTGTTAAAACTTTCTGATAGCTAAAATAATTGAATTTTACATTAGAGCTATTTTAGAATTTCAGAATGTAAGACAGAACGAAGTTGTTAATTTTAAATAACAAAAATTCAAGCAGCACACTGATAATCCTTCTACATAGACACATTCATCGTTACTTATGGTTCCAATTAATATGGATTCTGAAAATATTCCTCAGGAAATCACTTTTCATATGTGTTGCAAACACACAGATATTCCAGTAGATTCTATCTGCTCGTGTGATTTATTCTCTACAAATCTTTTCTCAACTGGAAATCTGGAGGTCTTTACATGGAAAGAGAGAAGGAAAGGGAGAGAAAGAATGTGTTCATGTTTATATCTGTAAACACTGGACTAAACAGGGCACAGTACACATCTTTACTGTTTCATAATTATTCTAAATATTAATATTTTTCAAACACTTTTCTCTCATTTGTAAGATATGAAAAATTTCAAAACATAAAAACTTTAAATGTTGGCTGTATTAATATGGAGCCATTTAAGGTTAAAAAAATCACGTTGCAGAAGTCTCCAAAATATGGGAGCATCAATTTTGAAACATGGATAATTGTTTCATGATTATAAAACATCATATGCTTGGAATTAATATTTTAGTTTTTCATGCTTTCCAAAATAATGAATAAAAAAATAATGATATCAACTTTAAATCTAAAACTTATTAAAGAATTATCATAAAATGATCTGACCCAAGATTATAGAAACATTGTTATACAAAGTTCCAATTATACCCACTTTTAACAACAGTTTGATATAATGCAAACTTTTATATCAACTTTTGCCCCAACTAAAATATAATTTTTTATTTGTAGCCCAAGGCAGCTCATCCACCTGATTATCCTTTATCTTGAGGATTGCAGCCTTCAAATATCTTCTGCTCACTTCTTCACATGTTCTCTGCTACCAGCCTACTATAAGTCATTACTGCCTAAGAGAACCCATTTCTATACTTCCAACAGATAAATACTCCTCAACATATGGTGCTGATTAACTCAACTCCATTGCTCAGAAACTTTCAATGCCTTCCTAGTACTTGGGAAAAAATAAAACCAAAAACTAAAACAAAAACCTCTTAGCTTTGGTTTCCAATCCAGTCAGGGAAAACAAACAAACAAACAAATAAGCAAACAAAAATCCAAAAAACAAACACAAACCCAACCCCAATACAAAAAAAAACTCTTTTATTACAGAGATCAATACAAATGCCCTATTATTACGCTAATAAAGCTTTACTTACTTAAGGAATGCCCTAAAATGAGTCCAGATAAATCAATGAAGAGGCAGAAAAGCTAAGTTCCACTACAATGCCAGCTATGCTAAATGAGGGCTCACTGAGAGAGCACTTCCATCAATAATGTTAAAGATGATACCTAAATATTACCAAAACGACATAGTGTGTAGAAAGAGTACACAGGGTTGAGCCCTAAAATAGGCAAGGCTTCTGAAAACTTTCAGTGTCAGCAAGCTTTTCTAACTTAACCTCTGGTGTTAGGTCATACCCTTATAGTTCTAAAAACAAAGCTCTGATTATGATACATTATCCTTCATCTACAGAGATCAGAATTTGGAAGCATCCTTAAGACTAAAACACTTTAGCAGAGGTCAAACAAACACATTGATTTTAAAATATTTTCAATCATAACAGTTTTATTCTACAGAGGAGAAAGGGAAGATAAATCATGAAGGCAAAACAGTGGTGGGAGTTATTCTGCTGAGACTATCTGTAGGCACCTGCACATGTTCTCAGATGGCAGGGACATTCTGAATTTATATTATCAGTCCCTTCTCTTACGTTCTGACAGGAGAATTAAATAGTGAGGGGGAAAACTCAGTCTACTTCTTGAAAACAGAAAAACATATGAGAAAATAATGTCCATATCATAACTTAGGCAAAAGTATGAAATAATGTCCAAAACATAATTTAGGCAAAAGTATGAAATAGGACGAATGGATAAACTACCAAAGAATGAACAAAAGAAAACATGTTCATGATCTATGAAATGGAAACAGAAAAAAACAGATTTATTCCTGCATTTCATTAAGATTAAATGTTGTTAAGATATAAATTACACCTAAATTAATTCATTTTTAATGAGTTTCAATTAATAAATAGGGATTTTATGTGAGATTTTTAAAAGTGGATAACAAAATGGTAATTCAATTACAAAATGATAGGAAAATTATAACTGGTAAAGAAGAGAATATGAAAATCTCTTTTACTACTATTACTAACTCCTTGTAACTCAATTTGATAACTATTATCAATAGGTTCAAAATCATGCCTATCTTTCTTCCAGTAATTATATTTCTAAAATTTTATTCTAAGAAAAATAATCACAGGTGCTCATAAAGATTAAATACAACATTTATCTCCTATCAATAATAACAAAGAAATTGGTTATAAACCTATAGATTAGTTAATATAATTAAAATTCACCCATATCATAGAACACTAGGCACTGTTAAGAGTTACATTTTATAATTTAGAGGACTATAAGGAAATTATGAAATATAAGGTAAAAAATAAGTTATACTATTTATAGTGATTTATCAATATTTCTCTCTCGTGTGTGTGTGTGTGTGTGTGTGTGTGTGTGTGTGTGTGTGTGTGTGTATAGACAGAGAGAAGAAGAGAGAGGGAAAGAGAGAGAGACCAAATTTCAAGAATGTTATCAGTGGCAATTCCAAGCTGCAGATTTTGATTTTATCAGATTGGAATGAGTACAAAAAGCTATCCATTGTGGAAAATGACATGTACCATTGAGAAATGCTTTTCAGTTGCAGGTAACAGTGGTTTAAACAGAATAAATATGACTTCAAGAGATGTTTGCTTTGAGAAAAAATCTGAACATTGGCAGTTGTTTCTGGCATTGTTTAGCTACTGAACAATGCTCTCGGGGCCCTAAATTCTTTCTATTTTTTTCTGCTTTGCCATGCTTAGATTATTAGTTTTTATCCTTGTGCTTGTCTCATCACAGTAGCAAGATGGCTACAGCAGCTTCAGCCATTTACATCTGCATTTAAGGCAAAATAAAGAAACTAAGGAACAAAGCCAGCCATGTCTGAAATCCTTAAAGAGAAAAGCAATAGCTTTCTTAGAATCATTTTATTAGAAAAAGTGGCTTTATATCTCATTAACCAGAAACAGATCATGTGGTCACCTCTAAATTCGAAGCTATGTGATAAAAGGAGAAACTCGAGTACCACAAATGACAGACCAATGGTTCTTAAACTTGGCTACACACTGAGGTCAATGGTTGTTGACCAGCATTTTAGCACATGAAAGTATGTGTCTGTCTTGTGGCTAGGTAATAAATGGGAAACAATCATTGATAAAATCATAAATTCTTTTAGTGGTTTCACATAAAAAAAATAGTTTTCCTTTCTCACCGTATCCTAGCCCTTTCATATCAGTTGCCAGCAAGCCATTTAATTGCTTAAACAAACTACTTCCTTCATGAAAACCTGTGGAGAACATTCATTTCAATTATCATCATGCTAGGTCTAGGAAAATGAATGAATTTTTTTTATATAGGAAAAACTGTGAAAGAATTTGAAATACACCAAAATGATTACTAGTTTTCTTCCACAGAAAATTCAGTGTTGTCTAGGATGCTCTTTCCAGGTTACATGATTCTATAAATTTTTATGACTTTAATTACATCTGAGTTATTTTACAACTTTATAAGTTGTAAATAACTGATATGAATGCAAATAATTCATTCCATAAACATACAAATAAATTTTGTTTGGTAGAATTATAATTAATACCTCTTCTTCCCCTATGTAATACATCAGCTTTACATCTACTGCAAGTTCATTTTAGCATTCCTTATCTACCAACACATATTGGCCAAAGAATTCTTCTTTGACCAAGTTAAAACATTTTATTGGTTCAATCTTTAATTAATGAGTTAAACAAAATCTTTGGCATGTGCGATTTTATAGTTGTATAAGAATTGTGATTATACTTGAAGTTATTCTTTAACAGTTGAAAGATGAAGTTAATACGTACAATAAAGATTTTGAATTTACTGTGTGTCAGCACTGATCTCACAAGGAGTTTGCTTTATTATTATTAATAAAATCAACAGTTGATTCTACTGAGTCAGGAGTAGATGCTTCACTGACAGTTTGGAATCTGGAATTTAAAGAAATAGAAATAACTCACCAACAAACCTGCAGAAAAAAGTAGCTACAGAAAAAATAACATCAAAATTATCATAAGCTAATTTATATTTTGTGCTTTAAACTCCTAAATTCAGATAAACATGATCTCCTTCCTCCCTTCCTTCTTTCCTTCCTTCTTTCCTTCCTTCTTTCCTTCCTTCTTTCTTTCCTTTCCTTCCTTCCTTCCTTCCTTCCTTCCTTCCTTCCTTCCTTCCTTCCTTCCTTCCACTGTTTCTTTTACTTTTTCTTTTCCAGGTTAACAACAAGAACAACAATGGTAGTATAATACTTAAGAATTCTCCAAGTGATTCGAATTTGGACATATTTGCTTTAAGAACTGGCATTAGCTTTTTAAAATTTATTTATAATTACAGATGACATACAATATTAGTTCTAGATGTAAAACAAGGTGAATCAACATTTATGTATCTTATAAAGCTATCACCATAATAAGTCTCATAACACTATACTGGCATTAGTTTTCACACACACAAAAAAAAAAAAAGAAAGAAAGAAAAGGAAAAATAGATAAAAGTTTTTCCTTTTATTTTTGCTAAATTTAGAAGAAAAATTTTAGATTTTTAAATTTAATCCAAAACAAATGTTTGGAACTTTTATGGAGATTTAATAAATGTGTTTTTATTGCCAAAACAATTAACCCGTTTTTTCAACTCTGTTCCACTTTATCAAATATTTGATAAATGGGGGAAAAAAAAAGAGCTAATGTATTTATTAACTCTGAATTGTTAGCAACTAAAGGAATTGTTCTTTCCAGGAAAAAAATATTTTAATGATTAACAGTGGGGTTTCAAGTACCCTGGAAGTTCAGTGTCAGCTCTTTTTGGGGGTCAACATAGACATTTCATTAACCTCCAAATTACATCATATAGACTGCGTTTTATTCTATGTAGTACATAATCTGGTCTGTGTACTTACTCTCTGGTTTGTACACAGCTTGAAATACTCTTTGGTCTATACAAAGTCAATTTAAAAAATCTATTTTTACAACAGGAACATTTAACATGGTCTAGTAATGTGAATAAGCTTTGGACAAAATTAGTCAAACATCAAATATTATTGACTCTTCTGGTTTTAGTTAATCAGCAAAAAAGTTAACTTATACCAATATTTCTGAAGATTTAGGGAAGCATAAAATATTCTCTCCATAGTCACTAACCTACACTATGAATTTTTCCCCTTTGTAAAACAGGGAGTGATGGACTATTTCAATTGCAACAAAAGAAATGCCTTTATAGAACAATAACCACAAAGAAAAGGTAAATTTTCACCTAGAATGCTTCTAACCTGCAGCCTAAGTTTGGGACTGGCTGAGCCAAGGCTCCATCTTGCTCTTAATGAAATCTGAGCCAGATCCACTGCATGCTGGAAATATCACTGTTGGAGATAGCTCACTGTGGCAAATGAGTTGTTTGATTCACCCAAGTGGATCTAACAGCCATTTTCCTGAACAGTTGGAGTCATTTTGCTGGCCTGAATGAGGTTTTAAAAACAAAAACAAAAAACCTGATAACAGCTCTGCTTACTACCTTGCCAAAAGTACAACTGGCAAATCTATGTTTAATGAGATGAAGGGCAGACAGAATGCATTGTAGAACCATTTATGGCAACATCTCAAGATACAAGTTCTCTCTGAACAGCCATTTCTACATAGTCACATTGGAATCCTAGAACTGAGTAGGTATCTCAGGAGGCTGGAGAAGGGAGGAAAAAATCAAGTGGGTTTAGTTTAGCTCTACCTCCTACAGAAACTCCCTCACTTTTATCTAATTCTTAAAAATCAGTGCCCTATAAAATATTTTTGTTCAAAGAGTTCAGTGCTAAGAAATACTGTACAAAAACATTAAACTAGTGATTCTCAAAAGGGTTTATTCTGCCCCTCAGGGGGCATTTGATAATGTCTATAGACATTTTTTGTTGTCACAATTTGGGAGTGCTATAAGCATCTGGTTGTTAGAGGTCAGGGATAATGCTAAACATCCTACACTGCACAGGACAGAATGGCTCCCCACAGCAAAGAATTATCCGACCTAAAATATCAATATTGCCTTGGTTGAGCATTCTACCTCTAAAACATAAAGCTATGCTTTTCATAACAGTTCTAAATCCTTCTCAGAAAAACTGGAGAATATTGATTTTACAATACCATGGATATTATTTTTATTTATTTACCAGGAAAAAAAAAAAAACAAGAATTTTTTTTTTCTTTGAGAAACAGCCTGGTGAAGTGAGAAAAAAGATATGAAATTAAATGGGGGTTAAAATTTTGATTCTTCCACTATTATCTCTGAAGCCTTAAGATGTTCCCTGATCTTTCTCAGTTTCTTCCTTTGGAAAAAAACAATAATATAAATGTACTGGATTATTGTCAGAGGTATAGAATATAGAATCTTACCCTGTGGCAGTTACATATGGAACCCCCCACCCCCACCCACCCATCCCCACTCTCCTAGGTAATGGAAATTTAAATATACAAGGAGTATTGACTGGTTTTGGCTAAAACAGGATTAATATTCCCCTTAACTTAGACTTAAACTCCCTTAAATTTTAGATACTGTTATTCCTAACTCTAGGCCCTAACCTCCCTTTTCTTAGAGCATTTACTTTTAAAAACTTGTAATTCCAATTTCCCTTTGAAATCTTTATAACTCTCCCAGCCTCTTGCCAGTTTTACAACCCAGAAATGTCTTTCTGATGGACCTGATACCCATTCCTTTAAAGTGTGATCTTCAAGAATGATAGAGCCCCTATCTCCCAGTTTTTGTAGGAAGGTAGGAACTTAATGGGTATCCATTAGCAAACACAAATGACCTAATTATATAGATAAACATATGCACTTAGAAACAATTCAATGTGCTCAATCCACCCCACTGATCAACCTCCCCACTAATGTCCTCCCTTACTTTCCTATTAGATCACCCCAGAACTTAAAAATCCTTCTGCCTTTTATTTCAGTGGAACTGAGTTCAGTCTCTCTCCTCTATTGCAATAATCTTGAATAAACTCTTCCTTGCCTGTTTAACTTTGTCCAGTGCATTTTTTTTTTTTTTTGGTAGCTTCCAGCCTCTGCCCAGCCTCTACTTTAAACTATGGTGAGCTGAAAGTATATTTACAGAGCTAAGAAAAGGGCTTAGAATGGAAGACTTCTCAGGACAAGAAACTTTAGATAGCATTATCCAGGGAAGCAGGAAAGTGGAGGGCTGGCCCTCTTCATCAACATTATTAGATCCAATCTTCTGAGAGTAAGTGCCAGCTAAGAGGACGATTCCTGGAATTTTGACCTTGTCCTGGAAATGTCAGCCCTTTTCGGGCCCAATACTGCCCTATAGACAGAGCACACAACAAATGCTTCATGGGTTTCGATCTCTCAGCTAGACCCCAGAACTATTTATTGAAGAGCTTTACAGGCTTAACCAAGTTATTTCATTTCTCTTGAAGTGACAGGAACATGCATGTTATGCAATATAATTTCTTAGACCTTACAGATCACATTTCACTCAGCTACTTTAATAAAAATAATATAATATAAAAGGGAAAATAAAAATTCAGGAATATAGTGACAGTTTTATCTAGAAATCTGAATTCAGCCATAGGCCAAATCTGGAGGCCACCTATTTATGTAAACTAAGTTTTACTGAAACACAGCCACAACCATTGGTTTACATATTGACTGTGGCCATTTTCTCACTAAAAAGACAGAGGTGAGCAGTTGTGACAAAGACTTGATAGTTTGAAAAGTCTAAAATTTACTAAAGTATACTCTTTGGCTTTATAGAAAAAGTCTGTCAACTCCTCTATGAAGAGGCAGAAGCCTATAGAGTTTTTGTGATTAACCAGGGATACAAAGCAGGGCTAATTATAAAACACTAGACTGAAATGACCGGCTTATGTGTTTTTATATTATTTATTAACTTGTTCCTAGTATTATAAAAATAGGTAAGAGTTCAGGTCTCTTAGGAGGCCAGGTAAATGGCACCTGTTTAGTCTTCCAGGGCTCTGAACAAATTGAGAAACAAAACTAGGAGTAGTAGGTGAACGCTCTTTCAGGGTTGATCATGCTCCAGTGGAATGGCATGTTTTAGTTTCAGACTCCTCAGACTTGTTAACTGAACTCTTCGATTAAGCAGATTTACCCAGTGAAGCAAGGCAGCACTGCAACCTCCTCCTAGAGGGGCAACCTGGAAGTGGGAGTATCTGAGCTTAGCATGTCAACTTATTCTTCCTATATGAACCAATCATTCTGCTCCAGAGATAGAGTGAGGTAAGGCCTAGAGAGAAGACAAAAGTGTGTGCTGGATAAATCACTCTTCTATGAAAACAGAAGGAAATAGGGTTCCCTTCTAATAGAGCGTTCAGACATAAGTCTTAATAACCAAAGTGGGTGATGGGATTAGAGGTAGTGGACAGTTTATACATTGCTTTTTATTTTTAATATATTTTCAAACTGAACAAAGTTACTTCATTTAAAAAGAGGCTTAAAATATGTGAACCAATGGTAAACTTAGTTTTACTAAATTTTTTTTCTAGAAGATTTATAAAGATGAAACATTAAAAACAGAAATACTAGGCAATATTTACATTTGCAAAATACTGAGTAAGGACAAAATTTAGGCAATTTTGCAGTTCCTTTTTGTTCTTGTTTTTGTGCTGTTGCCTAGATTTTTTTTATCTCCTTCTTTTTAATCCTCATAACTCTCTCACCCTGCATGCTTTAACATTATCAAGTGACAAGTAAGGAGGAGATATACAACTAAGGATAGTGTTGATAACTATAAAATATCATAGCCTTATAAACTGGACATAATCTCATTAGCTTTTTTTTTTTGTCTTGGAAAAGTCTGTAATTTGTTTAGCAACACTGCCGAAAATGTTGAAAATGTGTAATCACATTCTTAATACTCCTGCATACTGACATATACTGATAAATTCCTCCACAATTAAATGTAGTGTTCTTTACATGTAATCTCTAGTGAGCTGTGCCCTAGCTTAAGGTCTAGTTTTTTTGCCTACATCCTCACTTAATAAGAACACAACTCAGTGTTTTGGGGGAATTGATAGGTTCTGAGTACTCAATGGATCTTCCTAGTAAAAAATGTTTTTGAGTATTACTTATGGAAAAATATATACAATGCATGATTTTCAGTTATTTGAAGGAGAGTGATTTTTGCTCTTGCAAAACATAAGCACCTCATCCTGCATAATGAAACACAAAAAAGAAAACCCCCCAAACTGAATAGTAATGTTCATTCAAGTTCATGTTAGATACACACTTCTCTGTGGCAAATTAACTAAGAATCTACAGAGAATCATAATCTAACACCTTTGTACCAGTGTCACAGGAAATACATTAACATAATTTGATTTCCTCCTAACAATATTTTACTTGTATTAATGATATAAGTTGGATGAAAGGGATTTCCAGTAAAGTTTTCATTTATTTAATTTATTTTTTATATTTTTATTTTACTCATTGGCATACTGAACAAAAGATAGGCCATTTGGCTACTGACACATAATACATGACAATGTAAATGCTTTATTAGAACGTTCAATCTAGAAAACTTAAAATATATTATTACTCTAAGGATAATCACAGAGAAGAAACTGTTCTATGGATACAAATAATGTAAAGAGCCAACTGAGCCATCCTTCTTCATTCCAATTGGTACCCAAACATTAAAATAATTACTATTATTATTTATTGTTATCATTATTACATTAGAGAAGGGATCCCTGGCTGAAGGTATGAAGCAATCAAACCTGCTAGGCTTCTGAAAGTTAGTGACAGCTCAATTTTTGGCTATCTCTGACTAAGTAATAAGAAAACAAATTAGTTTTAAAGAAATCACTAATTCTACTCAGTATATCTTGTTACTAAAGACGCTCTTGACATGTGTGCTTCTTAGGAACTTTGAATTTTAAAAATTTCATAATTATGTACTGAGAAATTTCCCATCTCATTTGTATTGTCTGAACTTATTCTTAGTGTCCTGCCCTTGGAGAGTATGGCTGAGACAATGTTTTCTTTTGGCAAAAGGTACCTCAGTCTGAGGAGGAGCCTTGACTGGTAGCATAGCTGACATTCTGATCTGATCTCAGCAGGCAAAGATAGACAAGCTGTCACCCCCTCTATAAAACGGCTGCTCTGCAGCACAATCCTGTCTGGTGGGAAAATGCTAGATTTCCCTGGAGACAGACGACTGCATGTGGATTTATATTTATTGCAGATTCACTTGATTTGGTAGATGGATTTGGATGGAAATTCTTATTATTAGTCAGCCTGATGTTTCTTTAATGTTCGTCAGTGGTATTCCCCCGTAGCTATGTCTTGGCTCTGCAAACACAAAATCTCAGTTTAATGACTGGTATCCTCCCTGGAGATTTTCATTCTCTTCCCTTCTCTGCTCCTGGATTTCTCTATTACCTTACAGAGAAAACCAAATCAGCACTTAGCATATGTATGCTCTCAAGAGTTTCGGGTACTTTATAACAACCTTGTCAATTGGAAGCCAAAGGATATTCAAACATTCAATAGAATACGGGTATCTCAGTTGTTTGATTTCATAAATGGACTCACTTTGCTAGAAACATTGAAGTATGTATCACTTTGAACAGTTAGTTATGTCTTCTTTGTGTCCTGCTGGTATTTAAATTACCCTGTCAGGTTTTTGGCCCTCAGTTTACACTGTCTGGATTAGAGATGCTTGCTAAAAGGTGCTCTAATGAAAAAAACTCAAAACAGTTCCAAAAAAAACAAAAGTTTATTTCCCTCTTGCACAGTGGTCCAGTAGGATCCAGTGTGAGTGTTTTAGGTCACCTCTGGACAGTCAGTTAGTAGCACACATTGATGTGCCATCAACACATGACTTAAGGTTCATGTGTTCATGGTCATTGCCGTCTTGCCATTCTAAAGGGGGACAAATCAAGCACTAGTCTCAGAAATTTCCTCTTAAGGAAGTGAGGCAGAAGTGCACACAACTTTGGCTTACAGTTTATTGATAATATCTTAGTCACCTGGCTATCCACAAAGGGAGTTAGGAAATTCAGCCCTCATCTGTCAGCCATATACCAGCCCCATCTCCACACTATGGACTAAAGGTAGGCATATTTTGCCAGACATCAAACAGTGTCTTCCATATTGTTTTCATCTCCTCATATTCTGTGCTCCTTTACATGCAACCATGGGAACCACTAAGCTCCTTTTCTATGCCCTCCAAGGGACATGGGAAACATTTTTCCCTGGGCCCACTATACTCTAGTACCTTACTGGCCCTATACAGATGTCTATTCCCTCAAGCCTCCCATCTTTAGAAGTCTCCAGCTAGGTAACAGGTTCCACATGCTATCCATATACAGGGCCCTAAATTTCTGGGAACACCTGTCAAGTTCTAACAACATTATCACCATCTCCTACTCTGACTCCATGACCTGACCAAAAGCAACTGCAAAGAAGGCCTGTAAATACCTGCTTAGTGACTATCCTTCCAGGTGTGGAGAGCCTGTCACCTTATTTTGCAGATATCTCCAATCTCTACAAATTAGTCTCTCAGAGATCATGCTCAGTTGGCTTGGTGGTGGTGGTGGTGGTGGTGGTAGTGGTGGTGGTGGTGGTGGTGCTGCTGCTGCTGCTGCTACTGGGTAGTGGTGGGTGGTGATGGGGTATGAGGGTTCTCCTAATCAAGAAGATATTTCCTATGACTCTATCAATTCCTCTCTCTGCTCTCCAGTATTTTTGGAGAAACTAGGCAAGAGGTGGTTGGGGTGATGGCTGGGCAACTCATCTATAACCTCTGAGAGAAACACCTAGACTCAGTTACAGATTGTGAGAAATTTATTACCCCTCGTTCCTCAACTTTGAGCACTAGTAGTCAATTCTGGGGTAAGAACAATCATACTCAAAATACTTTCTTCTATACCCACACATTATTTTATAGAGTTGTCATCATATCACAGATCCAACTTTTAGTCAGTAATTTGTAATCATTCAATAACTGACCCAATATTCCATGATATTTTTCCTTAATGATTACTTATAATCTTATTACCAATGTCATAGTCTTTTAGGAAATTTGGAAATTACAAAGAAAGCTCATTTTATAATTCCTCTTTATAAAAACTATTTCCTTTTGAGATTGTAAAAAATGATTTAAACAATGAAAAAAAATTAAAAACAAAACTCATGAGCCATGGCCACACCAAGGAACAATTCCATTTTGACTCAAACTCTATTAGTGATACATTACAATTTTTAATTAAACAGAAAATGTTTGTAAGTATACAGCAAGCACTATTATGAAGAAATTGAAGTTCAGGATAGAAGAAAAGCAAATGTGATAGTTTATCTGAGTTCATGTCTCTAGACCAGACAAATTATATCCCACAATACTGGAATCCCTTACAGTGATGGCAAGTTTAATAAAGCATAGAGAAAAAAACAGTGTAAACACCGTGATAAGCAAAATGTGGGGGTAGGGCATATTTCTAAAATATTAAAAAAAAAACTACATGAAATTTCTGTCAAAATTCCAAAATATATTCTTGATTTTACTGAACATCTGGCATTATGTATAATTTCTAAAATTTGAACTTTTAAAATTCTTAAATACCAAAAGCTACATAAAAGTATACAGCTTAATGAATTCATGTAAGAGAAACACTTGAATAGCCCCTACCTACCATGTCAGTAGATAGAACCCTATCAGCAATCTCAAATTCCCTCAAAGCACCTCTCCCCATCACAACCTCCTTCCTCTCACCCCTAAAGATGACCAGCATCCTGACTTCTATGAAAATCACTTTAATTTCTTTTATAGTTTTATCATACAAATACTCATGTTCGATCTGTTAACTTGTTTATAGTTTTTCTGAGGTATAATTGATATACAATAAGTTATATATATTTAGAGTGTGTAATTGGATGAGTTTTCCCATGTGATTTTACCCATGAAAGCATCACCACAATCAACATAACAAATAGCCATCAGCACCGAAACTTACTTTGGGCCCCTTTGTGATTTGTCCTCCTTCGTGTTCTTTCCTGACATTTCATTTCCTGGCACATTCTCTGTTTTACATATTGGTCTCAAATATTGATCTTACAATATTATTATAGTAACCACATAAGTGATCTCTGTATCTGTAGTCCCATATACATTTAAATCTTCCAAAGTCCGAGTTAAATGGAGTAAATTGGTTTGTAAAATTTTATGCCTAAAACCAGTTGTTGTAAGACTAAGAAAGGACTAATTTCCTATGAAGTACTGAATTTCATTAAGTACTTATTGTCCACATGTTACTGGGAAATGTTTCCCAAAAAGCCCCAGACATATGTTTTGAAATATATATAACATATCCTAGACTCTAGAATAAATTCAGGGCCTGTGAAATGAGTCATTAATATAACAGGATTAACTCGAGTTCATCTTGACCCCTATGGGAAGACAATCACATACTTTCCTAGTTCATATTAGCTTCTATACTCTCTAAAATTGATTATTTTTACATATATCTCACCACTCTTTATGGATTTATTGTATAAATATGATTTAAATTATGGGTTTATAAAATCACTCTTTCCATGAATTTCATCTGTTTTAGATACCCTGTGTTTCCTTAACATTATTTTATGATGTTTCACTTATCATATATCACATTATATTTTTTATAATTTGGAGTCTATTTATAGCTATTACAATTTTTTCTTTCAATCCACACCATCTGTTAAATTTTTATGATATATTTTGATATCTTAAATATTTTGAAGTTTATGCTACTGCAATAAATGAGAAACTATTTTTTAAGAGATAAATATAACAATATTCCTCCATACTCATCAATATTTTCATTGTATATATCTACTTTGCAATGAAAAAACAAATTAAGTCTCTTACTCTCTATACACTTTGAGTCCTTCCAATCTATTTTCTTATGCATTTGTTTATTTTCATACTAAATGATACATAATTTTACATTCTGCCTTTTTTAAAGCATACCAAACATATCATAACTATTTTTCAGTTTCTTAGGTTTCAAGCCATAATTTAAAATGGTTACCTAAAATATTTTTGAATGGATGTATATTCATTGATATTTGAGTAATTAATATTTTACTATTGAAATAGCATGAGTAATATTCGGTTTCATGTACTTTTTATTGAAATGTTCTCATTATCACTGCCAGACTGGCAAATTTCTATTCATTCTTTAAGATTCAACTTAAACATAATTTCCTCCATACAAAGTTTTTCTGAACCCAAAACCTCAACTTATTCTTCCAGCAGAGTTTGGCATCCCTTTTCTGTATTCTTTTAACTCTGTGTATACTTACTGCTATGGACTGAATGTATTTCCCCCCAAATTCATTTATTGAAGCCCTAACTCCCTGTGGTAAGGTGTCTGGAGGAGGGGACCTTGGTAAGTAATAGAACAGATAAGTCATGAGGTAGGACACTCATAATGGGATCAGTGCCCATATAAGAGGAAGAGAACGAGGAAGATCTCTCTTTCTCTCTGTGTGCCTGCACAGAGAAAAGGCCATATAAACACAGCAAGAAAGCATCAGTCTATAACTCAGGAAGCAGGTTCCCACCAGAAACCCAATCTACTGGCACTTTGCTTTGTTCTTACACTTTTCAATCTCCAAAACTGTAAGAAAGAAATGCTTGATGTTTAAGCCACCCAGTCTATAGTATTTTGTTATAGCAGGTTGAGCTGACTAAGACATCTACCTTTTCCTCAAGCATTATGCAGAAGTATAATTGGCTTCCCATGTGTTTCTTCCCTCAGATGATAAATTCCTAAGGAGTCGAGAATATCTTTAATCATTCTTTTGCATTACCAATTTTGGCTAAGTGCTTACCAGGACAAAAATTTCATTCAATAATAGTTGTTACAGTTAGAAACCTTGTAGTTACATTATCTATCTTGAAATCCTAGCCTTGCCAATTCTTACCTGTTTGACCTTGGAAAAATTACTTTCCTGTGCCTCAGTCTTCTTATTCGTAAAAGAAGACAACAATAGTGATTATATAATAGTAGTAGCAATGATAATAACAGTAATAATACCTCATCAACTGTATTGAAGTACAGTTTCTGGAGTACAGTATATACTCATTTCATATCAGCTGCTGCTATTATTATTATTATTTTACAATTATATGTGAAATACGACACTGGACCCAAACCTTAAGAGGTATACATACAATTTCCTTGGGATTAAGATTTTTAAAAATCCAATTGCATTACTATAAGCTAATAGAATCATATAAATATAGATTTGGAGAAAATATTACAAAGTGCCTCATTCGATAACTATCCTCAAACTTAAAAAAAAAAAAGACAAGGATAATTTAAAGAAAATGACTCAGATTGCAAGATCAGTTTGTAAAAGAGGAATCTTATGTGACATCTTTATTTATTTAACCTGAACATTTAGATTAACTACAAACCCATTATTTTCCCATATCAACTCATAACAAATTAAGATAATTATTTCACTTTTGTACTCTTTGTGCATGGTGAAACATTTATGTACTGATGGAAAAATGTTCCATGTGGCTACATGGAAGACAGAAAATATACCTAATAAACTCAATCTGGTGAAGATTTCTGAAGCAGAATGCTGAAAGGCCTAGCTGACTTCTTTTAGCTATCTATGATAAGCACAGAAAGACTGATAAAGGAAAAAAATTATATAATTTTCAAACAGAAAATTATATTAATAACTATAAAGTTTTAGTAATTATAAAGTAACTATAGAGATCCTACAATAGTATCTATAGCCAACAAGTTTTGCAAAGTGAAAAATACTTCAGGACAAAGATCCAATCCAGAACAGAGCCAGTACAATGTAGCCACAAGTTCATGATCAAAACCAGGGTGTGTCTATAACACTTTGACAGGTTTAAGGCAGAGCCTCATAGACCCTTTCAGCTAAACCAAATAGCTTCTAAGACTCTTCTGGATGTTTTCTCAGCACTCTGACTCACAGTCAATACAGGGAAGAGTCTGCCTCAAAGAAGATTTTTGTAGGTGTGGCTTTGCCTCATGGAGTTAGTCATAAATTCATGTATAGAAAACCCACAAAGTTTTCAAAGGGATGGAATCAGCTTGGACTAAAACCAATAGAGAAAATTTAAAATGAAAGGAAGAATGCTGAGATTTTTACTCAGCTGCATGATATAGCAGGTGGAACCACGAGCCAGTGAGAAACATCTTCTGGAATAAAAAAGGCCCTAATTTAGGAACATTTCCTGTCTTTAGAGCAGGAGGAATTGGTGACAAATGCATAGTTGAATTTCATAATTAATGTGAACTAATGACTTTTCTGTGCTGCCCATTGCCCCTTATTTGACAGGAGTATGTGTACTGTGGTTATCCTACCTCCTATCTTCTCACTGTGTGCTGTATCTATTGGGGGATGGGGGAAATAATGTGTCCGTTTAGTTTCCAGGTCTTCAGAATGAGAACCACAGTGATGGAACGGCACCTAAAGACGTGAACCACAGGAATCTTGACCTGATTGTGTATGTATGTGTATATATATATATATATATACACACACACACAGAGACATATATACACACATATACATACATATATATGTATACCCACATGCACACACACACACACACACACACACACACACACACACAATTCTAAATATTGAGCCTGAGTCTGATATAATGAAATCAGGCATTGGAGACAATGTTTCATGGAGGGGTGTGTTATGGGTTATATTATTTCCTCCAAAAAATATGCTGAAGTCCTAACCACTGGTACCTCAGAATGTGACATTATTTTGAAATAGGGCTGCTGCAGACATAATTAGTTAAGTGAGATCACAGTGGAGTAGGGTGCATGGGTCCTTAATCCAATATAATTGGTATGCTTTTGAGAAGAGACACACAGTGAGAAAATGGTCATGTGATGATGAAGTCAGAAACTGGAGTGAAATATCTACAAGCCAAAGTACATCAAAGATTTCTAGCAAACTCCATAAGCTAGAAGAGGCAATAAAAAATACTCCATTACAGATTCCAGGGGAAGCATTGCCCTGCTGGTACCTTGGCTTCTCACTTCTAGCCTCAAGAACTACTATGAGACAATAAATTTCTGTTGTTCAAAGTCACTCAGTTCATGGTACTTTTTTATGGCAGTCCTAGGAAACTGACATCGGATGCATGTTTTTTGCTTGTAGGAAAGATGTAAATAATTTGTGGCCAGAGGGAGAAGTATAGTAGATTAAAAATAACTATAAAATTTTTTTGACACATCTCTCAACAGGAGGTGTAGTTTATTCCTTCTCATCCTGAAGATCTTATGACTTTATTTGTCCAACGGAATGAGAAATGACCCTGTTTGAAGGATTTGGCCTTACACAGATCTACAGTTTCTGCTTTTGCGTACCGCAAATTTTTCAACATGTTGAGAGAAGCCCAAATCACATTCAGAGATCACATGCAGGACAGCTGAGATGATCTGACAGCCCCAGATGAGCTCCAACCTAACACACTAGCATGAACTGCCAGTCATGTGAGCAAACAATTTAAGACATTCTAACCAGCCTAAACTTGGGAAAACTGCAGCAGAAACACCCAGGTGAACATAGTAAACCTATAGACTCTTGAGGGATAATAATTGATTTTTATTGTTGTAGGTCACTGAATTTGGCGTATTTCATAATACAGTAAAAAAAAAAATATTTTCATTTATCGAGTGCTCATTATGTTCCAAGATACTGTGCTGGAAACTTTACATTCCTTATTTCATTAAATCTTTACTAAAATTTATATGTTAAACATTATTCCCATGTTAGAGATGAGGAAATTGAGGTTAAGTTAGACTATTTCCCAGCTAGAAAGGGACTGAGAAAAGAATCCTACAGAGATATGTGTACTTATCTATTTTAATATAATTTTATTAAATGACCACATGACCTTGGTGAGTCATCAACTCTTTGTGAACATTTTTTCATTCATAAAACAAAACTGATGAAATCTTCACTGTCTAATCCACAGATTTATGATTTATTTTGATGATCTTAGGCATATATAAAGCACCCTGTGTGGCCTAAAATCTGATATGTATACACACACACACACACACACACACATATATACACA
Organism: Eidolon dupreanum; assembly: GCA_028627145.1. Classification (NCBI taxonomy): domain Eukaryota; kingdom Metazoa; phylum Chordata; class Mammalia; order Chiroptera; family Pteropodidae; genus Eidolon; species Eidolon dupreanum. The sequence continues at coordinate 75,665,197 of CM053515.1, forward strand.
CATACATGCATATATATATATATATAGTGTGACACTATTATTTAAAATCTATATCTTAGCTACAAATGCAAAAAGCATTGAACTTTTGTTTTAAACTGGAAATGAAATGTCCCATTTTAATATTTTTATTAGTATACTTACTGTTTCTTCAATTTTGTGTATATATTTTGCCGTCGGTACTGGTGAGAGGAGCTACATTTAAGAGCAACATACTCCTCCTCCAATTTGAAGGAAAAGACAAACTCAGAAGCACTGGAAATATTTTAGTTTTTTCACTGGCTCTTTGTTTATTCTCAATATCCATTAGCTTTCGGGTTGTGTTTTCAACCACTACTGAGTGTTAGTTAGCTTGAATTCATTTCTGTGAGCCACATCCCCCTGTCTTTTCTAGAGCCAAACCACCAGAACTGAAGGTGTTTTTGTGGTATTAAAACCCACACTCGTACACCCACACAATGGCATCAGCATTAGAAAGATGGTGAGGAGCATTATTTCAGAGCAGAATGTGTCAAGTAGCCAACTAAAATCTGGTACTAAGGATATGGTTTTTCCGCTTGTTCCCAGGAGACAGGTTCATTGAAATGTGTTCACTGGAGGAGTATTTGTTTTTTCAGGAAAGCAGTCAGCTTAAGAAGGCATTATTTTTACAGTTTTAAACTGCAGCAATATTAGAATATACATGAACACAGTGAAGAACAATGTTTTTTCTTAGTACCTCACTGGTGCCAGCATTGAGCTTCATATACATAAAATAGTACCATCCTTCAGACTAAAGAGCTTATTCATTTGTGGGGGAAAAAGGTAAAATTATACAAACATATGTATATTTATAGGTACAGATATAAGTATAAATATAGAAATAGAGGTAGAAATAATGATATGGATAATGATGCAATTAGGGCCACATCATTGTAATAATACCCTCTCACTAATTGTCTGCTGGTTTTCTTCCTGAACTGGCTCTCCACACTGATTCTCCTTAATTAAAACTCTCTCCTCTTGTCTAAGATCAAGGACCAACTTAATTACCATGATGTAGAGTCTTGTGTAGTCAAGCTTCAAGTTGACCTCACTCAAATCTCTACATATATCACTTGTGCCAGCCAAAATAGATTTTTCATTGTCCCTCAGAAAAATCATGTATGATTTAACCTATGTGACTTTGCTCCCATAACTGTATCTTCTTTGTCTGGAATGACCTGCTTCTTTATACTTGTGCAAGGCAAACTGAATTCAAGCTCCATAAAGCCTACAATAAATGTTCTCTCTTTCAGTGATTTTTTTCCCCTTCTCTGAAACTCTGTAGCACTCGTTGCCTCAACCGCTTTCTTGGCATTTTGCCCTGCATTTTTACTTATTATTTTGTGTATGGATTTTGTCACCCCAAAGAGCTTGCCAGGCCTTTAAGAGTGGAAACCATGTCTCATAACTATTTATCTTCATTGCCTAACATAGAAAGCCCTGTGGGTACCGGGATCATGATTAATATTTGATGCTAATGATTTTAATAAATTTTAGTTATGCAGAGATCATATGTTACACTTAAGTTTATGGTCTGTCATAGTGTTGGCATTAGGTGGAGTTTTTGTCACGACTGTATGTTAATAATACAGGCAAAGTAACTGTAGACATTTTGGTCCAAAATAATTTTTCTTTATTATAATAGACTACTAAATGAAAGCCAAAAGGAAGAATTCTTGGCTAAACAAGATGATATTTACAAAAACAGCAGAATTTTATTGAGTTCGAGCTAGAGGGTGGTGGTCTCAAAGAAATAAACACAGTGGAAATGCTATGGAAACAAACCTCTGGTGAAATCCAGGTTTTTCTATTCTCACCTTACATGTCCTTTCTTAGGAGGGCCTATACACTAAAAGGTTTGTGCTGTTATTTGTACAGATTGAGCTAGAACCCATGAGGAACTGACTCCTTCCTTCTCCCCTTGAGACAGATTCTTTGCCTGTGTGTGTATGTCAAACTTACATCAAATATTCTCTTTCAGCACCAAAGCCTTAGTACAATCTCATTACCATTTTAAAAGCCCTCATTTTGTTACCCATGACTTCCTAAGAATTTCATAATAAACCATTCCAAGGTAGTATGATATACAGAATAATAGTTTTCCAAACATTTCTACATTTTAACCCCAAGAATCTGTGAATATATTACTTTACATGGCAACAAAGAAGTAGTATTGGAGCTAGAGTTAATGTTGTAATTGTCTGATCTTGAGATGAGAAGTTGATCCTGACCCAAAAATACTTACAAGTGGATGGAGGAGGTAGAGGAGAGAGAATCAGAGCTATGGCAGCATGGTGAAGACTCAGCCCAATTTTGCTGGGTTTGAAGATGGAGGAAGAGCCTCATGAGTCAAGACATTGCAAGCAGCCTTTAAAGGTGGAGAAGGCCAGGACATATGTAGCCCTGCCAACACATTGAGTTTAGTTCAGTGAGAGACATTTCTTATTTCTAACCTCCAGAACTGTTATAAAATAAATCTGTGTTATGTTGTTTTAAGCCACTAAATTTGTGGTAATCTAATATAGCAGAAATATTGACAGTTTGAATAGTCTCCACTAATGGGAAGGAGACAGAACCCTAATTCCTGTTTCACATAGGGTCTTTTACAGGGGCTTTTTCCCCCTCACTTAAATTCCAGTTTCTCACTCTAGTCTTAGTGCTTCTAGCTTTCTAAAGTTCTTTCACATCCATTATCTCACTAAAATCTCACATCATGGCTGCCTATTTGCTATTACATGGATTATTACCTGCATTGAACTGATGAGGAAATTGAGGGTACAGAGGTTCAATAACTCACATTTATGATACAGTAGACAAGACAGAGTAGAGTCTAAAAGTAACAACAGGTAAATGAAACAAACATCTGGAATCTGAAATATTATTTTATCTTTTTTCTAAATCACCTTAGAATGAGTATAACCCTTTGTCATTTTTTGTACCATTGTATTAATTATTCCTAGAATTAGTGTTATAAATTACATTTAGGAGGTGTGAGAGATTATTTCTGTAAAGAATCTTAAAAGCTGGAAATGGAAATGAATAAAACGTCATGATCTATATAGTAATTTTAGAAGTCACACAGGGGCCACCCTATCTACTCTTAAACCATACTTACTCCTGTTCTTTCTTGCCCATTATGTCTTAGCTTCGCCAACCTTCTTCCTGTGTCTTGACCCACTGTCCCCTTCCCCACCTCAGAACTTATGTACTTAACATTCCTTTTGTCCAGAATGTTGTCACCAGATTTTTCCTCAGCTGACTTTTTATCATTGACCTTAAATTTCGACACTTGGGACTTTCCTGATCACTTACTCTGGAGTGAAGAGTACTTTCTGGTACATGTTTAATTTTCTTCTTGGTATTTATAATGTATTACCATTTATTCTTTTGTTTATTTTCTCTCTCTCCCTTTTTACTAAATGAAAACTCTATGGAAGAAAGAGTCTTGTCTATGCTGTTAACTAGGATATCCTTAATACTTTAGAATACTGCCAGAAAAATAGTAAGTCCCTGTTGAAAGAATGCATGGTTGCCACACATTCTTGATACTGCTGATTCTATTATCAGATCCAACATACTGAGCTAATGAGTAAAGCTTTTAGGAATAAAGACATAAGGTCACACATTAGTAAATGGGCATTGTAATTTTCACTACTTAAAATCCATTTGGCTTAGGGGTATATAAAACTGGATGCACTTAATAATAAGTATGCAGTGAAACTGATCTTGGATATTAGAAACAGCCACCCCCTCATGTCATTCTGTTTTTGCCATATATTAAACATTTAACTTAATACCAGATAAAATGGTACAAGGGAAAAAAAAAACTAATGTGTGTGATATCTAGTACAAACATGATGGAGATGTTTGCTCCAGATGGCATTAACTAAGGACTAAAGAGACTATGCATTCTACATGGCAATTTGCCACTCTGTACTACATAAACTGTTGTCAAAGATGAGTAATGTTAACATTCATAGTTTATATTGTCTTCATCTCAAAATGCTAAAAATATTATCTTCCTTTAAGTAGTAAAAGTAAAAACTCCTTTTGAAGAGAACTCATAAAATATAATTATTTAGAAGAGAAAGTAAGTCATAACTCAATCACACATACCCTAGTGACAACTGTTATCATTTGGAAGTATACACTGGTAATCTTTATATGTATATACATGCATGTACAAATACATTTATTTATACCTAATATGTAATAAATACCTGATGATTTTTTTGAATAAATGAAGGAAGGAAAAAATAACTGACTATTGGTGACTTCAATTTGAATTGAGAATATAGGTTGTTTCAAAGATTAGTCATTTGTTCTATTCAAACCATTGCTAATATTTCACAACTTTGCTGCCCTCATTCTAATTTTCCTTGGCTACTTCACCAAATCTTAGGCTTTTAATTTATCAGTCCAGTTCCATTTAAATGCAACAGGTCCCCAAACTCAATTTGGAAAGAACAGAATCCAATAGGATATGACAAATAATAAAGCTGAATTTCTTCTCACATTTATCTATTCTAATGAAAGTATTCATTTAACATCTTTTAAAAACTAATCTCAATAGATGCAAAGTAAGCATTTGAAATAAAATCAACATTCATGATACATGCTTTCAACAAATTCACTACAAAAGGAAGTGAAATTCCACAAAATAAAATAGGAAATCTAAAACCTAAGACCTAATATCAAAATTAAGCATGAAAAACGCAAAGGCTTTCTGTGGAATGGGCAGGTCCTACACCCATGGGGAGGTGACTGAAAACTGAGAGGGATATCATGGTTGCAGAGGTCCCCACCCCATACCTGGTTCTGTGGCCTATGGCACCAGTGCCAGTTAGTAGAATCCCCAACAAATCTGGCTGTGAAGTCCAGCAGGGATTACATCCCAGAGAGACAAAGTGCTGCAGGAGACAGAGGCGTGGTGCTACTAAAGGGCCAGTGTACAAACTCACTTGCTCACAAACTCACTTGCTCTGAGCTCCAGTCTAGGGGCAAAGCTCAAAAAGTGCCAAGGACACATAGGGAAGAACTAACTTGACTAATTTCAGGGCAAGGGCTGGAGGAGCAGGGGTCAGGAAGTTCTCTCCTGGTAGAGAAGTGCTGGCAGTCACCACTGTTCCTTTGTTGAGCTCTCCTTCCACCCAGCCAGCCTAGCATAGGCAGGTCCCAAATCTGTGCTCTCCATTAACCTAGCTAACACTGTTTGCCTTACTCTTGTGATTCCCTGACACCTCTCCCCACTCAACTCACTCACATAGTCCGAGCTTCTTCCAGCAGTTCTTCCACGCAAGTAGCCTGCCTCAACTCATGCTGTAGGCTTTCCCAAAATCTCTCAAAGGTCCAAACCCGAGATCAAGTGGGGCTGGTGTCGGCATGCTTTGTAGCTCTTGCTAAGCTGAGCTAAGTCTAACACAAGTGGGGACTAGTCTCAATGTGCAACTCTCATGTAGCAGCTCCAATCTTGGCATAAGTAGTGGCTGGCCTCATCTTGCATCGTGGTGCCCACCAAAGGGTCCCAAGCCCAGCACTGGTGGCAGCCGGCCTCAACTTGCATCACAGCCTCTCCAAATGGCTCCAAGCCTAGCACAATCAGCAACAAACCACAGATCACTCTGTAGCTCCTACCAAATAGCCCCGAGCCCACCACAAGTGGCTGGTTTCAGGCCATACCAGGGCCATCACTGAACCAGCTCCATAAATGACACACCAGAAGGGCAGACTCAGCTGGCACCAGAGCACCTCTAAAGAGACTAGAACTCCATAAGGTCAACCCCTACACAACAGCTCATCCTCTATAGTCATGGTAAGCCCCATCCACTGAAGTGACAACAGCAATTGAGACCCAATTACTACAGGAGGGCACACGCATCCCACATAAGGGACAAACCTGGAGCATCCAGCTCAGGTGACTAGGGAGACTGCACACTGGGATCCACAGGACCTTCTACATAAGGTCATTCTGTCAAGACTGTAAGACACAGCAGATCTACCTAATTAATAGAAACAAAAACAGGGAGTCAGACAAAATGAGGAGACAAAGAAACATGTCCCAAATGAAAGAATAGGGCAAAAACTCCAGAAAAAGAACTGAACAAAATGGAGATAAGAAATCTACCAGATACAAAGTTCAAAACACTGGTCGTAAGAATGTTCAATAAACTCAGAAGAAGAATAGACAAACACAGTGAGAACTTCAACAAAGTTGACTGGGTAAAATTTATATGCTCTGCTACAGGTGGCCTGGATGGGCTTCTCACAGGTATGTATGACCACAGTTTAATTCATAAACTGAGCTTTTCTTAACAGATGTATGTGACAAAGATTATATTACAGGAGAAAGAGAATCGTTACATGTGTCCTTGGTATTGGCAGGTATAAAATATTTCTTGCATTCAGACATTAAGGAAGCCAAATTCCTATAGTTCTATGATTTATAGTTCACAGAATCTAAAGTCTTAGTGCCAAGCTTAGATAGGCATTGCCAGATGACTGTTCCAAATTCTATCATATATTCACAGCCAAAGAGAAATTGCTGGAGGAATTAATCTTATCTTTAAGGCAGCTTTTTTAATATACATAAGAATGAATAATTCTCAAAAAATTAATGTACATATTTCAAGATGATTGAATTATTATGAGTGGTATGCCTGTGCCCTCAGAGAACATGTTTCACAAGTATACGTAATTGAAAAGTGGAAGAAAGATAATGTCTTGAGGGACATAAGACAGAGGTATTGCTCTATTCTAATCCCCTAGAGCAGAGGTCATCAAACTACAGCCAACAGGCCAAATCAGGATGCCAGCTATTTTTGTAAAAAATAGACTGGAACACAGCCACACTCATTAGTCTAAGGTGACTTTCTTCAACAGTAGCAGAGTTGAGCAGTTGTAACACAGACTGTATGGCCCATTGGCTTTTTAGATAAAAAGTATACTAACCCTTCCTAGAAGAGGGCAGTGATTCTCAACTTGAGCATACATCAGAATTACCTGGAAGACTTGTTAACACACAGATTGTTAAATTTTATCTCCAGTTTCTGGTTCAGATGTTTCCACTGGGCCCATAATTTGCATTTCTAGCAAATTCTCAGTGATACTGATGCAGGTGGTCTGGGGACCACACTTTGGGAATCACTTTCCTAACCACAAGTTTCAGAAGCAATGACAGCACTTTGTATAATTTGCAGAGAGTGATTTGCTGTTAAACCAAAGTGGAGATGTGGTGAAAGCCTTTAGGCCTAAGTATCTATCTTAAGAAGTAGTGACAATAACTGAAAAGTAAAGACCATCACAAGAATAGAAAAAAAATTAATAAATAAAACAGTATGTTATTTGAGTTCACTCTGATTCAAATATCAGGATTCAAAAATCATGTATCTTCAAGAGGAAACAGACATTAAAACTTTTAGAAATACATACTGCATGAGGAAGTCTTCCTTCCCCTAAATATGGTATATGCATTCAGACAAAATGAATCACATTCTGGGAGATTTTTCTCAATTCATTTTTTTTTTAAGGGGAAGGGCACCAAATTATTCCAATTGAAGGAATGGCACAGATAACAGAAGGAAAGTAAATGTTCTGGTGCAATTTACAGAAAGGGTAAATGTAAGCATTATATGCATGCTCTGTATTGGTAAGCACTGTAAGGTCACTACCACAAGACTATGGGGAAGCCAACGTAGGCGTAGCTCCAGGTACCACGGTCTCCCAGGGTGCACTTGTCACGGACACTGGCTAGGCCAGTTCCGGGGCGGGAGCTGAAGTGGGGGGAGGGGTGGGGTGAAGAGGGGAAGGCGGTCAGGGAAGGGAGGGGGCACTTCCGTCCCGCGCAAGTTGGTGAGAAGGTCACCCAATTATTCGGTGGCGTTCACGTACCTGCTCCTTCGGTCCATGAATCTCAATGAAGTCACACACGTGAGCATCGTTTTTGCCGTGGACAGTTTGTGCAGTTCCAGTAGTGACTGACTCACACTAGTTTTCGAGTGTGACGCCGACTCGGTTGCCTTCGGCCGCTTTCCCTCGGGCCGGAGCGCCGGCTCCTCCACATCTCAAAAATTCGGCCATCTCCTTCGGCTACAGCGTGGTCGGTTTCTCAGCATGTTCCCTCTCGTCATGAGACGGGTGAATCAAATACTGGGCGCAAAGGCCCTCAAAGCCACCGCTTCGCGGTCGAAGTTGGAGGATGCGGACGCGCCGCGTGGCCTCCAGCGACGGCGGTTTCGGTGGTTGGCGCGGCCGGCAGCATGCGGGGCCTGGCGGCGGCGGAGGGATCCGGGGGCTGCGAGCACCCGGCCGGCCCGACGAAGCGGAACACCCTGCAGCTGTCCAGGGTGGGGAGCTCCTGGCCTCTTCTGTTGTTTCTATGTTCCCCTCTTTGGGATGTTAGACATTTTGGCATTGACTCGTGAATGGCATCTCATCAAGGCTGATAATGTCAAAACCTCCACCTCCCTTTGTGATGGCCTTTTTAACACCAAGTACAGGCTTCCTGGGAACTTGATTTTGCGGGGCATAACGGCTCCAGGGCCTGGGTGTGGCTTCTTAATGGGATTGCAGTGTATGCCCATTGACTCATGGGGATGTTTACAAGTGAAGTATGTCAGGGAACTAACACGGCAATTTGTGATCCTGAAACAACAAAGACTCTTTTCTGAGAATGCTCAGAGAATCCCAGTTTCTCACAGCCAAGGTTTTGCTGGGGGAAAAAAATAGTGTTTGGACTTAAATATTTGGAGTTTTGGACAGTACACTAAAAGGGCAAAATAATGAGCCCACATATTAGATATTAAAGCATTAAAATTAATATTTGGATTTTAATTTGCAAGGGGATTTAACCATTCTTTCTTGGAATTTGATAATGGGAGGGTGTTTTGTATTCACATTGGACATCTCTGGGTATACTTTTATTTTTAGAATGTTTAACGTTGCAGAATTTCTGGAATGCTATGTGGTAGTGTGGTTGGTTGTAATTTGGGATAGCAAACTATAGGAAATGGATTTTTACTCTTGGGTACAGGGTGGCCTTGGAGCTGCTCTACATAATACATTCTTCCTATCAATTTTAACAAAATCTAAAGTGACTACCAGTGGTCCCAGGATGATTCTCAAAGAGCAGTGGTTGGTAATGAAGAGGCAGCCTAATGAAAGTCATGGCAGACTTTCCTTGTTAGAACATTGGTTCCTCTCACAAGGAAGACAGCCAAACTCCAGCTTGACTATAGGCTTTATGTAAAAGCTTAAAGGGAAAAAAGGGAGAGAAAGTTATGAGGAATGTTTGATCCTCACTCTTCATGTTTCCTGCATATAAAATAAATCAGAATCTGTCTGTCTCTTTACTTCAACTTGGGCAGTGGAGTGACATATCTGATTAGTAAAACTGGGAAATAAAAATAAGCTTGTCTGCTATTCATCCACTCAACTCAGAGCTACAATTTCTTCCTTTTAGAATTCAAATAAGTTTTCCACTAGGAACACAGGGTGTTTGGTTTTTCCAGAGGTAGTTTTTCCCTCTGACCAGGAGAGACACAGAGTGGATAAGTCTGCCTAATTTTGAGGTTCAGTGTTAAGAATCCACTTAGTTCTCACAACTAAGCTATGGCCTTTAATTTAGCGTTGAAGTAAACAAGTAATACTTTTTCCTCCATACACCAGTTTTTCTTCTCAATATGTTTAGAAACTAAGTGGTAAAGAGGAATGCTAATTGGGAGGAGGTGAGGTCTTCCCTCAGAAACAAACCAATTTTACTTATTACATCACCTTTATTTTACATACAAGCAACAGTTTTTCTATAATAAGCTGATGGATGAACAGACTGACAAAAAAAGGACAACAAAAAGTCTATGGGCTACAGGTATCTGTGGTGATTTATTTTATAAACATTTTTTTGCAATAAATGAAAGTCAGCATCACTCTGAGAACAGGTGTGTACATTTACATTAAATAAATTATTCATTTGCTAATATTGTGGAATTGTTTTGCAGCATATGAGAGTAAAAGAAAGCCAAAATAATCTTCCTCCTTTGCATTATTCATTGTAGCATTCAAATATAGTTTTCTTGGGAAATACTCAACAAACAGGCTCTCTTTTCAGTCTCTGAGGTGCTATAGTAAGCAGCAGAATACAATCCAATTAAATATTTGAATTTCTTTTGGCTCTTTGTCATCATCTGTAGTTAATGTATGTAGGTTTCAATTTTTAAGCACATGCAATATAGTTTGACTGGACTGAATGTTATTTTGATTCCCTTTGCTGAGCTTAAAGTAAGCTACCTTTCCTTTTCTTTCATTCTGGATAGTTTTGTTCACTCACTGAGAATAATAGTTCTTCCCAGAGCTTCAAAACAACCCTCCCTATTTAGCCTTTGGCCCTTTGCCCATGTACCCCTACTTCCATGGAGCCCTTCCTGCTCCTCCATTCTAAACTCACTGATTTTTCCTTCCTAAACAACACCATTGTGTACTTAACGCCTGTACCATTCAGTTCATTAATATTTTTAATTGTGATTTTTTTTTTATTTCCAATGTGCATATAGCATGAATCTAAAAGTTAACTGTAGGCTTCTTAAGCACCAATTTTAACACCTTGTGCATGACTCTAAGCATTGTTTTGCAACTTATAGGCACTCAAACACTTTTGAATGAACCAAGCCTTTCTAACTGGAAGAAATCCTATTGAAGAAAGATGAACACTTTTGGAGCTTCTACTAAAGTACAAAACAATTTACAAGGTGTGTATTTTCTAAAATCTATAACATGTTTATAGCAGAAATTATGCCTAAAATGTGAACAGTTCACAAATGAGAATAATTTAATTATTATTTTCATGTAACTGAAATTAATAAACCTGTTTAGAGCCACACCTATCTTTTTCTTGGTGTGTATTCTTTTGCTTTTATTTGTAAAATCAACTTTATTGAGGTACAGTTCGCATTTAATAAATGCATTCATTTAAGAGTCCAGTTCAATGAGTTTTGAATTATACCCATATAACCTGAATGCAGAATTCCTATTTCCAAAGCCAATTTGCTTTCCATCATATTAAATTGATGAGATTCTAAGAACTGTTCCTCCAGCCATCTCTGCATGACTAAATCCTAATTTACACTTAGTAGTAAAGCTCTAATTCCATTAAGCAGTTCCCTATTCTGTATGAATACAGGTTGTGGAAGTACAGAAAGGCAAATTTTGTCCTAGTTTTCCCTCTGACCAGCTGTGCAATTTTGGATAAGTCACTTGATATCACTAAACCTCAGTGTTCTCATCTGTCAAATGAGCATAAGGGAACCCCCTTACAGGGTTGTTGCAGTAAACCCATTAATAACTCTGTAAATGTTAGCTGCTTCTGCACTTATCATAATCAGCCTTTTGTTGTGGTTAAATAAATATGTTTCCCTTACATAATTATAGACCTCAATGACATTTAGACATTATCTACATCTTTTTTTTTTTCAGGTAAAACACCTGAAGCTCAGAGGCTCGAGCAATTTTTCTAATGGGTACAGATATAGTTAGTATGACAGTAATTAGCCAGGTCTTAATGCAGTATCGCTTTTAAAGGATGAATATTATAATATTCTAAGTGGAAAATGGGAGAAACATAGCAATCCATATGGCAGGGAAGTCCTAGTTGCCTGCTTGATTTTAATTTACCTCTTTCTTCCTTCCCAAAGACAGGGCAGGAGAAGAAAAATTAGTTATATTGAAAACAATGGCGTCTGGGCTGATAGCAAGCAAACTAATCAGGTGATCCTCCTTAATCCTTATCTAGTAGGTTGCTAAGGATTTTTGCCGTGAAGTGAATTATTTTAGTGTTAATAAGAAGTCAGGCCCAAGATATATTAAATTTTCACTTTTCATCTGTGTTTGCCTTGTCATTTCACGTACAGATTTGCTTTAGCTTAGCGACCTATTTTTTAATCATCAATACATTGATACTACTGCAGAAGCCTGTGTGAATATCTTCTGGTCGTTGGGTTGAAATAAAATGTTTATTTTTCATTCTGTGATGTGCGGACAGAAATGCATAGGCTGTGGAATGGATTTGCCATGCACTGCTGCTATTCTGCATTATTGACATGCACCAGACTTAGCTTTCTTGGGTATTCATTTTTAGAGACGGGGCCCCATTTTAGTTCTGCTTCTTGCTGTTAATCAATAAACTGCAAATAAAACCACTGAAATTTGATTTTTCCCCCAGACCACTTCTTTGTTTGGATGCTTCAGATTCAGAGACACTAAAGTCTCCAATAAGGACTGTTTTGACTTTTTAAAAAGAACTGTAGTTCTCTTCCTGAAAAGAAACTAAGTTAACATTTCAAAGTAGTTCTATGGGGGTGGGGGGTGGGGAATCTGCAAAATTTTGCTTTTTGAAGAATACATCTGGAGGGCCAGGACTGGGAGAAGGTGAGGCTGTGGAGGATGGAGTCAGGCCTGCATTATTCAAAATTATGGCATGTATGAAGACAGTCTATACCCTCAGTCTTCCTTAACTTTATACATTCACATTACATTAGCCAAGTGCTCTATAAATTACCCTATTTCCTTCAAAATCTCAGGAAAGGATCTAAGAAACTATCTCACAATCAGGTTTAAAGGACAGATTTAACTTTTCATGTTACCCCTAAATGGTGTATCTGAACTTGAATAGATAGATAAAACCTATAAAACCTCAAGTTCAATGAATGATGCTTCAGTGGTATATTGGGAGCCATATATTTAACCTTTACTTGGCAAAATTAAAGGGTCCCTAAGATCATACATGTCTTTCATTGTGTAAAACTACTAGGTTTGGATCATTGCTTTCTCTGACAGTTCATTCTAATGAAATCTTCCTCAATCACTCCCCAATACATTGCATGATCTCACTCTACTCTCCATAAATCACAGCCAATTGGACTCTGAGAAGGAAATGCTCGAAGACCTCATCTGTTAACTTGGCAGTAACAGTGTATTATCTAGCCTGGCACACTGGAAAGAGTTGGGCCAAGCAAATTCCTCTCTGGGGAGGAACCTTCATTTCTTCTCTCACTTTCCCCAGCAATACTGAGTCATTTTGTTATTCCTGACACAGTAATACTTTTACTTTCTCAGAAGTAAGCTCAGTTACAAAATCCATAAGGATGAGCAAGGACAAGAATTCCTTTAAAATGCACCACTCCCACAGTGGGACATTTGCATGTTCTATTTTTCCAGTTTAGCCAGCTCTCCCTCTGTCTTGCTCTGCCCTTACCTTTCTCCCTTTCTTTAGCTACATCAACTCACACTGATTGTTTCTCTTTCAGCTCAAATGTTAGTTACTTCCTCAGAGAAGCCTACCTTGACCACTTAGACTGGACTAGGTTCTACTGCTTTTCTTGCACAAAGGTCCTTTTATTTCTTCTCCAAAACATTTATCATAGTTTGTAGTTACATATTTTTGTGATTATTTAAATAATCTTTTTCCCAACTTGGCTCTGAACTTCCAAACATAAGAGTACCTGGCTCTTTGGTTTGTCATTGAAATCTTAGCACCTAGCACAATGACTGATGACAAATAGCCCTAATATTTATTTATTGAATGGATGGAAAAATTTTAATTTCTCCCTTCTTAAGGCTAGAATCAAGTTGACAGTTTCTCTGGATGTTGGTCAGCTTGGGCTGCCATAACACAGTGCCATAAACTGGCTGGTTTAAAAAACAGAAATTTATTTGCCATGCAATTTGGTGAGAGCTTTCATTCTGGTTTGCAGATGGCAACCTCCTCCTTTATGTCCTCACATATCAGAAGAGAGAGGGAGGGAGGGACGGAGGGAGCGAAAAAGAGAGAGAGAGAGAGAGAGAGAGAGAGAGAGAGAGAGAGAGAGAGAGAGAGAGAAAGAGAATCTTTCTCTTTTTATAAGGCCACAAGTCCTATTGGATAGGGTCCCACGTTTAAGACTTCATTTAACCTTTATTACCTCCTCATAGACCCTATCTCAAAATACAGTTATATTTTGGGTTAGGGCTTCAACATATGAATGGGAGGAGGGCACAATTTTGTCCATCTAACTGGGTTAATTTTATTTAATCTGAAGTTATCTCAGTCCTGCAAGCAGATATTAACTCATTACTTTGTACTTCTTTGGTTTTCTCTTTTCCAAGCAAACAAACCATTATGCTTTTGGAAGGGTATTTTGAATCCTGATAGACTCTTCAATTTATTTCTCTTTCTTTCTCAATCTCTCCCCTCTCTCTCTCCAAGCCCCCCACCCCATCTCTTTGTTGCTGTTTGACTTTCAAGAAAATAAAAATATTTTTCCAAGTTTATTATTTTCTCTGAATTGAAAGTTCTGGTGCAGGATGCCAACACAGAGTGCATAAATACATGCACGACTCAGAAACCATTATTGATGCATTAATATAATAAACATATTTCCAGTTAAACCTTCAATGTTTGCCAGTGGGCTTTGATGTTCTTTATTCCTCTATGGCTTTTATTTTCCTCTAGCTCATATCCTTGACTGAAGGTGAATCCTGGCTCCTGATAGTCTGCCTTCACAGAAAAGTTTTAAATTTGTCTGCCAAGGGCTCTATTTAATTTTTAAAATCATTTTTATTACTCTGTACAGGGAGTAATCTGGAAATGACATTCTTTAATAAACTGCCTTTAACAAATATTATTTTTTTCTTATGAAAAATGCTCCTTTTCCTGTTTCTCTTCTTCAAATAGCCATTGGCTATTCTCTGATTGAGAATGCAGAGCTACTAGAGAAACAGCCCTTGCCAAGTGAGTTTATTTTTTTTTTCAATTCATCCTGCTTTTATGTAATATTTAATCAAAAGCGCACCATTTTATTCTCTTTCCTCCAAATTTTGGTTTAAATTCCTTTTCTATAATTGATTTTTCACTTTTCATTGAACTTGCAAATAAATGCAAAAATCTGTTAAAAGAAACTTTTATTAATTCACTGCTGGGTTGCCTGGTCATTTCTGAGAGACTAAGGAAGTTGCATCAGGTGTGAATCAGGTGTGTAAACAGGTTACCTGAATACTAATTTTGAAGGACTTCAGTGAATAACATTCTAGTTGAAAAAGCGGTTTCAGGCTAACAAAATATTAATAAGACTATCATGTTGACTAGACTTGTGAAACAAAATATAAGCCTCCTTCCTTATCACCTTACCCTATTTGAATTTTATGCCAGCTGAGACCCTTTCAAATGTCCCTTTTCATTGGAAGGATTTTACATCTTTCTGATTCATTCAGAGTAGGGCCAGGGGCATTTATGACAAGGTAAATGGCAATGAAGTAAAATGGTAAAATCGCATTACTTGGCTTTGCTGATTTATTCCCTGCCCATGTGGATCCATTTATTACTTAGACAGCATTAAAGGCCAATTTATCTATTACAGTGTTAGCACTAAAATGTTATGTATTTTTTTACCTAAATGTATTGAATATTCATTTATGTTCTAGAAGATGATGGAAAAATGAAGTCAAATTGATTATTGTTTCTACCTTCAAGGATCTTAGTCTACTAGCAAAAAAATGGATTATAGGTAAATAATGAGAGAGAGAGAGAGAATATAATTAAGTACATAAGAATTCAGAGTAGGGAGTGACTACTGTCATTTCACTGGTGGAAACAGAAGGCTTTCCAGCACAGAGGCATTTCTCCTGCCAGTGAGGAGTAGATGAGAGAGAATTGGACAAACGGGAAAGACAGAGGTAGGTATTCTGGGCAAAAGGAAGAGCAAAGACCCAGATGAAAGAAACAACACAGTCATTTTCTCCCTCAATCAGTTGGAAAAGCGAGATTGGAATAGAAAAGAGATAACATTGGATATAGTTAGACTTTGGACATTATTCTAAAGATTTGGGGGGACCTAAAAATAGGGTAGTAGAACTAGAGAAGACAGCAGAACATTATATTGTACAGATTAAATTAATTAGACTTGAAAACATAATGAAAGACAAGAAACTAGCAGTCATATTTGAGTCTAGTTTTAATACTAGGTGACTGAGAGAATGTTCTCAGAGACAGGAACTATGAGGTGAGGAGCAAGGTGTTTTGGAGAAAGAAATTTGATTTCAGAAGGAAAAGGATGTTCCTGTAGAATCTCCTCAAGCCCCAATAGTTTAAAGGAATTATCTAGCTTTCAGCTGAGTATATACTTAATACTTCTGGATTTTAATCTAGATATAATTCCCAGAACTTAATGTTTGAGAGAAATTTATAAAATCATCTCTGTGCCAGTTGATATCCTTTGTTGCCTTCTACTATTTTGTTAAATGAGGTTATATGATAACAATATTTAAATTTATTTTGTTTTCATCTAATGCATAATCAAGAAAGATGTGAGCTGTGTAAAGAAACTCCCAAAACAGGCCATATATAAGGAAGTAAAAGCTTAATAAAAAAACAAAAAAAGATATGTTGAGGAAGAAAATTGGAACCTAGGTGAAGATAACATGCGATGATGATAGAAAACAGTGACAGTCGAACTGGATCCATCTGATGGTTCTGGGCTCTGGTGTATAAGATTCAGATATCATTTTAAAGCAGTCTCTGCAGGATCACTTTAATAAGCCTAAACTGTTCTAACTGCTGTTAGAGCTCTGTTTTCTGAGGATTCTGATCAATAGTATAGGGCTATGAGAGTCTACTATGTATGGAAACTACATTGGGAAAGGCTGGGCCTGACATGTGGGTGTTACATGAAAGAGTGTTTACATGGAAGAATCTCAATTATTTTGTTTAAAAGAGAAGAAAAAAAAGACATTGTTCTAATAACTCCTAAAATGTTCTTTAGCTTTTGATCTAAAGTTCAGTGAGATTTTATTTCTTTTTAAGCACCTAATTTTTTTGTTTTTATTTTTATTTTTTTATTAAGTTTATTGGGGTAACATTGGTTACTACGATTATATAATTCAGGGTACATTATAATTTGACATCTATATATTCTATTGTGTGATTACCACCCAAAATCCAGCTTCCTTCAGCTACTATATATTTGATCCCCTTTACGCACCTAATTTAAAGAGAACTTGAGTTCTTTTCTGCAAGATTTCTTATATAACTCTCACTTTCAATTGTCTTTGAAAAAGTGGTAACAATAGAAGATCAAATAACTCTCTCATTTGCTCATATAATCTGAGTGATGGACTAGATATTTATGGTATTATGAAGATATAAAAGCTATAGGCTGTCTTATAATTTGTTGATCTCTTATTTTCTTCAGATTCTGAGGTTGACTTGAAACATATCTAAATTCATGTTCTCCCACTTAGGTCTAGGTGTATTTAAAATCTCTATTCATATGAATTCTGCAGCAAATGCTTGGGCATCTAATGGGTGAGACTGGAAGCCTAGTGCACAGCATGATGACCATAGTGAACACTGTACTGAATACTGGAAATATGCCAAGAGTTGACTTCAGGTGCTCTCACCACACACACAAAATGATAACTGCGAGGATATGTTAATTAGCTTAACTGTAGTAATCTCTTCACTCTGTATATATATATATCAAGTTATTGTGCTGTATAATTTTTATTTAAAATTTTTAAAAGAGGGTTATATCTCACTAGCAGCAATCACTTTGCTTCTGATTCTCTTCTTTCCCATTCTCACCAACACTGCACAAGGGTTCTCTTTTCTCACATTCTCAACGACAGTTGTCTTTTTCAATTTTATAATTTAATAATAGCAATCCTAACACATGTGAGGTGACATGTCATTATGATTTCGATTTATATTTTTTTGATGATTAGTGATGTTGAGCATCTTTTCGTATACCCATTAGTCATATATGTCTTCTTTGGAAAAATGTTTATTCTGGTCCTTTGTCCATTTTTTAATTGGGTTGTTTGATATAACCCTTTCTATGCATTGTTATATCCATCCAGATAATTTTTTTATCTGTGATAAAATCATCAAAGGGTCATATCATGTAAAACATTGGTAATTCATACTATAGTTGATTGGTCAACTTAAATTCTAATCATTACTCACTTTTCACAATCACTGCTTTAGTATGATCTCTTTTAAACAATTGGTTCACACATAAAGCTACAGAAACAGAGCTTCTTATCTGTTCATTCTAAGTGACCAGGAAGACATAACCACTGGAAGCCAAATTGCTCTAGTTGTCAGTGTAAATTTCTCAGCAAAGTGATTCTTTGCTCATCCTAGACCATTCCATTTTTGGTTATTTTAACTGCTTTCTCACATTGATTGATCTTTGACCTCAGCTGATGTTGAAAATGGTGGTAGCAGCCAATCCCAGACTTTTCTTATTGCCTGTGATCCAACAAGTAGCTGACTTCACAATGTCAGTACTTGGTAGCAGCAGTCAAAATAGTAATTATGTGTTTGTAGTAAACAGTAAACATTTTGCTCAGGGAGTTGAAGGTAGGGGGATCCTTCCATTCTATAAAAATGGAAACAGTGATCCAAACAAATTACAGAAGACCCCAGGATCTGAGCTTCATATCTGTATGTTACTTCATATCTGTATGTTACTTTTCTTGACTCTGCCTCAAGGTTCAGAAGCCAGACCTTTGGACGATTGGCTGGAATGGCAGGAAGGGAGAACATCAGTTTTTCCCTTGAAATCTCATGATACAACTTTGCTTTTAAAATTATATTTTATGCATCTTTGCTTTTTAAAATATATCCTTTATTATATACAGTGCCTTTTTGAATTGAAGGTAATGAAGTTTTCCCTTATTTCAGTAGAAAGAATTTGAAGTAGTTTTGATTTTGGGAGCTATCTTGAAGGGAGGCAATTAGTTAATTACTAATACTAGAATAAAATTTCTTAACTGTTGCCTCATGATATTTAGCCTCTTATATTTCAGAAAGATCTGCTATTTTGTGGTATACTACAAGGCCTAAGTAGAACAATTAGTTCTGGCTGTGAACTAAACTGCCCATGGACTGGGGAGAAAATCTCTTAGAACATCAGTTTTAGGGTGAAGAGGAAAATGAATCCTTTTCCCAACTAGTATGCTGGAACTCCTCAGAAAAATAATGTCACAAAGCCACAAGGGATGAGAATATAAACTTCTTTAGGTTTGTTTAGAAAACTCTAGGAGGGTAAGAATTATATTTTTCTATTTTACAAAAAAGTAGATCTTTTCCAGTTAACAGAAGTGGGCTTTGCCTTTGAGGACAACAATTTTATCTTCTCCTGGTGCTATTCAGGGTACTAGACCATTCCAGATAACTCAATGGCGTGAAGATCTTTGACTCCACCCTTGACCTCTGCCTGCTTTTAGCCTGATCCTGTCATGTGCCTTCCTCCTATGGAAATTACCAGCCCTCATCTACTCTGATGCTGCTTGCATGATCAATAGATTTTGAATCTGACTAGACTTTTCAGCCATTTCCTTTGTCCTGCTTTCCGTCTATAGTTAGTGTAGATCAGGGAACATCATTAGAAGTGAAGGACAATATTGGAAGTGCAGTTCTTAAAACTAAGCTGAATTCCTAATAGTTTAGATGCTCTGAATAAATCTAATAATCTCAGGTGAAAGAAGTTTGGCCTGAATATTTCTAAATCCACATTAGAAAAATTTTCTGAATTGTTGGCTTTGGTTATTTAACTTTTCTATGTCTAAAACTCTCTCATGTATCTATGGAATATTAATAATCACTGAACTCCCTCTGAACCATTAAATTCACAACATGCTTCAAAATTCTTCCGCAACACTTGGGAAGATGTTTTAATATACAAGTCAAATATTATAATAAAAATATTATTTAGCCACTACCCATTTTATTAAAGATGACAACCACACGGTAGCATCTTTTGTATTACTCTCTTAGATGAAAGAATTGAGTCTTTCTACCTTAACAGTCTTAAAATGTTTAAGCTGTTTTTCACACCCAGCAGTTACTCAGAATGCATTTTCACACAACTGACAATCATATCACTGCCACATGAGCCAAAACAGAAAAGCTGGTGAGATTACTTATACTAAGGCAAACCAGAGATTTTTAGTTTTAAAGAACTGCACCTCTCTCTCTTTTAAGAACGATTCTTGAAACTAAGAGCACAACTCCCAAAGGATGTGGTTAATGCTCCCAATGCCACTGCTGCCTACTCAGTCATCAGTCTCGTCTTCTATTAAAGCTGTAGAAACAGTCCTTGTTAATGCCTTTTTGTCCTATGAACTGGTCCCATTGTTTTTCAAAATGAAAAAGTAAAAGGGTGAACACAATTTATTAAACCAGTTGAGCAAATAATTCCTCAGAGATTCACCCCTGACCTTTTCAAGGGCAATATTTCCGTAGGTAAATCGGGACTTTTTTTTTTTCATGAAAATAGCTAATCTAAACTTTAGAGACATTTGACTGCTAGAATCATTTTACTGTTCTTTTGCTTTAATGACTTAGATTGAATGTCATTGTGCACTCAAGCTTACCAGGTAATTGAGCAAATATGTGCTTTGATGATATAGTCATGGCTCTTTAAACACCAAAGACCATGGTTTTAAAGTATAAACTAATAGCTGGCAAATAAGTAGTCATTATAAATAAGAGGTATAACACTATAAAAATTTTTTGCTTTGAAATTTATGAGTTTGAACATTATTAACAGAATAAATTGTATTTTTTAAAAAATCACAATTATTTAGTTAGATTTCCCTTGAACAGCAAAGTACTTTGTTGGAAGTATAGGCTTTGAGAATTCTTTTCTTTTTGGTGAGAAGAATAGCTATTTTAAAAATCGTTTCACTTCTTCAGTGAGGTTTTCTGATAATCATGGCACATTCTCTCATAGTCTATATTTCATTATTTTTCATATGTTCATTATTTGTATTATTAAGGAATGGACCGTCCTTGGTAAGATACATATTTTTCGTATTTTAAGGTCTTTTTTTTTTTTTCTTTGTGGGTGAGAATTGGTTTAGCTGATTAATGCTCACCATGTTATTCTGTTTTTCTAGTGGGTCCTGCCCTTGTGCAATGGATGCCCAGTTAAGTAGTATACCTTTGACCATGAACAAATGAGAAAAAGCAAAAGTGAAGCAAATTGATATGGCTTCAGGTCTGCGTAAGGTAGTGGGGTGGAACTTTGCCTACTTACCACTAACACTAGCAAGATGACTGAGCACTGACTATGTGCGCCATGCTCAGTACTTGAAGTGTATTACGTTGTTTAATTTTTACAACTACTCTTTGAAATAAGCATTAAAATTCCAATTTTGCAAATGAAGAACTTTAAGGGTGGACAGATCATTAAATAGCAGAACAGCGATTTAAATAAAATCTCTATTTCCACAAATGTGTTTTATAAAACACAGTCAAATGAGATGAATCCTAGAAAAATTCATACACACACCAAAATATTTGTTGAACAAATGAGCAGAATGAGAACTCACTTTTATTCAAATTTAACTAATATTTATCATATACTTACATTTTGGACTATAATGATTATTTTCGCATATGATAATTCATTTAATCTTCACAATACTTTATGATATTGGTTAAATTATTCTCATTTTACCTATAAAAAAAACCTGAGATACAGAAAAAGTCAAGCAAATTTACCAAAGTGAAACAGTAAATTTCATACGGTAGCTGGAGATGTAAATTGGTATTGTTTCTGTAATGCAGTTTAAAATGTGTTAAATTTTAATCTAGTCATGTTCTTTTACCTAGCAAACCCACTTGAAATCTGTCCTATTGAAATAATGATATATACATGTAAGGGTTTCTAATACAGTGTTGTTTATAGTGAACAGTTCAGAACAATCTAGATACCCTAAAAATAGAGGTTTTGTTAAATATGTTATAGTACATGTGTATAATATGTCAGTATGATGATGTGATAGGTCCATATTTATGATAAAAGAGGTTTATTATATAGTACTAAGTAGAGGAAGAAGTCACAACATAAGGTATATTTATTCATCTTTTAGGTATATATAACTATAAAAAAAAACAGTAAAAACATTCACCACAATGTTCACACTTGTTAGCTCCGGTAGCAACATAACATTTTATCTTAATTTTGTTTTTATACTTTTCTGTGTTTTTGCAATAAGAAAATACATGTCTGCATTCTCTTTTTCAAAACCAATATGGCCAAATATATTTTAAAATTGAGAAATATTTGAATTTGAGGATGCTTATGTGATATATATACTTTATAGTAAGATATACTACATTTCAGTGGGTTGAGACAGCCTCCTGTAATAAAGCTCATTAATGCTTTGCAGGAAAATGTATAGATATTTGCACTAAGTGGCATTGAAACAGCTTTATATCAGTTCAGGTCAGGTCAACTTTTGCTACAAAATGTGTTGCAAATCTTTTCATTTTAAGAGCTTTATTTATTTATTACTTTTTGGAATTTCAATTATCTGTTTTAATTTTATAATCAGAGTTTACACTGTAAAAATATTTTTAGAAAAAGAAGTGGCACCTGTCACCCCAAGTCTGAAACATTAAAGTGCCTTCTTTACTAGTGTTGGCATGCCAACTGATAGACAGGTGGATGCATGAAAAATGAATTCCTCTTAGGAGCATTTATTTCCCCCTGTGCCTGCAGTATGCAAAAGTTGTAAAAAACCTTTTGGTTTCTAATGAAATATTACTTAGGGCAAGTTAAATTGGCTCTTGACAGCTGTCTTATATTGGTTTAAAATGGAGAAAGGAAGAGTGTTAATTAAGTATGGGCTATTGAAAAGAAGACAGTATCAGTGATTTTGGAAAACTGTCTTCTGCAACTGACATGTCAACAAATTGTCTCCTGGGAAGAAAGCAGTTTTGCAGGCTCTTCCCCAGTCTAACTGCGTGCTTAGCTAGGTGGGGGGTTAATAAGCAACTTCTCTGACAGTGGCAAAAGTATTCTGCCACATAGCCTACCACTCATTTCAAGATTGCTAAGCATCTGTTTTTAAGTAGGATCATTTTGTTAATCTCCTTTTCAAAACAAACCTAGGTCTATAAACAGAAATCACTTTTTCACACTTAGGGATATAAATTAGATAAGAATTTTAGAATGATTTTTATGCTGCCAGCTTCATGTCCAAAATAAACCTGAAGTGGTTACTTGGACTCAAACTGCCCCTCAATCTTATGGAAACAGAGATTGAACAAATTGTTTCTCTTTGTTTTTTGTTGCTTCATTACTTTCCTTTCCTTTCCTTTTCACACACGTAAACCTTTTGGGGTTTTCTGTGAAATAGAAAGAAAATACAGAGGGGAAAAAAAAAAGAATATCAAGATCACCCACAATCTTTCTGCTCAGGGTATATCCATTTATCTTGTGTGTGTGTGTGCATATGTGTGTGTGTGTGTGTGTGTATCTATGTTGCTCTAAACATCACATATATTAACATTTAATCTTCCCAACCTCCTCATGAAGTTTATATTATTATTATACCTATTTTACAAATAATGAACATATAAAATACCAGAATCTGTAAGATACATCATATTTCACAATCTTTTTTTACACTTAAGACTATGGTCTCTTCAATTTTCTGTCATAAATTTTGTTTGAAAACCCCATTTTTATGGCTGCATACTATTGATGTACCATAATTTAACAAGTCCACAGTTATTCTACAGTTATGCTCAAATTTTCACTTTTATACATGATGCAATATATAGTGATTGTATACTAATATTTCTGTATCTGAATATTTCCTTCCAAAAAATTCCTAGAAGTGGACTTGGTTCACTATGATAAACATATTTAAGGTAGTGGAGCATAGAGTTACAGAGTGGAGGTTCTATAGACAGGCAGTGTGCATTTTAATCCCAGCAGCTCCACTTACTTATCCAGTACAATGTACTAAGTACTTCAATTTTCCAGTGATAAAAATGGATAAACCTCTTAGGATTCTGTATAGAATTATCAGAAACGGTACGTCAGAAATGTTACAAGTGGATGAGTGTATAAACAAAATGCAGTATACCCATACAATGGAATATTATTTAGGCATACAAAGAAATGAAGTACTGAATACATGCTACAAGATGGATCAAACTTGAAAACACTATGTTCACTATGTGAAAAAAGCCAGTCATAAAATACCACCTACAACATGACTCCAACCATACGAAGGTTCAGAATAGGGAAATCTATATAAAAGTAGATTAGTGGTTGCTTAAGTCTGGGGGATGAGAACAGGAATTAAGCAATATATATCTACCTTTACTTCTAAACATATAACCCTACAATCTGATCTGGCATTTCATTTTCATGATGATATAAAAAGGGGTTTATATATTTATCAAATATCACTTGACATTGTCCTCAAAAATATGCTTGAAATTTTTATGGAAAGAGAAATAATTCGTACTTTATAATTTATTTTATTTGTACCTTGGAATTCATTATTTTTTTCTTTGATCATTAAAACTGTTTTCTAAAGCCATCTCTCTATAACGAGGATGCTGACACTTAATTAATAGAAATGTATACAATTATGAGGCATCATCTATTGTTTTAAGTGGATCTACTTACTACTAATCTTGACTTTGAAATTAACTTTCATCAAGGTTTATACTCTATAACCACAAGTTCTCATTTTATAACTCAGCTGACATTCAAAGTGGTACCCAAAGCATTATGTAGACTTTAAATCTCTTGGAAGATTAAAGGCACTATTTGACATGTAATCTTCTTGAACTTCCAGTGGATTCTATCTAACTTTTGGCCATATTTGAATTTTTCGAGCCTTACATTTTCATATTAATCCCACACTATTAAGAGCATCTGTATTACTCTAGATAGATGTCATACCTCTGCTGTTGGTATGAAGAGAAAAGCAAACATTGGTTTTAAATTCCATTAGCATAATTTTAATGGAGGCTCAGCTCATTTCAGTGATGATTACAAGAGGGTTGGTTTAATGTTGACTGTTTAGTGTCATTTGGTATTTTATCATATGTTTGTAAGGTAAATAAGACTATTAATACATTTTTTCAGGTGAAAAATAGAGTAAAGATTAGTTTGTTCAAGGTCATATACATAAAAGTTGGTATTCAAATTCTGAGGTTTTACTTTTGCATCTTTCAGTCATTTTTTTTTAAATTATAAAACTTACCACTTGTCCACAATTCTATGCATTTATTTCTTTCCATCCAGTAGAAGAATATAGTTTTATCTGTTGCTAATTTTCAAATATAGGCTGATCAAAGGTATTTATAAATTAAAATTATTCAGGAAACAACCTGCAAAATAATTGTTGTTGTTTCAACCAATACCATAGACATTTTCTGAAAATATATGGATGACCATTCTTCCTGGAGAAATCTTAATGAATTCTAATATTCCAGCTATTTAAAGTAAATTGGCAATAAGCTCTAGATATGTCAATTACTTTTATTCCTGGATAGAATCTTGGCTATCTGTTCACCGATAGCACTTGTACTTTATGTCACAAGTTTGTAAACCTGAAGATGGTCTAAAGGTTGTGATGAAAGAAATCAACCAGAATAACTAAAAGAATAACTATATTCTTCTTATTGGTTTTTCTTTAAAGAACTTAAGGAGGGAAAAAAAATCTTCAAATCATCATATGAATTATAAACAATGTTAGATTCTGATGTTAAGCTGAAACCAAAATTACAGATTAAAATTCCTCCAAAAAAGTCATCTTAATTTGCTATGGTAACAGAGATCCAGTCACTGGAGTATACCAAACTCTATGCAGTCTTTCAGTTTTCTTCTCCATTCTGTCTTCATGTTTCTACATATTTTAATTTCCCAAACAATCTGGGTGGTTGATATAATTATTTTGATTTTTAATCTCAGGTGTTTTGGTGTTAACTGGAGATGTGAAGATAATAAAACTTTGTCAATTTAGAAAGTCTCAGATTCCAGTAATATAGTTAATTACTTCTGAGTTTGTTATTTTTCCCATAAGTTAAAATATGTAGAAGAAATGGGCATTTACTTTGATAACATCATAACCATTTGAAATGTGCAAGTCAATAGTTTTTCATATAGTCACAGAGTTGTGCAATCATCAATTACAATCAATTTTGGTACATTTTTATCAGCCTCAAAAGAAACTCCATACCCATTAGGAGTCAAATGCCATTTCCTCTTAAGCCCTCTAGGCCTAGGCAACCACTAATTTACCTTCTGTCTCTATAGAATTGCCTATGTTAGACATTTCATATAAATAGAATAATATGTGATCTTTTGTGACTGATTTTTTTCACTTTTAGCCTAGTGTTTCAAAAGTTCATCCATGTTGTAGCATATATCAGTACTTTATTCCTTTTATGACTGAATAATATTCCATTGTATGGATACACTACATTACTTTATGGATAGCTAGATTTTTTTTCACTTCTTTGGTTATTATGAATAATGCTGCTTTGAACATTTGTGTATAAGATTTTGTGTATACACACATTTTTAGTTCTCTTGGGTATATATCTAGGAATAGAATCGTTGCGTCCTCTGGTAACTCTGTTTAACATTTAGAGGAGCTACAAAACTGTTTTCTAAAGCAGCTGCACCATTTTATGTTTCCACCAGCTACAGATGAGGGTTCAGATTTCTCCACATCCTTGTCGACACTTGTTATTATCTGGTATTTTGATCACAGTCATACTACCAGGCATGATTACAATAACTTTTTTGTACATTTTTTAAATTTCCCAATTTTTAAAAATAATTTTATTATGAAATAAATTTTATTAAAAGAGAAGTGGTTTTGCATTTTGAGCTAATGGTTTTTTAATAGATTATTTTCCTTAGATTCAAAATGTTTAGATGGCTTTGGTGGTATGAAAAAATATGGAGAATTACTTGAGATTCAGAATCTATGATATATATTCTAGAGACTAGTTCTTTTCAGGGACTAGTTTCTTCATCTGAGAGGCATCTTTCCTATCTGGTTTGATAGTGAGTTTGAGATAAAGTTAACAAGGTGTTTACTTTTCCTGGAGAAAGCCACACTATCAGAACATAGGATGAGTCAGCATAGAACCTTTACAGAACACACTTTTCTTTTTTAATTCCTAACCTAAATGCTATATAAAAATATATGCCTTGATCCTGAGATATGGGTACTCTTTGGTTGAGCTAAACCGATCGATTGGTTCCTTGGTTACATATTTCTGTTTACCTCTCAAATCTGTAGAATATATATTCTTAATAGAGTTGTAAATTGATTTTAATTTTTACTTATTATATTATAAATAGTGTTAGTTTTAAATTGATTAATGCCCATAAACATACAGAAATTTGGTGGTCTAGGCTTGTAATGTGGCTGCTTTTCTAATCACAAGTGAATTTAATATTTTCAGGCATTAGTAGTTCATGCAAAAGATATTAAAGTAACAATTAGACATGGGAGCAAGAAAGCAAACTTTAACAATTGTTTAAAATAGCTTTTTATTAGTTTCTGCAAACATTCTAAATAGCCTTAAAGAAGGTATATTCCACCATTAAAAGCAGCTGGTTTAAGATATAATGAATCAATAATATAATTTTAAAATTTGTTACATAATTTGTTTTAGGGTTACATCTTTTCAAGGTCAGGCAAAGCGACTGTGAAATGTGTCATTTTGTTTTATAAGTCTTACTGAAATGTCATGGCAAAATAGTTTGGATAAAATCATGAAATTTGCCAGCTTTGATCTAAGGAGGACTTGCTTCTATAGAATCTTCCCTTTTTTTTTTTTTTTTTTTGTCATGTAAATACCAAACACCCTGCAGGAAAAACTGCTTCAATGTCCTTGACAACAGAAAGCTGTCTGTGGCTACAGGCCAAGCTCTGTTTAGCATCACTTTTCCGCTCAGAGTGGAGTGAAAGAGTGGAACTTCACAGAAAGGGGCAGAACAGGGACTAAAAGTAGCATCAACATGCATGAACTAGAGACTCCCCTGTGGAAACAGCCTTCAAACGAAATTTCCACAGTCCTAGAGTCATTCTAAGGTTTCTTTGAAGCCCAGTGTGAGAAGGGACAATGGGTGAATGTCAGGGCTTCCCATTTCTACTTAGATTAGCGCAGTTCTTAAATTTGTAGAATATTTTGGACTTCTACACAAGTAAAATTTATGTGGCTATGGCTTGATATTATTTAAATATTCTTATATAATATTTTTGTAAAAAATAGCTTTAGGCCAGTAAAGTAAGCTGAAGTTTTCCTCTTACATTCAATTTTGTCAGAGTCAAAATAATCAACTCCATGCAATGAAGAAGAAAGATATCAACTTGACAAAACACTGAAAAATTTTTAAAAATATTTATATAAGGAAAATACTAGAGCAGTATATACCCAAAATGTTGTTTATATCTTATAGATGTGATTACCATGAACTTATGTTTTATTTTATTTTTAAAAATATTTTATAATCTCTAAATTTAAAAAAAACATAACTTTTATAAGATGAGAGAACTATTATTAGAATAAGAAGACAGAGTTTCACATTATCCACAGAGATTAAGAAGGCTGAGGTACTAATCCTGGATCTTTGACAATTAAGTTGTAATTTTGATCAAGTCCCTAAAAATCTATGTCAGACTCCATATAAAAAAGCAGAAGACTGAGCTAACTAGTCTAAGCAATTTGTAACATGCCTTCTAGATCTAAAATTCTGAAAACTGTCATATTAGGAAAAACATCTAGATATGTTTAGATTCACCTACATCAAATACTTTGTTCACATCAGCAGCAATTTAAAAATATCAACCCTCTGTAAAGCAGATAAAGCACAATCTCTTAGCTCTAGGTTGTTGAACACATATCACACAATCAATGTACACTTTTTAAAAAAGGCTTTTTAGAAATCTAACTATGGGAGGTGAACACACAATGTAAATATCTATATGCCTTACTGTTAAAATGTACAGTTGAAACTTACCGGATTTCATTAACCAATGTCACCATAAAAATAAATTAATTAATAAAGAATTAAAAATTAAAATAAAATAGACTTTTTATGGACTCAGCTTTGCCCTATATATTTGAGGGTACAGAAGGAATGTAAAATAAATTCTTCTGCAAAGAATTGAGAATAAATTTGGATAGAAATCATATTGCCATTTCAATGAAGAACCATTCATGAAATAATAAGAGTTTAAACTGGCATTTTATATTATGATACAGATGAGAGAATAGGATAAGATATGAAGCTATTGTAATCAATAAGATTACAATAAGAGGGAAGAAAAAGCAGTTACTTTTTGTTTGTTATCACTATTATAAGTCTTAGAGATCTGAGGGTGATAAGCCAGAGCTTGCAAGAACTTACCAGAAATAATCTGCCTTCTATCAAGAAGGTTGAGAGAATTCTGTTAGAGAAAGAAAAGCCTCACAGAATAGAGGGGGAAAAAACCCTCAATGTTAATCTCTTCTTTAAATATTTCTTTCTCCAGTGCCTTCTTTTTAGGCTTCATTAATTTTTCCCTTGCTTGCTTTCCTTATAAACATAGATTATAGTCTTTCATAACTTTGCAGAATGACTTGGCTTGCCAGCTATGTTTCCTTAAGTAAGAATGATACCCGTTTTAGAAATGAAAATGTCAACCTCTCCTTATTCATTGAGGTTTTTCAGTGTTATCCTTGTAAAAACAAACATAACAAACAAAAAACTGTATTACAAGAATGTACAAGATGAAATTAAGGATGTGCCAAGGAAATTTATATGTAATATGCATGCCAATGTCCCATTTGTTATAATGGTGATGGGTGAAATTCAGACAGTGTCTATTGTAGCAATTTAGTAATTTGTGTTTAGGCAATAACCTAGCTTAGGCTTTATTACATGACTGACTTCATTATAGGAAAACCATGCACACTAAGTCTGTCAGTTAGATCCTCATTTACTTTCTCAGGCACTAATTAAGAAGTCCTTATCATTCAGGTAAGGATAAATAATAGAAACAATTACTGTCAGATATAGACATATTTCATAAGCTTGGACAACTCACCTGTTGACTTTTGGTGACAACCTTTTCAGCTTCAAAGACAGAGGCTCAAGTTTCATGTGAGTGAAGGCTGGCATCAAGAGTTAGGGGAATTGCTCCTTTCTGTCAAACTCTTTCTTAGCTAAGTAATTTTCTAGGTCTCATTCCTTTGTGTATTGGAGAGATCTGCATAGAAACTATTGGAAATGTCATAGGGGAAATGAAGTCCCTTGCCTACCCTGGTATATAAATTGGCAAAAATCACACCAGATCTAGAGCAAATCATGTACACTTTGTCTAGGTTTTCTCAGAAATATGTCAGGCAACTAGGTGGGACAGCTGGGTTACTGGTGATTATCTCTACTTTTTAAACTGATTTGACCATATCATCTACACATGGTCCCCTCTGGTCCTTCAGAGTCTTCTTCAGATTCAAGTAAACCTATGTTTTCTTTCAAGATAGTCTAGATTTTTTTTTCCTGACTGCTGGATGATGAAATTGCTGGTGGTCATCATTCAGCCTTCTATAATTCTTTTTGCCTCTATAGTCCAATAGGTTGAAAATGAGTAAATCAGGCCAATCCATTGTGAATCAGGACTGGACACAGTAGGAGAATTCATGCCTCTGTGATAAGACTATTTTCCATAATCCTATGCCATTTTCCTTCATTACAGACTATTTTTGACCTTAGAACATACGACTACACTGGAAAAAATGCTCTACCAAAAAGTAAAGCTGGGTAGAAAAATGTTCTGATCGCCAAGGAATCTGACCCAACTGGGGGCTTTGAGTCAGTCTACAGAGAAAATTCAATAAAAGAGCTCACTATGACTTATTTTAAATTAATTAACACTTTTTTGTTGTTAAAAATAGCAATGCCATACTTGAAATTTTGCAATTATAAAGAATGCTTTTAAATATACCTATGATTTTTCTCATATTGGTGGGAGATGGGAAAGGTAGGGGTTTTTCTATTAAGACAGATCTTTTTACAAATATCTGAATGATAGTTAGATATAACTTAGTGACAGCTTTGATGTAAGCAATTCTTAAAACATGGTTGTGGATATTTGATTATATACAGATGCTAAGAAAGGATAACATTGATTAAAGAGTATGCAAGGAAGGTTGCTACAATGTGAAACAGTGGACTTTTATTCCTTTTATAGAAAAATAAGACAGATGCAGGTTTCTTAGCTTCCCCTCCCTCTTTTGTTTTAATTCACTAGAGTTCTAACTTGATAAATATCCCTTCTGGGAACAAAATATTGAGGTTGGAAAAACTATAGAGCACTACAGTGAGCTAAATCTGGTTTTGCATCCTAGCTCTCCCATTTGCTAACTGTGAGCACTTCCTGAGAAACATATTTAACTTTTCTGAATCTCAATTCCTGCATCTATAAAATTAAGTTAAATTAAGTGCTTATTTTATTGGATTGTATTAAGGAATGCTAGTTAACCCTGATCAGGCATGTACAACATGCTGGACATTTTCCTAAGCATATTATATGTAATCTATTGAATTCTCATGATAACATGTGAGGTTGTAGCTAGTATAATTCTTGTTTTTCAGATAAGACAAGTGAGGGACAAAGAGTTTATGTAATTTTCCCAGAGCACAGAACACTTGATCTATGAGATATGAACCTAGGCTTTCTGTTTCCAGAGTCTAAGCAATTAGTCACTATACTATAATACTGAGTATTCAGTGTGGTACCCAGACAGCAAGTGACCCATAAATGTTAGCTTTGGATGCTATCATTAGTAAGTCTTTAGAGGTCCATAAATAATATTCCATTCCTTTTCTGAGTTCAGCATCAATTAAAAGGTAAGCATAGGGTCACATGGAGATCTGAATATTACTCATAAATTGAATGGAAAATGTGGCTTTAGAGCTACAGCTAAGTAAGTGTGATAATATTTTGTTCCTGAACTAATTTAATCCTCCTCTTGGAACTCTGGACAATTAATGGCCCCCCAAAGGTGCATTCTCATCCCACACAGCAGGGAGAGAACAAGAATGTTCTGTCACTAGGTTGGGTCTGAAAAAGAGCGCCCAGATGGCTCTTTTTTCCAAACTCTCCATTCAGTTAAGACTATTCTCCAGAGGAAGAGCAAGTCACAACTGAGAGAAAGGGCTCAGAATTATCTAATGTTCCTCTAGTGGAAATGGAAGGCCAGGGTGGCTCCTCTCTGAAACCCACAATTGCTATTTCTACTACTACCACTGTTATTGCTGTTATCATTATTTCCCAACAAAAGACAGAAATAGTAATTCAAGATTACCGCTTTGCTCCTCATCCTGGGCCAAGAGCTGCTGAAAAGGAGATCCCGTTGGTCTTTCCTTAAACACAAACCACCCTACTTTGCTGAGATGCTGGTTCAGCTGAAGAAAACTGTGCTCCACAGCACGGTGGCCCTTGGTTGCCTCAAGTGAGGCAGGAGCACTCCCTTTACAGGATCGCAAATGTTAGGGTGGAAGTCTTGGTCCACCCCAAGGGAAAGGAGGGAGAACAGCAGGATAATCTTCTTTCTAGATACCACAAATATGAGCATACGGTGAGAAAGGACAAGAATAAGTAGTGAGAAAAGATAAGAAGATGTAGCCACATTCAGAGACTGCAATATGCTGATTAGTGCTATAACCAGACCAGGAGGAAACTTGAACAATAAAAGAAGATATCTGTAGGGATTGCTAACAAACCATTTCCCCACACCCTGAAGGGAACACGGAGTCTTTAAGTGGAACCCTATACAAAATAAAATCATTCATTCCCTATGGCTAAAATCATGGGAAACCTGTGGATCAAAGGCTAGGAATTGCCAGCAGGCCTTTCACACTACATATTCTTACCTTTTCTCCCTACATACTTTTATCCTTTCTTGCTGTATGCCCATATCACAGGAAAATGGGTAAATAAAGTCTTTAAACTGTGATTCACAGAAACTAAGAATGATATATAAACTGGATTCTCTGATGCTTGGGTCTTTTTTCCTTGTTTTGGCTTCTTGTCTTTGCTTTCTCTTGTCTTTGCTTTTTCTCTTTTCTAATAAACTTTCCTTTGACTCTAATCCTGGTACGTATTTGAATTCTTTCTTGCACTCAGCAAAGAACTCTCTCTCAATACAGGGTTTGAGTTGTCCCTCCTCTGGGGAATTTGCCCTGTCTTGCATCACCATCACTAGACATTCATCTTCTAGCATATATATCAAAATTCATTTTTAGAAGGCATTCTCCTCCTTAGCAGAGGAAGTGCTCTGTTGGTGTTATTAGCACAGCTGTCCTTGAGGTACCATAAGCACAGTGTAAAATGTCTTTTCCTTGGTGTTATTCTTATCGAGTTCCTTGAAAGACATTTACACAAGAGTCTATAGATAAATATATTCATAACTGCCACATTTTCCAAAGAAATGGCATTTTTCACAGAAACTCCCCTGGTGATCAGAGAGAGATAAGCCCAGGAAATCAGCTATGGTGATGCTAGATGGTATCATAATGAGGGTGTGAACCAAGAGGTGATCTAATCCCTAGGTCTAGAGTAGTTGAAATAATAAGCCACTTAGCGAGAGAGCCTCTCAGTGGTAGACTTAAATACTATATGCACTTTCAAAACCTAACTCTGGTAGATTTACAAACCCCAAATTTAATGCTGCACTATCTATTGAAAGCCTTGCCCTATAATTGTCAAAACAATTGGTATTCCTTTAAAACAATTATTTGCAGATGCATTTAGTTAAAGGCATCTGAGATGGAACTAATAGTGCATTAAACCCCATGGAAAAAAATCATCACAATGCCACTAATGTGTTGCTTCAAACTCATAAAGGCAAAGCAATTTAGGCTGGTGAGTCCTCAAGGGAAAAACACAGTATGGATTATGGACTCTGTTAAGATCCAGAGGCTAAAATTCTAGTCAACCCACCCCTACCCCTCATTCCCATCCTTGTGGGAAGTCTCAAAGCAGCAACTTGCTTGACTTGATTCCAGAGAGGTAAAATAGCCCCTGAAAGGATACATTTACTTATTCGAAACAATGAACTGTATCAGGGTGCTAGGGGCTTGAACTTGCCATTTAGTCTGAAAGCATTAAATGTTTTCTTAAGAAATAACAGCTTTAAGTTAAATGAAAGGAGAGTAACAAAAGTACAGGGAGTTGTAGTTTTTTTTGTTTTTTTGTTTTTCTCTACTTTTTTCATGGATTGCAGAACAATTGTCATCTTACCCTGTTTACCGTGAAAGCACTTCAGGAGGTCCCCGTGTCCTGTGGTACAGGAGCAATGTGAGGCAGGACTCCCAACCTCTCTTCATTCCTACTGAGATCACGCTAGAGCCATGTGCCTCTTTCCAAACCATATGATTCTTCTTCATCGTCAAATATAGAGGCATTCGTTTAAAATGGGTCTACTTCTGGAATAATACAAGTTATTTACATGTCCTACCAAGTAATTCTTGCTCATCTTCTCTCCCATCCTCAACCAGAAGACCTTTCCCTCTTCTTTTATTTTTCACATATCATTACATATTTCCCTTCTCTTTCTTATATATCAATATTCTCTTCACACTTTCAAAGCCAAATCATATTTAGCATTTTGTGAAGTCATTTGTCTGCCCATCTTGAATTGACTTCTCTTTCTTCTCTGTGTTTATATAGTTCCCAATTGTATTATTAAAACTAATATTATTGTGCCTTGATGTGTCTTTCCTTCCCCACTAGAGTTTATTCTCATTTTAATATTTTAATTTATATACTTCTCATTGTTGCCAGATTTCTTATCCATTTGGACAAGTAATTGAGATTTGCAGTGCTCAAAACTTCACAAATAACAACATGTACTTTCTAAACCACCTCCCCACCCCCACTCCAAGCCCTCCTCTACTTCTGTTACCTCATACGATTTCTTGCAAGCATTTTGAACAAATTGTAGGTGTAATATAATATGTATTACCATTTAAATGTTTTAATGTTCTTTTGTCCTTATAAGTAAAAACATATTAGCATATGAAGGAGAGCAGAGTTTGACACCCCCAAATATACCTTTTTTGGGGAATGTTATTTTAAGCTTGTTAATTTTAAGAAACAAAAGACCTTTGACCTTACTAATGTCAAATTGCCTAAAAAATTTAGATAAGGGACCTGCTCTAGGAAGCAAACCATCATCATAGGTAACTATAAAAAATTGTACATCATAATTTTCCTACTGTCTCACCTACCTCCATATGTTACTATGGAAAGAGACTCCAAGAAGTTAAGTAATTTGGTCAATATGTGCTTTCTGTGATAGAGCTGGGAATAAAACCCAAAGGATTGGGACCCACTATACTAGGATTTTACCTTGATCTAGACACATCCAATTTCATGTCATATGACACCTGTCTCCTGATATTAAATCATTATTCTGATGTAGCAGAAATGCTCAGTAAATAATTGTAAAATAAAAAAAAAAAAAACTCATCAATTTGAGAAAGGTAAAACCTCACTTTATAGAGATTAGCTGAATATATGACTAAGGCTAGTAAAGCAAGAATGAGAAAAAAGTATGTTTTTTTTGCAAAGTCAAGTCCATGCCAATTATGGTAGAGCTCCCAAGTCAAAAAGAATATTGGCCTTTTGAATAATGTCTTAGAAATCTTGAAAATTATCTCCTACACTATCTGACACACAGAAATATTTTCTCCTTCAGGAGAAATTTAATATTTCCCAGATATAGTCTACAAATTATACTTTTGCAGTTTCTTCCTAAACCATTTTTCTCTTAAGAATTTCTTGTGGATTTACATATAATATACTGTATAAATAATTTAGAAATGTGTAAATATTGTTTTATTTTTAAATTTTTGTTTATTGGATAGGAGCAAAAAAAATGAATATTTTTACATGCCTGTTTCCAAGTATTATAATTGTACATGAGGACTTCTGCTGCTCTTTCTAGGTTCTCTGATATAGCAAATATGACTTCATAAAGCATATGACTTCCTAAACAATTAGTCCACCAACTACATACTTTCTGAAATACATTTGTTCAGAGATGTCAGTCTCTCTCTCTCTCCCCCTCGCTCTCGCTCTCATTCTCTGTTACTTTTCAAGTAGTGCTTACCTTACCTAGAGAATAAGACAGATCTCACAGGGGTGTTTGAGGTGGGACAACAGCATGGGGTGCACAGCAGAAAGGATCAGATGCCTAATCAAAAGGATTTGAGAATGATAAACATCCAGTGCCTTCTCCTGATCATATTGTGGAAAAATAGAGCTGGGTCCTCTAGAGAGATGAAAATGGACCAGAACTGTTGAAATGTGGATCAATGTCTCAAATGAAGTAAGTAAGCTATAGTCAGCTGAAACCAGGAGAGGGAGGTGGACAGAGAAAACTGATAAACTAATAGGCTAGAAAGAGGGAGATCTGGAAGGGGTTGAACTGAGCAAAGAATGACCTAGAGAGAGGTTACCCAGAGATCAGTCAGTTCACCATTCACAAATGAACTCAACCTATAAATCTGAAAAAGGCAATGGTCCAGAAATCTTTCCTATAAAGCTCAAGAAGAAAATTTTTAGATGAAGTTTTCACTATGACACTCAGCACTGGAAAGGATCTCTCCTGATTTAAGAAAACTAGTGTGAAAGTGATAACGAAGTAAAGATTTTGTCGAATGTCTGCTTTGGATACATTATTGGCCCCAAATACATTGGACTCAAATACAAAATCAACAGGTTGATTTTTAATATTAAGAGTGGATCTTTTTCCTAATGACTTATGTAGCAGAATGGGAACTGTTTTCTAATATATTCCATTTACAAAACCTTTAATTTTTTAGAGAAGTTATGGGTTTATAACAAAACTGAGAGGATGGTACAGAGATTTCTTATATACCTTGTGCCTCACACATGCTTAGACTCCTCTATTAACATCACTAACCAGAATAGTACTTTTTTTTTAAAGTAAAGATTGACCCTACATTAACACATCATGATCACCTGAGGTATATAGTTTACCTTGGGTTCACTCTTGCTGTTGTACATTCTATGAATTTGGGCAAATGTATAATGACATATTTCATCGTCATAATATCATACAGAGGATTATTACTGCCCTAAAAATCCTCTGTGCTCTATTCATTTCTCCACCACTCTCCTCACCTCACGACCACTGTTCTTTTCATTGTCTCCATAGGTTTACCTTTTCCAGAGTGTCATATTGTGGGAATAATACAGTATTCAATTTCATAACATTCCTATTGTGCTGGTGAACTCTTCAGCATGTCACTTCTCTCCACATGGTATTTCCAGCTGACTTCTCATAGAACACTTCTGCTGATAACACCCAAATCGAAGTCTACCCTTAAGTGGGAGTGGGTCTCCTTCATCTGCCCTTATCTCCCCTGAGCACTCACTCCTCTGATTACAGTCCTTTCTAGTTTTATGTGATGCATTAGAGTTTACTTGCTCTTATTTAGTGCACTCCAATAATTTCATGACACCAATTTTGACTCCCCAGCAAGACAATCAGCTACACAAAGGCAGCAGTTGGTATCTCACATTTTCTCTTTTACTTTTTATAATATTTATATTGGTACTAGGTACATAAACATTGTTTTATAAATAATTATTAGTAGACTGAAAATCTTCCTTGAATAATGCAAAAGAGTCAACCAATAAAAAATTACTTATTTTATCTGAAAAACACTTTGAGATTAAAGATGAAAATACTCATACTTTAAGCAACCAGAGCTTGCCTTCTAATTATTATAAATCATAGCCTGAACATTTATACTATTCAAGATTTTGATTTTTTCCCCTAACTTCTGGCAGCAAGAAATCCAATCAAGTGTTTGCTTGTTGCTATTTTCTACATCCATCTCTAACCACCCATTGTAACATATATACTAATTGTGATTATTTTTAATGATTTCTTCAAGTTGTTTTTAATTCAAAGTTGATTTAGTATAAGTAGTTTTTAATATAAAGCTCTAGATAGCATGGCATATCCTGTTATTTACAATTGTATCAGTTATTTTACCACCACCTTCCAAATAATTAGACACATTCTTCTGGATAGGTAATCAGAGAGCATTAACTATTGCAGCAAACTACAGAGAACGGTACTCTCTTTAACCTTGTCCAGAATCCAGTTGACCACTTCTCTAACAGTTGAAAACCACAAAACTCTTTAAGTTGTTTTTTTCTCTTTTCTTCCACTGAAACGTGAATTCCATGCTCCTTTTTTCCCATGCCTTTATCATCTTGGCATTAGTCAGTGAGAGGACCCCACCCCCACTCCAGGTATCTGAATACATGTGACTGCAGGGTTAATTTGGTGTATCTAGTGCGATATCCTATTTAATTCTGATGTTGTTTGGGCCATCTGTCTTCAATTACTTCCCCAAACTCATAAATTTCTAATTTTCCAAGCTTTAGCTCAAAATACATGTTTTGGAGGGTTTTAGCTCTCTGAGTCTAGGATGAACTTTAAATTCCTCTGATATATTTTCCCTCTAGCTATGAATTTCTTGCCTGAAAGTTTTTCTGGAGGGTTGAAATCATCTGCCATTAACTCATATGCTTTGTGTATGACCTCTATTTTTGCTCAGTTAACCTCTTATGCTGAACAATATCACTTGCTCCTAGCTATCTCTTATTTCCCAGGTTGATCCACATTTTTATTAAAACTCAGGATTTGAGGATTCTTTTTTGGACTGTAATTATTTCTATATGATTGTTTCTCTATTCCCAGTGTAGGTCACTTTTTACTTTGTACTGGAGTTATCCGAATAAAACATATTTTGTTATTTATTCCTTTGAATGGAAAATACCTTCCCCTATCAATTTCTATATGTAGCATCAGCATTAAAAACCATAAATTCATGGTTACTTAATGTGGAGGTTGGATTTCTGGCAATTTCAAACTTCTGGACACAGCTATGAACCACGATGTTAGGCAAAATACCCTACAGAATTTTGAAACATCTTAGTGGCACATAATTAGATAGCATACAATCTAATGTTGATTATCTATCATTCTTAGAACATGTAATACTGATGATCTCAAGCCACCAAGAACGTTCTGTTTCATTTAGCAAATTTGATTTAAGAATGCAATAAAGTATTTAATATACTCTTTAAATATGTCCATTATAAATGATTATAAGATCTTAAAGTTTGTATTGGCATGTTACTACTAAAAGGTACCCTTCTTTAGCCTCTACTGTTGCACAAGTACTTGGTATATATTGACTCATTAAATTTACCCAACAAGGTAGATATTCTTTACCAGGTTTTACAAATGAGAAAGCGATAGCCACTGAGAAGAGTAAGTATTCGCCCAGCTTGTCTACAGTGACAAAGATAGGTATCTGAATTCCTTTGGAAAAGATTGCTCAGATGATGTTTGAATGTGCTCTGATAGTGTTTCTCTTTAAAATTCTAGGCTTATTAAATTCCTTTTCAGACTTCTTTAGCAGTTTGACCATTCTGCATAATCCTTGTAAGAGAAAGAACTTTGTTCTCGCCTAATAGGCTAGTAAAGATATGGTATGGGGAAGATCAGCTTTCTCTTGGTGCGGTTCCTCTTTTGAGAAACTTCTAACTTCATTCTGACCTTTGAACTTTCATTTTATTTCTACATGATATTGGGTAGATGAGGTGTCAAGAGCTCAAGTTTTCTATAGTTGATCAAACTGTGCTTATTAAAATGTAGAAATGGTGTGTGTGTGTGTGTGTGTGTGTGTGTGTGTGTGAGAGAGAGAGAGAGAGAGAGAGAGAGAGAGAGACACCAACTCCTTACTTTTATAACTAATACATTGCCTATTAAAATCATTACTTTGATATTTAAAGTATTTCTCCTATAGAATCTGATTTGCTAGCAAATAATTCTGATATATAAACCCACTTATTGGGAGAAATACATAGTTAAAATTGTCCTTAGGTATCCAGGTTCTTGAAATAGTGGCTTATCAAAGATTTTTCTCTGTAACTTTAAATGTCATGTACAGATTTTAATTACTTGTTTATGATGGATAAACAATAGAATTTATTTTTAAAGTATATTCTGAATTCAGATTAAAATCAAGAAAAAAGGATGGGGTGGGGATGGGGGTTTGGAGAAGCCAAAGATAAAGGCCTTTGAATATTAGTATTTTGTAACAATGAGAAATAAGCAAGTTAATACACTGTTTACATGAAGCTCAATTTTGCAAAATCTGTTCTTGACCTAGCTTGCCCAATGATTTCTACAGGGCTTTACCTTCTAAGTTACTTACATAAAAGTAGAGAATAAGGTAGATCCCTCAAGATATTCACATGTCTGTTATTTAGTGTTTTAAAGGTTTTCTTCTCTAATCAGCAAAAAGCAAGGAGAGAAAGGTTGTCCTTTTCTCCCCCTCAGTTGTCAGTGGCAAAGAAGGAAGAGAATGAGGAAGACAAAGGAAATAAGAATGTAGAATGATAAAAATTATCCTTCTTCCTTGCCATTTACTATTGGTTGGATTACCATGAGGAATAAGAATTATGAACTGTTATTGATAAAAAGATATTTTTAGAAAATTTAATATAAATGAGGCCTTGAGGTCAGTTGAAAAAAAAAGTCAACTTGAAAACCAAATCATGTTCTAACAGGGCACATGGATGATCAACTTCACAAAGGTACTAAAGGAGGCATGTTTAGTGAGTTTGGTCAGGGTGGCATTAGAAATTCCTCCAAAAACATGACCAAAAGAAAGCTGCTGAATTGACATGATTGTGCTGATTCTATTCTAAGTGATTTATGTGTATTTACTCATTCAATTCTTACAATAACCCTATGGAGATAGGTAGTATTTTTTCTGTTTTATAAGTGAGGAATGAAGGTAAAGAAAATTTAGGAAACTTGACCAAAGTCAGATACTTAGTATACTGTGGTTTCAGAATGTAGATCTATGTAGTCTTATTCATGAGCCTCCAAATTAACCACTATGCTCTATTATCCAGGCGTTTCTAAAGTTCCTGGAGTTTGATGCAACTAGCAATTTTGGCACAGTAAGAATATACATTGTAGTGCAACTGACTGTGTCCCTGTATTTTCTTGCAGATCTTAAAGTTTGTATTGGTATGTTACTACTAAAAGGTACCCTTCTTTAGCCTTTACTGTTGGACAAGTACTTGATATATGTTGTTTCATTAAATTTGCAGATCAAGAGGGCTGCATTTCATCAAACACTACCCATTGAAGTGCAAAAATAATTAAAACAAACAAACAAACAAACAAACAAACAAAAACACCATTTTGAGGTAATTCAAGGAGTTTCATCCCATCAAAACTTCAGAGCAATGAACAGTTCATAGGAGACACTGACTTTGGTTCCATGAAACTCCTCAAATGAAATGATTTCTTTGAACCTTGATTAGCACGTTTAAAACCTCTCTCTCAGTGCTAGACCGACATGAAGATCTAGGGCAATCATTACTGCCTAACAGAAGAGGAAAACCTTATCAAGTATTGACCTAGCCATGAAGTAGCCTTAGTCTTGTTGTATGCTGACATTTTTGAAAGTGTAGCCTACACAAATCCTCTCATTCAACAAACCTTTCAAACACACACTGAATTACTATCCTTATTCTTTGATGTACAACTTAAAAATGAACAAACAAACATAAATTTTCTCCTCCCTTGATGTATTTAACTTTCCTTAATTCAAATATCTCTTCTATACAGCTAACTCATAGGGTTTCCCCCATACTTCCAATTACTGTTCTGAAGTTATGGTACTTGTATAATTTCACAATGTTCTTTTTCCAAGGATTCATCTGTACCTTCACCTTCCTGAAGGCTAATACAATTCCTAGAAAATAAAGTATGCATAAAGACAAAAGAAACAAGCAAAATCAAGATGGTTGATCAAGAAATTTTCCTTTCTTGAATGTTTTAAATCAGATTTCCTGTTTTTAATTCATTTTTCAAACAATAATTTGTATTTTCTGCATTCCTTAGAGGGTGGTAATTCCCTTGATTATTAAAGGCATTTTTGAAGCATTTCTGCATAATTCATTCTGAATGTAGTGCTCAGAAGCTGGCATTATTGGGGTATGCATATTAATTATTTATATGCAAATTAAAGCCATGGGATCCAGCACTGCTGGAATATGTAACTCTTGCTGCTTTTTCTAAAGTAGTACATTTCTTGTACCCTTGTGTTATCATTTCTTTATATAACATTTTACAATTCACCCAAACAAATGTCTAATCATATTAAAATCTCAACTTTTGCATTAGCTAAAGCAATTATGAATGTGAGAAGATGGAAATTGTTAATATAAAGCAATTACACTTTATGGCACATCTTTTTCAGTCCTTAGAAGCAGAAATATATGCTTTTTGAATGATTTTATTTATGAACCATATATTTCAAACACCTTACCTCGAAGTCTGTTTTTCTCATACTTGAACATTTTCGATTTATAACCATTGATTTTCCACTAAAGCAATATTTAGAGAAACATAATTCCAAAGTAAAGATGCAGTAAGAGTTCACTTGATTATGACCTTCAACTTGATGATACTCATTTCCACAGTGTGACTCTTTCATTGATGGAGATAAAGGGAATAGAGATAAAGGCAGAAGAGTAATCATTAAAAACAGCAGTCTCAAGATACATTATATTCCAAAAGCATCCTCTGCAATAGGATGCAATATCAAAAGCATCCTCTGCAATAGATTTAGAGGTGAAACTCTTGACTTGAACTTTGGGTTTGGTACAATGTCTCATTCTTAATGTAAGGAGTCATTCTAGACCACAAATCCCTTAAACGAAGTGATATCAAGAAGTACTTTTAAATCCTGTAGCCCGTGGAAGGTTTATGTGGCAATTTTTAAAATAAAGTCAAGGGTGACATGAAAGGAAACAAATGATAAGAATATTGGCTTGTGAATCTTCTGTTTCAAGACATACTTAGAAAAATGCTATCATTATTGTGGATTAATATCTGGGTTCATAACTCACCTAACTGGACCTATATGGAATTTTAAATTGAAGAAGTTGGTCTTTGGTTGTAATATTACTGTCATTACACTTTGAGGGTGCCTTTGCCAACTCCTCAAGCCTTTAGCCAGCCATTTTAGTTTCCTTTCTTTCACTAATATTCTCCTATCAAACTCTCTACTCCAAAAAGACCTACACTTAGACTTTTAGAGTAAAAATCAGATTGAAATGGAACACATCTCCCAGACCTTTTACACAAAAACAAAAGGTAAAGTCTTAAGAGGAGAAAAATATCTGAGCTGTTAGAATTTTAAGGACATGCATATGAAAGATATATGCTTTGCTCAGATAAAACCTATATAGCTGCTTCACATGGGATGGATAACCACTCATGCATAAGATATGGTTTGTTAAGGAAAAAATATATATCACCCTAATAAGGCATATTAAGATGAGGGCCAGTATCTTTAGATTCCTAATATCCTAAATATGATAAAATTTCATATAAAAATCATACCATTTAATTGGAAATCAAATATATTAAATAAAGGAAATGAAAGCACAAGTTAAATTTAAAAAAAAATAGACTCTAAGCACAAGAGATTATCTAACCTTGTCTCTTAACTACTACTTCTTTATCTAACAATGCAAGTGTTTTCATTACCTGACAAAGCATCTTCTTTTTTTTTTATTTAGAATTATTACCAAGTATAGGCCTCCATTACTTGAGAATTACATTCTATCTACTGTTGTTCAAATAGACACTTCAAGCCCATCCTCTACAACTTCATCAGAACGTCAGCAAGCAACTCCAGGACATGACTTCCTAACAAAACAAACAAACAAACAAACAAAAACAAACAAACAAAAACTAGTTGGAATAAGCAACTGAAAATAGCCAGAGATGTACTGAACACTGTCCAGTATGATGGTGTTTCATTCCTGCTTGGTTGTCCCACTAGTATTATACTCTTGGTTTAGTTTTCTAAAGCATCATATTCCTCTGATTAGTGGTGCCATTTCTTTTTTTATGGATGCCTCTATTTTCAAGCTGTTGATAGTATAAATATCGCTAACTAATTTTCATACTTCTCTACAAATTGCCCCATTGCTACTTCAATGAGAACAAATTCCTCATGAAATCCCAGAGTTCTGCTCTTTCACTTTAAATTTTCTCTTTTTCTTTCCTTTCTTTTGAATTCTTACCCATTTTTCGGGAAGGATTATACTCATACAGTTTTTCTCCATCTATCTGGGCCTTCATACAACCCACAATCTAGCTCTTTATTATACTTACTTAAATTATTTAATATTTTTTGGTCTCATTTCCTTAACTACATTATAAGTTAAATAAAGCAATTTTAAAGCCTTATACTAATTGTATGGCTTTCTCAACTCCAAATATGATTGCCAAGTACAAGGTTGGCATTCACATAACATGAGTTAAATTTCAATTAGTAGTAAATAATCAATAGTTGTTATTTCATTGTATTAAAACAGAAATGGAGATGTAGTTCTGCGTGTTAATACTAAATAAAGTGTTTAAATATTGGGCCACTAGAACAAAGTAAAAAAGAGAAAGAAAAATGGAGAAGCAGAAGAAAGACTGTCTCTTATGAAGTCTTAGACTTCAATGTTTTATTTAGTTCAACAAATATGTATTTAAATAATATTTAAAGGCATTATATTATGTAAGCAATACAGAGGTGACTGAGATGAGAAAATTTTAATTTTCAAGGAGAATAAAATCTAGAGAGAAAATAAAGCCTAAATCAAGGCAGAAAAATATTGTTTTTTTCTAGTAGAAGTACAACTGGAAGTTACATAAACACAAAGGAAAGAGAAATTAATTCAAGATGGGCAGTTGAATTCACAAAAATACCAGATATGGCTTGTCTTTGAAGTATGGACAAAATATTGATATATGGGAAGGAAGAGCATTCTGAAGTATTAAAGTATTAAACAAGGAGCCCATTAGACTGACGTGATTCTTATGTCTTAGCAGCCCATGTAAACAAACCAAAACCTAAGACTAT
The DNA here is from genome assembly GCA_028627145.1 of Eidolon dupreanum. Classification (NCBI taxonomy): domain Eukaryota; kingdom Metazoa; phylum Chordata; class Mammalia; order Chiroptera; family Pteropodidae; genus Eidolon; species Eidolon dupreanum. Next base: position 75,710,070 of record CM053515.1, read on the forward strand.
AAATGCCTCAAAGTTAAGTAATCAAAACCTAAGGACAGCCAATAGCAAGCAGCTGCCAAGGCTCTCCAGACAACAGGTTACTCTATGGCCAATCAAATAATTTCCTTGCTTTACTTCAGTAGTCTTCTCTATGAAAGTCTCTACCCAAGTTCCTGTTGGTGGAGTGCTTCTAATCACTTCTGGTTTGATGTTGCCTGTCAGAATCACTTTTTGCCCAAATAAGTTCTTAAAATTTTTAATATGCTTCAGTTGACCTTTAGACAAAAGGGCAGTAGGTCTTCTAGTTGAGAGTGGGAAGGGGAGGGTGAGCAAGAATTAAGAAATGAAAATATGGTTTGGGTTTAGTGAGTTTGGGAAATGAATAAAAAAATAATATTCCAGGAGAAGAGCCAGAAGGTAAGAATGGAAGGGCAATTTGGTGATTTTTAGTGGTGATATTGTGATTTATAATAAATAAATACACATATACATATGTATTTATTGGTCTTCATTCCTATTTCCATAATAGAGCTACTAAACCGCTTGGAATTTCCTAGGTGATAAGAGCAATAAAGGTATCTTGATATTCATAACAAACCCCTTTTAGCCACACCTGAGTTTATGTTAATGAGATGACTTTTGAAAATCACCTAAATTTGGGGGCTGGTTGCCTGTGATTAGAGGGTTAGAATATCAGTCCCATACCTCTAATCTCTGGAAATTGCCAATGGCCAGTGAATCCTGCCTATGAAAGGAACCTCCATAAAAATGTAAACAAACAAGGTTTAGAAACTTCCTTCTGGCTGTTCTTGAGTTATATCCTTCTATAATAAACTAGTAATCTAGTAAGTAAACTGTCTGAGTTCTGTGAGCAGCTCTAAGAAATGAATCAAACTATAGGAGATTCAGTGAACCTCCAATTTATAGTTGGTTGGTCAGAAGAACAGTGACAACCAGGATTTGTAAATGGTGTCTGAATTAGGGGCAACAGTCTTGTGGGACTGAGCCCTTAACTTGTGGTATCCCATGCAATCTCTAGGGAGACGGTACTGGAATTTACTACTTGCTTGATGACATGGAAAAATTACACATTGGACCAGTTATCTTAGAAAACTGAATACGTCTTTACCTCTACTCTCTTAAAATTCATAAGGATAAAGAGAATGGGAGAAGAGAGAGCAATTGATAATATTTGAAAGATGAGTTGAGAAAATCTGAGTTGACAGAGTGAATAAAACCAAAATCTGAGAACTTGCCCTAGGAAAAAACAAGAAACAAGCTGACACATGCTGTAGAGAGAATTGGAGGCACTAGGTACCTTGAGGGGAGGAACTTAACACTGTAGTACTGGATTAAATTCTGTATAAGGAATAGAAAAGTGCCCCAGATATTCTCCCAAAGCCCACACCACCAGGCTACTGCCCTCCCCTACTCCAAATAGAGTGGAGCTTTGAGGTTTGCCCACTGGAACAACTGAACCAGAGATATTTCATGCTCATGGACACCAAATAGCAGATGAAAGGATCCACCATTAGTTAATAAGGGGATTATACCAAAAACTGAATTGAACTGTGACTTCCTCTACCCCTCTTTACCAGTTTAGCTCCCAGATTGCTGCTATTCTCTCCCTCAGCACTTGGAAGAAAAGTGGAAGATATCTCTTTGAATTAATTTACAATTCCAAGAAATAAATACAAGGACATTTAGAGATACACCAATGAAACAGTAAGTTACTTGCCTGGAGTCCTCAGTGAAGGCCTCTGGACAGAAAGCTTCTAGTAATTTTCTCAGTACTTTAATTTATTAAAAATTAATCAGAAGCCAAGGAGGATAACTTGAAATTTAAAGGAAAGCCTCCAGCATAAAAGACAGACACTAATAAACAAGTTGGAAAAACAAAAAGAGGATTGCAGCAGAAACAATGTAGAAAGCAGAATAAGACATCAAAATAAAATTAGAATTCATATACTCATTTGTATATAAAATACTATAATAAAAAATTAAGAAACAGAGTAATCCTTTGGTCTCCTCTAACCATAATTTTCTTAACTGCCAGGACAGCAATGCTCAAATAATATCTTACTTTGTCTACCTAACAAGTAAATGAGAGGTAAATTACTTCTCTTTCATCTTTATTGAATTAGGTCTGCTATGTACTTTCTTATACTTCTAGACATCAGGTAATTGTTAAGCATCTTATTTAATTCTACTAAGAGCTGTCTTACAAAGCAAAACCAGTATTTTTCTAAATTCTGCTCTGAACTCTATGAAGCAGCTTCTTTTTTTTTTTTTTCTTGTTAACCAGCCTTACTTCCTAGAAGTCTTCTCTTTGACAGTGTCATTATTTCTCCAGACCTCTCTAACTACACTTCTTTAACCTCTGTTCAGTAATTCTTAAAACCCGATTTTTGATGGAACATTTTAGAACAAATCACAGGTTAAATACAGTTATGTATTTGTTCACAATGACACCCAGCTGCCCTGTTAGTAACTACTGATGACATACTTAATAAAGACCATGCTCTCTGGTTCTTCTTCAAGATGCTGGATAATTTAGAAACCAGCCTGAATTAACCAGACCAAGTGATTTTGCTGATCATAATTATATAAGCCTTGTCCAATAAAATTTTATCATTTTCAGCTCATTGCTATTTATTTTAATAGACACTCAGCTGAATTACCTCTAACCAAACCATATTTTGTTATTGTGACTTGGGTTAATCGAAGAGTAAAAGAAAGAATAACAATGTTTAGATTTCTTCTATGAAAGATGGTTATGCTCTTCAAGTATTAAATAGGTGAGCAATTTCCATGGCTTCTAGGTTTTCATGAAAGTACATATTTACTACCTGAGGAATCTGAGCTTCATTTTCTGGTACCAGTTTTATAGCACTCAAAAACCCTGGGGTTTAGTCATCAGAATTTGGTGTTTATGGCCAAAGCTTGAGCAGTTAGCTCATCAGAAAGAATGAAAATGCTTTACCTTGAACTGAACATAAATTCAGTAACTGCAAAGAAAATATCTTTAAAAAAATAGAGGCGGTAAGAAAAAATGTATTATTGTGATTATATTTAAGGCCTGAAGTTATTGTCTGATACACATCAGCAGATATAGCTTCTATTCTATTTCTCTCCTGAGGTTTTAAAGTCAATTTTAATTAACAATTGAAAAGTTCATCCAAAATATCCAAAACATGAGGTGCTCTAAGATGATTTTTACTGAGAAATGGAAACTGCATTCAATAAATAGTTTCCATTTTGATATCTTGCATTTCCCCTGACATTTGGTGGATTTTGCATTATTTTAATTGTTTTGGTTTTTTTTAGGAAGCAACAATAATATTGCTGGTATCAAAATTCCAGCTGAGCTTTATTCACTTGGATTTACCCCATGAGTAGACTCAGAGTCTACAAGGGATGTGAACTGGAGAGTTGAACAATTAGCTACTGAATATTGTCCCTGAAGCTACTTTTCTCCCAGTTACTTCCCAGTGTCACGATTAGCAGAGCAATTACTTCCATTTTTCTAGTGTAGATTTAGCCATAGCTCAGCTCCTGTGGCACATATATGTAATAAAATAGTCAGGGTATTAGAATTTCATTGCTGGGAAAACACAACATCTGATCAGGCTCCTAAAATAAAGGCAGTAATTTTATGTATGTAATATCTTGCCCAAAAGCTACAAAAGAAGAGGCTCGCAATTTCTGATAAGACTTTCCAAGTTGTGTCTGTGGATATGTTTTCAATGGAGGGGTAAAGCAGTTTGAGTTTGTACATTAGTCACTCTGTAAAAATGGGATAGAATCCCCGCCACTTAAAATTTGGTTCAGATGTTAATACTGTTTATGCCACATACACACCAAGAAAGTATGTACAGGTTTACTACTCACATAATGAGCTTTCTGGGAACTGAGTGACTCCCAAGCAAGTCCAAAATTGCTTGAAAGAGCAGCGAAAGGAGACTGAGTTGGGGTTTTCATGGTAGTTGAGGATGGTGGAGTGGGGTGCAGGGGTGGGGCGAGTGCTAGCAGGGCTTGTATGGGTCGAACTCCTTTCCAGAAGGAGCATTAGGCTTTCTTTATCCACTTGCCCAGATGTGGGGCAAAAGAGAACAAGAGAGGGGGATAGCTTATAGGCTTCAGCAAACATCAGAAAAGGAATCACACTATTTATTGTGATTTGCATATAGCATTTCCTTCCTACTGAATATTTGGTATCAACTTACTGAACATAATTTGTAAGGCTCCTAGACTTAGTTGTTGACTAGGACTTATTTCTAATTTGTATTCGACAGTGGTTTGAAAATCATTCTTTGATAAAGTTATCAGATAAAATACCAAATAGCTAGTTAAATTTAAATTCTAGAATAACAACATACTATTTTTAGTATGTTCCATGCAATATTTGAAACATGCTTATACTAAAAATATACTCATTGTCTATCTGGAATTCAAATTTAATTGGGTATCTTGTATTTTTATCTGCTAAGTCTGGCAACCTTTATCCTTGACACAGATTTCCAGAAAATACTGAGTAAGTTTTGCTTTGATTAATAAGTTATCCCTCATATTTCCTGTAGACTCATTGAGGTTAAGACCCTGTCATTCTTTCCCATCTCCCTCTGGCAGGGCACATAGCCGCAAACAAATGTTCACTGAATATTTGTTTTATGGGGTGTTAAAAAACAAAACTCACCCAAGCAAATTTAAAGTTCTAATTAGCTTCATTCAATGATTCATGAATTGGGAAGCACCCCATCTAGAAAATAGAAAGAAGCTCCAAGGAAGATGTTTAAGCAGAAGGGGTTGCACAAGGAAGAATGGATTGTTTTAGGCAAAGCTACCTCTCTTAGAAGGCAGGAGTACACCTGGCAGATTACTAGTGCTGACCTGATTGACTAGGTAAAGGTTACATTCCTGGGAGAGGCTAAAACTGTAATTAGGTCAGGTGTTAAGTTTTGGTTTGCTGATGTGAAGGTTGGCCCAAGTGACTCCATTTGGGGCTTATTATCTCTTTTTTAACCGGCGCCTTCCTCTGAAATTGTTATCAGCCTCCAAATCAGTTTTGGAAAGTGTACAATTGTTATGCTGCCTGACATGAGCCTCTAGGGAAAAAAAGAAAAAAAGAAAAAAACATACAAGAATTCACTGGAAGGTGTGATGTGTCTCCAGATCTTCTCATGCAGTAGAATAATGTTATGTGAAAGAGAGGTACCACCTTTAATTTCAACAAGAGTGACTATTTGGAGAGGCATTATTTATTCTTCCAAATGATGAGACATTCATATCTGTATGCTACATTTGGTTTATTCAATATTGTTGTGGAAGGAGGATTCAAGACCTATTTTGATCAAGCTTACTGTTAAGATGTTCAGGAAGCTGCTGATGCTGCTCTCTAGGCAGGTCATGCTCTGCTCGATGTGGTTTTCACAGCCCCTCCTCAGGGGTGAAAAGTTATGCTTCATTATCAGGCTCAGCGTGCCAGGACTCTCGCCTCTGCTCTCCCCACTGTAAAATGCATGCAGACTCTCTACTGGCTCATTCCTGAGTGGCATTTATATGCTTGATTTAAGAAAGTACTGACAAGTAGAGTGATCTTTAGAATACATTACAGATAAAATGCAGGACAGTCAAGGAGACAGCCTCCAGAATGCCCGACTTAGACCCAAAGCAACTTTAGAATTAGAATCTCAGTTTTCAGGATTTTACCCTTGTGCAGTTTGAAACTCTTCGGTGATTCCTAGAGTTAATTCTCTTGGGATTTAAGATGAGAGTTGGATGGATGGCCTGAGAATCAATATTATTTCCAGAAACAATCCACAATCACCTTCAAATGACTGTGGTTATATGAAGTTACCACTAACAATGTGGCAAAAGGAAATAAACTTACTTTATATATACATATATATGTATACAACAAAATGGGATTGTCCAACATATACTTTATCATGTAATTAATGTACTGCTTTATAAATGTAATTAACATGTATACTTAAAATTTTTTATGTAAATAAATATATATTATCATATGAACTATTGCATAGTATCCATTTTTTATTTCCAAAACTTATTTAACCAATCCCATGTTATAGAACGTTAGAATTTTTTTCTTTTTCCTTAGTTTATAATCAACATTTCAATCACTACCCTATGCATACATCTTTGAACACATTTTATTTTCTTAAGACAAATTTCTGGTATGTGCACTTAACTTGTTCAAATATACTTCCGGACTGCCTTGCTGAAAGCTTTCCCTGGGTAATGCTGGCCCTAGAGTATAAAAGAGCCTCTCTCCACACAGGAAGATTATAAGGCAGGTAAGGGAGAGAATCGTATCTACCAGTGGGAATGGAAAGTTTTGCTGAGAATATGGAAATTAATCTGAGACTGAAGAATAAGCATTTCATGGGGAAAGAGGAGATGAACCATAGGCAATGTTCTGATGTTGCTGTTATTACTCTTTTAACTCACATCTGAGTTGAAAGAATTTCAATATACAAACTAGGAAGAAGCTTCATCCTTCTTGCTGCAGGGTTAGTCCTCCTTCAGTTTCCTGGGATGGACGCCATGGGACACCCATCTCTCTTGCAAGTTCAAACTCCTGCACATAGTTCTTGAGGGAGTGGGAAGATACTTCTTTTCACTCACATTTCCATTTCAGTAATTTTAAGCCATCTGTTAACCAAATCAATTTAAATAACAAAAACATGCACTTCTAATATTCAGGTGAATGAAATAAAATGTTCAACTCAAATGCAGTTTTCCTGAGCACCTACTTATAGTAGGTCTTTATATCCACATTCTGCATCTTGCCCTGTAGTCTCTACTCTCCTTGCCTGCCAGGAGTACAGACTGCCCTGATTTCTCATATAAAGAAAATGGTCCTAGAGAAAGTGAGAAGGATAACAGTGGTAATAATAGTTTCCTCCCAATTACAAATAGGTTCTGTCACCAATACAGGTTCCCTGCTATTTTGAACAAAAGAATTTGTCCCAAGTGGTGTTTGACTGGGAGAACAAACATGAATAATTTTAAGCCTAAATAAATTTGCCTTTTCAGGCTTTCCTTTTGTACCAAAAATGCGATTACAGTGAGCTGGTAAACAGCCTTTTCTTTCTATTCACAGTATACTCAGAGTAAGTAGAACAACAGACAGCCTTTGCTGCTCTTTTCCAATGTAACAAATTGACTTTTATACGTGTTTAGGCAAATGCAAAACTCCTCCTTTTGCAGTGATCAAAACCTAACAACAAAGGCCTGTTGATTGACTAAGTTGTTCAGTTTCTAATTAGCAAATTTTGTTCTTACCTTTGTAGACACCATAAACAAACCCCTTTCACTTGGAAGCTAAAAGGCAAAGATCCTTTGAATCTCTAAATTATGACACATACTAAACAAAGCCAGAGTAGGTTTTGATGTTTCCTTTGGTTTAAACTTATGCAGCAAACAAGAAGAAACAGCACCTCAGATATCAGTTTCTGAATCAAAAGAAAGAAAGAAAGAAAGAAAGAAAGAAAGAAAGAAAGAAAGAAAGAAAGAAAGAAAGAAAGAAATTTACCCCTCTGAAAAAGGACTGCCATCTTCTTCCAAGTGTCCAAGTGAAGGTTTTTCATTGTAGAAAAATATGAACTTTTTAAAAGCACGTTATCAAACAAAACAACAATAAACAAAAAAAATACAAGAGCTTCCATTTATTTAGGACCCACTATGTATATTCAGGGCATTATAGTATAGCAAATATACAGAGAAAAAATTCACCCCTCCCCAGAACTCTTTCTACAATTTAATAAGTTGTTTTACTGGCTCCCATTTTGCAAAGAACAAACTCAACATAAAGAGACTTAGAAATTTGCTCACGGTCACATAGTAAGTGATGAAACCAGCATTTGAACCCAAATATATTTCACTTCAACATCTGTGTCCATCCAACTATCCACATTGTAACATAAAACAGGGTATAAGACCAGGACGTCAGGCTTCAAATAACTAAATGAATTGATTTTCCTTTGGGCAATTTTCAAGGGAAGACAGTAAATGTTAATAAAAGTTGAGACACTATTTCACTTTCCCTAAACGATAAAAAAGAGCTTACTGGGGTTTACTGGGAATTGTTTTATTAATGCTATAGAACAATGATTTATTCTTCAAATAGAGAGCATGGCAACATTTGCATTTTAAAAGATTGACTCATTCTATGCAAGATGAATGTAGTGCGTTCAACAAAGAAGTAAAGAGGTTCTGGTTGTAGTAATGGGAAGAAATCGGAGAACCTTGGGGCTATTTCTCCAGAAGGTATATTGAGATTTGATGGTAGACTGATTCTGGGGAATAAAAAAGATACCATAGTTAAATATGAGTTTTCAGTCTTGAACATTTAAAAGAATATGGCTGTTGCTGTTAGAAATCAGAAGTTGACAGACCAGAGAATACACACCACCATCCAGGGCAGTCCTTGGCAGGGAATGGCTTGGTGTTGGAATACTCCACGTAGCAGGGAAATATTTAGCATCTAAGTACTTGAAATTTTGAGAGAGGTCATGAGATTATTATCAAGGATCTGAAGTTTACTCATCTAAGAATGGAAAGTGAAAATTATAATAGTCGAATTCATACAAATTCTTGCTTCTATAATTACATCTGTAAGTCCTATAAACATAAAAATAAAGTTTGCCTAGAAGAAACATAATTAATTTCTCATCAGAAGTCCAAGTCTACCCACTCTGCTGTAATTTCATGAGGTGAAGACTTTTAATTCAATCAATAAAAGAAACCAACCTGTACCAGTCAGGGTCCTAGCCATTTCTTCTTAATTTGCAATTTTGCCCTCATTAATCTAGATAAATATTCAGGTCAACTGTTTGACTTACGGTGGGTTTGAAAAGCTACAAACCCACCTACCTTTGCTCCTTTTTAATCCACATTATTGGGAAGTTGATTCTAAGGTAATGATTTCAATTATGTTTGAATCACATTATATGAAATAAAAGAAAAATAAAGGATAAAGTTCTGATACTCAGGCCACTGTTCAGATGTGTTAAATCAGAATCTCTGCTGATGATATCAGGACATTAGAATTTAAAAAATCTATAGACAGATTTGTAAACCACTGCTTAAGGAACTGTCATTCTGGAAAAATATATACTCCCTTCCTATTCTTTGATCTCCTGTCCCAATTAGTCAGCTACTGATGTTCTGAATACATTAGGGATGATAAAATAATGCAGCATATATATTCCTGATCCTACTGGGTAATATACATTTGCTCTGTATACTCTCTTTCTCCTCAAATAAAATTTCCACCCTTTTTTTAAATGCTTATAACTCTGTGGTTAATTCATTTTTATTTACATTTCAATATTGGGCCACCACGTTTTGTTCTGGAAAACATTTACCATGGAGTTTTATGTTTTGCAGAATTAAATCTGCAATGTGGATCCATCAGCATGTTGCCCCCACCTCCTGGGGTTTGATTGGCAGGAACATGTTTTCTCGTGGAGTTCTGCCAATAGCATTTGTGTACAACAAACAAGGCCAAGTCTTGGGAAGGTTTGGGGCTGGATGACATGACAGACACTGGCAGAGCTTTCATTATTTAGCACAGCATTGTGAATTATTAATATAACTGCATTGTGAGGACCTAAAAAACTGAAATGATATTGTGAGTCTTGCACATGCTTAGGTTCAATACATTATTAATTAGATCATTAAAGAATATAATATGCAAGTATTATATTGGAAATAGCTAAGGCCAACTGTAGAAAACTCTGCTTGACAATTTTCATGTTGTACACAAGATGTGGAAAGTAACAGATCAAAGCAGTTGACCATGTTAGATAAAAGAGGATTCAGAAACACAAATCCTAAGAAAACAATGTCATTACTCCTAGAGCTTCAAAATGATTTCATAGAGAATGCTTCTAGAAGACATAGTAGGCTAATATGCTGACATGGACTTCTTATTTACCAACTATATTTCCTGACATTTCTCATTTCTTTTTTTAAAGCAAGGAACAAAATCTGTCTCAAATTAAGGTTTCCATTCCTTCTATAATATTTTCATCCAGTCTTCTGTTCTAATGTTATCCTGCGCCACTAAAAAAGGCAATAAACTAAAAGTCTAGAGACCTACAGGTTTGCCACAGAAAAATTGTGTAACATCTTCCCTGCTTATTATATACTATAGGTATAAGTATAAAAGGAGTCAAAGTATAGAAACGTTATTCTTAGAATGTGTATGAGCTTAATTCAGGGTTGCATTGTCTATTTATATTCAGTCCACTGATCTCCTATATGCCCACCTGAATTCTCTCATTGACATTCTAACATGCTCAATCTTCCCTACCTAAACATATATATACACATACCAACATTCCTTCAGAAGCTATTATCCATTGCCTTAACTCTCTCACCCCCATTTACAGTCAAATTTCTTGGAAGTTGGCTATATATATTGAGTCCTCACCTTCTATTCCAGTCTGGCTTCTGCTTCTATAACTTTGATGACACAGCATATACTGGAGTCACTAATAAATTATTTTTTTTATGTCATCAAATTAATGGAATGTTTTTGGTCCTTATCTTAATTCTTAAGGTATTTTAACTCTACTGTACTTTTCTTCCTGATGTTCTTTCTTTGAATGTACTTCTTAATTTCTTCCTGTCTGTCTGAAAGATCATTTTTATTCAAATTTATAAGCTTATCCTCTTTTACCTGACTATTAGCTATTGGTATAGTGACAGATTTGGAACCCTTCTACTTTCTTTTCCATATTGTATTATTTTCTCTCTAGATATTGCCAAACTTCCCACCCCAATCCTTAGCCATGAAATTAACTCATTATATGATTCTGACTTTCAGATAAATATCTTCAGCTAAGACATACACTCTCAGGTTCATACCTACATAAATGAACCAAGATAATCCTCAAAATAATCAGGTCCAAATTAAACTCATACTATTCCCTCTAAAATCCTTTCACGGTCTCCCGTATCAATAAATGGAACCCCATCTATTTAGTTCTTAGGGCCAGGAATTACAATCATCTGTTTCCTTTGTACTCATATTTAATTAATTATAATTTTCTTTGTAACTTCCTAAATCTCTAGATTTCATGAATTTATCTGTATTTTCATTGCCCATAACTAGTCCAAGATACTGACTACCAAAATGATTTCCAAAATATTCCTCTACATACATTCTGCCATCTTGTTATTGGTTCTCCATACTACAGCAAGATTAATCTTATCACGATAGGGCTGTGTTCATTTTATTTTCCTATTTGTTTAAAATATCGTAATGGTTTCACACTGTGCTAAAGATAAAGATGAATATTTTTGATGTAACCTGAGAGGCTTGTATAATCTGATCACCTTCTGTCTCTCCAGGGTCATCTGACCCTATTCTTACTTTCATTTACTGCTCTAACACTAGCTTCATTCAATTTTTTAAATAAATTTTATTTTTTAGAGAAGTTTTGGGTTCGTAGCAAAATTAAACAGAAGGTACAGAAGTTTCTTGTATACTTTTGCCCCCATGCATGCATAGCCTTCCCTGTTATCAACACCTCCCACTAGAGCAGTATATATGTTACAACTGATGAATGTACGTTGACCCATCATGATCACCGAAAGTCAATACTTTACATTAGGGTTGACTCTTGGTGTTGTATATCCTATGGGTTTGGATAAATTTATAATGACATGTATCCACAATTATGGTATCATCCAGAATAGTTTCATTGCCCTAAAAATCCTCTGTGCTCTGCTTATTTACCTCTTTTTCCCCCTGACCCTTGGCAACCACTGATTTTTTGTCTGAATAGTTTGCCTTTTCCAGAATGGCATGTAGTTGGTAAGATACAATATGTAGTCTTTGCTGCTTGGCTTGTTTCATTTAGTAATATGCATTTAAACTTTCTCCATGTCTTTTGGTGGCTTGCTAACTCATTTCTTTTTCATATAACACAATATTCTGTTGTCTGGACATACCATAGTTTATGTATTTGTTTTCCTACTGAAGGAAATCTTAGTCACTTCCAAGTTTGTGCAGTTATGAATAAAGCTGGTATAAATAGCATGTGCGGGTTTTTGTGTGAACATAAGTTTTCAACTCATTGGGGTAAATACTAAGAAATGTAATTGCTGCATTGAATGGTAAGAATATATTTAGTGTTGTACAAGAAGTCATACTATACTGTCTTTTAAAGTGGCTATACCATTTTGAATTCCCACCAATAATGAATGAAAGTTTCTGTTTTCTATATCCTCACCTGCATTAGTCGATGCCAGTGTTCAGAATTTTGGGCATTCTAATAGGTCTTGTAGTGGTATCTTATTGTTTTAATTCATAATTCTCTATTTCCATAATTTTGCTTTGTCCAGAACATCACATAGTTGGAGTCATGCAGTATGTAGTTTTTTTGAGATTAGTTTCTTTCAATTAGTAACATGCATTTAAGTTTCTTCCATGTCTTTTGATGGCTTAATAGCCTTCATTCATTTTTTTCCCTTGTCTGAAATAATCTTCCTTCAACAAGAACTTTTTAGCACAAGCTTTAGTACTGATTTCAAATTTTTTTTCCTCAGAAAAACATTCCCTTTATTCTGTTTCTTTTAAATGTGCTCTCAAAAACCCATTTTTTTTCACGTTATATTCACAGTAATTATTTGATTAATGTCAGTTTCCCCAGTAGAGGAAATTCCATGAGGAGGATTCATATTTCTCTTGTTTACTGTTGTCTTCCCAGGACCTAGCAGAGTATGACCCATGTTAAGGGATAAGAAGTACTTTTTTAGCAAATGACTGTACAAATGAGTAAATAAATGAATGAATAACCATTTGGTGGATAATTCAACATTCAGAAAGATATAGCACATTAAAAAGATTATCAGTGCCATTTTATAAATTTCAAATTAATAAGGGGCTAAATATTAGTTATTTGCCATATGATTTTTACTAGAACATTTTTAGTTTCTGTCTCTTCAGCATTTAATTTTTTCTTTTCTTTTCTTTTTTTTGCCTTTTGTGGTTAATTGGGAAAATGATTTTCTGTTTCTTAGCTACATCTAAATGTTCAGTGACCTTCTCTTTTTCATTTGCTTGATACTCCTGCCCTTTCATCAGGCCATGTAAGATACTAGCTCTAAATATTTTTGTATTTTTGTCTCTAGTATGAAATTTAGATTTCTTAAGACAAGTAAATTCCTGATGGCTTAGTTATTTCTGTCATGACTAGCTTAACAGAAACTTTTGAAGAAATTATGCATCTTGCCTTTTTTGCGATATTTTATGAATGATGTGCTTGCTTACATGCTTAGGAGTCATACATTAAAATACTGACACATGAAATTTAATATTTATAATAGACCACTGAGTGGGATGCAATATTAGGCAAGAAATTAGCTTGGAGGTAATATACTGCTAGGAGATAATGGCCAATTGTCTAAAAAGAAAGACCTTGCATATTGGTTGGTACTGCATTACTAATACTTAACATTTCAGCATGTAGAGATGTTCAGTAAAACTTTCTGTGGTGATAGAAATAATCTAGTCTGTGCTGCCCCAAAACAGCCACTAGTCACCTGTTAACTACTGAAATATAGGAATGTGGCTAGTGTGACCAGAGAACTGCATTTTAAAACTTTATTTAATTTGAATTAAATTAAATTTAAGTAGTTACATGTAAAATCCATAGTACACATCTGGTCTTTAATCAAAAAGCAACAAAAATGAGTTTTTATAAATTACTGGCATTATCTCTGAGGCTGGCCTTATTAATGTCTGGTAATTTGGCAGTATTCAAGTATTAGTAGTTACTCAGACCAGAAAAAGATGACCAGTGGGCTTCTTTGCTCTGTGGCCCTATAATCAAGCTAAGATTCTGCGGAGGTTTAACAAGGCTGTCTGACTCCTGTCCTTAAAGAAATGAGTTAAATAAGAGAGTCTTAATCCAAATCAGCATAAGGAAAGGAATGTATTGAGGAACAAAACGTAACACAGAGTAACAGGCAAATTGGACAATTAGAAAATACAAGAGACCCGGCTCCCTGAGGTTCCCTACAACAGAGCTTTGCAAGAACAAGCATGTCATTGTTAAGTGGGTGTAATAACTCATTAATTTGCAAATAGTGGATAAGATCTGAGATCTACATAACTACCTTCATTTATTTTAAAAGAACTAGAAAATTTACTTAGTAAAGCAAATTACTAATAATAAATATTGGTATTTTGTTTTTGCTTAATTCCTTTTATTTTTTTCTGGAGTTTAAGCCATGATTATATTAAACGTTTTTAAAACTTTTACTATATGTCAGGTATTTTTTAAGTTCTTTACATTTATTCTTAATTCACTTGTGACATAATATTAGGTGCAGTTATATTTTAAACTTTGTAGAGAAGAAAATAGAATCAAAAAAATAGAGTGACTTCCTAGAGACAAACATTAATTGTAGTCACCATCTGAACCTAGGCTGTTTGTTTCCAAAGCTTATATTCTTAACTACTGTTTTAGATTTCTCCTATATTATAATTTTTATTTGATATTTGAACCCCTAGAATAGTGCCTGCCTACATAGTGAGTATATAATAGTTCTTAAACGAATCAGATTCTTAATATGCTAAATCATCAAATATAGTTTTCAAATGAGAGTCTACCATCCATTTGGATTCTACTTATCCAAAATGGAAAGAAACTGGGTCACAGGAAAATAAGGCAGTTTGCCAAAGTCAAAAAGCCAGAGTCTTGATTCAGATAGCAGATACTGAAGTCCAGAGCCTAGGACTGGGACTAACCTGTCACATTTCCTCAACTATGCAAATAAATGTAAAAACATTTTAACATATCAGTTCTACATACTTTTTTTCAGCTGTTTAAATACTCATTTTTGGCTGACCATTAAATTATGTAGGATATCTTTTCATGTTGTCTTTTTTTTCCTTCTTATAACTCCTCTTTCCTACTACTTCAGGCTTCTTAAAATAACTGACCTCCTCTAGGAAGCCCCTTGAAGTTAACCTATGCTGTCTTCCCTATAAATTCTCCCATCTCTCCCCTGCTACCACCGTCATAAAATTATAGCATCTTTGATCTTCAGAGACCTTAAACACCATAGATCCTGAAATGCTTCAGAAATCAAGTCTGAGATGAAAATGAAGGCCACAATTCAGGGTTTTGCTCACACAGCTATTTCAGAATAAAAGTTGGACTAAAATATATTCCTTACTTGGACTGTTTCCTACATAATATTCTACCTAAATATATCTAGTTGTTCTTTTTTATTTTTTTTTCTGGTTTATGCAGTTTTGTTGTTGTTTTTTTTAATACACAAATGAATTTTAATTGTTATTTGACTATCATTTCTATTTTTTTCTATTCTTAATCTTTGTCTTTAAATTTTCCATAAGCAAATATATGCTCAGAGTGCAAGATTCAGGGTTTGGGGAAGTGTTATAGCGTCATATGGACTGCTTAGCACAATGCAAATAAAAATGAAGAATTATTAGTACAGATTTTTATATGAAATTCACCGTGGAAATAAAAAACTTGGACTTATGACATTTTGATGATTCAGTATCATAAATCATAAGGGCATTTTGCTATTTCAAATTTGAAACCAGTTTTGTCTCAGACGGAAAATTAGAAAGTTTTTTTCTGAATTCTCTCCCAACTCAGATTTAAAATCTATGGCAACATTTTAATCATGCTATGCTAATGGATAGCATCTGAATAAAGTCCAAAACAATTTCAGGGGAGTAAGTTATATCCCTAGGGCAGCAGTATGCAACATAGGCCTGTCAGAAGTTGTCTCATTTATTTTATCTCTCATTGATTTCCGAAATTTCAAAGGAGACAAATGAAGGTCAGAGTATCTAGTATATAGTGGCTAACACTAACCACAGTTTCCAATCAGGCTTGGATCTGCCAAATAATAGTTATCTACATCTTACAATGTGCTTCCCTCATACAAAAAAAGTTTTCTGAGCTCATATGATGTCTATTCCTCAAACAAGCTAAATTTGAATAACTTAATGAGGCTATGAGTGCCTAGAAGCAAGAATTTGTGTAATTTTTTTTTTTAATTTTATAGACTTTATTCTTTAAAGCAATTTTGGTTCAGAGCAAAATATATAGGTTTTTACTACTCAAAATATCAAATCAGAAATTATTAGAAGTATATACTTCAGGACACACCCATAGCTTATTATTAAAATGACCACATTTATTAATTGTAATATTTTAAAACACCATACACAGTATCTTGAACTTGCTAAAAAATATTTAGCTAAACAAATCATTGCTAAACAAATATTGGTTAACATTTAACCAACCCTAATGGTCTATATATTAATAGCAACAGCCTTTTTTATAGATGAGAATTTTATAGTATTGATTTTCCTTAGCTTTAAATTCTTTGTGAGCTTTCTTTTCTTCCAATGACACTTTTAAAAATAAAATTATTCCTTTGTTCTTAGCCCTTCAAAAATTTGAAGAAACAACTAAGATGTTTTATGGTGAGTGTACATTCTACAATGAAATCTATATTTTCCAGAATTTTACTACACAGAAAAAGAAAAACCTAAAATCTTGTATGTATATAATTAAAAATGTATTCTTCCAGGATAAGTTTTGAAACAAGCGGCTAAATAGAAAGCAAAGTTAGAAAAAGCAGGATATTAGACTTTATTTTCTCCTTTAATTCTTCCCAAACAAAATAAGACAATAGCATATTGTCAAAACACAACTAAGCCCTGCATTGACTCTCTTATACTTGTTTTTATTACATGACAATATTTTAATTCATCACAAAATTCATGAACATCCTTTCAAATTTAGTTAAAATATATTCATTAGATTTTCAAAAGTTACTAAGAAGTCAGGATTATTTCCATCTCTATCTACTTTTTCCTATATGTTGACCTCATTATTTCCAATAGGCATCTTAGTGTACTTGGAAATAAGACTACATAACTCCTCAATTCTTAAAGTTTTATCACCAAAGAGATGATAAAACTTTACTTCCATCTCAAATGAAAAAATGCTGTGGAAGGTCATAGACTAGCTAATAATGGTCTGTGTACCCACTAGTTATACCAATCACTGTGATCAGGGAAAGAGTTTTATGACTCGCTTGGCTGTGGAGAAGTAGCTATTTTTCGTCCAGTCTAACAGTGACAACCAGGGAGGTGCATTATTTTTTATTTTTTATTTTTATTTTTTTTTCTTTTTTAGGCGAGGTAATCCTTGGTTGACCTCACAGATTGCAAGGACCTTGTCAGTTTATAATCCCTTATTTTTTATTTTTTATGCCTACAGCACCTGCTCTTCCTAGGTGGTCTCCCATCCAAGTGCTAACTAGGCCTGACCCTGCTTAGCTTCCGAGATCAGATGAGATCAGGTTTGTTCAGGGTAGCATGGCCGTAGACTAAGGTGCATTCATTTAAAATGGCCATTTCCATTTGGAATATATATTTGGTGACAAAAAGGAAAGTGAGCTGTTTCCCCTAAAAGAGTTTAATAAAACACAGCCACTTCAAAGAATCAGAGGAATAAACACCAGTCCACTTATACCCATAAATGGATTCTTAGTTTCTAAGAATATAAACCTCTTTGCCTTCCTACTTATTTATTTTATTATATATAAGAATATGTTCCATGTGGATAAGGTGTATTGCTTTTACTTAAGTTTACTTGTACTTCACAGTACACAAAAAATCTGTGGGTTTTGACTAAATCTATACAATAAATTAGGCTGCCCAGTTGTGTACTTTGAAACATCTAGCTGATGGCCATTCCCCATCTCAGCCTGTATCATGTGCATTTTTGGAATGCCCCATGGATATTCTTAACCAACTGCCATAATATTCTTCATATAGAGAGTGTAATTTAGCTTTCTTTCCTCCAGTGATCAGTTAATGGATTATTTTCACTTAAATCCATATAAGACACAGTCTTTTCTGCACAATGGAAGAAAAAAGTAAACAAGAAAACTAAATGCTTGATTTTGATTGTATTCTTTGCACCATTCTTATAGAGATCTAAATAGCACCAGGGAGAAAATATTGAGCGAAGAAATGAATAAGCAGCAAGTGTTCAAAAAGAAATCAGATTTATAGCAAGAGTCTATTCTTCATTATTCTGGATAGAGGCATGCCAACCAAGACTCCTTTGCTCTTAAACAAAGCAAATGCTCTCTTCTCTGGTCCTACATCCACCATGGTCTCCAGTGTTCTACCTTTCCCAGTGAGTATGGATGGACAAAGTTATTCAGATGAGATCCTTCATACTTATAAGACTGTAAGACTGAAAAAAAAAAATCTAACTATATGTGAAAGAAAATTACATTGTCCACTTAGATAATCCCTAGGGAAGTTTTCTAGTTAGTTGCCAGCAGCTTGTTTTGACAGGGCAACGACTATTCCTTAAGCTATAAACTTGTGAATTTCAGCTGCAAATGCATTAGAGAATCAAATTTAAAGGCTTCATTCTGCTTGAGAACTGCTTCATAAAGAATGAAAACAGAAAGTGCTGCTCCACTGATATATTTTGATCACTTAAAAGGAAATCAGAAGTTTCTAAAATAAAGACAAATGTGGTCATTTTGATCAAATCTGCACATGCTGAGTGACATAAAGAATTGTAACATCTTTGGATCACGTAAGTGAAAAATATTTTTCTCTTGTAGCTATTAAAATTATGTTTTCAAAGATCATCTACTGACATTGGAAATACTGTATATTTTGAAATGAAAAAAGCAATTTTAAAACCTTATTACTGTGGTTCTAATTTTGAGAGATAGGCATAAGCATAAATAAAGATAAAAAGAAAAATCTACCAACATGTTACAATCATTATATCTAAGTGTCAAATTTAAGGGTGATTTTAATTTTATCCTAATTATCTGTATCTTATAAATATATTACATAAAACTGGTTTGTTCTTTTAATGATTGACAGTTGGGGGTCTAGTGTGAGAATGACTAAGTATACATTGCAATTCAGACTCTTACTAGGTGGATGATATTGAGCAAGTTTTATTTCCCCCATTTTTAGAATGGCAATAATACCGGTACCATCATAATAGTATAGCTGTGAGAAACCGAAATAATGTATATAAAGCACTTAACACAGTGCTTTGCACATAGTAAGATCAATAAATACCAGCTTTTTTCTATTGTAATTATTAAAAAAGTTATTTTTCCAAGTTATATTTTTTTGCCTAGGAATAAATGTATGTACATTGCCCAATGTAACACAAATCATTATGACTTAAATTTATGGGAAATTAGGCCGTTTAATATTTATTTTTGGATAAAAAGCTCTGCTAGGAGCTCAACTGAGGCAAAAAGTAAAAGTGTTGCTGAGCCTTAGATTCAGCTGGTGATATTTATGATGAGTTATTACTAGTCACTGTAAAATAAACATCTGACTGGAAGTTATATTTACAAGGAGCAAAGTGCTCTGTGAAAAGGGTGTTCTGGGTTCTCACTTGTTTCAGAAAGCAGAAAAACCAAATTGCTTTTACATTTCTAAAAGAACATGAAGTAGCTTGAAAAGTTTTATGTAATGAGGTTGAGATTTTTCAAAACGCAATATTTTAAAGAAAGAAATGGGAAAAATTAGAGATTACCTGAGTTCTGGAGCTGTGAATAATTCTTATTGCTTTTAAGTTCACATCTGAAGTTGGGCCAATGCATGAATAATTTGTAATCTTGTGAAAATGTCTAGGAAGAAAATATTGATGAATCCCTATTGGTAAACCATATGCCAAAGTATCACTTTTGTTATGTCTTGATTTTAATTCTAATAATTAAATAGGATTCTGGCAAAGAGTTTCTTTTTCTTTTCTTTCTTCATTTCTTTTCTTTTTTATTTCTTTTTTTACTATTTTATTTATTTATTTATTTATTTATTTATTTATTTATTAGATTTATTTTTAATTAATTTTTTTTTTTTTTTGGTGACATTGGTCAATGAAATCCAATAAGTTTCAGGTGTACAATTTAACAGTAAGGCATATATATATTGCATTGTGTGTTCCCTACCCATAGTTAGACTTCTTTCTGTCACCACATATTCGACCCCTTTAACCCCATCTACCTCCCTCCCCCCATTCCCATCCTACCCTCTGGTAACCACTTGTATATTGTACATGTCCACAAGTCTCTGTTTGTTCTGTATGTTTCTTGCTTTTAGGTTTATATCCTACATATAAGTGATATCATGTGGTTTTCAACCTTTTCTGTCTGGCTTATTTCACTTAGCATGATTATCTCAAGGTCCATCCATGTTGTCACAATTGGCAGTATTTCATATCTTCGTAGAGCTGAGTAATATTCCATTGTATATATGTACCAAAGCTTCTTTATCCAATCATCTATTGTAGGACACTTTGGTTGCTTCCATGTCCTGTCCACCATGAAAAATGCTGCTATGAACATCGGTGTGCAAATATCTTTTTGGATATGAGTTTTCAAGTCTTTGGGGTAAATACCCAGTAGAGGGATTGCTGAATGATATGGTAGATCAATTCTTAGTTTTTTGAGGAACCTCCATACTGTCTTCCATAGTGGCTGTACCAATTTGCAGTCCCACCAGCAGTATATGAGGGTTCCTTTTTCTCTGCACCCTCTCCAACATTTGTTATTACTTGTCCTGTTGCTTATAGCTATTCTAACAGGTATGAGATGGTATCTCATTGTGGTTTTAATTTGCATTTCCCTAATAGCTAGCAATGTTGAACATCTTTTCAAAAATTTGTTGGCCATTTGTATGTCCTCTAGGGAGAAGTCCTCTGCCTATTTTTTGATTGGCTCATTTGTTTTTTTGTTGCTACTGAGTTGTATGAGTTCTTAGTATATTTTGGCTATTAGACCCTTATTGGAAGGGTTGCTTGCAAATATCATTTCTCATTCAGGTGGTTGACGATTTCTTTTGCTGAGCAGAAGCTTTTTAGTTTGATGTAGTCCCATTCATTTATTTTATTTGGCTTTCACTCTCCTTGCCTTTGAGGTCAAATTTATAAAATCTTCTTTAAGTCTAAGGTCCTTGAGTTTAGTTCTTATGTTTTTGTCTATGCAATTTATTGTTTTGGGTCTTATATTCAGGTCCTTAATCCATTTTTAATTAATTTTGGTGTGTGATGACAGACAACAGTCTAGTTTCATTTTTTTGCTGGTGACTTTCTAGTTTTCCCAGCACCATTTACTGAAGAGGCTTTCCTTTCTCCACTGTATGTTTTTGGCTTTTTTGTTGAAAATTATTTGCCCATATAAATCTAGGTTTCCTTCTGGACTCTCGATTCTGTTCCACTGATCCATGTGTCTGTTTTGCTGCCAATACCATGCTCTTTTGATTACTGTTGCTTTGTAGTATAATTTGAAGTTGGGCAGAGTGATACCTCCAGCCCTGTTCTTTGTATTCAGAATGGCTTTGGTAATCCAAAGTCTTTTTGCTTCCATACAAATCTGATGATTTTTTGTTCTATTTCTTTAAAAAATGCCGATAGGATTTTGATGGGGATTGCATTATGTCTGTATAATGCTTTAGGTAATAAGGTCATTTAAACTATGCTGATTCCTCAAATCTAAGAACATAGAATATTTTTCCATTTCTTTGCATCTTCTTTGATTTCTTTTAATAGGGTCTTACAGTTTTCAACATATAGGTCCTTCATATGTGTCATTAGATTTATTCCTAGGTATTTGATTTTTTTTGATGCAACTGCAAAAGGAATTATTTTTTCCACTTCTTTTTCTTACACTTCATTATTAGAGTATAGGAACACTATGGATTTTCAAACGTTAATTTTGTATACAGAAAATTTATCGTATTTCCTTATTGTTTCTAGCAGTGTTCTTGTGGAGTCTTTAGGGTTTGGTATATAGAGAATAATGTCATCTGCAAATAGTGACAGTTCAACTTCTTCATTTCCCATCTGGATGCCTTTTATATCTTTCTCTTGCTTGACTGCACTTGCTAGGTCTAAAGAGTTTCTTCAATAAACAGTTTTCAAATCTTAATTTTTTGGAAAGGTAAAATTGTTTCTGATATGCTGGATGTTTATACCTTGTGGTAATGTGAGAAAATTAGTATTTTTTAATATTTTTTTATTAAAGGTTTAAAAGACAATAATATTGTTCTGTGTTTTATTTCCCCATTATATACTGCTATTATATAATATCAAAGATAAATATTTATCTGGTATTAGGTCAAAATGAATAAGTTAAAATGATTTGGTAATTCGCTATCATAAATTCCTGTTGTATTTCTGGTTAAATAGTTGCTATCCATTTTTATGATTCAATAGATAGCACATTGATCAGATGTGTTGTTTTACTTTATTCTCTCATCACTGGATTAGATAGATGTTGTGAGCTGTAAAACTGTGCCTAAGAAAAGACTGTGTTCAGCTATTTTTATCAAAATTATCTACTCAGTAGTTTTTGCCTTTTAATATGCCTTGTAGTTTTTGTTGTAAGCCAGATACCATGTACTAGGTAAAAGGAACACTGGTCAATAGGCCTTTAGTGGTATGGTGTTAAGGTGTAGGGGGAGGGAAAGCCTTCTATAGTCCAATGATTAGGTCTCAGCCTTTTAGTGAGCATGTACCCCAGGAGCATGTGAACCTCACATGTGCTTCTCAGTCCTCTTTCATGCCCTCCCCATGCTTAGGTGGGACAGGATGGCTACAGGGGGCTGGAGTTGGATATCTCCCTTTCCTCAGATTGATTAGGCTTTACTAAAACTCTAATAGGATAGTCTCTGGTCAATTAGGTTCTCCTGAAGGCAGGCCTTCTTAAGAAGACAGAATGCTTTGGTTTATTTCAAAATGGTTTCTTTTCCTCTCCTATAGCTGGAAGCCCAAGGGGATTTTTTTCTGTTCTTCACTGGGGGAAACTGGTAGAGCTCCTAGAGGCAAAACTCACAAAAGGGTGCCCCCTGAGCCCCATCTTCCTTAAGACTGGTCCCCCATCTGGAGTATTTAACTCTCAGACTTGTCTATACTGAGCCTTCAGCAATTTTTCAGTTGCAGTTTAGATTTCCCTATACTAACACTGGTTCCTGCAGAAGTTTTAGCTCATGGATTTCTGCTGCAGTAAATTGTGATTTTCCATATTTACTGCCTGTCTCTACAATTTTGGGGGCAGTGTTTTGCCTTAAGAATTCACTCCTCTGATAGAGAAGTGCAGATTTTTACTTCTTGTTAGGACAGAGTAATGACTTTCAAGCTCCCTACATGCTGGACCAGAAACTGTAATGAGTCCATACTCATTACTTTTTTTAATCAAAGTAATACATATACATATTTAAACAGTCAAATGAAACTCCAAGGCTTGTAATGAAAACCAGCAGCACCCTCTTCCACCTCTCTTGCCTTTAAATTCTCCAGATTCTCAATTCCCTGAAAAAACAATTTTTCACTCTTGAAAGTGTTTCTTCTTTTATTTCCTCCATTCTTCTGAGTTATTTGCTCAGATATGTCTTTTTGTTTTAAAATTTTAGATTACATCTATTGAATTTGGAAGATTTAAGGCACTACCTATTGGCTATAGAAAAAAATAGTCCTAGTTTTCACAACCCCAACACTGCCACATTTTCAAACCGCATTCCCACTCCTTAGGAGTTAATACAGTCTCATAATCTAATTGGGTTGAATGAATTATCTTTAGTCGATTATAATTTTATACATATGGTTCAGGCTAGGGCCATAGTGTAAAATGTGATCACATTTATTTATTTATTGTTGGACAAACTTTTCTTTTCTTCTAGAGTTAGAAAATTGCCTCATTTTTCCTTAGTTATTTACTTATTTCATTTTTATGCAAGTATTTCTTCAAACTCTGACAGAATTGCGCATGTGCTCTCAACATGGACAAACACCAAATTCATTATTTTATTAACTATAATTTGTGAGCCCTGCTTTTCTATTCCTGTAAGGCAAACTGATTTGCCATATTTGCCAACTATACCACTGACATGCTGGGTATTTCTTTGATTCCATGCCATTCTCCTTCTTGGTTTAAATGTATTTTGGGGTCTATGTGTTTTATTGTTGTTACTTTGAATGATGGTAAACTTGTGACTTAAGTATGAAGCACAAAGAGCTGCTGAGGAGTTCTATATGAAAGGTCTGGCTTTTGGATTTTATTGTAGAGAAAATGAACAGGACTCAGCTATTTTTTAGCTGACCCCAAATTTTAACCCCTATGGATTTTTTTTTTTTCTCTTGGTCTATTTTTTTTTTTTTTTTCTGAGAAAATCTGGCAGCTGGTGTTGAGAGACAAGAGGTAGAAGATGCCCCAGAGGATCACTATTTATCATTTGTTCTTTTAAGCAAAATCTCCTATTTCCAGTAAAGTGCCTTGCCTTTTCCGTCATTGCTTTTCATTGTTTCTGATCATCTTAAGAGTTTTTCTTTCTGGTGAATTGTTTACCTGAATTCCCCTCTCTGCCCTTACTGATTTGAAATTATCTAAATAACTTGATTTTATTCTTTATTTCTCTCTCCTTCCTTCTTTTCTTTCTTTCTTTCTTTCTTTCTTTCTTTCTTTCTTTCTTTCTTTCTTTCTTTCTTTCTTTCTTCTTTCTTTCATTTATTTCTAAATGTAATTTTTTCTTTATGTTTTCTTATCAAATGGTTAAAATTCTAATACAAATTTAGGCCATTAGTTAATTTGGAAGTATGTTAAAAAGTTAACGTAATGTATGCTGATCATGTTATTCAAAAGCAACAGAATCAATAAAAGATCTAAGAATTCTTCTTTGAAAAATAATGAAACTCTATTAATACAGTAATTTTAATTTTAGATTTCTAATTAACTCTTAATTCTAAAGGCAGCAAAGTGCCTAAAGCTTGAAAGAGTAAGGATGCTGTAATTGTATTTTTTTGAAAATATGACAATTAACTTCTAAGTTATAAATGCTTTTTTTTGTGTGGCAGAATTACTCTACTTGGTATTAAGAATATACTTAGAATACTTTCTTCTCAAACAAAATAAATAATGTTTTGTTTTAAATAAATCAGTGCCACATATTTTTCACTGGATGATATAAGAAGTAAGTTTATGTTTTGGTTTCTTTAGAATCTGAAATACTTAATTGCTTCTTTTATAAAAAGAAACCCAAGTTTCATTTTCACTATTCTGGTGATGAAACCCCAAATATCAATGAAGAAGCTATTTTTTTTTTTTAATTGAGCCACTTCTTTAGTAAAATTAGATTGGTTCTCTAACTTAGTCTTGTCATTAAAAACCAAGATAATATTGACCAGCCAGGAGAACCTGTCAATGAAGTAACATATTGGTTGTAATGTCCCTTGGGAAAATTTCTATAAGTGAAACATTTTTTGGCACTCACAGGCTCTAAGGATTATGGGCCTCTGTTCACTTCTCCTTAGATCTTAATTCTTCATGTGCCAAAGAGGTCTCTGATTTCTGAATATCTGGTGCCTAAGCCTTGCTATCAGAGGTTGCTAATTCCTTCTTCAAAGCATCCTTTGTACAGTAGTCCCCCCTTACCCACTATTTCACTTTTTGTAGTTTCAGTTACCCACAGCCAACTACAGTCCAAAAATATTACATTGAAAATTCTATAAATAAATAATTCATACATTTTAAATTGCAACTGTTCTGAATAGTGTCATAAAATTGTGGTCCTGCCCAGGACATGGTTCATCCCTTATCATACGTACAGTATATTGTTAAAATTGTTCTATTTTGTTATTAGTTAGTCATTAATCTCTTAAATTACCAATTTATAAATTACAGGTATGTATGTGTAGGAAAAAAACCTAGTATATGTAGGGTTTGGTACTATCCACAATTTTCAGGCATCTGCTGAGGGTCTTGGAATGTATCCTCTTCGGATAAAGGGGACTACTGTATTATCCCTTTTTTCTCCATTTCTCCAACCCTGCCTTATATTCTGCAACTATTATGAGTCTCCTCATATCACTTCCTGACTTTGTCCTTTTCCCCTCCAAATCTTGCATTTCTTGACTTCCAAAGTCAAATGACTAGGATCTTCCAAAATATGCTTCTATTAAATCATTCTTTCTTAAAAATTTAATAGTTTCTTATTTCATTCCTAACTCACCCATTTTAAATCTAAGCTTCCTTGAATGACTTTTAATATTCTTTTTCCATTATAGCCACACTGATGTCTCCATCATTCACACTTAGTACGTACTTCTTCACTGTTTTTGTTTTCATTATTGTTTTCCTTTAGAAACTCTGCATATTTCCCTTAAATTTTCCAAGTCATGTCAAATCTAGGCCAATTTAGTCTATAACTGATGTTCTCACTCTGAGTTATTATAAATAAGTTTTCAGATAAAATCTAATAAATACATCCCTTATTTATATTATTTTCTCCTTCCTTCTTTCTTTTCTTCCTTCCCTCCTTCTTTTCCTTCCTTCTTTTTAATTATTAAATTTTCTTTCTCTGTTCTTTTCATTCCACCTATATTTATAACACATAAAGTTATAATTATTATAACTCTTCTTTTGCCTTCTAGTTATTGGACCCCCTGACTTTTAACTGAACACATGACAACCTGCATGTGGGCATGTAACTAAGTTCCAGCAACTTGGATATGAGAAAAAGTGACATGTGATATTTATGGTTCATATCTTTGCACTCTACTCCTTCTTTTTCTCCTTCCTATGGGCCAAAATATATAGAATTGAAATTTCTGAACCAATTCTACTCATGCAGAGAGGATAACCTTATAGAAGGGGTACGATTTGAATCAGACATTTAAGGCAGAGTGTGTTTAAAATTTTCTCGAGTGTATTGTCTATTCTATATTTTCTTGGATATACAGAGCACATCTTCTATTTCAATATTTATAACCATGTAGTAAGTTTTTGTTCAAAATCCTTGTTCAGAATGAAAAGATACAATATTACAATCACTTAAATTGTAAAGAAAGTGTTCAGATAGAAATGGTACTTGTTAGGAATTAAGATCCTAATTCAAAGTAAATTTTCATGATGGATTTTCAAGTAACATTGGTAAGTAGTAAAGATTTATCAGGATAAACAGAAACATCTGACAAAGCACTTGCCATATATTAGCCATAGTAAAAAGTACTTTACATGTATTAAGTTACATGTTACAAGTATCTCTCCAAAGAATCTGTGAGTCTCACTATTTTTTCCAATTTATGTAAGAGGACGGTGGCCAAGAAATATTAAATAATTTTGCCATGATCAAACAGTTGGCAAGAAGAGATGGGATTTGAATTTGTTAACACTGGATCTAGAGGCATGCTCTTAACTACTGTGCTATACTGTGCTATAACCATGTAGTAAGTTTTTGTTCGTTATATCTTTTCTCATATCCATGGAACCAAGACACACAGACAGTTAATTACTCCACCTATAATTCCAGATCAGAAAATGTATCTGTAAGTAAAACATTGAAGTAAAAAAAATAAATAAAATAAAAAATAGAAAAGCTTTATAAAATCACTCTACAATACAGCAAAGTGAAAGTTGAGAAAGTAAGGCAGGAATTTCAGATGTTTATGAGAGAGAGAGAGAGAGAGAGAGAGAGAGAGAGAGAGAGAGAGAGAGAGAGACACAACATTAGAGATCATTTTTATGAGGACATTTTTCAGGTTTCCAATTTTGCTTCATAAGAATTATATCTTAAATGGTTTGGGGACTGAAGGAGTTCAGGATATGCAACCTGAAAATATGCCACTTGTTATATTGATTTTGAGTTGAAGTCACTTGAAAAACAGCGCATGCAGTGGATGGCTTTCTCTGAACTCCTCTTGTATGCCTAAAGACAGACCCTCCAGAAGGAACTCAATTGTGATAAATCCCTTCCAAAGAGTTTTATCAACCAGAGAAGATTGACTTATTACAGGAGAGGTGACTAGAAGTCAATACACATCCAAGGCAAACTTTGTTGCAAACTACCATATTGCCCATCTTTTTTACTAACAGACTATTTATCTTTCCTAAAAATTATTTACCCTCTCCTAAATTGCCATCATCTCCCCTCCCTTTTCCCTATTACATGGTATATAATCTCTCAAATCTCACTGCTTTTTTTTGGGTATACACTTTTTTTTTCTTGTGGTGCTCATGCATATAGTATTCAAAATTAATAAATTTGTATACCTTTTCTCCTGTTAATCTGCCTATCTGTTTATTTCATAGACTCAGCAATTGAATGTAGGAGGGTAGAGGGAAAATCTTTCCTCCCCTATAGAGTCATGCTGTGGGCCCTTAGATATTCAACTATTTTCTGCTCTTTCAAATAACAAATCTCTATTAAGAATTGATACATTATTAGGGGCCTCTAAACTTAGAAGAGTGGTGTTCTTTGACAAGGCTGTGATTCCTTAGATTCTCACTTTTTGCTTTTTAAGCAAACTGTGTATATACACTTTCTGAGGGGGAAGCATTCAGCAAATCTTTGAATATTAAAATGCAACCAGGTGATTGTGCATAATCACCATTCTGGTCCTACAATCATCTTTTCTACCTTAAGACCATCCTACAATCATCTTTTCTACCTTAAGACCAATTATTTCATTTGATAAGGACAATTGACCCCCTCCCACCCTCACTGTAGGAAATTGGCACTATAGAATTAGATCACACATGTGGCTATTTTAATTTAAAAATTAATTAATTAAATGTTAACTTAATTTAAAATTTAGTTTCTCATTTGTACTAGCCACAGAATCAAGTGTTCAATGTCATAAAAGGCTAGAAGCCCCTGTATTGGACAGCACTGATATAGAACATTTCGTCGCCATGTCATAAAAATCTCTGAGCATCTGTTTCTTTATCATGCTACGCATTACACTCAGCTGGAGAGCTTTAAAAAATGCAGATGCCCTGCTACCACCTCAGACTGATTTAATCAGATTGACTCAAGGTGGTGCTAAGATATCGGAAATTTTTTGAAAGTGTCCTGAATCTAATGAGTTTAGGTGGCTAGGGTTGAGATTCAATTCTATAAAGTAAAATTTATCTTTCCTGAATCAACGACTCTTTTTTGAAATGTATCTTTTCAATCAGCATTTAAATATGATAAAAACCTCTTGTCTTGAGAACAAACAAAACCTCCCCCAAAATCGCAATAACTATAATGGCAATAACAATGACATCTCCTCTTGATCCCAGATCCCATTTCTCCACTCAACACTTTTATTATCCGCAAGGTCAAATTCTTTAAATGTGTACCATATTCCAGAGTGGCAACTTTCCCTCTTCCTGTTTAATTTAATCCTTATTCTGACTAATCCTGGTTTCCATCTCCATTATACCACCAAAGTGACTCCTAGTAAGTTGACCAATGACTTCCACTTCACCAAATGCAGGTAACATTTTCAATGTTCATCTTAGTTGATTCTCAGGAGTCCTTAATACACTTCTGGCAAATTTGTTTTTAAAGCACTCTCTGCCTTGCCTCCTCTGATGAACAATCTCCTTGTTTTCCTATTCTGTCTCTGAAGTCTCCCACACTTTTCTTTATATGTTTCTCAAAGTTTCATTATAAGTTTTCCTTATTCTTGCTATATTCTCTCTTCTTAGTAAAACTGCAATTATACAGTGTATTATAATCTATATAATAATTAATCTTCAATTAACTTTTGGCCAAGGTCTTTTCTCTGAGCCAATATCTAACTGTCTGAGCAAGATCTCTCCTAGGATATTTTAAATAAACATAAAGTTAATTTGTCAGGAACATATTGTCTGTTCCATTTTAAACTGGTTCTGCTTCTTTTTCTATCTCAGTTTATGCCACTGAAATTCTTCTACTGTATAAATCAAGATGTTAAATTGTCTTCAGAATGTTTCACCAATATCTACTGTGTCTCCAATGGATAACCTCAAAATGTCTTTTAAATCTATATGTTTCTTTCTCTTTCTGCTACCTCTATCTTAGTCCAAGCTACCATAATCTATTTCTCATAAGTGACTTACCTACATCAATGCTAGCCACCCTCAACCCCTAACTTATTCAGTATATTGCAGCCAAAGAAACCTAAAGATGAAAGAAGGGTTATGCTTTGCACTTGCATTAATTATTTCAATATTTTTTTCTTTTAGGATGCAGAGCAAAATCTATTATTTAGGCTTGCAAAGCTCTGCATGATCAGCCACCGCTTACCTCCCCAGCCATTAAATTTTCAATTCTTCTTGCTTTTAATGCCTTAACCAAGGGTTTTTTTTTTTTTTTTTAATACTACTTACCTCAAGATCTTTCATATGTCATTTTCCATTTTCTCTGGAAAGACTTCCTTTTCACTAATACTACTTATGTTTCAAATTCCAGCTCAAATATCATATCCTTAGGAAAGTTTTCCTTGATTTATGAGTTTAGGTTTTCCCATTATTTACTCTCATTATCCCAGTAACTATTCAACACGATTAATTACAGTTTTAAAAATATGTTAATTTGCATGATCGTTTCATTAATGTCTGCCTCCTCCAGTCAATCAGTTTCTGGACAACAGGTACATATCTATCTCATTCAAGATTTTATATCTAGTACCCTAGCATAATATATGACTCATATCAGATGTACAGTAAATATTTATTGGATAAATGAAAAATATTTATTGGATAAATGAAAGAACAATAATTGATGACACTATACAACTTAGTTTTAAACACTGAGAAAATAAGTTAGTTGTATAATGAGGAAATATTAGATACATGGAACTTCTGATACTCTTAGAAAAATAAGGTTCATTATTAAAGGTAAACAAATATTTTATTTTTAAGTGGCATAATCAATCTGATCAAATAGTGAATAATTCAGACTAAACCTGTTGCAAGCAGTTCCTGTCTTATAAACCCATTCTCTGTGTCTAGAATGAAAATAGGGAAGTTATTGTATCAGTACAAAATATGTGTTGGAGGGCTATCTGCTGCAGAAGGAAAAAAAAATAAACAGTATCCTTATTATGTAGATCAATTGCCTGAATATTCAAAACTTTTCTCTTTTATCCACTCTGTTCATGTACCCAGAACTGTAAGTAATTTAATCTCAAGTAGATTACAAAATAATTTAAATATACAGCATGGTAAATTTGTTTGTTTGTTTCCAGAAGCATGTGCAGAACTATCTAGGACATCAAGAATTCTTCTCACAACAAAAACAAGCAAACAAAAACATAATGAGGAAAAAATTGAAATCTTGCTCTGAAAAATACTATTTTAAATATGAACATTTGCTTAGCCCACAAAAAATATGAATAAAATCTATAGTTTTCTTTAAATCATTAAGACAATAATAAAAATGATTATGCCCTGTTTTAAGGGCCAGATTTTGGCAATGGAGCATTGACAATGTCCTCTTGGCAGAAGCAATAAATAAATGAATAACAAGATGTGGCCCAAAGTGACAACGGTAAGAAAAGTCAAGCATGGTTTCAGAGACATACTAGGCTCTTATTAAATTGATTTATATGCCAGGGAATTTTTTGATGCCTCATTGGTTTAGAGATGCTCACAAATTCTTTCTTGGATGAAGTCATGATAGAAATATGGCCCAGGACTAAAGTAATCAAATACTATGAAATAAATATGAAGTATGTAAATAACAGAATTACATTTCTTGATGACTTCTTTGAACAGATATTTGCCTACTTTTTTGAATAAGCCATGAAGGTAGAGGTTACATGAAATGAATTCTTGCTACAACAGTTAAGGAGTCAGTAATATTTGCATATGGACACCAATTCTTTTAGGTTCATTTTTTTTTTTATCCCCAAAAAGGATTAAACTGATGGAAACAGATAAAATGACTGTAATGTAGGGCGAGCTGGTTTATTATGCAATAAAGAAATTTTAGTTTGCAGAGTAGTCAACTTCCTTTAATACTTTCAAAGAAGTAGAGATTGTGTCTTGGGAGAAATATATCTATATGGCTGTTGGACTTTTTTTGTAGTTTCTAACATTGAAAATACATTCTTTTTCCTTAAAAAATTTATTTCCACCTATAAAGCATTTTGTGGTGAATCTCAATGAAGTTAGTGTCCTAAGAAAGATATATCTTAAACATCAAAGACTGTCAGACAGTTTCTTTGAGCTGAGGAATCCCATATTTTTTAATAAATATGTCCTACTTGGTATCTTTTCATTAAGGGCCACCTGAGAACATTTATAAAACTATATCTGTAAATAATATTATTTATGTTAAAGGGTAATGGGATTTTTAGTTTATAAATTTTTGATTATAATATTTTGAACATTCCTTGGAATAGATTAGTCTCAGAATATTGGAATACAGGGAGTCATCAACGCTCTGTCTCAGTCTTCCAAGAAACTTTACTGAAGAAGCTTTTTCCTTGACTTTGACCAAAAGTGTTGTTGAGATGAGACAGAAGAGGCAGGAAAAGAGTCAAGATAAAAACATTTGAAAAATGAGACAGAAAAGCCAGGAGAAGACAAAAGAATTGAAGATTCTCATTCATCCAGTGATAATATCTTTGAAAGCTGTCATAAAGGAAGCTAATTAAAAAGAATAACCTACTCATTTAGAAAGAGCACAGAAAGAACATAAGAATGTTATTTTGGAAAAATGTTAGTACAATATGAACTGGCAAATAAAAATGTTCTTTTGATATCTGGTAGTGATTGTTCACTATACCTCATGAACGATTCTCAGTTTCACTTCATGTCCTCTCTTTATTAAGCATTAGGGTTAGGCAAAGTCCAAGTTTGAACTTATTAATTATCATCAAGGAGATGAGATAAGTTATAGCAAAATAGGACTGGATCAAAGAAAAAGAAATCTTTACAGCATTCTGAACAGATTTTGACCCTGGGTTCTAATTCTAATTATTCTACTTTACTTAAAATGTGTCCTTAAGTAATTGTCACTTTAGCTCTCTCTGTATTAATTCTCCTATCTGTAAAATAGGTAAGTGATTTTCATGAAATCCAGAATATTTTCCAGCTTCAATTGTTTAATACTGAATGTGTTTTTTTTCCCAGTGACTCACCAGCAGCCATGGTGACTGACTCATTTTCTGGAACACTCTTTCATCATTTGAGCAAGTGAACACTTTACTTTTGGTTCATTATATCATTATTCCTTAGTGCTGTATTAACATTTATATTCAGTAGGGACTTGTGTCTACTCATACTCAGACCATAGGTTAAATAATTTTACAGAAATACTGTAATCTTGCCATAAAAATTACCCCTCCATACTAATATAGGACACAACATATTACTACTGAGCATAACTGATCTACAGACATGTCAGGAAGCACAACAGTGACTATGAAGTTATGGCAAAATCTCATACGTTTTATACAGCAATGAAGAAGAAAGAAAAAGGAATTCACTGTCTCCTTGAGAGACTTAGGGCTGTCTTTTGTATATCTCATGGGGAACTCCTGAGTTAGTTCTGGAAGTATGTTTTGACATAACTAGACATTATTGGCCCCAACCTTTAGAGTATCTCTACCTTATAAAAACTGGAGAGTAAGCTTAATCCTTAGAGAGATTTATCTCTATTTTGAAGATTATCATAAGGAGTCAAATTTACTGTCTTTTCAAGGAAATACTGAAATAAGAAATGGGAAATGGCTACTGAGCATGGCTGAACTGAGAGGCACAAGAAATGGTCTTTTTACCTTTTATAACAGAGAAAATTATTTTTATTTACTCTGAAGGTATGAAGAACCTTGTATGAGTTAATTACTTGGGCCTCAAAACAAACAAAACAAGAGCATAGATTCCTGTTTTGAGACTGGAATTTTAGTGGAAATACTATGTATAAACACAAATAGTAAAGTACAAAGAGAATAATACCTTAGCCCCAAGTGGAAACTTCAACACAGGAGTCAGTTTTGGGCATTGCATAAGAAGCCACTGATTACCACAGTCTTTGTTTCATCATCTCAATTTTAATCATTTTTGTCTAAGACCTCCCAGGTCTTGTCATTATCCAGGGTTTGGGAAAAAAAAAAAAGGCACTTTTTCCATTGTTCTAACACAGTGCTGTCCAATAAAAATAAAATATAAACTACATGTAGAACTTTAAATTCTTTAGTAGCTATATTAAATAAGTAAAAGGAAGCATGTAAAACTAATTTTAATACATTTTATTTAATACAGTATATCTAAAATATTGCCATGTCAACATATAATCAATGTAAATATAATTGAGATACTTTATTTTTTTTTAACCAAGTCTTTGTAATCTGGTGTGCATGTTACATTTGTCATGCCTCTCAGTTCAGCCATGCTCAGTAGCCATGTGTGGCTAGTGGCTACCATATTGAGCAACACAGTTCTACCCAGATTTATAAGGAAATGTGATAGCTGCTCTCTGTGATGTTGGTACCCTTATAATTTTATTCTGGGATTTTAAATTATAGGCCAATGGGATTACTTTTTCCAATTTATATTGCTGCTGTTTGTGGGTAATAATTACTAACATCCTTTAGCCCTCTGAGTTCCAAATTGATTGAGAACCAGATACAAGTTTCATGTAGATATCAATCAAAATATCAGCTTCAATTTTTTTTTTTTTTTTAAAAAGCTGCATTGTGTTGTATGGCTTAGAACTGTGTCTACACTATACTTCCTAATTCTGTTTCCTGGGTTTAGCTTTGAGGCTGCCTGTCTGAATGGGGGTCTATAGAGCAGACTGGACTCTTACTCAACTGCACTTCCCTTAGCGAAGGAGCTGAGTGGACTGGGTTCCACTTCTCTAAAGGGAGATACCAGGAAGAGTCTTTTTCTATTTTTGACAATCAGATAAACAGCTTTTCCTCTTCTTTTAGAGGAAGAGGGAGGAAATTTGAAAAAAGAAAAAAAAAAAGATCTCCAATACTATTTTACCATGGGGAACAGAATAGACAAAGGAATTGTCAGTCTGTAAAGCTACTCCTAAATTTCCAAGAGGATAAGATTTTAATTATACTAAGGAAAACTATGTAGCAGTGTGTGGGACTGAGGTGCACTAAAAAAGCTTTTAACTAGATTTATGGGCAATTTTATTTGCAGAAGTAAGAATAATCTGCAGATCTATGTTAGGAAGAAGCATGCTAAAAGCTTTTAACTAAAATTATGGTTGAGTTATTAGAAGATTTACTATACCATGCCAATTAAAAAACAACAACATGCAAATAGGCTATCTTTCTTATCCAACTTTCTAGGTCTTCCTTATGTATATAGCCTTTTGAGAATCTGTCAGAATTTGACTGATTAGACTCTGAAAATAAGTGCTCTGGGCCAGATATATGCAGTTGAAGTGACTTATCTATTATTGGTTACAGCTCAGTGAAAAATGGCTGATATTTTCTGCCCCAAAGCATGGAAGTGGCCTTATCTAAGCTTGTGTATTTATGTATTTAATACTTTGTTTGTAATGCTGAACTCATTGACCAACTAGAATGACAACAAATATTTATTTCTCCACTTTGGCTTCCTTTTATGCTTTTTAATGTATTGAAAGTAGCCTTCTAAATGTAAGTTTGGCTTTGCTTAATTCTCCTCCCAAATCATGATAAATGATTTTCAGGTGCAATCAGCAGAAAATCTGAAATGGGAAAGAAAAGATGCATTTGTTTACTCTTTACTGTTTTACTTTAGTTTCTAAACTTTACTCTTTTTAAAAAAAAAAAATAAAGAAAAGCTTTTTAGTATTTTATTTTCAGTACCAAGAAAGAGAATAGGACCAAACATTCAATCAACTCTGATGTCTGTTTTGAAGGATCATAAGCAGTTGGGGGCTGGAAAGCTGTCGTTTCTGAGAATCTAGAGGACACATTTTTAGGGCCTTGAAAACAGCAAGCTCCGAGAGAAGAACGTGGCCTGAGGGACTATGAAGGGCCACTAGAAATAATCTTTGTGACTGCACAATTTTTGTAGTTAAGATTATGTATTACTTCTTAAAATTACTTGATACCATTATATAGCACCATTCCTTTATATATTTGTTCTACCTCTACCAAATACCACACATTTATTCAAAATCATTTATTAACATTTTCCCTGAAATGAGAATTAAAATTCCAATTTGTGCATATATATATATATGTGCATAAATATGCATATATATGTATATTTGTGTGTTATATATCTGTATGCATATATGTGTGTGTATGTGTATATGTGTGTATGTGTGTGTGTGTGTGTGTGTGTGTATTTCAG
The DNA here is from genome assembly GCA_028627145.1 of Eidolon dupreanum. NCBI lineage: Eukaryota > Metazoa > Chordata > Mammalia > Chiroptera > Pteropodidae > Eidolon > Eidolon dupreanum. The sequence continues at coordinate 75,746,193 of CM053515.1, forward strand.
ATAGATATATATATATGTCTCAAATAAACGGCATTGAGCTCTCTAAGCTAGATTTTTTTTTATGCCTACAGCACCTGGTCTTCCTAGGTGGTCTCTCATCCAAGTACTAACGAGGCCTGACCCTGCTTAGCTTCTGAGATCAGATGGGATTGGGCTTGTTCAGGGTGGCATGGCTGTAGACAGCATTGAGCTCTCTAAAACTGAGAAAATGTAGTGCTCTTCAAAGAGAGAACATTAGGATACTAGTCAAACAGCTAACTGGAGATCAGTCTTCTCTCACCACTTAATCTTGATTTCATGAACGAGCACAGCATTGCTTTTTTTCTTTCCTGAATATACACCAGAGATGGAGATCAATGTGAAACTCATTAAATACTTGGATATAATTTTTAAGGATACTGAATTATTTTAACACCTATTTTTGCATTCCTACTATGTGACATACACTACTAGAGGTAGGAGTGAAGTCAATATAAAATATTTAGTCCTGACTTCAGAATTTCAAATTGTATCAGGTGTACTATAGCAGATATGTGGACAAAATGTTATGTCAACACAAATGAGGTAGTACATTCTTTTAACCAAATATCTTCAGAAACTTCCTTTGGAAAATAGAAGGAACAAGAAAAGTTTACTACTTTTGGTGTAGCACAGATAGACTGAAATTTCTAGTAAATCCCTAGAAAGAACAGGACCAATAGGAGCTTTCAGGTAATACTTCACACAATATGTCTAAATATTTGAAAGTCAATGAAAAAAACATCCATTTCTACCTGTTCTTTGGCTTGATATACACAAAACTTGAATATCTAATGAACTCAATGTTTATAAATTATCTGATGCCTGACAAATCAATGAAAAATATATTCTAATATTTGGAATCATATTAAAAATGTACCTGAGGAGATAAGTTATTTCTAGATTTGTTCATTGGGTCAGGGGAGGGGAGTGAGGAGTTGAAGAGAGTAGGATGGTAAGAGAAAGGAACATTATGAAACAGCAATTGCATGACACTAGTTCAGAACAGTGGTACAGGAATTAATTAGTGTTTTAGTGGGAAAGTAGTGAGTCTTTTCCTATTTCTACTGTGGTTAGAGTTCCTGAAGAAAAACTCACACTGGAAATTTGTTTTGAAGGATCAAACTAACATGAAAGATAAGCTAACTATGCTGCGTAAGTTTTATACTTTCCCCCTGCTTTACAATTCTTTTCATGGTATCCCTGGCTATATTACAGTGGCATGAAACTCTTCAAGCAGAACTTAATACAATATAAGTATACTGGATTAAATATTCAAAATTTATTTTTAGCTCAAATTAGTTACATACACTGGATGTTACATCTTCACATACTTCTGAGGACAAATTACTACAAAAGCATTAACTCATCCTTGACTGTAATTTAATTCTTACCTAATTTAATTCTTACCGATAAATGACCTCAGAAATAACTGTAGTGCTACAGCCTATTTAATTTTTGCTTGCTTTACACACAAATGCACCTACATAAAAATGAGACCTCCCCCCGCCCACACACACAGCAGTATTAGACAGCTCACATTAATTGGATATATAATCACGAAGAGAGGTACTTACTTAGCTCTCCTATTACAGGCAACAATATCTTAACTGCTGGATTGTAAGTAAGTTTTGGTCACATGCAAATTACTAAAGCAAGATCTTTTTCATTGCTTACTTAATTTTCACGAGTGAAAGGGCATCAAACTGCATATGAGCTTATTTCTATTCCTCATGGTTTAAGACTTTGTGGCCTTAGAGCAAAGGATATCAGAACTCCTAAAACAGTGCTCCCTCATAGTAGTGCTCAATATTTATTGAATGACTATGTGAAGCTGACATTTGAGCAAAAACATAAATGTGGTAAGAGAGTAAATTTGCAGAGACTGTTCCACAAGGAGAGAACAGAAGGTATAAAGAGCTAAGATGGGGGTCACAGCAGCAAGGATGCCAGGAGTGAGTGATGGGGAAAGTTTAGGAAATAAGGTACATATTTAATAAGTGATGAAGTTTACATTTAAACCCAAACAGCTTGGCTTAGGGACTGTGTTCTTAACTGTTAAACTGAGATCAATATCCAACTCTATCACTTACTAACTATATGATTTGGAGCTAAGTTCATAAATACTCCTAACCTCAGTCCTATCACTAGTGATACAGGGGTTAAGAACCTTGTAGAAGTATTGAGGGAATGAAGTAAAATATTGTATTGTAAAATGCCTTAAAATGGATTAGTAAATATTATACCCTTCCCACCCCACATTTATCCCTGACTTGTTGGGTACACTGTATTTGTTTGTGTCAGAGAGCTCTAAAAAATAAACAAACACAAGTCCCCAAATGTAAACCTGAAAACCATTAGCAAATCTAACCCACCAAGCTGATATCAAATAATACTCTGAAGGATTATAAGGAAACAATAAATTCTTAAGTAAACTCAGGTCAAAACCAGCTGGTACTTGATTAATTGTCTAATCAGGGAATTACCCAGGGATAGACAATGAATTTTTAGTAATGAGTTAGCCTGCTGTCAGCCTCCAGATAGCTAAGTTTCCTATTTAAGAAGAGTCTGCGGTAAGAGATAAGGACCCAGAGCAAGGATAATCCTAATTACAAGCCCAGGCAGGGTACTTCCACTTTTGTGCTGGGGGTCAGTGCCAGTTGTATTCCTTGTGTCTTTCAATTCACACGGAAGAAATCAGAAAGCACTTGTTTACTGCTCTAGAGATTAACTTTACTAGGTAGGGTATGAACCCAACAACTTTAAGACTTAAAGGATTAGAGGTCTTTATAAGAAATATTGACCTCCCATAACCCAGAATATTTCCATATTATAATAATAATCCATGATTATCATCAACAAGAAAGATATTTAAAATCTTACATTGATGGAGGGGATCACATTAAATATTATCTACAAACTAAGTAATTCAGAATTGTCTTAAATAAATTTCTGTGCATAAGTTCTGCTTTCCAATTAGAAAGAAAACTGATTAAGTGCAGTCATTTTCCTACCATAGTTGCTCCTCTCTCCCCAACCCCTAATACAATGACACACCAATCACAGTTCTAGATATGTTGAAAAAACTTACTATTGGCTTCTTGGAAGGGAAAAAAATCTATTAGCTTCAGGGAAAATCCAGAAGAAGAGTAATTGCAGTCAGGTAATAATTATCAGAGGAAGGAGTCCATGAAAGCAAATATGTCTAGGGCCCGTGTAAGTCATATTGTGACTTCGAACCCAATATATGTTTTATGTTGGAATATAAACATTGCCAAGGGTTCTAGTATAGCTCTACATGGCCATCTTTTCCTAATGTACTTCTATGAGAGCCCATCAAGAAAGCAGGCAGCCACATAACCAAAAATTCAACTAGGAGGCATGGTCAGATTGGCAAAAACCACTCACATGGGAAATTGGAGATCCTCTTATGGCAGCTGAGGCTCTGCCTTGTTCTGGTCTGTGCACCTGAATCATGGCTCTATCTCTTTCCCCTGTCCCTAATTCAGGTTTGGTAGTCTGGTTCTCACATGCTGAGTTTCTTTTTCCTAACCTTACTTTAATTTGCTGGCTTTGCTTCACTCCAAATTCGTACTTTTAAGTCATAGATGTTATCTTCAGGTTGGAAGCAAAGTCTACTTCTCAGAAATTCCTTTCTAGACATGTTGTGTGCTGGATCCCTGGCTTAACCACCAAACCACAGTAGTTTTTCAGGAATGGGTCATGCTTCAGGTCCTGATACTGAGTGTGAGAGAAAAAATTTCCTCCAAAAATGATGTAATTCTAACTATGATCGCTAAAGCCCACAAAATTTCTATTCATCCCTCATCAGGATGTGTTATTTCTAATTGTTAATTATTATTATTATTATAATGATCCTAACCCTTTCTCTGAAGCAGGTGAGCAAAGAATGACTATACAGTATTAGCTTAATTTTTTTTCTTGTAAGGGACATAAGAAATCAGGCTTGAAAAGGCTAATTCTAGGAAGTGTACCTTTTTTATTTCATTTACTAAGTTGATCAATTTTTAGTAAAAAAAATTTAAGATATATTCTATGCTAAGTATAGCTCACATTCCTTGCTGTATTTATTCTGTACTATTTTAGTCCTATAGGTATTCATTTCTTTGTAATGATTGATATCTTATAACTTTATATTAAATATACTTGATAAACAAGAAAGCTAGTTTACATCAGTCTGAGGAGGGGACTTCTGTTGATTTGATGGATATTGTAAATAAGAACTATTGATTTTAATGTGCCACTCTCTGTTTCTCTGGGATGGAGCTAGTCTACTTGTTATAATCTATACTAAGTAATCAATATTAATATTAGGCCAGTGGATCAGGGCCTATAAGTGGGAATCCAAAGAAAAAAAATTAAAGACACTATATATAAGTCAGACAAATGGCAAATAAAATTAGATAAGTTGTACCTTTTTCAAACCTTTGAGGATGTATGCATTTTTAAAGGCTTGCAAGGAGAGGACCACACTTAAGAAATTTACTGCCTGCATTATTCCCAATAAGAAATGTTATGAAACTTCTGTGTTGACCACAGAAGAGGAAGAGAGAGACGGGAAAATTGTGTGTGGGGCTTTCACAACCTTAGTCTGGAGTTGACACATGATTTCTATTCACATTTATATATATGTATATATGGAATCTAAATTTAACTGAGCATTCTGTACTGTACTTGGCAACCCTCCCATGAAGGAAATCAGCATTGGTAAGCATTAGAAAAGGCTATTTCAATTCTCTACTCAAATGCCCTTAGGCATTTGATTTCGCCTGGAGAAACTTCCCTCCACCCCCAGGGTAATCCTCAAGAGCATACCATCCTGGTCTTGTCCTGGGTGATTGAAGAAAGCTTTATACTATTTTTATTCCTTAACTTCTGTTCTTCTTTTCTAACAATGCTTTCTTTTGTAAAAACCATGGCTTACAAACTAGCATTACAGCTAACATACCTCATGGTAGAGCAAATCCTACTTGCTGAAGTATATTCTGAGGTGTGTGCAATTAGTACCCACTGACTTTTGTTGAAGGGCCGTGTTTGACTCAAAAACAGCACAACTTGCCCCTATGGCTATATTCCAGGAACAGAGAAAAGTTAAGAATGGATGAGCAGCTTTAAAGATGCAATAGTCCAGGGATTTGAACTTTCAGAAACTAGCTTTAAAAGAAGGTGTGAAGAGTTGTGCACGAATGTGAGTTTTAGGAGAAATAATTCATGCACAGAGGAAGAGATGTCTGGGGGAAGGAGAGAAAAGGACAGGTCATGTACTCAGGAAAGTGCATACCAAGATTATTTTGTGGTTTGGGGAGGATTAATTCCTAAACTCAAATAATTAGATGAGAGACAAAATGGAAAATAAAACAAAATGAATAAGACAAAGGTATTTGGTGTACAATATTAATTGAGATAGGGTATATAATTTGCTTAGTTTCTGACTTAAAAGGCTTATAAAAGTTTAATAGTTATTAACCATTACTATTCATTTTTATAGATTCCAAGATATATTTTTTCCACGATTAAACTTTTCTTAAATTCACATGTACTTATAATTTGTAAAGTCTTAAAATTACTTCCAGGTGGTAGTTGTAACTTAGTAATAAAAAACCCTTTGACATCTTCGGTAAGATCAAGGAATTGCATCTAAGTGTCTATGATTAGAAAAAATATGGTGTTATTAAACTGAACATTGATAGATTATTTGCAAGAAATATAGTAGTGCATAGGGGGAAAATACATAAAATGCCTACATGTTAATTCCAGCAAAGATTGCCAGCATATTCACATAATGATTCAATCTGAGCTACTCTCTCAAAGTTTCCACTCATTTGGGGAAAGTGCAGATGAGCAGTAAAATGGATAGGAGACAGATAATTGAAGTTTGGGGCCAAGAATTCTAAGAATCTGGAAAATCAGATCTTGAGTATCTAAGTGTTAACTCTCTTTTTCTTTGTATTTCCCTCACTACCTATTTCAATTAAATGAAAATCCATACTTTACTAATTGTAGTAACAACATTTTTCATAATCAACATAGTTTGAGGGGATTATAGAAAAAGGTTATCGTACAATATAAGGTAACACATGTAAAGCACTAAGAATGTGGTCTGCAACAGCATGAATAGCTGTTATTATTTATTCATTTTATTTATTTATTTATTGTATCACTATCATTTTAATATAATGGCTCCTTTAATTTAGTCTCATGGAATCAATGAGAATGTGTGCTTTATTTCTTTCTCTCCCTGCCCTATCAACCTACACAAACCCTCTAGACAAACTCTTCTAGTCACCTGATTCTTTGTGCATTCTTACCTCTTTGTCCTTTAATTGGATACATCTCTATCCTCTCCACCTGACTAAGTTCTATTTGTACTTTGAGTCGAATCTAAATTTCACAGTTTCTGGGTTTTCATCCTGAGGGCTCTCCAGAAATCTCTGTCTTCTCCATCACAGTGTTTGACTCATATTGTCTAAACAGGTTTAAATCCTAGCTCCATGTATTACTAACCATAAGAATTGCATTTTCCTCATCTGTAAAATGGGGATAATAATTATACTATCTCAAAAAGTTATGAAGATTAAATAATAGTATTAAATATGCTTAATGCATAAAAGGTACTTAATAAATATTAATTCCCACTACAACTCTTGATGCCAGATATTGTTAACTCTTCAAATTTACATACTTTCTACCCAGGTGTATTTTTAGTTCCTTGAAAACAGCCAATATATTCTTATATATACATTTGACTGTTTTGGTTCCTAGTGCTGTGCTTTTAATTTAATGTGTTCAGCCAATAACTCATAAGGTCTGTTTGAGCTGGAGATTTAAAATGCATTGCATGACTATGGATCTTAGTGGTGATAGAATTGTTTTGTATCTAGATCTCATCAATATCAATATCTTGGTTTTGATATTGTACTATTACCTTGTAAGATGTTACCTTGGGCGGGGGAGTGGTACTGGAATAAGATCTGTAGGATCTCTTGATTATTTCCTACAATTCTACTTGAATTTACAATTATCTCTAAATAACATTTAATTTAAAATATGTCGTATGCTGACTACAGTTGCTTGGTGTTTCTTTTGTTATGTCAGTGTACTGTTTTTGTTTTATAAAAATTGAAGGGCTGCATATAAAATTATCTTTAATAAGATAAACTAAAAAGAATAAAGAAAAATGATTTAAGTACTGATCCATGTAAGTAAGTTTGCCTCTTTTTGTAAACTATTAAAATCATTTAAGTCATCTAAAATTGTTGGGCACTTGGGAGTTGTATATACTCAGTGGCTCCAGTTAGTTTGCATGTTTTAATTTTCACTTCCATTGCCAATTTAATGCCTTATTTGCCACTGCGAGGTCCTCTCCTCGGGAATCATTTCACCTTCCGAAGCATTTTATCACCTTGCACACAGCCAATCTGTGTTGGTTCAGGCCAACAGTAACAGAAGAGAGCTGTGTCAAACTCTCTCTGGATTCAGGCACCTTCCTCTGCCCTTGAACACCTGGCCTTTTGGAAATGACTTTATCTGTCATGTGTGTGTGTGTGTGTGTGTGTGTGTGTGTGTAAAATACAAAATAGCTGTACTCATGCAGTGATGAAAATCTGAACAAAAGAAGCCAAAGAAATTAGGGGACCATTTACCAGGATCTCAACTGTTACTTCATACAGCCAGTGTGGAGGACACTAACTGAAGCTCAAACCTGGGAGATGCTCTACTGTGGCTGCTGTGTCCCAGAGATGCGATCAAGTGTCATGATCTCAATTCAAATCCTACAGCATTTCTGGTATTCTCCTGTATTTTTTATCTGAAATGTGTGCACTCAAAATATCCAGGGGAAATTAAATCACTAGTTAAAGCTCTAGTATTTGAATACATTCACAGGGACTGTGAAACAGGTGGTTTTATAATGTAGCTTTGGGTTCAAGTATTTTATTAAAAAGCATCCTTCTATCAGTGAATTTAGAATTATAACAGGATTGCAAGCTTTCTTCCTTGGAGAACAGTACTTCTGTAACAACAACAACAACAACAACGACAACAACAACAACAAAATAATAATAGTACCAAAAATCCAAAGGACAATTATTGCCTTATACTATCTACTTTGGAAGCATTTTTACTCCCAGGATGTTCCAAATTGGGGTAGTAGTTTGACTTTTCTGAAAGTTGCCCTACTCAAATTTTGTAAAAATAAGGAAACAGAAAAAGAAGGAAGAAAGAATTAAACATGTCAACCCCCCTCCTTTTCACTTCAACCACCCTTACCACTGGGAAGTATAGTACTCTTCCCATATTCTCATATTGCAAACTACAGAATATCCCTCTGTAGCATATTTTCTTCTTCATTGAACTGTGTGTGTTATATTTCACTTAAATAAACTTGGAACAAATAAGAGATGTGGCTGGATGTACGATTTGAATTGCCTCAGGCTGATCTTTCTTTATGTGACTTGGATAATGGAAAGAATATTGGAGTCTGAAAGGATTCACCCAATATGATAACTTTATAGAGCAGAAGTAGGGGAACCAAAATTAGATGGAAGAGATTAAAGAATATTTTAGTTTCCTTTATTATAATAAGAAGTAATTATATATTATAGGAAAATTAAAATAAATATATATCTTTTAGGCAGTCTTGCTCTAAAGTATTAGGCTCATACCTCTCCTGTGAGTACATAATTCCAGAATGCAACTGAATAGGTGGCATCTATTAATATGTGAGTAAGTTCAGCTATAACTTACTACCTCTGTAATATCAGTTCTACTATTATATCATAATAAAATGAGTGCAAGATTGTAAAAAGGCAAGAACAGCTTGGTTGTTAGTTGGTGATTTACTACCCGCAAAAGTTTTCTTTTAATTGTTGCTGAAACCTTTTTAGAGATAAAATAACACAAAGTGATTGGGGAGAGAGAGAGAAAAAGAGTAGACATTTGGAACTTTAAGCTCATCAATTCAGCTCTTTAAAATATGAAATATTTCAAGTACATATTCAAATAATTTAGAATTTTCTTATCTGTATTTTCTTATATTTCCCAAATCCTTTAATGCTTTTTATTTGCTTGTGATATAAGACTATCTAAAATATTTTGATTAAATCATTAATTTTCCTAAGGTAACAGAAATTACCTTGATCTTTCAGCTGTTTTTGTCACTTACTTAAATATAACTATGATAAAGAGGAAACGTTGGAAAAAAATAGTATGCTTCCTATAATTGTTTTTCCTTTAGTTGTAGATATTTATGACTGCTATTGCTTTCTGAAATACCTGAGTTGATCCATGGCAAGAGAAATGTAGGTCTAGAAAGAATGGAACAAAGAACAGCTCAATTTTTCTGTATCTCAAGAGCATTCCCTGATAAGCTTCCCACATAATAATTTCTCTCAACTTTTAGCAGTTTCCCGAGGAACCCAATCTATAATATACCTTAAATGATGTCAAAAGACAACAACCTGAAAGGTAATATTTATACCATACATCAATAATAAAGGACTAACATACTATGTTAAATATTTTTAAATGTGGGGAAAAGTGCAAATCCAAATAGAGGAACAAGCAATTGAGCATAAACAGACAGTACAAATAAAATATATAGAAATGACCCTTAAACCTATGGCAAGATGTTCACTATAAGAAAAATATAATTTAAAACTACAGCATGATACAATTTCTAAACTATCATGTTGATGAAAATTTAAAAGTCTCACAATACATTATATTGGCAAGGCTGTGGGAAAATAGGCAGAATCATATACTGCTGGTAATAATGCAAATTGGTACGACCATTATGAAAGGGATTTTTGCAATATATAAATAAAGTTAAAAATGTAGCTTTACTTTTTGACCCAGAAATTCCACTTCCAAGAATTTATAATAAATATACAACTCAAAATGAAAAGTTACAAAAATTATGTTTTGCTAGATAAATGTGGTAAATATTCCCAAGCTTGTGTTTTCTAGCACATACATTTTTTAGAAACAAATGTAATTTTTTAATTTAGAAAATAATACATTATACAAATATTTTCTAAACTATTATATAAATATACTATATAATCTATAGTATGTATAATTATGTGTAATTATTTTCTAAAAAATGTATATTCAGACACTCAAAGACAGAAAGAATCATAAGGCAAATGAGGCCAAATATACACAATTGGTGAAGTTGTGTAAAATATGTATGATGGTCCTTTGCACTATTCTTGGAAATTAACTGTCAATTTGAAATGATATCAAAATGAAATGTTGTAATTTCATTTTGATACTGTGACAATTGTCTGTTTGTGAGAGCCATCAGGAGTAATAATTATAATATACTGGAAACTAATATAAATTAAGAAAATAAAAATAATAACATTTATTGAGCACTTACCAAATAGCGTTCACAATGTTGTCTTTATTTGCATTATATAATTTACCACAACAAACTCTGATACAGGTACTAGTATTTTTATTTTACAGAAAGGATTTAAAAGAGGTTAAATAATCTTCCAAAGGTCACTGAACCAGATTGAGAGAAAGAAGGCTTGACTTCTATGGTCCCAGTTCATAATTACCATTCTTATCTTTCGCTTCTTTCTAGAATTAATTTTTCCCACTATCGTAGAATCCATTTTTTTGAAGACAACAAAATGAATTTGTAGATCAAATAGACAAAGAGGTGTGGTTAGGTGAAATGTATTATTTATTAGTTATAGAGGAAATAAGGAAAGCCAAAGGACCTTGAAATATTTAGGTGATAGCAGACTAATGTCATGTTCTGAATCCTCACATCTTTCTCTTTTTTTCTTTTTGTCAAAGAAGAAAAACAGGATTATCTATATCTGAGATATCCAAGTAGCAATGTTTCGGGAGGTATCTATGAAAATTTATCCGCTAACGTCTCAAGATACACAGAAAATTACCCTTAAGTGGCACAATATTAGATGTGGTGGAATCTATTTTTTTCCACCTCTCCTGCTGCATCTCCTAATGCTAAGGGATAAGTAATCCCATACCTGGCCATTGATTTATTATTTAGATTTTTTAAAAATATGCATGTTACTAACAATTATATTTGCTTTGAACTATATTTTAGAAATGTTTTGGATTACATTTTGGAGGAATTATCCTGTAATGACAATAAGAATCATTTCATTCATTCATTATGAAGCCAGTCATTCAATAATTTTGAGTGTTCACCATGACTCCTTTTCTTTAACTTTCACTTCATTCACGTTTATCAAACATACACAGGAAAAACAAACTTTAGAACTGTCCATCTAGTCTTTGTATGTTTCTAAGCCTTCCAAATACTTTTGTCTCATATTTTTCTCTTCGACATGCAACTCAAGCTCACCTGACACTGCCTGACAGTGCTTCATAACCAAACACAAAGAGTCCTGAGGACCTCACAATTTAGTTAAGAATTTTCAAACCTAAACATATTCCTTACAACATTGTATTAAATGGGCTTGCTTTTATTTAGAAATGCAGTGATATTGAGGATAGGAGAGATAATAATAACCCTTCTTATAGCTGTCATGTCTGAGCCTGGGCTTAATGCTGCATAGACATTCAAGGGATGGATATGGAGAAAAGATGCCTGGAGAAGGGACTCTTAACCCGAGGGATGTAGTTAATCTCTACATAGGATTCCAATTCAGGGAAGCAGGAAAAAACTTTAGGAGGTCTGGATCTTAACAACAGTTACATTCAGACACAATAGGAAGTTGACCAGGGCAGCAAGATGGATATCTAGGAGGACAAGAAAAAAAATCTACCTCAAAAGAGAGAGATGACCAGAGGAAGCCTCTGGTTGCTAGAGACCAAGAGGGCTAGAGATACCACATTTTGAAAAAAAAAATCAGAATGGAACACATCATTTTACAGTCACTTCCTTATTCATGTGTTTCTCATAAACTTAGTATTTTGAATAAACATACTTGTAACATTTTTAGAATGGGAAAAATTGAATTCAAACTTTATTCCAGTATAGCATATTGTGATTTTCATTATGATGATGAATGCTTTTAGTCCAATCACTTTAAATTAGTTATGTTTCATTTTCATTTGTAACTCTTGAAATAACTTTCAGTTAGGGGCCAGAATAATTCCTTAAAAATGGCTCAAATGACAAATAGTCCAAAGCAAAATACTTTACTGATAGGAGAAATTACTTAGGACAGGAAAATTAACTTTTTAAAATATACCCTTTTTGTTTTGAGCCTCCAAGTTCTAAAATGTTTCACATATCATATAGAAATAATGACATAATTATAACTCTTCTGGTACTTATAATGATAAATTTATTCCTAGTTAATTCATTTGTTTTTATGTAGGGACTTCCATGGGATTCTGCTTTAATTCAGTATTAAACAGGCTATTATTTGAAAGTGTTTCCAACTCAGCAATAAATGGTGGTGATTTAGTTATAATTAAATAGAAATGAGTATGTGAAAGCCTAATGAAGTTCAGAGAAATATTCATTATGTTTTAATACATTTATGTTATCTATTTGCCCAATAAATTGTTATACCTCTATTGTAATTAACTAGGAATTAACTCATTTAATTTAAAAAAAAAAAGATTTCTAGTCTCAAAATTCTTAGTTATATATCCATTGAAAACCTAATTGAGAGTGCAAGAAACATATCTTGTAATGAATCAAACAAAAACTTAGTGTAGCATTGCAAGTGAATTATAATTGACTGCAACTGTTTATGGAATCATGATGGATCTGTAGCATTCAAGGTTTTTCTGCATTGACTTGTCTCTGACACTAAATATCTTTACACATTTTAGAGTTCAATGCTTTATCAAATACTGTATATTTTCTCTTCTGTCTTTTAATATCTGATATGAAGGCATTATCACATCAGCTCTTGTCAGTGAGTCATTTTTAATTTCTAAAGGATGGGGTGTTTTACTTGTTCATATTGCTGTATTTTAATGCATTTGTCTAGCTGGGCAGGATGTGCCTCCACCTTCCCCTTCAGTGTGGAAAATGGTAGGAATTCACTGAGTGGCTGCAGATTTTTCTTTTGTTTTCTCTTCCTCTTCCACTCCCTCCTCACTTCATTATTGAGATGTCATCCACATACCCTATACTTTACCGATTTAAAGTATACAATTCCATGTTTTTAGTATGTTCACAGATATATGCTACCATCACCACAGTCAAGTTTAATTCACTGTTTTAACCTCAAAAAGAAGCCCCATACACTTTAGCTATCACTCCCTTTATTCCCTCATCCTTTCCACCCCCTAACACACATAGCCCTAAGCAACCACTACTCTACTTTCTGCCTGTACAGATTTCTCTATATAAAATGAATGGAATCATATAATATATGGTCTTTTATGGCTGGTTTCATTCACTTAGCCTAATGTTTTCAAGTTTCATCTGTATTATAACATATATTAGTACTTTATTCCTTTTTATGGCCAAATATTATCCATTGTGTGGATAGACCATGTTCTCTTTATCAATTTGTTAGTTGATGGATATTTGGGTTGTTTCTATCTTTTGACTATTATGAATAATGCTGCTTAAATACATTCATATGAAAGTTTTTGTGTTTCATTTCCTATAGTTATATGCATAGGAGTAGAATTACTGGGTCATATGGTAGCTCTATATTTAACATTCTGAGGAAATACCAGACCATTTTCCACAATAACACCATCATTTTACATCACCATCAGCATGTATGAGGGTTCTAATTTTTCCATATCTTCATCAATACTTTTTTATCTAACTTTTTGGTTATAGCATCCCTTGTGGGTTTGAAGTGGTATCTCAGTTTTTTTTTTTTAAATTTGTATTTCCTTGATGACTAATGATGTTAAATATTTTTCATGTGCTAATTGGTGATTTATATCATTTGTACACCTCCTTTGAGAACTGTCTATTCAGATTCTTTTCTCATTTTTATACTGGGTTATTTGCCTTTTATTATTGAGTTGTAAGAGTTTTATATATTTGAAATATTAGTCCATTATCAGATATATGAGTTCCAAGTAACTGAGCAGCTGCCGACTTTTCTTATTCAACAATTAACAAATAGTGCCAAGATCAGTTGTGATTAGTGGTTGCAACCCCTAGTGACACTTTTGAATATTCTGAACTCCATTACTAGATGAATTCAATCTTCAATTGTCATTTATTTTTTGTGTTTGTTTGAAATGAACACTATTAAGAAAACTTTAGAAAAAAATTGTGGACAACAGCTAGTCCTTCTTAGCCACGTAATTACACATCAACATGTTATTCTTTAAAAATCCTAACTCTAATATTAAGTCCCTGGCACTTTGTATAACCACAAAAGTCCTTAAAGAGATTAGAATACTGGAGAATTATAGTCTCCAGAAATGGATTTTCCTCTTCTGTTTTGTGAGAGGCCTGCCATTGAACCTCATTATCAAGGCAAGGACTTTAAAGAGAACAAGGAAAAAAAAAATCTTCCATATTTCATAGCCATCAAATAATCTCAAAGTTATTTTTCACATCAAGCCGAATTTATATGTATGTGTATATATTACTTCTATGTATTCATGACAAATGCATATTTTATTTAAAATCTTTTCTTTGTAAAAAGGATTCAGCAATTGGGTCTAGAGATAGTTTCTAAAGAAGCTGATGACTCTATATCTTCTTTCACATATCTCTATTTTGTTTCTTATTTATTTGATTCAGTGGCTAGAAATGAAGACCTTTGCTCTAGAATACAGCAATACAGACTGAGTGACACTTTTTTTCTCCATTGCCTCTCTGGCATCACCACAGTTGACTAGCCAAGATCTTGTTTATTGTTTAGCTGTCTTTTGTTTTCATACTGGAAAACTGATTCATCCTAGTCACTGACCCTGTGCTAACAGTTATTTTAAAGGCAAAACTCAGTCACTATAGTTATAAAAATTCTAGTTTATTTTCGGCATCCTTCATGAAGCTTAATTTTCCCACTATTACATAGCCTGCATGGTACTTCCCTAGACATGTTTCAATGGGTCACTATCCCTTTTACATGTGATCTGTCGAAGTAGGCTTCATACTAATCAGCAAATAACCCTCCTCGGTCCAGATGGAATTCTCACTTGCTGGTCCCTACATTCCCACCCTTTACTTTACTAGGTAGTCCCAATGTTTCATCCATCTATGCTCATGGCTGGATATGTTTATGGAACTAATTTCTTAACCTCTACAGTTTCTCTACTGGTAGGAACTCTTTGATCCATACCTGTTTTTGTTTGTTTGTTTGTTTGTTTTGTTTTGTTTTGTTTTTAAATTATGTCTCAAGTTTATGTTTAAATTAGACAGTCTGGTGTAAGATTCTAGTCAAGGTGACACATGCATTCTCTTTACAAAATGAAGTTCCACAGGTGGAAACTTAGTATATTAACTCTAATATTAGGTATATATATGATTACATATATGAAAATATTATTAAGAGTTAAGACAAAGACAGGCCCAAGTCCTTGTCTCTTAGGATGTTGTGGTAACATTGTGGAAAATAAACAACGACATTCAAATATTTCATGAAGTTTCTGTGAGCTTATTTATAATTTGTCACAACAGTTACTACACCTTCTGAACAAAGAGTTTTCAAAGTTCTTCTGCTGACTAAATAACCTTCTTTCTGCCATGTTATTGATTTTACAGAGCTGCATTTTACCCTCCTTCAGGCTATTTCCTCCAGGCTACCCTTTTCTTCCTAAGGCAATAACCATTTTTAATCTCACCAACCAAGCAAGAGACAGCTTGCTGACAAGAACCCAGCTGCCAAGCCCCTAGCACTTCCTAAATTTCTCAATTGCGCTCAAAGAGTAATGTGACAGATCAGCAGCAAACTTCTTATTTATTTTCAGATTGACCAGATATTCATATTTCAGGGAATGAGAAATATGTACATATTTGAAAAGATGGAATATGAAAACTTTGCCTTAGATAATTTAAGGTGCTTCCTCATGAGTCAAGTATTCCAAACCACTCATTTTTCTCCAACCTTTTTCTCCTTCCACCCTACCGCCTGTGCTTTTTTATGCTCTATTGATGAAGATTGGAAGGGTCCTGCTGTAGATAGAATGTCTGTGTGAATTTCAACAAAATTCATATGTTGAAAACTTAATGCCTAAGATGATGGTAGGAGGTGGTGGGACCTTTGGAAGGTGATTAGGTCATGAAGGCAGAGTCCTCACGAATGGGATTAGTGCTTATATAAAAGTAGCCCCAGAGAGATGATCAATCCTTTTACTACTGTGAGGACACAGTGGTAAGTCATCAGTTTGCAACTCAGAAGAGGGCTCCACCAGAATCCAACCATGCCGGCACCCTGATCTTGGACTTCCAGCTTTCAGAACAGTGTATTATAAGTACCAATTTATGGTATTTTGTTATAGCAGATCAAACAGATTAGGATAGGTCATTAAAATTACAATCACATTCTTTTTCAAATGAGAAAATGGAGGTCACAAATTGAGAATCTGTTTTGAAGTAAAATAATCCATGGAGAGAATAGTATTTATAGATATGAAATCATGAATTTAAAAATCAGAACAAAAACAACCATCTGTCACCATACGAGGATATTACAATATTATTAACTACATTCTCCCTGCTCTACATTATATCCCTGTGACTTATTTATTTTATAACTGGAAGTTTGTACCTCTTATTCTCCTTCAACTTTTTTGCCCTCTCCACCACACTTTTTCTTTTGGCAACCATCAGTTTATTCTTCATACCTATGAAACTGTTTTTGTTTTGTATTGTTTGTTCTTTTCGTTGTTGTTTTTTAGATTCCACATAGAAGTGAAATCTTGAGGTCTTTGTCCTTCCCTGTCTGACTTATTTCACTTAACATAATAACTTCTAGGCCCATCCATGTTACCACAAATGGCAAAATTTATGTGGTGATCACTTTCATTAGGTTTGTTAATGTTGAAGAACTATGCTGTATACCTGAAAGTAATATAATATGATATATTAACTATATTTTAATGATAAAAATAAAGTAATTCTGAATAATCATTTAATATCATGGGATTGAGAATATATCTGTGGGCTGGAAAAGAGTCAGAACAAAATATTATGCCACTAAATTGAAATATTTTGATATTTAAGTGATTCTTAATATCACATGGAACAATATTTGTTGAAAAGATTAATTGAGAGACTATAGGCATCTGATAAATAATAAGTGATTAAAAATGACAGCAAAGCAATTTATTCACAGTTGATTAAAAATTCACTTTAACTATGTAGTTTATGGTAAATTAGTTTTTTTTTAAATTTTATTTTTAAATACATATAGATTCATAGGAAATTGCAAAAAAATGTACAGTGTGGAGCCTTGCATCCTTTTCCCAACCTCTCCCAATGTTAACATCTTGTATAACTATAGGATCATATCAAAACCAGGTAATTCACATTTGTAATATCCACAGGGATTATTGATTTTACCACTTGTAGATGCATTAGTTTTCAAGTGTGTATATACAGTGCTGTGCAATTCTTTAACTACTACAGTTTCTCTAGTCATTCTAAACTCTAGTAGCCACTAATCTTCTTTCCATCTCTGTAATTTAATTATTTAAAAAAATAATTTTTTTCCAATTATAGTTGACACACAATGTTATATTAGTTTCATGTGCACAGCATAGTGATTAGACATCTATATACTTTATGAAAGTGTTATGTAAATAGAATCATATAGAATAAACTTTTGATATTACCTTTTTTCATTTAGCATAATTTCTTTGAGGTTAACCAAATTTTTGCATGTTATCAATAGTCTGTTCCTTTTTATCGCTGAGTACTATTCTGTGGCCAAGACGTGTATTACATTTGTTTAAACATTTACCCGTTTAAGGACATTCGAGTAATTTCCAGTTTAGGGCCACAATAAATAATGCTGCTATGAACATTCATGTGCACATTTCTGCATGAAGATAGTTTTTATTTCTCTGAGATAAATGCCCAAGAGGGCAACTGACAACTCATACGGTAAATTTATTTTCAGTTTTAACAGAAACTGACAAGCTATCTTGCATACTGCTTAAAACATTTTACATTTCCACCAGCAATATATGAGTGATCCAGTTCCTTTGCATCCATTAGTATTATCACTTTTTTATTGTCATCCTTATGGATTTGTAGTGATATTGTGGTTTTAATTTGCATTCTCCTAATAGCAAATGGTGTTGAACATCTTTTTATTTGCTTATTTGCCATGAATGTATCCTTTTGGGTGGAATATCTCTTCAAGTTTTTTGCCCAGTTATTCTAACTGGATTGTCTGTTTCTTCAATGTTGACTTTTGAGAGTGCTTTGTAAACTCTAAATACTATTTCTTTAAACATATGGTTTGCAAATATTGTCTTCCAGCATTTAGCTTTCCTTTCCATCCTCTTCACATGACCTTTAGAAGAGTAAAATTTAAAAATTTTGATGAGATCCCATTTATCACTTAAAAAAATAAATTATGCTTTTGGTGTCAAGTCTAAAATTTCTTTGTCCAGCCCTGGGTCCCTAAGAGTTTCACTTAGGTATTTTTTTTTCCTCAAAAGTTTCACATTTGGGTTACATTTAAGTCTGTGATCCATTGCCAGTTAATTTTCTATATGTTATGAGGTTTATGTCTAGGTACAATTTTTTTTTTTTTGGCCTAAGTATGTTCTATTGGTATAGCACTATTTGTTGAAAACGCTATTCCTCCTCCACTGAATTTTTTTTTTTTGCACATTTTTCAAAAATCAATTTTGCATATTTGTGTGAGTCTATCACTAGGTTCTCTATTCTGTTCAATTGATTTATATGTACATCTCTTCATAAGTATTACAGTGTCCTGATTACTGCAGGTAGACAGTAAATTTTAACATCAGTAAGATTGAGTCCTCTCACATTATTCTTCTTTTCAAAATTGTTTTAGTTATCCTAGGGCCTATGCCTTTTCATATAAGTTTTATAGTAAGTTTTTTTTATGGCTGAAAAAAATGCTAGAATTTTGATAGCAATGCATAAACCTCTAAGATAAATTCAGGGAGTACTGACATCTTTAGTATAATGAGTCTTCCTATCCATGAACATGTTAAGTATCTCCAGTTATTTAGGTTTCTTCGAGTTTTTAATCAGAATTTTGTAATTTAATGCATATAGATTTCTACATATATTGTTAAATTTATACCTAAGTATTTCATTTTATTTGGGGCAATTTGAGTAGGTGATATTTACTGCATTTTATCTTAAATTTATGATTTTGCTGAAGTCATTTATTAGTTCAAAATAATTTTTATGGTAGATTTTTGTGAGTTTATACATAGACAATTATGAAATCTGCAAATATAGTTTCACTTCTTCATTTCTAATTGGTATGCCTTTTAATTTTTTCTTTCCTTATTGTGCTGGCTAGAACTTCCAGTGTTATGTTGAATAAGAATGGTGAGAGCAGAAATTCATGACTCGTT
Organism: Eidolon dupreanum; assembly: GCA_028627145.1. NCBI lineage: Eukaryota > Metazoa > Chordata > Mammalia > Chiroptera > Pteropodidae > Eidolon > Eidolon dupreanum. Next base: position 75,765,684 of record CM053515.1, read on the forward strand.
CTCAACCTTCAGGTAAAGCAATCAGTCTTTCACCACTAAATATGATGCTAGACATAGTTTTTTTAATATATATATATATAGATAATCTTTATCAGTTTAGCAAGTTCTTTATTGCTAATTTGCTGAAATTTTTCTCATGAATAGGTATTAGATTTTGTCAAATACTTTTTCTTCATTAATTGATATGATTATATGAACCATCTACATTAGTCTATTGTTATGGTGAACTATATTGATTGATTTTCAAATATTGAACCATCCTTACATACCTAAAATCAATCCCATTTGTTCATGGTGTTTAACATTTTTTATGTAATGATGAATTCAATTTGCTAATATTTTGTCGAAAATTTTGGCATCCAAATTCATGAGAGATATTGGTTTGTAGTTTTCTTTTTTGAACTGTTTTTGTGGTCAGGCAATATTGGCCTCAAAATGAGTAAGAAGTGTTTGCTCCTCTTATATTTAGTGAAAGAGATTCGTGTTAATTCTTTAAATTCTCCAGTGTAAAACATCTAAGCCTAGAGATTTGGGGGAGAGCTTTATAGTCACAAATTAAATTTATTTAATGGTAATAGGACCATTCAGAATGAGCAAACTACTGATCTTTCCTCAACTTTACTGATTTTAGTCTGGGTCATTTCTACTCTACTTGGTTGTTATATTTTTTTAGTTCTGAAATTCTCATTTGTTTCTTTTTTGTAACTTGTTTTTATTTTCTAAGATTTTCTATATTTTTCACTTGTTTCAAGAGAATTTGTAACTGTTTCTAAAAGCATTTTTATAACAACAGCTTAAAATCCTTGTCACATAATTTAACATGTGAATAATCTCAGTGTTAGTGTCAATGGATTGTTTTTATCTTTTAAGTTTTGTTTTTCTTAAGTCTTGGTGTTATAAGAAATTTTTTATTCTATCCTTGACATTTTTCACATTATCATAGAAGATATTGGATCCTATTTAAAACTTGTTTCAGCAGATAGTCACACTATTAGGCATAGCATGTACGTCCTTGACTACTTTTGTAAGCTGTAATTCCAAGGACAGTTTAATTTTCATATACTTGACAATGATATTCTGGGGTTTTTTGTTCTTCTGTGTTGCCTGCAGGTGCCAGTTGGGCTTTCAAGTGGGAATGAGCAAGGGGTGCAGTCCCACCTAGACTCTCCTGATACGGCTACTGTGGGTGGACTGACCTACTTGCTGTCCCAGGTGTGGAACAGGGAACCTGCTCATGCTGACACTTTAGCAGACTAGGCCCGCCATCCCAGGCAAGTATCTTGTGGGGCAGGAATCCTGCTGTCACTGCTGCTGAGGCGGTTTGGGTTGCTATTGTTGAGGCATGGGGCAGAAAATCATCTCTGCCTACAATTCACTTTGTCATTATAAGCAGGCTATCAGAAGGTGTGGTGTGGGGAACTTGTTGGCCTGCCTGGCTCTGTTGTTATTACTATGGGCAGATAAGCCTCTACTTCTGGTGGATGTGCAGCAGGGATGGGTCGGCCCAGCTATTCTTTGCTGATATTACCCCTACAGGTAGATCAGCTGCACAATGAACTTTTAAACATACACTGTTTTTAGTAAAATTAAATTAATATGAATATGTAGCAGAATTATTACAGTATTTTCTTTTCAATCCTCTACATTAAGGTTTCATGATAACTCTTGGCCAAATGTGATTCAGAGATTTTTGTCTTTTCTGTTCTCATCCGACATTTTCTTTTCAAGTTCTTTCAAGATCTTCTGATTCTCTTCTGATGTTGTACTTCACAATCTGTGCTAGGAGAGCCATGCCTTTGAGCGTATCCTTTGTTACTCTTTGTAGAATTTCTTAATGACTACATGTTAAACTTAACTTGAAATATGGTCTTTATCCACTGTATTAATAAGGAAGCTATGCTTCTTTTAAATATGCTCTACAAGTCTATGGCCATGCTACCCTGAACAAGCCCAACCCCGTCCGATCTCAGAAGCTAAGCAAGGTCAGGCCTGGTTAGTACTTGGATAGGAGACCACCTAGGAAGACCAGGTGCTGTAGGCGTAAACAATAACAAATAAAAAAATAAGGGAACGTAAGCTGACAAGGTCTTTGATATCTGTGAGGTCAACCAAGGGTTGCCTTGCTTAAAAAAATAAAAAAATAAATAAATATGTTCTACAAATGCTTACTACTACTTCGTATATTTTCCTAAGTATAGTAATAAACTTTATCGTATGCTTCAATATCTGCCTCTGTTTACTTGTTATTTAATAATGGAGAGATGATTTGGTGTGAAAAGTAACTTTCTGGTTATAGTCCAAAATTGAATATTCTCAGCAGAAATATAAATGCCACAGCACTTTATATCACTATGAAATATAGAACAGGAGCTCAAGACATTTTAAATTAGGACCATTTAATATCCAATGAGAAATTGGCTTCGCAAGCACCTATATGTCTAATTTTGGGGCCAGGCAGACATGACTGTGTATGAACTGCCATTCTGCATTATTTTGTATTACTTTACATTTTATTAATGTGACTATTCAATATTCACTTTAAGTGTCTGTGCCCCTAATTCCACCAAGCAGCAATTAAAGTCATTTACATTCATTTATTTGACTTTTTACTCCAGTTCTGGGTATCAATTAGTACTATTATTCAATTTGATATTAAATGAATCCCGGATCATTCTATATTTAATCATCTATTTGACTAATCAAGCCTATATTTTTTATTAGTAATTCAGCAGAAATGCCATCCCAGGTCACTACATAAAATGACAGATAATTAAACCAAAAACCAACTCAATTTTTTCCTAAAAATAGACAATTTTATAGTCACTTTTGCTTGTTCCATAACACTATTTTTCAAATTGCTCAATCAGTCCAGGAGTTAAGGTAAGAAACCTTGAGGAGTTAATAGTAATATGCAGTTTTATCTTCATTTAAAAAAAAATTCTATAAGAACATATATCTTAGAGGAAAGATGGTATTGAATAAATTAAAAAGTGATTGATAGTTCAGTTTTTAAATATTAAGTCTGGAAAATGCCGAATCTTTTTGTTTAAAAAAAATAAACAAACAAAAAGGTCAAAAATGAATTAATTGAAGGGCAAGGCAAATTCTGTTTGTCATCTGTGTTTAACTGTGTTTAACTCTTCTTGAGCAGCTACCTGTATCGTAAATTATTACTTTCCCCACTTCTGCACTTGCTTTTCCAACTGTGCTTGCCTCCGAAATGGCCTTTTGAGACCCAGCTAAAATGCCACATACAGGCGGAGACTTCTGTGTCCACCTACTTTCCTTCTTCCACTGAATAATTTATTATTTGCTTCTCTTTTATTTAACCCTTCATTGAAAGCTTGTTTGTTGCTTACCTTTGTAAAATGAAAATGATAATACCTAAATTTCATTATCGTCATTAATTTTAAGTAGCATATTTACACACATACACCTTGACATGAATTAGCATATACTAATTTCCCTACTCTACATCACAAACTACTTAGTAGTTATTTAGCTCTGAGGTAGAAGACTAGGTAAAATTTGAGAATTAATGCAGATTTTAGAGACTTATACTAAGGATTACAAAGAAATGTATGTAAAACATAACAAAACATGCTGTATATTCACAAAGGTGTGTGTTAGCATGATGAAAAAATATTGAATGCTGATCCTGTGGCCTGATCTTACAAGTTTTTGTGGGACATTTGAAATGTTCATAAATAACTGGAACTGTGGATAAGCATGATTTGACTTTTGGAAGAATTCCTCCTCCCTGCTGACACAGTGGTATTAAAATTGCAATATGGCTTAATGGATAAGAACATGGATTTTAAAGAGAAAAGGCATACTTTTGAATGATAAAATTGTCAAATATTAGTTGTATGACCATGGCAGTTTTTTAAAACCTCTCTAGGTTTTAAATAACAATAAAATTCATTGGGATATTAATAGTGGACAAGAGAATGTGTGTAGTGCTTAGTACTGTTAGTGCTTATTAAACTAACCTATTATTATTAAATATTAACCTTTGGATTGTTAATGTAATATTTGGACATCTTCTATTTTACATTATTTTTTTTTTCAGTTTAAAATAGAGAATAAGGGACATATTTGCTATTGCTTCTACAAAGAAGCTTTCAGAGGAGTTAAAAAGCTAATATTATTTTCTTCGCCTTTTCATCTAATATCCATTAATTACAGATATTATAATTTAAGTCTAACCAAATTTTTGCATATGATTTGTCATTCCACAATTTGATTAAGACTTGTGAAAAAGGCAAAAGGTTATAGGATTAAAATATTCTAAAATATTTATGGAACACTAAAAATAGTTATATTTAAGGCCAATGAAAAGGATAGTATAAAATTTTGAAATGTGAAAGAAATATCACAATTGCAGAAATACATTACAGTTAATGTACATAATTTTACCTGCTGTGAAAACCAGTTCCTGGTATTGCTTTTCAAGTCTTGTCAGCATGTTCTCTCAGATGGAAAGATAATTGATTTGGGAATTTCAGATCATTGGTGGAGTGTAAGTGGGAAGGTCTGATTTGATCAGCATGCCCACTGGATTTTTTATGAACCCTTAAACAGACTATCTCTCTAAAATAATTTGATCAGCTGATCACTTGAGGCAGGTTTGGGAGAAACTAAGTCTGGCAGGAGGAAATTACATCACTTTTTGTATTCCCATCACCAATTTATTATGAATTTTAGATTTAGTTAGAAGAGGAATTTGAAAGTTATAATATGGGTAACTCATTCAACAAATATGTATCGAATAAGTACTAAGGTTTAAAAACAAATATAGTTTCAAGGGATACCTGGGTGGCCAAGACAGACACTATATTTGGTCTAGTATAGTTTATATTTCAGAGAATGTAAATAATAGTAAAAATAAATAATAATTTAAAAATCTAAAATAAATTGTAAGTAATGACTACATAAAAAAAGAAAACACCTGATGTAATTCGCTGTAATTGTGGGAGTGATGGCAATTTATACTGGGACGGTCAGGAAGTTCTCATTAGGAAGCTGAGGTCTGACTGATAGGCAGCACCAGTTGATAGTTCATTTGGTAGTGGAACGTACTACAGAGGAAGCAGTAAATATTAAAATCCAAGGTGTGGGCACAAGGCTGCAGTGAATGGCCAGTGAAAAGCTAATTGGTGGTAGATGATGCTGGGGAGATAAACAGCTCAAATAAGGCAAGGCATTTTAGGCCACTATAAAAGTTAAAATTTTATACTGTGTATAATGGAACATAAACAGGTGTATTCATTCATTAAATCAATAAACATTTTAAAGCATCTATTCTGTAAAAGACTGTATCTGGTGCTATGGGAGATTCGGATATGAAATGAAGACATAGAAGATGTCTTATGGAAATTTTACATGGAAGACAATATACAAGTAACTCTTCACATAAGAAAAAAAATGTGAGCAAAATACTATGAGAATTTAGAAAAGTGTACATATTAGGTATTTTGATGCCCCTTTATTAAAGAGGTGATATTTGAGTTGAGTTCTTAAGTATTAATAAGACTTTATTGAGCTGAAAAGTTAAATGCCAACCAAGTTAAGGTGAAATGATTATTTTTCTTTCAGTTATGGAGGAGGAACATTGGTAATTTTGAGTGGGAGATTGTATAATCCAAGGAGTGCCTTAGAGAAGAACGATGAGAGCAGCAGTTTGAGAGGGGATGACAAAGCAAACGAGGAAACAAGGTGAATGATGGATTGTGTAGTGCTACAGAGACTGCCAGGTGCTACTGTGTCTAATTCTAAAATTCTTGCTGGGTCACCTTTTCCATTATTTTCATATCATGAAACAGATAAAACAAAGCAAATCAACTTCTTGAGACTAACGGGATAAAGTCCAACTTTAATGTGGTTTTCAAAATCCTCTAAAATCTTGCTTCTTGCAAATTCACCTGCATCCACTGGTTTACTGGATTACTTACAGTTTTGTAAACATAGCATGATCTTCAGTTTTTCTTGGGCTTTGTTTATAATCTCAATTGCCACTGAATTGTGCACCTGAAAATTGTAAAAGTGATAAATCCTATGTTATGTATATTTTACTGCAATAAAAATATTAAAAACGCATCAAAATAAAAAAATAATGGTGAAACATTATTAGTTTTTTCATTAGAAACAAGAGAAGAATATTTTATGACCAGTGTTTATCAGTATTGCACTGGACGTCTTAGTGAATGAAGGAAACCAAGAAAAATGAAAAAGAGGCATATGGATTAGAAAGAAAATCATTATTTTCAGAAAAAAATGATTGCCCACATATTTAAAAAATCAAGATACTTCCCTGACAAATATGAAATATTATATTTTCTTATTTAAAAAATCTAAAGGCAAAAAGAGGCAATATTGAAAATATTAAAGAACACAAAATGACCATTTTGAATGGTCAGTAAATAGTGAATGTTACATTGTTCTGTTACTCTGTGTCTATGTTTAACTTTTACCAAAAAGGGGGAGAGGAGAGGAAAAATGAAAATCAGGTCCTTGTGGTTTCATGTTTAAATTACTTCAAACATTCAAAGAAAAAATACATACATCTACTATTTAACACATTCCCTAGCATACAGAAAAAACAAGGTTCCAGAAAAATAGCATAAAAAAAGGGGTAAGAAAAAGTGGCAAAGGTAGTCCTTAAATACAAATTTTAAAACTTTAATAAAATAAATTTCAGCAGTATTATGACCAAAGAGTATCATTCTAATAAAGAGAGCAATGTTAAGAATTTTAGTAATTTAATATATTAATAAGTCATAGAACAAAAACACATATATAACCATCTTGAGAGTTACTAAAAAGAAAGAGCCAGATAATGAAAATCAAAATTATTCCTGAATAAAAATTAAGTCCCAGACAAAATAGGAATATGAGAATATTTAATAAATATGATTATGCTTTTATGGAAACAATGCTGAAACTCTGGATTTGTGGTGAATGGCTGAGTCATCCCCAAATAAATAAAAGAGAAGACAAGGGAGCCTCTTTCATGACCATTACATTTTCTTCAGAAAGTTTTAGACAATGCATAAAGACAAGACATTGAAATAAAAGGAATATGTGTTTTTAAAGAGGAAATAAATGTATCTATATTTGTTACTGATGTCATAGCATACCTAGAATATCAAATCAAAAACATAAACTATTGTAAATAAGAGCATTCAATAAGGTTCCTGAAAACACAAATAAAACAAAAATCAAAAACATTTTTATATAAAACCATAACCTACGATAAATATAATGGAGAAAAAATACATTTATGATATTCAAAGAAAAATAACATATGAAAGAGTAGATTTAACAAGAAAATTGCAGGCCTATTTCAAAGAATGTCTATACTTAAATATGGAACATAAAATAAATTTTGTTGCAAAATTGATCAATACCAATTGAAAAATAATTGGAACATTATTTAATTGCTCTGAATATTCTGTATTTTCATTTATTAATTATGACTTTGGAACAGGAAATCTGTAAGCAATAATATACTTACGCAAGAAAAAAACAACAAAAACAAGAACAAGAACATCATAAAATGCTAAAATCTCAAGATATTTTCTTCAATTGAAAATCCACAGAGCATGATAAAATTTACTTTATTTAAGTATTTGCTATTCATCAAATTTTAGAGGAAAGTTTATCTGTGTGGTCTATGAATAAAATTTTACTTTAAAAGATCATCTGTTTAACTGACTTGTGTTTATTACATCAATTCCACTTACATTTCAGATGACTTCATAATAATCTTATGGCAGTGTCGGTAAAGATAATGTGATCCTAAGAGGCTTCATTTTCCAACTTCTTCAATACATGCAACTGAGGAGAGAAAAATGTGATCTTAGAAATGATAGGCTGTTTGCATGTTTTTACATGTGGGCAGTTTTCTACACATGCTGTATGGTCTAAAAATAAAATGCTTGAAAATTCAGTTCTTTTTATGCTTACAAACTAAGTTTGAACTTTTGTCAGAAATGAAATAAAAATGAATCTATGGCTTATTGAAATCCAACTAAATTGAACTATGGTACACTGGGATAAGCGATATAAATATTCATAGAATCAAACTATAATTGAAACATCATTCTAAATTAATCCAAATGCAAGAAGTGATCAAATAACCAATTTAACCCAGTGGAATCTTATCTTTTCTTATTGTGCATAATGAATTCTCAGTACTATAACAATTAAAACTGATAATCAATGTTAGTTCTAGATATTTTATTCATTCACTCATTCATTCATTCATTCATTTTTTCTTTTCAAAACAAATATACTCTAACGTAATGGGGAAAGCACTGAATAAAGTTTGACAATACAACAAATATCCTTTTGTTGAATATGAAATATATGTAAAATCTTATGTGAAGTGGGCTTTTGAATAGTGTCATTCTGAATTATGTATTATCTTGATTCAACTCAGAGATTTATTAGGGTGTTCCTATGTAATCAATATATTCTGCTGGTAATTTTGGTTAGCAAAGTCTTTGCTTAAATAAATAATAGTAATATAAAAGCAATCAGCTATTCAAGGGGTTTAGGTAGATCTTAACTCCACTTATTTTAGAATGGATATCAAAAGATCACATTGGGTTCACTTTATGAAAAAGAAAGGAGTAAAGGAGGAATAGAAGAGTAAAAGACATGATATATGTAGAAAATTAAAATAAAAATAGTAGACAAAATCAACCATATCAATAATAAAATGAGATAAAATTCAAAAAAAAGAAAAAAAAGAAAAAGAAAACACTGGACTAGACTGCTAGTTCTTGGACTAACTCCCAGATTTAGCAAGGGTCCTACTAGTAATCTGGGTACAGTTCTCTTCTGGAGTTAGTATTCCTAAATTCTTGGTATATATAAAGTAATAATAATAATAATAATAATAAATCAAAATAAATGTGAATGGATAAAAAATCCTAATCAAAAGGCAAAGATTGTAAGACTAAATTAAAAAACAAATGACAAAAACAATATTTAAAAAAATCAAGATCCAATTGTATACTTGTATGCTTTCTACAGGAGACACTTTAGTTTCAAAGATACAAAGTTGAAAGCAATAGGATGGAAATATATATATATATATATATATATATATATATATATATATAAACAGCTACTGTAAGGTAGCTAAAATGGCTTATGAAAAAATGGAGTTTAAGATTAAAAAATGTTACTATAAAAAAAGAGGGATATTTTTAATGATAAAATGCTCAGTAAATTAGGAAGGTAAAAAAATATAAACATATGGACCTAAAAGAAGAGCTCCAAAATGTATGGAGCAAAACTGTCATATTGAAGGGAGAAATAGATAATTCAAAACAATAGCTGAAACTTCAATACCACACTTTCAAACATTAATATGGCTACTAGATTGAAAATCAAAAAGAAAATAGAATACTTAAATAGTAATGTAAACCATTTAAACCTGGAAGATATTTATAGAACACTCCACCTGACAACAGTATATATTTTCTTCTCAAGTACACATGAAACATTCTCCGGGATACATCATAAATTAGACCATAAAAACACCTCAATAAATTTAAAAGGATTAAAATTATACAAAATATATTTAGCAACTAAATCCTGCTAGTGATAATGTAAGAGGTCAACAATGTTGCAGGGTCTAAGGTCAAAGTAAACAATCACTTGTATTACTGCAAGCTAGTAATAAACTATAAATTGAATTCAATAATTTCATTTTGAAATAAATTAATTAAATTTACAACAATTTCCATAAGAAAATAAAACAACTCCATTTAAAGTAGTATAAAAGGGAATAAAACACTTAACAAATAAATTTAACCAAAGAAATCCAAAGCTTGTATTCTGAAACCTAGAAATCATTATTGAAAAAAATAAAAAAGAATTTAAATATTGAAAGATATCTCAAGATATTTTCAAAGATACTGATGAGAAAGCAATGCTTTTAAAATGGGAAGACTTCTCAAAATGTCTTGGGGATTCAACGTAATCCTTATCAAAATCTTATATATTTTTCTGAAGATACTGACAAGTTGAGCCTAACATTCATATGGAAATGTAAAGGACAAGTAATAGTCAAAGTAATATTTAAAAAGCAGAATATAAGTTGAATGACTCATAAGTTTTGATTTTAAACTTACTACAAGGATACATTTATCAAGACAGCATCATTCTAGCATAAGGATAGAAATATAGATTATAGAATTTGGGGTCCAAAAATAAACTCTCACATATATTGGTTAATTGATTTTCAACAATTTACAAGACAATTCAATGGGAAGAGAATAATATTTTCAACAAATGGTGCAGGGAAACCTTTTTGTCTACATACAAATGAATAAATTTGTGCCTATAATCACTCATCATATTAAACACCTGGAAACAGATCGCAGACATAATGCGACAGCTAAATATATTTAATTTTATAAGAAAGATAGTAGGAATGAACCTTGATGGTCTTTGGTTAGAAAATTCTTAGATCTGAAAAGTAATCAAAACAACAAAAAATAATACACAAGTTGCACATCATCAACTTTAAACACTTTTGTGTTTCAAAGGCTATAATTAAGAAAATGAAAAGGCAACACACAGAATGAGAGAAAATAATTGCAAAAAATACACTTGATAAGAGACCAGGGTCTAGAATATATTAAAACCTCTTACAACTCAATAGGGACAACAAAAGGCTTATAAGCAGTCTACAAAATGGACACAAGCTATAAAGACACATTGTTTCAGGGGCAATGAACAAATGTCCAGTAAACACATGAAAAGATGTTCAAAATTATTAGGCATTAAGAAAATGAAAGTCAAAACCACAGTGAGATACTACTTCACACATGCTAATACGGCTATGATCAAAAACACACTTAATGGCTGTTGGGTCGGCGGGGGCAGGGCCAGCCAAATGCCTGCCTGGAGGCTTCCCAGCTTGATATCGGAATCCTGACCTTCCAGCCAGACCTCAAGGTCCCATCGCCCAAATGGTCCACCCTAAAGCCCCGGGCGCCACCACCCTAATCCGGATGCTCAACTAACATTTGATTAACATTCCCACCTTATACCCTACCCCCACATAACCCCATAAAAACTGTGCCCTGCAGTCCCAGGGTGTGACTTCTCTGGCCCTTCTCCTCTCTGGACCAGAGAACCTTGCCTGGGAGCCCTCTCCCAATAAAGGCTTGCTTTTAAAACTTCTCTCAGCGAGTCAGGCATTTATTTACTTTACAATGGCAGATGTTGATGAGGAAGTGGAGAAATTTCAGCCCTCATATATAGCTAACAGGATCCTAAAATGGTGCCACTACTTTAGAAAATAGTCTGACATGTCCTCAACTGGTTAAACAAACAGTTACCATAGCAGTTTCATTGCTAGGTATAGGTCCAAGAGAAATAAAATCATGTCTACCCAAAAACTTATATATGAATATCGTAGATACAGTCCACTCAATTTTGTCTTACCGTTTTTTGAGAAGATGAGCACAATAATCTTTAAGATATAGTAAGTCTTGGTATTTGGCCATAATAAATGACAAAGTAAAAATGTAAATTAAGTTGAATTATAATTCTTTTTGTACATATCTGTATCTGTTAGGTGCCAGACACTATATGTTACCTTTCTATATGAAGATAATAGATGTTTAATAGTGATATGATGAATAGATAAAGGGATGGAGAGATATAGATCATAAACAAATTTTTTAAAAGAAACAATCCTGTTTTTAATTAACAGCACTAAGAAATTGAAAACAAAGTCATTCTATTTCTGTAGTCATCTTTTCAATAATTCACTGAACTATGACCCTAAATTTGATATCTTCCATCTTTGAGAACTAAAGAAACAATAAAAGATGATATATCTTTTTAAACCACTTAGACTTGTTTGTTTGTTTTTTACTTATTTATGCTTTGGATAAAATGTAAATTGTTTTAACTTTCCTGGAAAATTGAGCAAAAGATAAAGTGGGTACTGATCATGTCTTCTTAATAGGTTCCTAAAGAATCTCAAAGCAATCTAGAATAGCAATATAGGATTTGAACTTTCTTCTAGAAATGAGAAAGGTTTGTCCATCTTCTCCACTCCTCAACTATAAGACCTTTATTCAGTTCTTTTTTTTTTCTCCCAGCAACAGCAAGAATCTTTATCTCCCTGTACTCACTGCTTCCTAGCTTTTCTGTAGATTGGAATCTCTGACACACTCAGGCCTCTGCCATCTTAAATTGCGGACTTCCAAAGATCTAATCTGAATTCCCATCAGTCAGAAAACCAACAGTTTGTTATGCAAGTCAGACATTTCTGGTGATGCATACTCAACAACCTTCTGCCTACAGTGTCACCTGTTTTATTTTCTATCTCAATTTCATACTTTTTTGGGCAAAGCCACGAGGGAAATATATTTCAATGACAATGTATGATAATGTTGCTCTCTGCACTCAATCTCATTACAGAATCCTTGTCTTCTAAAATGGAAAATGGATTTACATCTCTTAGGATTATTCCTGCCACACACACTGATTCAGTGAAACATCATTTGGGTAGCTTCAAGTTAATTTAATTTTCTTTGGCAGCTTCATGAAGCATGAGTCATTCTCAAGCAAATGATGTCACTTTCAAAGGTTGTTTGGGGGATGTGAAGTAAGGGCATCATCATTAGGTTCCCCACCCCAAACACCCCATCCCTCACTATGGAACAGGTATCAGCTGACATTTTCAAAGACCTTAAAAAACATTTCAATGTGTGATTACCATTTGATGAGTTTAAAAACCTCAAGAAATGGTCTAGCGTATTTCCCTGTCTTTAGTTAGGGCTGTATTTAAACTAATCTAGAAAAGCGTTATTTTTGTCAAAAAACAAATACACTGGATGGAGTTAAACAGGTAAGAAAGTCTTTCTTCAAGACTACTGAAATAGGAGTCAAAGACTATTTAGGGGAGAGAGAATGGACTCAAATTCCTCAAATGAAAGGTGGAGAGTTTTTAACCTTTGGGATCAGCTGGTGGAAAAATACTGGAGAACTTTAGGTAGGAAGTTGGCCAATGTGATTAGGTTATCTGTGTTTACTAATTGGCTCTTATGGAAACTAAGCTCCTACATCCCTCCCTCCCCCCAACACACACACACACACACACACACACACACACACACACACACACACACACAGAGACTGGGAAATAAGAGCCCTATCTTTCTGGATGATTACATTTCAAAGGGATGGCTCCCAGGTTTTTGAGAAAGTAAAAGGAAGATATTAGGATAAATTTATATTTCAAAAGAGCAGAGAAAATTTACAATGGTGTTTCTTAAAGGATATGGGAGGCCAGGGGCCTGTAGTCTGGAAGAAATTTGCCTAAAGTTTAGTCAAGCTGAGGGGACATTAAGGCAATCTTGGTCACAGTTCTTTATGAAATACTATAATCCTTTGCATAGTGACTTAATCCATCACTTCCAAATCAGACTACTTTTTTTTTTTAATCTTCATATCTATAATGATATTTTTCCACATAAGTTTGGAGAAACAGAATGGATATTTGGGGTAAAATAAGTGCACCGGACAGTTAAAGGTAAACAACTGAACAAATCTTAATGTTTTGGTTTTAGATACTTAAAAGTGCTATGTCTCAAATAAATCTTCCTAGGAATTCCTTTAGAGAAAATAGTTTAAAGAGGATTTTTCTTTTTTTTTTTTAAGATACGGAAGTAAAATATATGTTTAAATTCAGTATTATTGTACAGTATTTATTTATTCAAGCTATTAACAGTAACAATATTATGTCCAGTGCAATTTCAAAAAACTATTGCCCAGCAATTTAAATTCTTTAATAAAATAAGGATTTAGATATATAATATGGCATGAAATGTATTTATTCATCTTTCATTTAGTGATGTGTTTTTCCTTTTTTTTAATAATTATTTTCTTGTGCAACGAAAAAAAAAAAGACTGCATACAGTAACCTCCCCTGCCCCTCCCCCACATATTCACAGTTTCGTTTTTTTTTCTGTGGTTTCAGTTACGAGAGGTCAACTGAGATCCAATAATATTAAATAGAAGATTTTAGAAACAAACAGTTCATAAGTTTTAAATTGCATGTTGTTCTGAGGAGTGTGATGAAATCTTGTGCTCTGTCCTGCTCTGTCTCACCTAGGGTGTGATCCCTTTGTCCAGTGCACCCGTTCTGTATATGCTACCCAGCAGTTAGTCACTTAGCAGCCATCTCAGTTGTCAGGTTGGTTATCAGAAAGAGAAACAACATTCACATAGTTTTCACTATAGTATATAGTTGTTCTATTTCATTACTAGTTATTATTGTTAATCTCTTACTGTACCTAATTGATAAATTAAACTTTATCGTTGGTATGTATGTATAGGAAGAAACAGCATATATAGGTTTTGGTACTAACCATGATTTCAGGCATCCACTGGGGATCTTGAAACAAATCCTCCACAGATAAAGGAAGACATATATGAATTTTTGAAACTTGCAATACTATTTCAGACTTTATCTCCTCTGTTATAGCCCATTAAAATGCATTCAAATATGTCATTTGCTACATATTACATACCTGATTTATACTGATATTTTGGGGATCAGATCATTGTTTTAACTAAGTTTAAGAAATCAGATGGAAAATAACATTTATTGCTACATATGGTACTCCATATCAAATATTTTGGAGCTTCATTTATCTTATTTCAACTATCTTAACAACTCTATAATGTAGATCATTTTTTTATGTATGAAAAATATTCTAACTATTAGGTCTATTTGGTTAATTTACCAACTGATTCTTTCTGTTCCATTCCCACAGTCTAATTACAATAAAAAGTCTGGTTCAAACTGCTTAACCATTTGTGAATTTTGAGAAATGAAGATGTTTGGTTAGCCTGATACCAATGATATTTAAAGACTATATATTGAGTATGAGTTACAGATCATATTATTTTTCTCAACTTTTTTTTTCCTACACGAGGTTTATACATTCTTCCCTTTTGCCTATGACTTGCAGTATGTTTGCTGAGAGAGTCTCTGTCTCCATGATGTTGTTGGGTTTGTCGAAGTGACTGATTTTAGACAATGAAATGTGAATGGGTATGATATGTGTCCCATCTCAGTAGAGACTTTTAAAGCCATTATGTTTTACACCAGTTTATTCATTTCCCTTTGCTATAAGAATATCACATTCCAAATAGGGAATTCTCCTCAATTCTAGAATTAAGAGACACATGAGGCAGAGCTATATAGCAACTGATTCACAGCTACCACCATATGATATGAGTAGAAATAAATGTCTGAGATTTGCGGATTGCATGCCATAGCAGCAAAACTGACAAATACAGCACACACCCTTAATTAAGTAAATGTAGTATACCACTAATTTATATGTCCACAGACAGCAAAAAGTCAACTGTTATACATGTAAAGAGAAATATGTAAATTCTATGGGGTGATGGAAATTCTTGGCACTAGTATAATTTAACTGTACAGAATAGAATTTCATTTAAAACAAATTGTGAAGGTATCAACCAACATAAGGATCCCTATTGCAATAAAGATTGGCCCATTTCAGTACTTGCTAAGCGCTAAGTCAGCAACTACATTTTCAGCATTTATAATCATGTCCATTTGTTGATGTGCTACTCTGTGAGGGGTAACTGCAAATTCAGTCAGGGAAGAGCGTATGTCTTCAGTCTGATAAATATTAGGAAGCAGCTGAGGAATGTGGGAACCACAACATGTTTGCCTCAGTTGACTCCACTCTGAGACACAGACACCTTCAGTTCCACAAAATTTATTACTTTCCCAGTAGTGTTTTACATTTTGGGTTGTTATAGCCTGAGTGCTAGCTATACCCCTTGAAAGCAAATTATTCTCAGGTGATCTGGTTGCTACAAAATACATTATTATCCCATATTGGGACCCTTGGCAAATCATAGCCTGAATCCTAGTAGAAATGAATAGAATGGGCAACCCACTGGATAATGTTTTTCCTCCCAACAACCTTAGGTATGTTCCTGGTTTAGATCATTGTTTTTCTTCTACTATCATTAACCACCCTCATATTAAACAAATATATATTGGCTGTCTCTTAAGTTAAAAAAACATAGATATATGGAAGGTCAGTGTGGCCTTAAAAGGCTTCACAGCACATGCATAGAGCCTCTACACTGTAGGCTTCCTTACTATTGATGGCCTTGCTACCCACTTTGCACCCTTTGCAGATTTAGGAATGGAGAGTCATTTGATGAAGTTCAGGGCAGGCTGCCCAAGAATGTGCCACTTTGGAACATGGATTATTTTGAACTGAAGACGGACTCAAGTAGAGCTTCTTACCTTCCGAACTGTCTAAAAAAATTAGATATGTGGCATGTTTAGATAAGAAAGCTACTACCAGAGAGAACTTTTAACATCAGAAAGACTTATCTGCATGGCATGGCAAACCTATTTGTTTACCAAACATTTACACCTCCCATCTTCCTAGGAACTGTCCCTGATCCCCTTCTTTAAGTCCCAAACCCCTAACCCCTTTTTCTTAGCTCAGGGCAGCATATAAGCCTCAATTGCCTGACTTCGAGCCTCTCATGTCTTTGTGGGGCTCCTGTATGTATAAAATCAAGATTTGTTTTTCTCCTGTTAATCAGTCTGTGTCAATTTAATTATTTAGCCAACTGAAGAACCTAGAAGAGAAGAAAGGAGAACTTTTCTTCCTTTGCACATTAATTGAAAAAGAATAAAACATACAAATTAGAATGAAGCTTTAATAATTGGGAAAGAGAGACACATAATTCATCTATACTGGATATATACATTAGTCTGACTGCTCTCTTTCTATAGCAAATAGCATGGAAATACTAATCTGTATATGTCTAATATATTTTGTATAGGTTTTGAGGTATGGCTCTAAAAAGTCTATATTGTTTACCTTTTTTTTTTTTTGATGGCAACCATTAGTGCTGCCTCTATATTATGCTTCATTACCTCATATATTAGGTAATAGGCCAAGCGCTGTGTAATATTGGACATACTATATTTCCATTACGCATGTGGTGGGTATAACTGCAGAAATTTAGCTTGCACCCAATTTACTCAAAATCACATATTCATAAACAAAATAGTGGAACTAGATTCCGAGTAAGCCCAGTAATTTCTCTCTATACCATTCTGGACTCTACAAAAGTATTATGTTGTCTTAGGAAGGAAAAATGCTGATATCATAAATAATGATGCTTCATATTTTTCTCCTTTAAATATCACAGATGAGATTGAGATCTCAGGATAATTATCTTTTCCTTTTTTGAGTTTAAATCTAAAACATTAACTTACACATAACTTGGAGAATGGAAAGTAAAAATAGCAGTAGTTCTGTGCCAGAGAAGTATCACAGAACTACTTAATTGGATCTCATAAGTGCTGATAATTACAGTTTATCCAATGTTAGAAAATATTGCTCTAATTGCCTAAAACATGCTTACTTTAGCAAACCCAGCATAAAACTCCCTCTTGTCTTTTCTCTTTTGTCTCCCTATAAGCAGACAACAACAGAATTCCTGTCTCCAAATTGTATTGCCATTTAAACTTTCACATATAACACAACTTTCCTTCAAATCTAGTTTCCAGGTTTCTGTTTATTCACACTCACAGATCTAGCCTTCTAAGAACTTACCTTTTCTATTCAAACTGTTGTTCACTTCAGGCTGTCAAGACTTCCCTGCCCAAAAGTAGCAGACTCTTTGCAAGAGGCCAGTATCTTCTCACCTCATCCCAGTAATAACAGTAAACACTTACATAGTTAATACATACAAAAACTCTTCAGCCAGTTAAGACAAATGATCTCATTTAATTCTCACAACAACTCCATGAGGTAATTACTGCTATGATTCCCATTCTATAGGGAAGGAAACTGAAGCACAGAGATGCTAATCAACTTGACTGTCATACAGTTAATTAGTGTCTGAACCAAGATTGGAACCAGGATATATGGCTGCAGAGTCTATATTCTTAACTCCGGTTCCTACCCGCTTTAAATCTTAAGCCTGATCCGTCGATAACTCTGGTAATATTTCTGTTCCTATGCACAATTTTTTTCCCATAAAATATTTTCAGTAGGTGCTTGATGAATGCTGGTCTCATATGATGTTGTAAATTATTATTTAGAGCTTCTTGAATTGAACCCAGGCAGAACCTAAAGATTAACATCATGTTGAAAATCTTTGTGTGCACTTTTTCTGTGTGGCTCTTGAACCTCTAAATCTATTTAGAAATGTTCACTGGCCCTATTACTCAATTTAATAGAAATGCTGACTCCAACAATGTATAAGATTATTGGAATTTTAAAGTGGTGAGAGCTATTGCCACCCATTTCTATTTTATTTTGTTTCATTCTTAAGTAGACATTGATAGAAATTTAAAAACCTATTGTCATTCCCTTTTCTCTCCCTCCTTTTCTTCTCTTTCCTTCTCTTTTTTCTTTCTTTCATTCTTATATTTTTTCTCACTTTTCTTCCTGAATGACTCAGGGCAAGCCAATAGGTGGGCTAAGCTAAGTAAGCTTCCATGTGGGACTGGGGGGGACCTCCACAACCTGGCACAAGGTTCAAGCCTAAGCAGGATGAAGACAGCAATGGCAGTGGTCCACTTGGGGCACTGGAGCCTGAGTAGGGTAGAGTGTCAATTTAGGAGGGCAGACAGAGCAAGATGTGGAGGGTGTCACCGATAGGGCAGCAATAGCAGAAGCCTTGTGCAGGGTAGCAGTGTCCAAGCAGGGTGAAGAGAGTGTCCATGCAAGAAAGCAGTGGCAGTGGTGGTCCAGCATTGGGTGTTGATACAGAATATGATAAGAATGGAGGGTGGAGCTGAGGTAGTAACAGGAAACTGGTTATATGTAAGAGGGTGTTGATTAAACAAATAGGTTGAAGATAATGGACTCCAGATTTCTTCCTGTCAAAGAAAAGAGTTACAAATATGGAAAGGAAGAAAACTAAAATTAATCCTGTGATGTTGGCTTTGGATTGTTGATAGTACAAATATAAAATTATTAATATAGAGAGGTAGATACAGAAGTAAATATAGATGTAAATGTGAATGTTTTTATATATATTTATATAAATATAAATATAAATATAAATATATATACATATATAAAACATGAATATACACACACACAAAGTCTAAGTGTATATTGTTATGAGTTGAATGTTTGTTTCCCCTCGAAATTCATGTATGCTGAAACCCTAACCCCACTGTGATTTGTAGTGAAGGTGGGGCTTCTGGAAGGTAATTAGCTTTAGATCCTGAAAGTGAGACCCGCATAATAGGATCAGTGCTGTTATAAGTAAAAAAGAGACATAAGAGCACAGAGCTTTCTCCCTCCCTCCCTCCCTCTCTCTCTCCCTCTTTCTTCTGTCCTTATCTCTGTCTCTTCCCCTCCCTTTCTCCTCTCCTCTCTTTCTCTTTCTTGTTCTCTCTGTCTCTGTCCTTCTCTCGCTCTCTCTCTCTGTCTCTGTCTCTCTCTCTCTCTCTGTCTCCACAAGGAAACACTGAGGAAAACCATGTATCCGCTGGCACTTTAATCATACACTGCCCAGCCTCCAGAACTATGAGAAATAAGTGTCTATCATTTAAGCCGCCCAATCCGTAATATTTTTCTATAGCAATCCAAGCTGGCTAAGAGATATGTATATAATAATGTGAATGTGTGTGTGTGTGTGTGTGTGTGTGTGTGTGTGTGTGCACATGCATATCCAGTAGCTCTGCCCTCTGAATGTAGGGGCAGCGCCACTCCAGCAGAAATCAACACAACTAGCACCCAGATCTTAGTTTCTAAATTTCATTCTTGACTTAAAAGAAATGATACTCCTGAAGAAAGAGTTGTTTCCAGAGCTAAAACAGGGAAAATAAAAGATGAGTTTGGAACATTTTTTTTTTTTATGCCAGAAAGCAAAGACTGCCCAATAAAGGATGAAGACATATCAAAATAACACAGAATCTAGCTTGAAGAAGCTCTCAGGAACCAAATCCTAGGCAATTTCATCATCAAAGTAAATATAACAACAGATTATAACTCACTGAATGTAATATGAGCCATGAATCCATACTGACATAAATAAATAAACCAAAAAGAATAAGGAATGAAATATTTACATATTTTCACAGAACAATCCCTTCAAATTACTTATTATTAAAAAAGAGAAAGAAAAGAATAAAATAACTTCACAATGTAGAAGAGGATAGACCCTTAATCAAATGATTAAAGTTAATTTCAACAGTAATTGTAGGAATTGAAATTATCTGCTAAACCACAGGATAAAATGAAAACATGATATCACTTTTGTGATATTCTTGCCTTAGATGCATAACTGGAATCTCATTATGAGGAAAGATAGGAAAAATCAAACAAGGACAATGCTACAAAATAATTTTCCTGTAATCTTTGAAACTGTCAAGTTAATGAAAATCAAAGAAAGACAGAACAAAACTAAAAAGACATAGCAACTAAATGCAATGCATGATCTTGGGCTTTTTTTTTTTTTAGGACATTATTGGAATAATTGGCAAAAGTTGAAAGATGGTTGCAGAAAAGATGATATTAATGTACCAGTATTAATTTCCTGATTCTGGTGATTATATTGTGATTATATAGAAGAATATACTTATTTATAGTAAATACACTCTGAATTTTTAGATATGATGGAACGTCATGTCAGCAACTTAATGCTCAAACGGTTAAAGAAAAATGTTCTTTTTACTTTTCATGCAAATTTTCTCTAAGTTTGTGACAGTTTGAAATAAAAATGAAAAAACTATAGTATTATATGCTTACTGAAATAAAGAGAAATTTAAGGGCTATTTATATTCATTTTATGACATTGAGTGACCCCTTTTTATCTGAGATATCTGTTATAGGATTTGAAAGTCATATTCCTTAAATAGATATATGCTAGATGTTAATTTTAGGCAAATGATTACTGTTTCATACAGCCCTAAACTTATTGGTTGTGAAAATACATTTTCCATGGGTGAAGGGTTCAGTTAAGTCCATAATTCAGGCAATTAATCTAAAATTTTTAGTTTACAGAATCCATTTTGGTGAAAACCTGCCAAAGAAGGATATCTGATTAATAATTTCCATTTCTGTTGGTTATGACAAACTGAAGAAAAATTCTTATGTATTAACACTTGCTCATTCTTGGCCTATAGATTTTAATGCAAGAGTTCTTGACTAATTAACCAATAAATATTTATTGAAAAAAGTAGAATAAAATATAAGTGCATTGTTTTGTATCTGTGCTAATATGTCTATATTGTTCATTTCCTTCCTACCTTCCTTCTTTATCCCTTTATTCCTTCCTTCTTTCCTTTCTTCCTTCCATATTACAAAATCAAGACTGTAAAGGATTAGGAGAAAAATATAATAAACTAAGAGTTTTATTTTTTCAGGTACTTATTCATTTCATTATTTCATTAACATTCTGTTGCATATTTCCTGTTTCCCTAACCCCCTATATATTCTTACATATTTAACTTGAAGTTTTAATTGTCTACTTAGAGAAATAACCTCTGGCTGGCATAAAGTGGAATACATTTTCGGTGGGTTAGTGATGCAACTGTTCCAAGAAAACACAGTTTGAAGCACTTTTTAAAGATTTCAAACTAAACAAACTTGCTCAAATTGTGGAAATGAGAACATGCCCAATTTTGACTGTTTCCTGAACTATGAATGAAAATGTAAGATCCTTCAGCTTTTTTAGTTCGAACGTATATTTGTCCTTAGGGCTATTTTGTTTTCCTATAAATGTTTGCAAATATGTGTTCTCATATATTCTCTTTACAAATCACACATCTCTTTCTTCTATTGACCCAATCTACTATTTTTATAGGGTTAAGTTCTAGTTTCCACATATCTCATTAATATAAAATTGATATTGTGTTTTATCAATAAAAAATTACTATTTTACTATCTCTTAACTATTATAAATAGCTTTCACTTTAACTTACTCCTGGCTTTATTATTTTTCATTGTAGCTCATTTTATGATACAGAAAGAAAGGATTCATTTATTTAAAAAATCTTGATATTTAATTGGAGAGATATCTTTGCAAAAATTTATTAACAACATAAGATCTTTAAGGAAATAATAGTTTTTTTATTTAGGTGTTCCAAAGTTCTTAAGACATCTGTGGGTCAATTTTCATAGATGTGAGATTATATTTGAGCCTAAATTTGGTTAGATAGTAATTTAAAATAAAAATGGGCATTCTAGGGGAAAGGAATAGTGATAGCACAGACAACACGAGGAAAAAATGATTCTAAATTATTTGGTTCAGTCACAGCTTCCACTGAAGAGGTAATAAAGAGCTATGGACTTACTTTCTGGGGTAAAAATATAATGTTATATATAATTTTGGAGAGTCTATGAAGCCACAAATGCTCATCCATTGTCCCTTTCCCCTTACCCAGAGAGATGCCCTGGGTAGTAAGTATTTAGATGTGTGAAAAAACTCTGCTGGAGAAACCGTGTTATGCTTATTATTAGAAGCTAAAGTGGAAAAGTTAACAAGTGAGAGTATGGTAAGGCCTTGAAAGTTTGGAAGATAATACCGAACTCCAATAAATCAGCTCTCTGAAGGAGCACTCACTGCTCAAAAAGCTGAGTCATGGGATCAGCCAAAAAAAAAAAAATATGTATATTTAAAAAAAAATATGTATATATATATACATATTTTTTAAGATATATATATATATATATATATATATATATATATATATATATGGCTTAAACTCAAAAGATAAATAAAGATTGATTGGTCTTTGAATTCCCTTTGGCAAATCAAATAAACAGGCTTCTTTCTTTCCCTCACTTACCTCCTTCCTTCCTTCCTTCCTTCCTTCCTTCCTTCCTTCCTTCCTTCCTTCCTTCCTTCCTTTCTTCTTTCCTTCCTTCTTTCCTTCCCTTCTTCTTCCTCCTCCTCCTCCTCCTCTTTCTCTCTCTCTCCTTCCTTCCTTCCTTCCTTCTCCTTTTCTCTATTTCTTGATTTCTTTTTCTTTCTTCTTCTTAGCTTATTTAGTTATAACATAGACTCTTTCCTATTCATAGACATCCAGAAATAGTTTACACTTATTATGAATAAGAGGAATATTTATTTACCTCAATAAAACTCAAATGGGACTAAGGGGACCATGGAGTTTTAATAAGGAATGATTAACATTGATTTTAAGCCACAACACATTACCATGGTTTCTTTCTTAACCATAGTCTTTATTTCCAAGGCACTGCAATAATTTAGATCATCCTAAATGGTAATTAATTCATTCATCGATTCACATACTAAGCCTGGCACATTGCTGACTGAGTATGGGGATGAATGAAATAGGGTTTTTAACCTTAGGAATTCATGGTCTAGTTAAGGAATCAGGTAATTAAGCCAGTGATCTGTTCTCTTATGCCAATCTCCTGGACATCAATTTGATTTTCCCTGCCCCTGAACCTTATAATCCTATCTCTAGGGTTATAAATAACCAGAGTTACCATGGGTGTGAAACAGTGGTCTTGTTATGGCAGAGCTGCCCTTGCTAACTACAATGTCTAAGCCATAAAAATACTTTTTTTTTTTTTTTTGCACTTAATTGATTATGTCTAAGTACTTTTTTGTTCACTTAGAAATACTGACTCTACCACTAGTAAATAACAATTGTCTGGCTATGTTTTGAACATCTGATTTACATCAAGCAGAATTTTGAATGTCATAATATGTAAACAAATACAAAAGATGAAGTTCACAAAATTCTAGAATTGTTGGGTACCAATAAAGTAGAGCAAGAAAATTTTATTAAAAAAATGTGTTAAAAAATTAAATATGGTTTTAGAAGAAATAGCATGTCATTTTTAAGTAAGGCAAATAATTTTACCAATGGAGGAGAGATTGATCCTAACATGGATGATTTTGCAATATTTAATCTAATATTGCTTTAAGTTAGCTCTAATTTAAGAAAATACCAGTAGTTGGCAGGAGAAAGAGTACCTCATGCTCTTTTAAAATAACTTTTAACTGTGGTCACCTTCCATGATAGGATTTCCTCTTTATATCACCTGGATTTGATTTAATCTCATGCAAACTCTTGGTAAGTGAATTTATCTAAAGAAAATGCAAAATTTCTGGTAAGGAAATGTCTCTAGACCTTTGAAAACCAACTCCTTTGAAACAGTTCAGAAAAACAAGACCACTTTATATTTTATTAATTACTGTTTTCAGTGGATGAGATAACCTCGGAATACCAACCAAAAGCTAAACAAAACAGGGAATGAGAAAGGTAATGATGTCAAGAAAACAGAAGCTATCACATGCTGGTGACTTAAGCAGTCCATTTTAATTTTATTTTTCTCTTGTTTTGCTTTTTTCCTGAAACTGTTGGTGATAAGATGAATAAATTCTGAGGATCTAATGCACATCATGGTGACTATAGTTACTGATACTATATTGTATACTGAAAATTTGCTGAGAGTAGATCTAAGCTTTCTCATCCAACAGAACAAAATAAAACAAAAAACCCAACTGGCAACCATGTAAGGTAATGAGTACATTAATTAAGTTGAGTGTGGTAATCATTTCACAACATATACATATATAAAATCATCACATTTTATTCTTTTACAATTTTATTTGTCAACTATACCTCAATAAAATCAATCAATCAATCACCAGAGAATAAAGCATTGGAGAAGAGTTAACAAAACAGAAGGATAATGCTGAGAAGAAAGACACTTCAGGGCAGATGAGAAGGAGCTAGATAATTCCTTTCTAGGGCTGTTGGTTGGTATCAAGAATTATATTTCTAGGCCCCTTCAGGGAAGCCAAGATTTGACTGAAATCGTTTGAGTGCCCTTATGCACCGGTCACTGTATGGGGATTCAGGTGACAGTTACAGTTAGGCTTATGACTTCAAACAGAAGGATAGCCTATATAGCTGGCAACCAGAGGAAAAACTCCCCAGGCTGCAGCAGCCTCTACAGTTGCAGAGACGTTTTGAGACTGAATTATGTCCTAAGTAATTATCTTGGCATTGTGTAGTAATTTTTCAATAATTCAATAAACAATTAACATTGCTATGTAATTAAAAAATGTTACATGATATTTCTGCTCATAATTTGGTAACTAAAATCAGTGTTTCATGCAATTGTTTAAGTCAATGTAGACATTTTTTTTTCAGTGTATGTTAGCTTATCCTTACCTCTCAAATGATACTTTTTCTTTATAATATCTTTATTGATGTTATATGTCCACTAGGAAACCAAGAGACCTATGGCACCATTCAGTCTTGATTCCCACTTTCCAAATCTCTAGCCCTACTCTATGTTATCATTGAAGAAATAGTCCTAGGGGATGAATGATATGCACAAAGTCATATGGGTAGCTAAACTGGACTTTTGTAAGCAGCTTTTAGAATCTGAGGTCTACATTCTCATTCAAAGGAAAGCTAGGTAATCAATGAATTAGGAGCAGATAATTTAACAATTCTGCAGTAAATAATACTGTTCTGCTTTATGTAAAAGGGAGTTAAGTAACGTATAGAATGAATATATTAAAATGGAATGAGTAATATGATAGATATAAATATAGATAGTAATTATGTATTAGAATTTATGCATGCCAAATTCTTTAGACTCCAAATTCATAACGATAAACACATTTTTTCTATTCAGAGAAAATAATATTCTAATTAGGCTTTGACCAATTTATATCACATTTTTAAAACCTTAACTTTCTTACCTTCAGTGAAGATGCTGAGTATGCTTTTGTTTTAGAAAGCGCTTTTCCAAAATATCTTTTAATTTAAATATATGAGAACACTGGCACATTTCTAAATGAGGTTAAAAAATGCATTGCTGTCAACACAAAATGAAACTACTTAAGCTGATCTATTTGTCCTTTATCCCTAAGAAAACAAGTTCTACCTGCTATCATCTAGCCAATTGGATATAGCAAGACACAGAACATTAGCTGAGCACTCATCCTCAGAGAGACTGCCTTTCCTACATAATTAGCGACTATATAAAAAAAAACTAAATACCATTGCACAAACAAAAGCTAACAAATGTCAAGGTGGAAAAAAAACCCTGAAGCCTCTAGAATTACTCATATCACTTTTTTGTTGTTGTTGTTAAAATAACAGAAATATCTTACTTTTCGACTATTTACATTTTAGTAAATCAATTACAAAAATTAGCTCAGCTCAGTAACTTTGGGAGTATCTTCATATTTTGGTGAAAATTGCCAGAGCTAAAGTAAAATAAATGTTCCAGAATTTTGCTATATAAAGTGTGTTCCATGGACCAACATCATGGACACCACTTGGGAGCTTGTTAGAAGAACTGGGGGTCCAATCCTGAGACCTCCTATGTTAACTATTAAAATACGCATTTTAACAAAGATCCCCAGGTGGTCTCTATGTACTTCAAAGTTGAAGAATCAACATCATAGAAGACATGGATGAGTAACACATTCAGCTCCTTTCTGTCAATTTTCCCTGCTGCAAATCTCTGGTAGTTTTCCATTTCCACTCCTGCAGCCCCTAGTTTATCACGTCAATCTCTCGTTTACAAAATTCCCTGGATCCATTCACTTGTTAAAAACTCTCCTCACTTTCAGCTGACTGTCTGAGTTCACTGACCAATTGTTCTACCCATCTTCTGAGTCCATAAGCAACCTCTATTTCTGTCACTCCTTGCTGGTTTCCCTTGGTTTGCCTACCCCTCTTCTGCTTCTCCACGGTTCCCGGCTCCTAGTACACACACACCTACTTAATTTGATTTGCCTTCTTGGCCTACACAAGATAATACTTTTTTATTATGTTCAAATATATTAAAGTATTCACTTCATAATTAGAAAAAGATAAAAACATATGTGAGATTAAAAGAAAAAAAAACACCATTTGTTTTCACGTGCACCTAATGATTTGAAAAAGAACTGAGGATTCTTTGCTATATCAAAGACTTTAAATTGCTACTTTAGAAACACAAATACAATTATAATCTCTTTAAAGACCAAATGCCAAATAATGTCTCAAATAAAAAAAGAACAATCACAGAATTCAATAGTGATATTGTTATACTTCAGTTCCAAAAGTCAGTGTTGATTGGTCAGGCATACTTTGTGCTTCTATCTCGGGCATTTTGAAAACTTGACAGACAAGTATTGTTTGAGGTGAAGCCAAAGCACATATTAATTAAATTAATTAATTAACATTAATTTAAGTTAGTTATCAATAGCTACTAATAATTTATAAATCAAAATACAATTCATTCCATGAATAAAAACTAATTTGTTTTATGGGGAAAAAAGAGTTTTTATGGATTAGTGAATTGTTTGTATTTTAATACCTAGATTTTTAAAAATGAACCAAAGGAGATAAATATTTGTACAAAATTTACCAAATTTTTTTAATTTTAGATATGACAAACTACAATGATAAAATGATGTACCTATATATTGGTAGATTTCTATACTGTATCTATCACTCTTATGAATCTATGCTAGTTACTTATATTGATGCCTTCATTTTTTCCAGTCTATTTGGTTTGTTCTGCTAATGAATTATATTTAAGACTATCTGTGAAGAACATAAAATCACAGATAAAAGTTTTGTCTGTGTAGATGAAACCATGAACTAGCTGTCAGCAGATGAGTTCTAGTGCAAATTTTGAGCAGTGGCAAGTATGATATCATTTTTGATCATCAATTTCCTAATTGTTAGCTCTAATGGTTCACATAGACATTCTATAAGGTCGTTTTCTGTGGAAAAGTTTTGCTTTCTTACCATAGCTAAAATGTTCAACTATCTTTCAATTTGGGAGAAAGATTTTCAAAGCCCTTTTTATGAGTGTCTGAAAAGCCTTCCATTCTGGCTGGCAATATTTTCTGCAGCACTTAGTTTATTGCTTTGGATTTCTGGGCATAGAGCCTACTTTGGTTTTATTTTTGTTTATGTTCATCGTCTCTATTTCTATTTTGGAAGCTGAAGCTTCATAAATATATTATTACACACTATAAAATTGGATAATAATACTAAAAAATTGATTTTCTATATTTGCACATTCCTTAAGAACTTTGGGTGTTTACTGCAATTAGTCTAATTCTTCAAATCGGAGCTGTCACCTCTTCCCTTGCCTGAAGCAAGACAGCAGGAAGTACAAATCACACTCAACAGCTTGACACCAGGAGAAGGAAACAAATACCTCTGCATAGAATTTACACATGTGACAGTGCGTCACCCATACAGAAATGGAAAAAGATGTCTTTTATTTTTGAAAATACTGTTATTCTTTCTAATAATTCGGACAGCCAAAAATGAACATCTGCTTTATCAGTGGAAAGGGATTTCAGAGGCATATTCCAATTGCCTCTTCTTTAAGGCCACTCACTACACTTAGCACAATGCCTAGCATAGATTAGGGGCTCAATAACTGCTGAACAAATAAATCGATGTTGTTTTGAATAAGTGTATACTGTTAAAATCAATAACAATTCCACATAAAAAGTTTGGAAGTCATAACCCTCATATTTTGAATGACAACAGAAAGCTGGAAGAACTAAAAAAATCAATGCTTGCTTTCTTTCTTTCTTTCTTTCTTTCTTTCTTTCTTTCTTTCTTTCTTTCTTTTTTTCTTTTTGCATTTGTCAGAGAACTGAGGTTGCAGGACAAATAGCTATCTTGACATCTATCGAGAGAGAAGAATCCAGAGAGTCACAACTGAGATCTGCTTCCAGGAATAGAAACCTCTGGAGCCATAAACTGGGAGGAAAATGAAAACGGTAATTTTAATCAATTCCTAGAGTGCAGGAATTCCTAGAGTGCAATTCCTAGAGGCTGAGTGCAGATTAGTGTAAAAGTGAGAAAGTTCTGAGCCGAGGTCTAAGAGGAACACCATATTTTGCCAGGAACTCCACCAGTTTCTCACTGTGAACATTTGAGAAAGATCCTTTCATGGATATGGCAGAGGAAGGAGGTAAAGAGTACTTTTTGTGAAATATGCTCAGAGTATTCTCTATAGCGCAGGGCTACTCTCTAGGGACAAGACCTTAAAAGAATCATGTCCTAGAGACATGAGGAAGGATATTCTTCTCACTCCATTTTCCTATAGCCTTTCTGTCTTACTTAGTGGGCTAGAGGCTAAGAAATTATTCAAGAAAAAACACTTACAAAAAGGTCACAGTCCAGTTACAAATAGGCACGGGCCCATGAAAAGACAGAGATTAAATGGGCAGATTATAAAACATCTTCTTTCCTACACCTTACCGCCACATTAGGAGGGCTCCAGTGTAATAGTAACGATCACTATTGAGACAGCTGCATGGTACCGTTTATCTGTGAGGAGGAGTTCAAAGGGAAGTCCAAAGTCAGGAGAGACAAAAACAAGAATGCTAGAGGAACTGGAAACCCCTGACACCAACAGCTACAGCAAACATTAAACAAAGTCCAACTAGCCAGATTAATATCCTCACAATCAGAGACCTATTTACCTCAGCTCCTGTTACCTGGTAAGACATGACTGGCTTCCAACAAAAAATTACAAAAACACTAAAAAGTATGAAAAAAACACAGTCTGAAGAGACAGCAAGTATCAGAACTAGACTCAGATATGACACACTTTTAATAAGTAAGATAAAATATTAATCTAAATGAAAAAATGAAGGGGGCAAGAAGAAAAAGCAGATGAAATATTATGGGATTCAACAAGATAATGAAAAAGGAAAGGAGCTCTGAGTTACTTAAGGTAAACTAAAAACCAGGTAGACTTAATCATGAGATTTAATGGGTAATATAAAAAGCTTATTTCATACCTCCAAACAGGCAATCTAAAATCTATGGCTACAGAGAGTAAGATAACTACTGATGAATTGCATGCATGGGCTAAAGGATCTGAATGAAAATACATTCCCTTTCTCCTCTCCACTACACTAATCTTTTAAATGAAAACTAAATATTTAGGTCAGCAGACAGGAAATATAAAAGTATGATTTAAGATTTACCTAATCATCCATCCCACACCCCTCTCCTCCAAAAATATTATTTATGAGTAATAAATAAAATTTTAAAATATTTTTGCGCAATTTTTCACAGAAACTCTTTCTCACACTAATAACTTACTTTTAGATTAACAGAAACTTAATCCTATCAGTAGCTCCAACTGAACACTGAATGTGTATATAATACTTTGTCCAAGCTGAAGAATAATACTTGAGAGAGAGAGAGATAGAGATCCATATCTTTATGATCCAGGAATGGAGAATTCTCTGAGAACTTGTAAACATGACATCAGTTATGAAAGATTACCAAAATAAGTAATAAGAAGGCAAAGCCTGATATAGTGGAAGAGAAAGGTATAATACAAAAACAGAAGTCTGTAATAATAGGTTTATTTGGGAAGGCTTCCTACAAGAGGTAAGTGCCAGATTTTTTAAATCATCAGAACCTCTTTCAAACAGCTCTAAAGACTCATTTTATTTTAGGAAAAAGAATACTTCTATCACATTGATTTCAGTCATCTTCCAAGACTATCAAATACAACAACATTGTTCATGTGGGCATAACATTTGTACCTGTCCACACTACTAACAAAGAACTGTTTTATAAGTGTATCTTTAATATTTGAAGCAGATTTAAAAATTTTGCCCTATTAATTCATTAAAGGTAAATTTGAATACATTTTTTCTTTTTCTTTTTTTTTTTGAGTGAGATTTTATTCATGTAATCAGCTTTGAACATCTTGGCAGCCTGTATGAGATAAGAAAAAGAAAGCTGCAATTTTTACATGAATGTTTTTAGGGCTTAATGCAACTCTGTTTCATTTAAAACAAAGGCATTATGAAAGTTAGTCAATATATATTATCACATTACTCTGACAGAATTTCAGTCATGTAGTGAAATTGAAATAAATTTATATGAAAAAAATCTCATAAATTATAAAGTTTAAGAGAAAAATCCAAAAGCAATTAATGTTGTATGGTTTTATAACAGGTAGGCAATACAAATTAAAAATAAATTTCTTAAAAGAAAAAAAAAAACATTTATAAAGATATGGACACAAGTATTTGATTTGTTGAGGTAGAAAAAATACCAAACATAAGTGTTGGCTCTGAAATATAGTGTATGTTATTTCAAATGGAAAGATCCAAAGGATTTAACCAGACAACCAAGAGACACCTGAATTTATGATTATGACTAAGAATAGAGGTAGAGGCTGGGAGACAGGAATTGGAATCTAGCTGTACAAATAAGATGGTGCTCTTAGTAGGTAGGCAAAGTTATAAACAACTAATTTATATGGAGATGCAAAGACAAGAAAATAGCCACTAGGTTTCAAGTGGGTCAGGGATCACATATTAGGAATCATGAATAAAGGCTCTAGTGATAGGGGACCACTATTAGGGACTTTGGTCACATGAGAAAAGAGGGAGCCACACAGGTCAAATCATCTATACACAGGTGATGTCGTTGAGGTCTGCTCATCATGGGTTGCCTACAGTAAGACCAGAGCATCAGTTCTCAGCAGGGAAATATGGGAATACTGATGATCCACAGTATTTCCTCAGATTGAGAAAATATTAAAAACTATTTTCTTCTCCTTCTCCTCCTCATCTCCCCCTCCCCTCCTCCTTCTCCTCATTCTTCTTCTTCTTCTTTTTTTTAGAAAGCAACCTTGAAATGAGGCACTAGAGAAAGGGTGTTCAGGCACATAAGTTACATTCAGTTCCTGAAAAATTCTAAAATCCTCTTCAAGCTCATTTTTTTTTGGGGGGGGCTTCTTTTACCTTTGACACTCTATTTTTATTTTTTAAAATCTTTTCAATCTTCTCAGGAATGTAAATGTGGAAATACTGTGAATCAGAAGAAGTCATTCTCCTTTTTAGGGTTTAGACTTGATATAAAAATAGTAATAAGCCTTGAGTTTGTTGGATCAAGGTAACTCCGAAACTCCACTTATTGGCATAGAAATATACTTTTATGTCTAATGTAACAGTAGAAATGTTAGCATTAATTTATTTAAGCATATTTATTTTGGAAAAAAATGGTACTAGAATAATGTGTTAGTTTGCATAAAACATACAAATAATTGGTAATATATGTTGTTTCTGTAGCCTGTCATAGAGTGATCATATCGTGCTAAAATATGAAACAATGAGGGAGGAGGCAGAAAGAAGGTTCTAGAATGTGGCCTGTATATTTCATATTCCTCTGAAGTAGTTAATTTTGCTTGAGAAGAATGAAATAAAATGCAGGTCAAGTGCATAGAGTATATTTCCCCCTCATTCCCTACTCAAATGCTGAGATACCATCACTCAATTCTCACTGTATTTTTTAAGATTTTGAACCTGAGTTATCCCGATTTCTACTCTTGTCTTCAGCTTTTTTCGATGAAAGACAACCCCTCCAGCAATACTTTTCAAAGGATATAATTATAAACATAGCTTAAGACTCTGTTTTCAAGACTTTTAACATCGTTGTTTATTTTAGAAAGTAATTGGTTTTTCTTTTTCTTTGTTTCCCCCTCCCAATGCTCAATGCAATCTATACTGCCTGGAAGCCAGACTTTAAATGAAGCAGATGCTTCAAGTTTAAACTCTGCACTGGAAAAGTTGTTTCCTAGCAACATAAAGTTATGAAAACTTCAAGAGCACCATTTTGCTCAATATGGTTTCTCTCATTTAGTTTCATGTACTCAGTGGTTTATAAAGAACTGAGTATCAGGTCAAAAACAACTTGATCCAACACTAATAAAAATAAAAAAATAAAAAACACTGTTGCTTTTGAACTAGAGACAATTTCAAACCCTGGGCAGACAAAATTTGGATTCACTATAATACTTTAAAAAATTTTTCAGACTGAA
The DNA here is from genome assembly GCA_028627145.1 of Eidolon dupreanum. Taxonomy (NCBI): domain Eukaryota; kingdom Metazoa; phylum Chordata; class Mammalia; order Chiroptera; family Pteropodidae; genus Eidolon; species Eidolon dupreanum. The sequence goes on from CM053515.1 coordinate 75,798,572, forward strand.
ATTTGGGAAGGACTTCATAGAAAGGTGATATATTCGAGATGTATTGTTTTAAACACTTTAATAAACATTTTAGACCTTTAAAGAACTAGTTAATACAAGCAAGTGAAATGGTGTTGAACTGAAATGATCCATAACAGTGGTTCGCAAACATTTTGGTCTAGAACCCCTTTACATTCTTAAAAATTATTGGGCTTCCCAAATTGTTGTTTATGTGGGTAACATCTATTAACACTCCCCACTTAAGAAATTAAAATCTAGAGATTTTAAGTCTTTATTTATTCATTTAAAAGTGTGTTAATATATTCTATGAATATTTTCAATAACAAAGTTTAGCAAGATGAATGGCATTGTTCTATAGTTTTACAAGTCTCCTTAATGTCTGGCTAAAGAGGACAGCTGAGCTCTTATGTCTTCTTTGGCATTTACTTTGATTCCCTAGAAAGCTCTACTGTGTGTGCTTGAAGAATGAAAGTGAAAAAGGCAAAGGATTTCTTTTTCCTCCACGCCCCTCTCCTCCTTGCCATCTCTTCCTTCTTTTTCTTCTTAGTTTGGATCACACTTTGAGAACTCTTGCTAATCAGTATGTTTCTTTATATATATGAAGACTTAGAAGATTTTCTTTTTTTAAGCCATGGACATTAAGCACTATGGTAAAGTAAAATGATTACAATTTGGATACAAAGAGTCAGTTTGCCTGAGTTTGAGTTTGACTGCTTTCTTGCTCTATAACCCTGCTTAAGTTACTCTAAGTTTCAATTTTATCATTTATAAAATGGGTTTCATAGTAACATTGCCCCCCACAGCACTATTAAGAGTATTAGGTAGGAAGTAATTAGAAAACCCTTGGCATATTTCTGACCCATAAAATAACTACCCGATAATATTGCTCATTATCTCTGATTTTAAGACTATTAAATAGACTAAAACAAATTTGTTAATTAAAAAAAACACTCAAGCACCACTTTCGCCCCCACCACATTCCTAAAAAAGAGGAAATAATGCCAACCTGTGATTATCAGATGCTCACACCCTTTTATGTATTTAGAGTTGAGGTTTGCTTAATTTTGAAATATCAAGGGAAAAGTATCTAAAACCAACTCTTTCTTATTTGCTTCTTTCCTAACAGAAGCTCTTTTAATATCATCTGATAGAAAGACAGGAGGTGATGGGTGATTTTGCTTAAAGAAATAGTGGAAATGAGTACTAATAAAATTTAAACAAAGCACAGAAGTACACAATTTGGTTTTGATGATCAATTTCTGGTAATTGGTAGTTTTATTCTTGCTTTGACCTTTGTTCTGGCTCATACATTGGCCCAAACTAAAAATTAACATAGGTTTGAATTATATGCTGATTTCTCTCACTCACTGGATCAATTCCAACTACAGCATCAGTAGTACACTCTTTTATAGCCATCACAGGACTCATCACATTTGGATCATAAATATCATCCTTTATTTTATAATTTCAAAGCACTCTCAGTATTAGCTCAGTTTTCATAACTCTATAGCTAAATATTTAGCAAACATTTTTTTTCTTTTCCCCTTAGGGCAATGTTTAAGAGAGTAAATGGACTGAGATTGCACAAGGTCTTGCAAAGAACCGATGGTGGAGTCTTGAACTCTGCAATAAATGTTGCTTTCTCAAAAAAAGAATAAATGGACGTTCTTGGAAATTAAACCTTCAGAATAGGATCTTACATGTTTTTGAGCTTAAACATTGACAAAATATAAAATGATGTTAAAAATGCAGTTTAATAATTTAGCAACAATCACAGTCCTTTCATATTAGGCATTTAAAAAAACTTGCTACTGCTGGTTATACCAAATCAGTTTTGATAGCCTTTATTAGATAAATTAGTGGTTCCAGCAAGATGTTTACAAACTGGGGTATTTAGACTGTTCGAGTGATTTTTACAAGTCTTAGGGTTTATAAACACAATGTTTGAATTAAAAATAAAACACTTCAATTTGATGCTACATTATGATGAATTTTAATGACATCAAAGTGAGAATCAAGAAAAATAAATGATAATTAGGCATCTCACCTATTTATCTGAGAGAAATAGCATTGAACTAGGTGTCTTCCTTCAGTAAAATATGCTAAAGTAAGTAGCTCTGTTTTTAACTTCTGACACCAAGAAGTTTACAAGACAAGTGTTCTGAAATGCATTTTTGAACTTCAAATTCCTATACAATAGTGTGATAAACATAACTACTTTGCAGTTTTACTGTGATAATTGAATGAGTTAACATATGTGAAAGAGCCACCCAATTCTCAAGGACAGCAATTTTTTTCCTCCTTTTTCATTCCTTGGTTTCATTTTTCTTCCCCCTCTTTGTTTATTGCATATCATATCTTTTCATCTTTTCATGTTTTTAGCATTTAATCTTTACTACAGACGCCAGTAGCAATCAAATTTCATGTACCCCTTTCTTTTACAGTGAATGTTGGAGCCACAATTTGCTGAGTTTGGTTATAACTTTAAGACCTTTATTTTTTTAAAACATTGCTCAATCATTTTAATTAAGTTGAATTAACTGCAAAATATTTTCAAATATCAACAAAAGAATTTATTGTCATTCCATACTATTATTTATAGTACTATAGTACTATAATACTATATTACTATTATACTGTATAGTACTATAGTAATAGTGCTGTAAAATACTAACTGTACGAGGGAAAACATTGAGACACATATAGGTATATTAGCTTCTTTAAAGTTACAGAGTAAGCTCCAAAATGAACAGTTGTTTTGTTTCAGTCGGAGCAATTAAACACTGCACTAGATTAACAATATTCTTGCTTTTGCTTGAATAGCTAGCTGCCTCCAGAAATCAGAAAAACTAAAAGACATTTTCTTATACACTTTGGTTTACTATAAAGTTTGACAAAGGTCACACAACAACCCATACTTTGAGACATGTACTAATGTCTCATAGAGTGAGGCTACACATGTATTTAGAGGTGCCCACTGATAGGAATGATCGTTCTGATGCCAGCCATCCTGGGAGGAAATCAGATTCAAGGACTAAAATCAGGAACCTGTAAAGTGTGCTATTGACTAAGCCTGAGAAGAAAAGCCTTCTCTCTGGGCTTTTCTCGCCACGTTTTCCACTTTCTGGAGCTTGCTTGCCCAGTAACTCTCCAGACATAGTAGAAACTTGCTTCTGCAGAATGGAATCAAGATAACAATTCTGAAGAAATAGAGCCTGGAGGTAGCTGGCAGGTACATTTTGGAAATCTTTATAAGGACATTTTATAGCCTTTGGCTTTGAGAACAGTTTTGGAGATAAAAATGAGGTATAACATTTTCTGCATTGTAATTTCCTTCCATTAAACAAAGTAAGCATCCTCCGATATAAGTTGTGACCCACACCTTAACACATTGTGAGTACAAGTAATATTAGAAAAAAAATAAACTTGGATTCTAAGGTTCAAATGATCTATGAAATTTATTTATCAATGTAAGTATACAAGCAAGTAGGAGGATAAAGAATGTGTAATTATTCTTATCAAGAAGCAAGAGGATTTCCACTTTGGTCTATGATGCACTAAGAGAGACTGGATTTATACTTCTACTTTCAAAAACTAAAAAAAACTGGAGAAAATATAAGAAAATAAGCAATGCATGAGTATGATTCATGAGAGAATGATGGAATTCCCAAGAAACTGCTTAGAAGAGGGCTTTTCAACCTTGGATACTATTGGCATCTTGGACCTGATAATTCTTTGTTGTGGGTGTTTTCCTGTACATTGTAAAGTATTTAGTAGCATCTCTGGTCTTGGCCTACTACATGTAGTAGCATCACTCTTGTTGTAACAACCTAAAATGTTACCAGATATTACAAGTGTATACTAGGAAACAAACTCATCTCAGTTTGAGAACACTGGTCTGAAGGTAGTTCCTAGGCTATAGTGCAGAGAAGGTAAAAGAAAGAAGAACTAAGCAAACCTGTTAAGTTAAGAAGACAGAGATTAAAGGTTGGAGAGGTCAGAGTGGCTAGAATTTGCAAAGTGGTCTACCACAGAGAGATAAGAGTTCATAGAGAGTGAAAGAGAGCAAAAGAAAGCTCTAGAATCTATCCAGGGGTCTCTTAGATCTGATCTGTACATGTGTGAGAGGAAAGTACTTGAGCAGGAAAAGAACCATTGGAAATGAATAGGCAAAACAATTTGCAGAAATCACACAGAGCTGGATATAGTTTTCTTTTCAACCAGTCAGAGTTGAAAGACCTTTAACAGATAAAGAAACCTCAGAAAAGTGTCACCTTAGTAAATTAACCCTCAAACAAAGGGTGCTCATAACACATCCTAAGAAACTTAAAAGCAAGGATTCATCTGATTCCAAACAACTTAATTGTGCACCAGAACAGAGTCCAATATTACTTAATGAAATACAACAAAATCTAGCATTTAGCATCATAAAATTCACCATGTCAGTCATCCAATCAATAAAACAAAAAAATATTCTTCATAATCATGAGAAAACTTAATCAGTTGTAACAGGCTCGTAAGTGAAAGGGAACAAAATCAGCAGATAAAGAAGGATGTTTGGAAATTAAACAAATATATATGTGTGTGTGTGTGTGTGTGTGTGTGTGTGTGTGTGTGTATGCACACATATGCCATAGATTCAAAAAGATTAAAAAATTGTGAGCATGATAAAAAGGGAAATGGGATATAAGCATTACAAAATAAACATGTATAAAATACATATAAAATTAAAAGGGCACTGAATGGAATCAATAACATTTTAGATACTTCAGAAGAAGAGATCAGTGAACATGAAGGAATAGAAATAGAAATGAAGCATAGAAATTAAAGAAAAAGAAAGACTGGACACAAATATAGCCACAGTGAGATTTGAAACTATAATTGTATTCTATCTAACATGCATAATTGTATCCAGAAAGAGGAGAGGCATAGAGGGGTAGTTTTGAACAAGGAAGGGTAGAGAATTTTCTAAATTTGGTTAAAACTCTAAACCCACACATTCAAGAAGCCAAACAAACCCCAATCAGAATAAACATAAAGAAAATAATACTAGGGCATATCAAAATTAAGTTGTTAAAAACAGTGATAAAAAAATCTTAAAAGCAGTCAGAGGTTTAGAAAAATACTTATTTTGTAAAAAGAAACAGTTAAAATGAACAAAGCCTTTCTGTCAAAATTTATGAAAGACAGAAGAAAATAAGAGGATATTATTGTTAAAGTACTTGTGGGGGAAAAAATTCCCAACTAGTAGATGAGGACTACAAGAGATGTGCAAAAGAAAAATGATATCAGATAAGAATTTAAACACATACAAATGAATGACAAGTGTCAGGAATTATATTTGTGTAATACATATATTTATTTAAATGTTTTAAAATAATTAGAAAGAGTTAATTTTGTGAACAAAACAAAAATATATTTTATAGCTTATAATATAGAAATAAAAATAACATCAAAAGAACAGAAGGTATGAAATAGATGTAAAGTCTTATCTACTTTCTACAGATAGGTAGTGGCATTATACTTGAAGATAAAGGTAGTAAGTTGAAGATCATACTTTCAACTCTGGAGTATCATATCAAACAGAGATACGAGTGATAAGATAATAATGAAGACAAAGTAGAATTGTAAAAAGTACTCAGGTAACCCAAAAGAAGTCAGAAGACAGAAAAGCAACAGAGAACAAATGGAACAAATAGAGAACAAATAGTAAGATGGAAAGCATAAGGTTTTAAATGATATATTATGAAAATACCAAGCAAACTGAATTGAATATATTATTATTAGACAAAGTAGATTTCTGATCTAAGAATATTACCAGGCAAAAGATAAACATTTTATACTGATAGAGTCAATTCAACAAGAGGATATAATAATCCTAATGTAAATGCACCTAATTTAAAAGCTTCAAAATATATGGGGGTAAAACATACAATTAAAAGGAGAAAAATACAATTATGCAAATATAGTTGGAGATAGTTAAAACTTTTTCTCAGTAATTGATAAAACAGCTGGTGAAATGAATAAAGATTTGAGCAATACTCTTAACCATTCTCCCTCTTGAACAGCAATAAAAAACCAAAATAATAGTAAGTTAAATCTAGCAATATGTAATAAAACATGACTGAATATGGTTAATATTTAAAAATTTATCAATGTATTTCATCATATTAACTGACAAAAACATTAGAATATATGTGATTATCTCAATAAATATAAAATATATCACAAAATTCAAAAATCATTATTTATTAAAACTTTTAGCAAACTAGGATTAGACACTAACTCCTTCAGTATGATGAAGAATATTTTTGAAACCATACATCATACCTAATGGTGAAAAGATGATATGTTACCCAAAATAGATGACTCAATGAAGTTGTAGAAAGTATTATACATGCCTGGAGATTCAAATGACTGTCATACCCAAGAGATTCTGAACATAATTAAGGCACCCCTGGGGGCATTTCTGAGAGGAATCTACTTTAAGGGATAAAGCACCTCATAGGAAATGACTCAGCCTAAAAGAAAAGAGAGTGCTGACACAGAACAACAGAGTAAAATGAAGGTGAAGTCAGCTCCTGTAGATTTTATTCCTCTTATCCAAAAGTTCAAGTGTAACACCCTGCCCTCATCCACCTACTTAGTCCTAAAATGAAAGGGTAAAACATTAACAACAAAACTTTTAGTAAATGCTAATTTTAAAATTACAATCTATTTTTCATGAGACAATGAGGACTCAAATATAAGCAGCATTGATTTCAACAGTTTTGCAGATAAAAGAAACCTTGCCAACTGAAAGTAATGAGAAACAGTGGTCTTGGTATTGATTTTGGTAACCTTAATGACAAAAGGTGACTCTTTTACCTTCATCTCATCACCATTAACACTTTCACCCAAAATGCCATTATCAGACACTCATTAAAGGACTGAATTTACTAATTGAAATCAATTGATTGTTAGTAATTATTACTGTTTCATAGAAAAACCTTTACAAATCTATTGATAGTAAACGATTTTATTTCAGGATGCAGTTAGAAAGATGCTTATAGAGATTTTCATAAATTCACTCTTGATCTTTTCCCTTGTATTCCTTATGTTTTCCAGTAAATTCCTCTACCACTTTTATTACTTTTATCATGAAATTCTGGGGAGATCTAATGACAGAACTTGGAACATTCTAACTTATCTGTTTATTCCTTACCATTAGGAAGCCAATAGCTTTGAGTAAATGGCTTCTCATTTTAACATTTATTTTAAACTTTGCTGAATGGATTGAAAAGTCTAGATTATACTTTTTTTCCAGCTTATTTGAGGGATAACTGACAAATAAAGCCACAGGATATTTAAAGTGTACAATGTGATGATTTTACATATTCTGAATAGATTATACTTTGAAAATATACAACCCCCAGTTTCTTATAAAAAGAAAGTTTTATTTCTTGCACTCAATGCCCACTGTAATTTAGCTAAGGGTCTTATCAGAGTCATTCAAGAGATCTAGATTGACATTAATCACATCTTGATATTCACTTACATCATAACCAGTAAGTGAGTGATAAGAAATGTGTTTATTCTAACATAGGCTCTTAAAGCTTTGGTCTAGAAGTGATGCATGTTTCTTTTGCTCACATTTCATTAGTGACCTAAGTCACATTAACACATGTAACTTTAAGTAAATGCAATCCTACCATGCTCAGGAGAAGAACTGGCATATTTGTGCATAGCCTGAATGGCTATCATGTCCTATCTCTGGCAGGTTCAATTAGCCTCCAAGAAGTAAGGAAAAACATTTTAACTATAAAAACAAATGCAAAACATCATAAAGAATTCTTCCTTAAAGGCACAAGTGCTTACTTGAGGCCTATTTGCACAACTTTTACACAAATGCTAATTTGGGGGCTGATTTTTGAATCAAATTAAAAACAAAAAAAAAATCAAAAGCAAGGGAAAATGTCTAACGCAGACAATAGGACAGCAGCAAAAATAACCAGAGAAAATAAATTGAATAAAAAGAAAAACTTAAAATATCATCTGGTATGCGCTCAGAAAAAAAGCAATCTTTGTACTTCATTAATGCCAGCATTATTTTCTTTGAGTATGTACAGCAACTGAGTAGACAATGTGTACCTGACTCAGTGAGAAATGATTAATTGATGCCCATATTCTCTGTTTAGGAATACAACAGTACATCTAATTTTTGAAATCATTAAGAGCTCTTGTATCTCAATTGCTTATAAATGCAATTTAAACAAAATTTAATTGTTCAAAAAACTCTACTGTCTCCCTCACCCACACAATATAATTCTCTAATAATTCTTTACTAGTAAGATTTTACTATAGTTTCATAAGAAGTTGCTTTTTTATAATGAAGTAGTTGGCTAAGAATTAAATAACATTGACCAATTCACTCCGAGTATATTACTTGTGTAGACGGTTATGATAGATTCAGTCCCTCTTGGACACATTTACACCAACTTGTGGTAGTTTTTTTTTTTTTTTAAGTTGTTTTTGTAAACTAAACAATTTTTAGGATAATAGACATTAAATTAATATGTCTGCAGGATTCATTGATAAATTTCTGAGGAAATATTCTACATAATAATAAGAGAATAAAACAATTTTTTCTCCCTTTTAATACATTTTAAAAATTACATATACTTAGTTTAGCCCTATCAAAAAAGGGCTCAAAATGTATCTTTTTATTTAATTGTATTTTTATTTGTTCAAAGACAAAAGAAGGCAAAACTTTTGATTTGGCATTTTAACTGTGTCAAACAGGATGCTATCTATACAGAACAGAAAAGAAAAAAATCACAACAGTAGATATTTGTGCACCGTTGCTTCTCTTCTGACTTCCAGAGAGACTGTTCAGCCTTTAACAACTGAAGAACCACTTCACTGATAAATAAAGCCACAAAGGATCTCAAAATTGTAAGATATATTTAGCTTCATAAAAGGGCTATGTTGAACTCCATGTGGTTTCAGAGTTTGGTGGTAACAGGCAAACACCAGGGAGTATATTTAGGAAAGATGTCCTGAGGTTTGCACTAAGAAACTATAGCAAACAAAATAGAAACAGAGGGGTAGCATCCTCAGTGCCAATTGATACTGGGATTCTGTAAATCATTTCACACACACACACACACACACACACACACACACACACACACACGAGTTCTCTCAGCTTGAGAACTACTTCTTTAAAGACTGGAAACTGTCTTGTTAAAAGAAAACCAAGAACCATAGATATTCTGAACTTACAGGAACATATTCAAAAGAAGCAAGGGAATAGTCAAATTGTTGTACTCTTTGCCATTATGTTTTCTGTATCTATCACCACTAGCCATTATTCTGACTATCCAATTATCTAGAGATAAGTATGCACATATTTTCTGATAGTTGAGAGATAATCACACTTGACCTTTAAACAACATGGGATTAGGAATGCCAACCTCATGTGGTCGAAAATCCATATATAACTTTTGACTTCCCACAAAACTTAACTGTCCCTCAGTATCTGCTGGGGATTGGTTTCAGAACCTCTCGCAGATACTAAAGTTCACAGATGCTCAAGTCTCCTATATAAAATGATGTGTAGATCAATGCACACAGTCAACCTATCACATCTGTGAACTTCCATCCGCAGGTGGGAAACAGTACAGGTATTTACTGAAAAAAACTGCATATAAATGGACCTGCACAGTTTAAACTCATGTTGTCCAAGAGTCAACTGTATATTGTTTATGATTTATATAGATTGGATTAAGAAAAACACTGTACAATAAAAAAAACAACATTTCAGAATTGACATATACTAGCAAAGAATGTATTTCTGTGCATGATCTGAGTCGGATCTCCAAGAGGGCAGAAGATTTTCTAGTTTGATAGAAATACCCTGGAATATTCTATATAAGAGAATTTCATAATTCTTGCTTGGAGAATAAGAGGGGAGAGGCAACAAATTATAGGTTTTAGATAATGAAAAATATAATTGTTCAATAAATACCTTTACTACACAATATTGGGATAAAGAGTGTGGCTGGTAAAACTATAACTCCAAGTCCTTACTACCTACAGGAAAACTTCTGATGAGTCTTGTTGAATAATTTATCAGTCTGTTGTGTTTCTCCAAAATGTGCAATCCAATGATTCACTTAAAAGAGCATTCTGAAATGCCCTTAAAGGATTTAATGAGCTCATCAAACTAGACAGTTCTCAGGCTACCCATCTAATAAAAGAGATGGAAATGAAATGTGAATTATCAAAGCTTTAATGAGACTCAGTAACTTCAGTTTGCTCCATCTCCAATTGTGAGGAGGACAACATAGGATTTGCGGAATAAATAGAATATGATCTGTTTATGAAAAACACAATGGTAATGTCACTTTTTTCTTTTTTTTTAATCTAGACAATAGTGGCAATAATTGGTGACTTCTAAAAAATACTAACAAGTAATATATATGAATAAGATGAACTTATTAAGGGCCTTAAGAAGGGTTGAATGTGGTTATAGGAAACAGGACAGGAAGTTAATGTTGGTATTGGAAATATGAGAAATATTTTAATATTTTCCATGTGCATTGAGGCTGCACACAGTTTGAGGTCCTCAAACATGGCTAAACAGCCAAGTCTCCATTATTTCTCCACCTTATTTCTCCTACTCCCAGGGTGGTGGTGGGAGCAGGAATCTCTCACTATGTCAGGGAATAAGGCTTCAACATAAATATGAATAACTCCTTAGGTAACTCTGATGCTTGGTGAAGTTCTGTGTAGGATAAAAACTTATACTGGGGGAGGGGGGAAGCAAGACTTCTCTTCAGTTTTTGGTATAGTCCCTTATTCTTCTGAGAGAACCCTTCATAATGCCATGTGTGAGAACAGTTTGTGGAATTTTGGCTTTAGTTGCTGAATGTGATAGTTAATGCCTGTTCACTGCCCCTCTTCCCAGCCAGCTTGTTCTCTCTTCCTGGCTACATAAATATTGGCACAATAATGTATTCACATCGGGTAAATTTGGAATCTTAACCATTATCTAGGAAAATTATTTCTCTATATATTAATTATACTTTATTACAATTTAAAGGATAGCGTTATAATAAAATGCACATATAGTACCACATGATAAACAGTACCTCATATACTTTTGGGTAACTGAGAAATTTTCAAATAACTGTAAATAGGTTATGATTTCTTCCTTTCTTGGTACTGATCTTAATATTAAAAAAATTAAAAAGCAAGATAAAATGCATCTAGAAATTTTTTAGGGTGCCTCAACACATTTAAGAAAAGAGAGAGGATAGCGTCAAAATAGAGAATGATAGGGAGACATAAAGTAGTTCAGCCAAATGAGGCCAGAGGCGTCAGAACTTCTCCAGAGACCATGAGTTTCTGGAGAGAGGCCTGTAGATAGGAACAAATTTATGCATTTGAAAAATGTTTCATTTTCATTTCATTTGACAAAAGTTTCATTTTGCATGTTAGGGGAGAATGCTTCTCCCTGACTCTTCTGATTTCTGTGAGGATGGCAAATCAGTCTAATTCTGGGGCTTATCTTTAAGAATCTTATTCCAACATCAGATTTATTTAGTAATAAAGTCAATATTTCTCCATCTGCCTACTACTTTGTCTCTCTATTGCTTCCAAATCTGGGAAGGAAAACAGAAAGAAAAAAATGCAAAATAGTTTGACTAAAAATCTACTTTTGTTGAAAACAAAAGCAGAAAGCCACGTTGCTTTGAGAAACAATAAGCCAGCACAAAAATTCATGGCTTTCTTTAATTAATCATTCAACAAGTACTTTTTCAAAATCTGTTTACTAAGCTATATGCTCAGGAGTTGCAAATAAACACCAGCTGTTATTATCTGAAGAGAGATCTCATCTTACTTCTCTGTCATTTCTTATTGTTTTTTCTGTGTAGCATGACTTTCCTCCCATAATCTAAACCAGCTTTCGTATTCTATATTAAATATCCTAGTATTCATATAGATTTCCCTAATCCCCTCCCTTAGTGGGAGATGCATTATTCCACAAAAACCTCATTGAACTTCATTATTTCCCTTCTATTTCACTTTGCACTATTTACTTTTTGCTGATGATAAGGAGGAAAAAGCCAGTTATGATAGGATAAAAAGCTTGGGGATAATGCCATAGACACAGGATGGTAAAAGTTACCCCTCCAAGCAACAAACCTTTGCTCCCAAAAACAGTGTGGAGGGATTCAACATGAACTTGGCAGTGGGTCATAAAAGGTAGTATAGTCCATGTTTTGAGCAGGTAGGCAGGAAGTTCTAGGATGAGAATGGATTAGAATTTGGTTTTGGGGATTATTCTATTTAGAATATATATTTATCTAAAGGTAGAGTGATCAGGAATGGAATAATCTGGATAACTCGGTGGTTAATATGAATGCAGGTTTGAGGGCTATGGCTTGACTGGCTGGAGAGAGAACATATTCAAATTCAGCAAAAAATTTTAGCTTGAACAATAACCCCAGTTGGAAGGTACTGAGTTGAAGATTAGGATAATACTAGGGGACTGAGCTGGCTGGGATCACCACTGCCACCTCCACCATCATACTTATAGCAGCATCACAAATCTTAGTCCTCACCTGATGCCTAGTCAGGGAGGACTTATCCTGTGGTGAAGTTCACTATTGATTATATTTGAACAAGGCTAGGATAGGGAGAAACTGAAAAGGGGTTGGCAAACAGACCCTTCATATTATAATCTAACTAGTCACACTGACTCTCTCTTTAATTTTTTTTAATATACCGGGATCTTTCATTAGCTAATCAAAGAGAGTCTCCTGACCTGAAAATAAGGTAAACAGTGAGAAATAAAGGAATGTAACTGTAATTTTAACTGGGCAGTTCTGAATAATTATATGTGGACATTGGGCAATTGGTGTAATTTACTTGAGCTTTCATGCATAAGTATTTTTTTCTTTATTTGTACAAAGCAATGGTGAGATAGTCTCCCATGGGGAGAAGAAGATAGAAAGGATGGCACTAAACTTTCTCCTCCATCATGGACCATATTTGAGGCTCTCTTTGAAGGGCTTTGTTATCATGGAAGATGTGGTGATGATGGCAAAGGCACATACAGGGTTCTTTTGGAACCCTGGGGACCAAAGGGAGGCTCATTCTCGCCATTTCAGTATGGACCAAAGCATATTTTCTGAATCATAATGAGGATACCTCAGCAATATGTGAAAAGTCAAAGTTTGTACCACTTTCCAGACAAGAAACAGCTGTGGATTATATGGGTGTGCTCAGAACACAACAGGAAGAAGAACAGCAGCTAGAGCATGGTGGTATGCACTACTTCCTTCTGCTTATTTCATTACAAGAGGAGAAAATGAAAGAAGAAATAGTTTAAAACACTACTTTGTTTTTTAGTATAAATAATGTTCTTCCATTCAGTCTCTTAATTGATTGCCAGAAATCAATACGAGTCAGGTATTAACACCTGCCTAAGATTTCTAAATTAGTAAGGTAAGCCTTCTCAGTTGCAGTCCTTGCATGACCTTACAGCCAGATCTGCCTGGGCTTAGATGTTAATGTGTCTCCTTTCATTTTCAAAAATGACCCAGCCCAAACAAATTATATGGTCACTCTTTCATGGACCATTTATTTGTATACTATCCTAGATCAATTGAATCAAAATACATGTGGCTGGCGTTAGGGCCAAGGATCTTCATTTTAAATAAATGTGCAACCAATCTTCATGTTAACAGTGAATTTGGGATTTCAGCCCAAGACACTCCAGATCCAAAACCCATGTGTGTTTTATTACACAACTCTAGCTCTTAGAAAAATGTCTATATTTGTACTGGTACTGAATTTCAAAATATAGAAATTATGTTTTAACATTGTTTACAGTTTTAAATACTAATCTAAAGTCTCAAACAAGATTTAACATGTTCAGAATAGAAGGCTAGAAGCTCTCTTATACCAGCAAAAAAGCCATTTTGTACAATTAATTTACTCATATAAATTTTGTGTAACCATATGATTCATATTTATAAAATATATTTTGTATTTCATTTTGTTTGTATTAACAGCTAAAGGAATAGAAGACTAGGTATAAGAAGTTGACCATTAGTTTTTCTATTAATTTATTTCATCACTAGTGAAATTTCTTTGAACTATTAATTTCTTAAGATATGAAATAAGTGAAATCAAAAAATATTTTCCCTAGTAGGTATAACATGAAAAATTGGAACTTAGAACAATCTGTATGTAAATAAAGAAAATTCATCAAGGAAAAGCATACATTCTTCAGAATAATTTTGAATATGATCCTGGCCCTTCATCATATAACTTTCTATTGTTTTGGTAGCATATGTTTCCTGGATTTGCTTCTTCATTACTCTCTCTCTCTCCTTGACATGATCCAAAATTTACAGAGCTTAGGATTTCAGTATCCAAGCTGGGCTAATTATCACAGTCCAGCAGATGGTGTGCTCCAAATGGTATGTAACTGAAGCTGTGTTAATATATTTTCAGAGCAGGCAGGCCGACAGAGCAGCATTTCCTTCTACTTTTCCATTGTGAGTCTTTATCTTAGGGGCGTTGGGTGAGAAGCAGAGGGAAAGCAGCAGAGGAAAATCTTTGTGTGTGCTTTGGGACAAACCTGAGAACTCGTGGTTCCCTGAAGAGTCCAGCTGGCAGGGGCTTTGATTCTGCTCAGGATTCTCCACTAGTTGGTTTGTTGCAGGAGTCAAACCCGAGAACTCGTGGTTCCCTGAAGAGTCCAGCTGCCAGGGGCTTTGATTCTGCTCAGGATTCTCCACTAGTTGGTTTATTGCAGGAGTAATTTGGAGAAACTGACAAACTGTAATCTGCTAACATTGGTAGAACTAGAGGTGAACTGCTCATGTGAACTGAACTGATCCCAATACATGGGCTTGGGATGAGAATGCCTTCTCCAGGTGTATATCTAGGAAAGAAAGCTGAGAACAGAGAAGTTTATCCCTGATGCCTTAGCAGAAAATGCATGGCTTCACTAAATGAATGACTAAATAAGCCAACAAATAAACAAATTCAAAGCAGAAACAAGCAAATAAAACCAAAGCAATATTCTCATGTTATACCATAAGATGTTACACTAAAGAGTCTGATCTGTATGTGTGCTGAAAAATACATATCCAAGAGTAGGTATACACAGTCCTTCTAACAAACTTGAACCATGAAAGGGTCAAAATCAAGATGAACAACCAGGTGGTGCCTCTGAAGCTAACACAATAAAAAAGCAAAACAGGCAACAAAAAAAGAAACCTTCTAGTGATGAAATTAGAGCACAAAACTTAATTTGTAGGTCTAAAACAAAATGATTTTCAAATGGAAACATCAGAGAGAGAGAGAGAGAGAGAGAGAGAGAGAGAGAAAGAGAGAGAGAGAGCGCACGCGCATGCGTGCATGCGCCACTGCTGAGAACAAATTAAAATCCTAAATATCAAATGGAAAAAAAAATACACAGTAGAGGATTTAAAAAAATAAAAATAAAAACACAAATAAGATTTTCAGGAAAAATCAAGGAAACTAGTTATTTAAATATTAAAAATTCCAAACTGAGATAAACAGGAAAGATGAAGAAAAAGTATTATTATCTTAGTATTTATTATTATAAATATTTTTCTAACATGAAAAAGAATTTGAGATCCTAATCTCCATGTTGAAAGGGTTTACTGAGTATCATAGTGAAATTTACTGGCATATATCCTAGAGATATGTTTGAATCTCGAAATAAAGAGAAAATTTTATAAACCTAACTATAGAAATAATACATTATTTAAAGAGAAACAAGAACACAAAACATTACATTCCTCATCTGTAGTACTATAAGCTAGAAAATGATAAACCAATATCTAAAGAATTTAAAAAAATAAACATAAGCTAAAAGAAATTCTTATTCTTATTCCTTGGCTATGTCTACATGAAACCAAAATACCTGTTTAAATGTGATAAAAATTCAACTGATTAAGTACACTGTTCTCAGGATGCTATAAAACGGGTATAGCTTTGATTGAAATGACTTTTTTAACATCATGTAAACACAGACTAAATGTCATAAAAACAAATATAAGCAATGTTTTTTCAAGTTAAAAAATGTGTGAAGGCATACAGTGTCAGATGATAATGATTGAGATTCAGGGAATAACAAAGTTACATCTTAATCAGTAGTAGGCAAGCAGGAATAAATTTAAAATGAACAGTTTATGGCAAATGCCAAGTACACTAAATGACAATGAAGATAAACAATTTCACAGAAAGATTGTTACTCAAGGAAAATATAAGAAATTTTATCAAGCAGTTGTCTTGAATTGTAATGAAAAAAATACATGAACAAATTAGTTATTTGATTACTCTAGGACTTAAAATGTTTAAAGATATAACTCATGTACTATGTCTCAGAATAATGGTTATTGAGGGTCACATATTGACCCAAATGGATTTTCCGATATTCTACTTTAACATCTTCTGTGGCAGTGGTGTTCTAAATCTTCCATGCCTCATGGTCTGAAATCATGTTTACTACTTCATTTTGTAAAGATTAGCAAGTAATACCTATGACATAGTTAGGAATTAGTATGTCCTTGGGGATGAATAAAGTAATAAGTTCAGATTAGCAGAACTCTGAAGTAAACATTACACATAGACTTTCTAGATTCTCCTACCTTATAACTTCATGGAAGATAGCTACAGATTCTTCTGTCACCCTCTTTTACTATGTAAGTTGCTTGGTATAAAAATAAATCATGGTTCTTGGCTTTTTGAAAAAAAATTTTTTTAAAGATTTAATGTAATATTTTCTGTTGCACATCAAAGTGCTAGGAATTGGTATAAAATAAAGTCAAGGCTCAGAGGAAGAGACCAGAAGTCAAGTTTTAGATTTTGTTATTTACCATCTTCATGACCTTGGACAATAACATTTTAATATTTAATTT
The DNA here is from genome assembly GCA_028627145.1 of Eidolon dupreanum. Classification (NCBI taxonomy): domain Eukaryota; kingdom Metazoa; phylum Chordata; class Mammalia; order Chiroptera; family Pteropodidae; genus Eidolon; species Eidolon dupreanum. The sequence continues at coordinate 75,815,524 of CM053515.1, forward strand.
TTAAAAAAACATGACTAATAATTCTTACTTTATTTGATTCACAATATGTCATTATATTGTGATTAAGATAATGTATAAAGGAAGCTAGAATTGTACCTGACACTTGGTAGGTGATTAAAAAGTAGATTTTTTTTTTTAGTATTATTAAGAGATATTTTTCAAGAAGTGTTGAGTGAGTCTTGTCTCATATAACGGTGACTGGTAGAGCTCGTTGGGATCCTGCATTGGAAATAATGCTGACACTACATCTAGTCTCAGAGATTTGCATGGGTGTGGCAACATGCATGCAATATATATTTTATTTATATCAAAAAACTTGTTTTGACTTAATAAAGGAGACACAGATCATCATAATTAGAATTAAGTTCTCATAACTTTGGATTTTGTAGACATTGAGGCTGGAACAATATTTTTGTTTAGACAGACTTTCCAATATAATTAGAAATGGACATGTAAGAGACTATTGATAGTGTACTTCTCAAAACAGGTGAATGCATGTGACCATTAGCCAGACCTAAAATAGAAGAGTGTACCTGTTATTGATGGGTTTTAAAGTCTATTAAAGCAAGTAACATTGCTATAAATCTCGGTAAAAGAAAGGTATTTTACAGTTATTTATCTCTATAGTTATCTGTTTCAAGAAATATTTGAAGCAATATGTTTGATTTAAATCAAGGAAATTGGCCAGACCCTGAAATGAGTTTACATACTGGTAGTTGCACTCAGATGTGAATAAACATAAAATAATTTTTTTTAACTTTAATTTTGCAATTGGACTGGTTAATTCTTAATATATACCTTTCTTAGCATCTGCAGGAGAATTTAGATTTTTTTTCAACCCCTGGAATGTCACATGTTTAGAGGCCTGAGGCAATGCAATATTAATCCAGCAAATATTTATTTGTTCTCCCTATGTTCTGAGTAGGCACTGATCTATGTAATAAGGATTGTGACAATAAACAAAACAGTCAAAGAACTTCACTGCTGAGCTTATATTTTAGAATGGGGGTAGATAATAAAATTAAATATAAAAGTAAATTATGTAATATATTAGAAGGTGGTAAATGCTATGGAAAAAAAAATAAAAGAAAAAAGAGTAAGGAGTAAGTTTCAATATTAATGCTTTATTGAAGTACATTAATATTATGCTTCGTTGAAGAGATATTTGAAGAAAAATTTGATAGATGTGAAGAAATTAGCCATTTCATGTATTTTGAGAACCTTTCTATCTGGAAAAACAGCTAGAACAAGGGCCTAAAACTGTAGCTGACCTGGCATAATGGGGTATCCGGTATGGCTGGAGCAGAGTGAAAAGAGAACAGTAAGATAATGTCAGAGAGGCCAGGAGGCCAAGTTTTATGAACTTTATAATGGCAGAGTTTTGAGCAGAGTAGTTAACATCATCTGTGTGGTAACACAAGGTCATTTGGTCTTCTGTGTTTAGAACAGATTAGAGAGGGACATGAGTAAAAAGTTAAAATAGTTATAAGGCTATTGTAATGATCCAGGTAAGAGATTATGGTGGTTTCGGTTAGTAGCAGTAGAGAGGGCAAGGAATAAATGAATTCTAAACATATTTTTAAGTCAGAATCAATAGGATTTACTGAAAATTATGAGATATGGGAGATAGAATATCAAGGACAATTTAATGTTTTACCATTATCATTGTTAATTATCATTGCTTTATTACTTTATATAAAATTTTACCTGGTTTGGTGTCTACAGGTTTGATTTTGCAAGTATTTTTTTATATCCCATTTTTTTTGAATATACATGATTCAGGATCTTTTTTGATAAAACTCTTTTTTTTAAATACAGAATTTATTGTTTCTCAGCTCAACTGGGCATAAGCAGTGAAATATATCACATTCAGCAATTATTTTCAATGTCAGTGGAAATGACATTCACAAATGTAAATTTTTCTGAAAACCGATTTAATACTTGCTCCCAAAGATGCACATTACCCTCACTTGAACTTTTCTGTATACTTGAAAATTATCGTAATAAGGTGATGGGGAAAAACAATCTAAAATCCTCACTGTGGGGATGCCAGTGCTGCCTATAACAACAAATCAATCTGAGGGTGGGTCCTGCAGAGAAAGGGCAGGGAATTCTCAGGTAACACATCTCATGAGTAGTGCATTTTGCTTCTAGTTTCTCATTTCTTTCTGAAAAGGAGGTTTCTCTGCAGAGTTCTTCTCTTCTAAAAAGATTTTTTCTAAGATGAGAAAAACACATAACCATACACAATTACTGTCTCCATAAATTTAAGCATCCATTCATTCATCCAACAAATATTTCTAAGCACTCACTATGTATCAGAGACCTTGCTATGGGCAAGGGAGAGAAAAATCAATTAAGATGTAGTCTTTGCTCTATGGATACTTATTCTCTATTGGGGAACTTAAAAGAATCTGGGAACTGAGGGAGTACCAGTGAAAATCACCAAATCAAGTGAAACTCTATTTCAGGACACATTATCTAAGGTGAGTGCCAATGGTTGAAAAGAAATTGGCTAAATACTACCTAAAGTATTCTATAGACTCAATGCTAGCCCTATGAAAATACCAACAGCATTTTTCACAGAACTCAAACAAATAATCCTAAAACTTATATGGAACCATAAAAGACCCTGGATAGCCATGGCAATCTTGAGAAAGAAGAACAAAATTGGAGGTGTCATGTTACTTAATATCAAACTATATTACAAGTCTATAGTAATCTAAACTGCACACTACTAGCATAAAAATAGACATGCAGATCTATGAAACAGAGCAGAGAGCCCCAAAATAAACCCACATTTATGTGGTCAATTAATCTATGATAAAGGAGACAAGAATATACAATGGGGTAAAGACAGTCTCTTCAATAAACGGTGTTGGGAAAACTGGGCAGGTACATGCAAAAGATAAAAGTAGACCACCCTCTTTACACCATAAACAAGAATAAACTCAAAATGAATTAAAGACCTAAATGTAAGACACCAAACCATAAAATTTCTAAAAGAAAACATAGGCAGTAAACTCTCTGACATTGCTTTTAGCACTGTTTTTTTCTGATATGTCTCTTTAGGCAAGGGAAACGAAAAAAATAAACAAATGGGACTACATTAGACAAAAAAAAATGTTTGCACAGCAAAGGAAACCATCAATCAAATGAGAAGGTAGCTTACTGAATGAGAGAAGATATTTGCCAATGACATATCCAATAAGGGGTTAACATATAAAATTTATAAGAAACTCATGCAACTTAACACCAGAAAAACTAACAATCCAATAAAAAAATGGGCAGAGAACCTGAATAGATAGTTCTCTAAAAAGGACATACAAATGTTCAACAGACATATGAAAAGATGCTCAACATCACTAATCATTGGAGAAATGCAAATTAAAATCACAATAAAATATTATCTTACATCTGTTGACGAGGATGTGGAGAAAAGGGAATCCTTGTGCACTGTTGGTGGGATTGTAAATTGGTGCAGTCACTATGGAAGACAGTATGGAGCTTCCTCAAAAAATAAAGAAAAGAGCTACCTTATGACCCAGCAATTCCACTTCTGAGTATTTATCCAAAGAAATCCAAAACACTATTTCAAAAAGATACATGCACCGCTATGTTCATTGCAGCATTATTTACACTAGCTAATATATGGAAACAACCTAAGTGCTCATCAATAGATGACTGGATAAAATAGTGGTACATATATACAATGGAATACTAGCTAGCCATAAAAAGAATGAAATTTTATCACTTGAGACAACATGGATGGACTTAGAAGGTATTGTGCTAAGTGAAATAAATCAGAGAAGGACAAATACAATATGATCACATTTACATGTGGAACCTGAAGAACAAAATAAACAAACAAAATAGAAACAGATTCATAGATGCAGAGAAAAAGCTCATGGTTGCCAGACGGGGCAGGGAGGAATGGAGTGAAACAGGGATTAAGAAGTGCAAATTGGTTGGTGATATTGTGATAGCGTTGTACAATGTCAGATGGCTGCTGGACTTACCATGATGATCACTTCTTTAGGTATGTAAATGTTGGATAACTATGTTGCACACCTCAAACTAATGTAGTATTGTATGTTAGCTATATTTTAATAAAAATCTGTAAAAAAATAAGTTGGCCAGGCTTAAGATTAAGGAAAGTTATTCAAGCAGAAATAAAGGTATGAAAGATCCTGGCACAGTCATTGACTATGGAGGCTTTGGCAAATTTTATTACAGTGCCTAACACCAACACTAGAAGCAACTTATAGAAAAGCAGCTGCAGCTACAGGTGCAAGAATTGGTCATGCCTGTGTCCCATCTTTTGCTTTTAACATCCTGGTTTCTTTGCAATCCCTGGTTTCCAACCCAATATTCATAAGCAAATCCTTTCTTGCTTGCTTTTTCAGAAAAATGAGATGAAAATATTGGTTTGATTTAGTATTTGGTCTCTATCAAAACTACTGTCACTTATATCACCTCTCATTTGCTATAGGTCTCTCTGATGGTTTATAGTCCACAGAATAATCTTTTTGTGCTCAGACTTTCAGGACAACACACTTAAAGCACTCCAGCTAAAGCCTCAATACATTGACCTTTTAAAAAAGAAAGATTCTCATCAGTTTTGAGGAGGCTCTAGTAGTTCTGGTGGCAGGAGAAAAACTAAAATATTTAAAATGCCATTCCTGTTTTGTTTTGCAGGGCATTACCCTCTCACATTTTTGCCTCACTGTAAATATACATCATGCATAGACTTAACCAGAAATTGTAGGATTGTTTTTAAGCTCCAACAGCAGGAATCCTGATTTACTGTAAATGTCCAGCTTTCAACAACTTGCATCTATCTACTTGTAAATGTCCAACAACTTGCAACAGTGTGGACAGATTTCTTTAACTTAAATGGTAAGGGTGGCCCCTATTAAACTGATGATAAAAATGTGACTTTCATGATGGCTTAGAACACTAGAGATCTCCAGTAACAAAACAAGTCTACTTTCCTACATTAAATTTTACTGTGGGCCTTTCACCAGGTGCACAGTGGTGGCAGGGGGAATGATGCAACTTGTGAGAAAGAAAGAACAACTGAGAGATACCTCAAAATAGATAAGGCTTTCACCAACTACAAGTCATAATTCTGCTGATTGCTAGGAGCAGGAAAGAAGGGCAGAGACGTAATTGTAATATCTGTCAGGTCTTCACAGAATAATCTTCAGAAGACTACAATAGGCTGTACTTCTGAGAAATAGGAAGATGAGGGTAGAGCTGGAAAGCAGAAGAAATTTCCAAGAAGGAAATTTTTTGATCTAAAACCTCTTTTCTTAGCATACTGATGGAGCAAGTGACATGCTTTTTTTCTGAGGAAAAATTTTATTCATTTTAGTTTCTACACATTTTTAATGTAAAGATGAATTTTGGCAAATATATCTTTAGATATACATAAAGAAGTAGAAAAAACTGACTCATAATCAAAAGTAAAAAATAGCCAATATAGTCAGACCTATAGATAGTTCAGATGTTAGATTTAGCAGGAAAAGAGTATAAAGTAACAATAAATATATTAAAACATCTCATTGACTAAAGAATAAATAGATAGATAATCTTAAGAAAGAAACATAAACAATAAAACAGACTTCAATGGAAATATCAGAATTGAAAAATATAGTATGAGAAATGAAGAGTTCACTTGAACTAAACCTGACACTTGAACACACAGCATAAGAAAAGTGAATTTTGAAGACAGATCAGTATACATAGTCTGAACTGAAACATAAACATGGACCAAAAAAAATTTATCCAAATCAAATGATCTAACATATATGTAATGGGGGCCCTGGAAGGAGAGAGGAGTGAGAATGATGCAGAAGAAATATTTAAAGAAACAACAGCTGAAAGTTTCCATAATTAATGAAAAAAATCAATCCTCAGATTCAAGAAATTCGGAAAACACTACATAAGATAAATATAAAGAAGACATCACAGGGACATTGCAATCAAATCGCTGAAAATCAAAAAAGACAAAAAGTTAAAGCAGCTAGAAAATAAAAGACGTATTAGATACCTTATCATTATCATCATTGTCATGATCAGAAAAAGGAGGAGAGGAGGATTAAAATGAATTTTTATCAGAAATAATGGAGACCAGAAGACAATGGAATGATATATCTTTGAAGAAATGAAAGAAAAAAATAATCCAATCCAGAATTATGTATCCAGCAAAAATACTTTTCAAAATTAAGACAAAGTACAAGTTTTTTTAAAGCGAAAATATTTTATCTCCAGGAAGCTTTCATTCTAAAAAATGTTAGAGTCTCTATCTTTTTGAGAGATAATGAGTACCAAATAAGGTAATTATGTATAGAAGTAATCTCAAGAGCAATAATAAAATAATACAAAGAGACGTATTTAAAAAGTTAATAAATAAGATAAAAAGAAACAAAAACCTTGATTAATCCAAAAGAAGGCAGAGAATGAGAAACTGAATAACTAAAAAATATGGAAAAATAGGAAACAAATAGCAAGATGCCACACTTAAAGTTAATAATACCGATAATTACATTAAGTACAAAGACCTAGAATGTTTACCACATGAAAAAGCAACACCCCACTATATTCTACTTACAAGAAATGCTGTTTAAATATAAAGACACATACTGGATTAAACACAAGTACGGAAATATATATATTATAAAAATGGCTAAGAAAGCAGGTGAGGTTATATTTATATCAGAGGAAGTAATCTTTAAGACAAGGAGTATTGCTAGAGATGAGAAGGGATATTATGTAAAAATAAAAAATGTCGATTCCTCAGGAGGCATCATAATTCTCAATATGTACGCACTTAATAAAAACTGTAAAAATACATGTTGGAAAAAATAACAGAATAAAGGGAGGAACAAATAAATTCACAATCTTCATTACAGATAATAACACACCTCTAAAGTAGACAAAATCAGTATATATGTACAAGATATGAACCACAATATCAATGACTTTACCTAAACAAAATTTATAGAACTCTACAACGCAACGACTGCAGAATACACATTCATTTCAAGTACATATGGAAAATTTACCAAGATTAACAAAGTGGACCATAAAAGAAGTTTTAGTAAATTTTAATGGCTTGAAATCAGGCAGAGTATATTTTCTAATAACTCCATAATAATTAGAAATTACTAGCAATGCTTTCTAGAATATAACCATATATTTGAAGATTAAATAAACACACTTCTATATTTGTCATGAACTAAGACAAAAATCATAAGAGAAATTAGATAATATTTTGCATTGAAGGAAGATTAAAACACAACATATAAAAATTTATTGGATGGTGTCAAAGGAGATGTCACTCAGCTTGGGCTACAATAACGAAATATAGTCTGAATTACTTAAAAACAACAAACATTTGTTTCTCACAATTCTGGAGGCTGGGCAAGATCAAGGGTTTGACTTTTCACTGTGTCCTCACATGGCAGAGAGTAAAAGAATCTTTCTGGGTTCCCTTTTACAAGGGTATTAATCCCAGTCATGAGGGTTCCACTAATCATGATCTGCCTCCTAATACCATCACATATTTCAGATATCAACAGACAAATTTTGGGGAGACACAAACATTCAGTCCATGACAGTAGTGTTTATAGAGGGAGCATAACATTAAAAGAGTATGAGAGTAGAAATCTTTTAAATACACAATTATAAGCTTCTAGATTAAGAAACTAGACACATAAAAAAGTGAATTAATTCAAAAGTAAACAGAAGAAAGGAAAAAATAAACATAAATGTAGTAAGAACAGATACAAAACAGATAAAAGTATCAAAAATAAACTAAAATAAAAAATATTAATAAAATTGTTATGCTCCTTGTAAAATAAATCAAACAATAAAAAGTGAAGGTACAAATAACATTACCAAGAATAAAAGAGAGGACATTATTACAGATTCCACAGACATCAGGAGGAAAAACTATATTAAGGATAACTTTATGCCAATATATTAAATACCAAGAACAAATGGAAAAGTTTCTTGTTAAAGAAATTGGACTCTTAATACAAATTTTACTACCAAACAAGTCCCCAAAACCTTTGGTTCCAGGTGGCTTGTCCAGTCAATTAATTTTCTCAAAGACTTAAAGGGGGAAATAACATCAATCTTAGATAACTTTTTTCAGAAAATGAAGAAGAAGCACTTCCTGATTCATTTTATGAGCTATCATGATGCCAAGACTCAAACCAGATAATGAAATAATAAGAATGAAACAACAACAAACGGACAAATATGCCTCATGAGCATTGACACAAAAATTCTGCACAAAATCTTAGTAAACTGAGTCCATCAACATTTTAAAAGAATGTAAGTATATATTTTCTCTAGAATAGAAACCAATCAATGTTTCTCTAGAACTCAATCAATGAAATCATCACATTACAGAATAAAGAGAAAAAATCATATGATTAATCAATAAATGTAAAAAAAATGTTTCATAAAATTCAGCACCTATTCATTGCAATGGTCTTTTAGCAAACTAGAAATAGTATCTTTTTCTATTTTATAAAATAAAAAATTTTTCCCATGAAAAAAACTATAAATAACATCATGCTTAATGTTTAAACACTGTATGCTTCCCCTCTACACACACAGCGCCAAGATCAGAAGAAGGGCAAGAGTCCAGAAATAAAAATCTCACATATATAGTCAATTGATTTTTGACAATGGGGCTGATATAATTCAATGAGAAAAAGAGAGTATTTTCAACAAATACTACTGGAACAATTGGATATCCATATGGAATAAAAGGAACTTTGCCTTCTATTTCACTTAACAGACAAAAGTTAATTTGAGATAGATAATAGACAGATGAATCAAAGACAAAGTCACAATGTTTCTATAAGATACAACAAAGTATTTTCACTCTGTAGCTTAAATAAGATTTTCTGTGTAGGATAAAAAAGCATTATATGTAATAGAAGAATCAAATGTTAAATTAAAATTCATTGAAACTGATTATATCCCTCCATAAAATGACAATAAAAACCTGAGCAGGAAACCAACAGACTGGGACAAAATATTCTATTTTCAGTACATATATCTAACAAAGGCTTTGCATCCAGATTATATGAAAACCTGTATAAATCAGTTATAGGAAAGCAAATAACTCAATTACAATAGAAAAAAAATATTTGATGAGATACTTCCCAAATAAATGTATAAAACAACCAATCAATATTCATTAAGATATTCCACATCATTATTCATCAGAGAGATGTCATTTCATTAGGTGATAACAGTCCAAACCCAACAAATGTTAAATAAAGAAGTAATACAATACCAAGTATTGATGAGTGTGTTCAACAACTAGAATTTGCATACTTTACGGGGAATGTCAAATGATGTAATTATTCTGAATAAACATATGGCAATTTCTTATTAAGTTAAGGATAAACCAACCATATAAAATAGGATTCTACTTCCAAATACATTTGCCAGTTTCTGTTCTGTATTTTTAAGAGATTACCAGCTAATAAACTAATAAACTTGTAATCAAGTATGTAGCCTAATTTTAAAGATATGTAGCCTAATTTTAATTATATATAATGCATATATCAAAAATTATAAATTTTACATGTTTAAATTGGAAAACTATAATACTATCAAAAGATTTTGAAACAATTTAGAGCCTTAAGCAGGCTAGGCAGTGCCATGTAAACCTTGTTTATGGTACTTATTTTCTCAGATAAAAAAAGTTTCTATTATTCCAACATGGTAAAAAAGAATACTTACCACACCCCTCTAAAGGAGCACAGATTTAAATTACCATAAATTTTACTTATGACATCATTTTAGAAAAATATTAGCCCATAGACACAGAACTACTAGTTAAGATATGACTTAGACATGACTCCTAAGAGTTATATATTTCAAGAACGTAGACTAAATAACTCTAATGCCTTTATAAGTGTAAGTATTTATTCATGAACACATTTCTCTCTGGAATAATTCTGGCATACACTTTGATTAATCAAATCAGATGGTTTACCCTGGTACATGAAAGTGGACTGGCTACAGAAGACACCATTCCTCTCAGTCATAGTTTGTTTATTTCCATCATTGAGTAGCAAGTATACAACTCACCATTAGCTCAGATACAAACCATTTATTTCCAGTCTTTCCTTATTATTTCTATCACATTCCCAGAGCTTAGAAACTTCAGTATACCATGATTAGTTTTTGAGGCTTTGGGTAGCAGGCTGTCATTGAAAAGCTTATACAAATCATAGAATAGCCTGATTCCTTTTGATGACCCTTTGATTCTAAAGCATGCCTATCTTCCTATTTTTAAAAGTCAATCTAAAGATCTCTATACAAAGTTTTCTCAAAACATGAGCTCCTGAGGCCTTTTTGTTGATGTTTTACAAATCAATGTAGGGCTTGTGAGTCAAGGAAATCCCTGAATGTAACTATTTTATAAACTTGAAAATTGTGGAAAGAGGATTTAGAATTTTTTTCTTCTACCCCGAAATCACATTGTGGTCTAAATGTTATGAAGCATTTAAAATATGAGACATGACCAAAACTTCCTTTAAATGTTTTCATGTTTTAATTAGTCCTCTTAATTATTTTAGAATAGGTATAGTTTCAGAATTATTTCTTCATGTTGTAAATTTTGCTTTTCAAGAATAATGCTAATTTTATTCTATTTTAGTAAAATTTTATAAAACTAATTTAGATATTGTCACTTAAGCTGATGGGGTCATTCAGAATTGCAAATGTTTATTTACTTTTATCAGACAACCTCTAAAGAATTTACTCTCTCAAAGTTCGATAAGCTTCCAGTGGGGATCCAACCAAATTATTTATCTACTCTATTGGTGAGTAAATAAAGAATATGAAGGAAGAAAAGAGCTGAGAGAACTTAGGAAGACTAGAGAAGACTGAAACAAATTATCAAAGGATCTGTGGAGAGGAAAGAATATTTTCCCAAGGTGTACTGTGGATATGACCTGATCTGATCCTCCATCCCATTTTCCATTCCTTTTTGACTCTTGTGGAGCAGAACCATGGACAGCGCCATGCTGTCCGAGGCTCAAAAAAGGAAAAAAAAAAAAAAAAAAAAGGCCCAAATCATGCATAAAAAATGTGTTCTAAATTTTAATTCTAAAAGAAATATAAAACAAAATAAAACTAGTGATAATGATATTAATTATACAAATACATTTATTTTCCCCCTATTTCTCATGTAATTTGTTCAAAGCAGTATTTTTGGTCTCATTTCTTAATTTGTCTTTTCTAAATTTGTGGGTTTTTTTTTTAACCTATCCTAATATGGGCTTACATTCCTACGTTGACTTATCTTCCTCTTTGCCCTAACACGCATACATTCATGAGAAAACGCACACACACAGAATCTTCTCTGGATAGACAACTGTCTTCACTGTCCCCAACATATGTGCAGTCCTTTAGTTCTGCTCCTCTCAGCTGGGATAACCTGTATTGTATCATCTAATTCTCCAGTAATATTGCTCCTTAGAGACTATGCTGAAGTCCTGAGAGCAGTATAAAACTCTCTAACTCTCCACTTCTTTAAGAATCTTTTATTAGTATTTTCTAGAGTTTGCTGTCAAACTGCTTGAGATCTAGTGTCGAGGAATGGTGATTCAGAAAGTGAAGTTGGGCAGGTGGTCACAGAAACACTGGTGAAGCCAGTACTGGGAGTCATAAAACCAAAATGGATTAAAGACAAACAAGAGACTAAACCAGAATGAGAAGTATATGAAAAAAATGCACAAATGACCTCCTCAAAGTGCAGCTGCATAGCTTTTTGCTGGTCCTTCACATTGCTGTTTTCGATTTCCGAGTTCAGATGTTTCAGTCTCCTACAGTGTGTTAAAAGTCCTGAAAAACTCATGATGTATTTCAGTCTTTACTAACTATACTTTTTGCCTTCACACACTTAGAAATCATTGCATTGTTAGGATGAAAAAATTGTAAATGTCATAGATAATAATTAGATGCTTAAAATAATATATCTGTACAAGACCCTAGAGATCATATAATTTGGAACTTTTCAACTTTTTTTCCTTTGGTCTTATGCCCCTTTGGAAGACCTGTGAATCCTATGGATCAGTTTTCAAAATAATGTTTTTATATATATAACGTGTAATAGATGGTATTTTAAAGAAACCAACAATATTGACTATACAATATCAAAATATTTTAAAAAACACCTAATTTGTGATATAGTAATATATGTCTTTACAAATTAACATAAAGTGAAATAATATGATCTCAATAATACTTTGAGATATCTGCAATATCAGTTATGTAAAAAGAAAATATGCATAACTGTGATTTCTCATGGCGTCAAATTTGGTGGTACCCTAATGTTTCTGTGACTATCTCTATATATCTTATATCTATATGGTTATCTATATATGTCACCTATATTCATAATAGAAATACACACTAAATTGATATTAGAAGCTAATGATAAGATTTTTTTCCCTATTCAAATTTACAGGCCTTGTGAAGTCTACCCATCATACCCCCTGGGGTGTCAATGGATCCCAGATTTAGAATCCTAATCTAGTGAAACCTTTCCTTTACATGTGAGGGAACAATGGTGGGGATAGAGCAGCTTGCCCAACATCTCATAAATCTTAGTTGGGAGCACTAGAATTAACAGAAATCCCATCTTCTCCTGTCAAGGCCACAGTTCTTAGGAACATACTCTGTTAATTCATGAGCTTTCATTTTAAGATGGTCACAAGTATTAGTGTGTAAATTAGAGACATATCTTCATAAATCTCCAAAAAGCATTTTGTAAATAGTATATTTATTACATGGTGCTCACCTCTGTCTAGTAAATTACTGTCATACATCAGAATGATCTGTATAGCAATCTATCTCTTCCAATATCCATTAAACTGTAGAAAAGTCTCTTTGAAATATTTATCTCATTACACCTGGATCCTTGGTGTGCTTTTTGGAGCCAAATTTAATTTACTAATTTGTCAGTTATTTATTTATTTACCACCCTATTCTTCATAGTTTGCTTTTGTTTCCTAGGATGTATTCTTGTATCCTCACTGGACTAAAAGCTCTTAGTGACAGGCAATTCCTTGCAGACTTCTATACTCCCACAGTGCTGGATACACTCAAGAAAGATTTCTATAGAGAAAATAAATTATTTTTGATAAAGGAAAGTAATTTAATGATGAAAACAAACTCTGTATTTTTAAATGAGTCTCAAAATACTATAGAAAATAATCTAATATGAAAATTCACTATTAATAAGAGACCTTGCATTTTTTATGCTTAAAATGCATTATTAAGATATTATATTTCAAATTCTTGTATGAATGTATTGGTTTGGAAAGCTCAATATTTTTTAATTATTCTCTAAGCAGATAACCTAGACAAAGAGCATTTGCCAGTCTCACCCTTAGTAGAGAATTTACTACTGAGTTTCAAGAGATGGTATCCCAGAAATAAAAGTACATAGCACCTCAAGATATTTAAGAAATAAATTTAATTTGAATTTTCTGCCAATCATATTTTTATTACCACTGCTATATTCGGATGTCATCTAATTTCACAGACACTTTATTTTCATGCTGTCTTGGGGGAATTAGCTTCTTCACAAGTGTGATTACATATCTTGTTGAGGCGAGTGGTTTTAGATCCTATTCTCTTGCCAACTGAATGGACTCCCAGGCACCCTGCTATTAATAGCTCAAGTCAGGCTGAGACTCAAAAATAATCTATAAAGATAACACCTGATATGGGTATTAAGCTATGTACCATTAACATAGGTAACATGTTTCAATCCTTCTAGCAATTTTTCTTATCAAAAATTTTAACATCTTTTCTAAATAAGAATTTTTAAAAATTAAATTTCCATTTCATTTTCTCTCTCTTTTTTTTCTCTTCTTCCACCCCTGACCTAGAGATGTTGCCATCTCCCTTTTAAGAACTGGATCTGTGAAGGCAGGGTGTCTCCTCCCACACATTCACAATGCATACCCAGGCCTGACATACCTGGGGTATGGTCTGTGGTTCCACCTGGGGTGTGAACCCAGGACCTTCTACATGTAAAGCAGACATGCTAACCACTACACTATGGAGCCATCCCCTAAATTTCCATTTCAGACATGACAGAAATAGGAGTTTATAAATGATCAGATAGTTTTTGTCTACTTCTGTCTTGCTGATTGTCTTTTTTAAAAAAATTTATTTTATTATTGGTTTCAAGTATACAGTATATTGGTTAGACATTTATATAGTTTATAAAATGATCTCACTAATTGCTCTTTCTTTCCTCTGCCTCTACACATAGCCATTACATTATTGCTGACTATTTCCTATGCCATGCTCCCCATCCCCATGACCATCTATCAACTACTATTTTGTACTTCTTTGACCCTTCACCCCATTCTCCCAGCCCTGCAACTCCTCTCTCTTCTGGCTATCATCAGATTGTCCTCTATATTTGTGAGTCTGTTTTTGGTTAGTTTGTTGTTTTTGTTCCTTAGATTCTACATGTAAGTGAAATCATCAGGTATCTTTATCTTTCTCTGCCTGACTTATTTCACTCAGCATAATAACCTCTAGGTTCACCCATGTCATTCTAAATGGTAGATTTCATGTTTTTTAATGGCTGAGTAATATTCCATTGTATATATGAACCATGACTTCTTTATCCAATCATCTGTTGATGGACATTCAGGTTGCTTCCATATCTTGGCTATTGTAAATTGTGCTGCCATGAACACAGGGGTGTTCATAGATCTTTACAAATTACTGTTTTGGTTTTCTTTGGATAATTGCCCAGAAGTGCAATTGCTGGGTCAAAGGTATATTCATTTTTAATTTTTTGAGAAACCTCCAGACTATTTTCCATAGTGGTGGTACCAATTTTTAGTCCCACCAACAGCATATGAGAGTTCTCTTTTCTCCACATCCTTGCCAACACTTGTTCTTTGATTTATTGTTGATAGCCATTCTGATAAGTGTGAGGTGATATCTCAGTGTTGTTTTAATTTGCATTTCTCTGATAATTAGTGACCTTGAGGCTGACTGTTTTTTAAGATGGAGTTCTGTATCTCACTATACTAATGAATTAACTTGACACTCAAGTCCACGGTTTTACTGTAGTTGATGGTCGGAACCATATTTTTTGAAACATTTATATATATATTTTTATTTGAATTTAAAATTATTCAATTTCAAATTTAATATCAACTTTTGAAAGCAAAGGGTCTTAAGATACTCAAAGAGAATTTAATACCTGTTCTCAAACTTTTCCAAAAAATTGAAGATGTAATACTTCATAACCCATTTTTTGAGGCCAACATAATCATAATACCAAAACCTGGTAAAGATTACATGAAAAAAAGACAACTACAGACCAATATCTTTCATGAACACAGATGCAAAAATCCTAAATAAGATATTAGCAAATTGAATACAATGACACATTAAAAAGAATATACACCATGATCAAACAGGCTTTATTCCAGAGGCACAAGGATGGTTTAACAGACACAAATCAGTCAATGTGATGCACAACGTAAACAAAATAAAGAATAGAAAGCATATGATCATATCGATAGATGCAAAAAAAAAAAAAAGCTTTTGACAAGATATAGCATCTATTTATGATTAAAACACTTAATAAAACAGGTATAGAAGGAAAATACCTCAACATAATAAAGGCCATATATGCAAACCCTTAGCTAACATTATACTTAATGATGAAAAACTAAAAATCTTCCTTCTAAGATAAGGAAAAAGACAAGGCTGTCCACTATCAATATAATATTGGACCTCCTAGAGAGAGTAATCAGGCAAGAGAAAAAAAATAAAAGGCATACAAATAGGGAAAGAAGTCAAATTGTCAGTTTTTGCAGATGCATGATTCCATATATAGAAAACCCTAAAGACTCCACTAAAGTATTATTAGAAATAATAAACAAACACAGTAAAGTTTCAGGACACAAAATCAATGTTCAAAAGTTCATACTGTTTCTACACTCTAATAATAGATTTTCAGCAAAAGAAATGAAAAGAAAAAACAATTCCTTTTGCAATTGCAACAGAAAATAAAATACCTGGGAATAAACCTAATGGAACATGTGAAGGGCCTATACAATGAAACTATTATAAACTGAAGAAGACACAAAGAAATGGAAAAATATTCCATGTTTGTGGACTGGAAAATTCAACATAGTTAAAATGACCTAAAGCATTATATAGATTTAAGGCAATCATCAAAATAACCAATGGCATTTTTTAAAGAAATAGAACAAAAAATCATCAGATTTGTATGGAAGCACAAAAGACCCCAAATAGCCAAAGCAATCCTGAAGAAAAAAAATAAGGCTGGCGGTATCACTCTGCCTGACTTCAAATTATACTACAAAGTGACAATATCAAAACAGCATGATACTGGCAGAAAAACAGACACATAGACCAGTAGAACAGAATTTAGAATCCAGAAGTAAACTCCTATATATATGTGCAAATAATTTTCAACAAAAGATCCAAAAATGTACAATGGGGAAAGAAAAGCCTCTTCAATAAGTGGTGCTGGGAAAACTGGAAAGCCACATGCAAAAGAATGAAACGAGACTATTGTCTATCATCACACATCAAAATTAACTCAAAATGGATCGAGGACCTGACTATAAGACCTGAAATAATAAATTGCATAAAAGGAAAAACAGGTACTAAACTCATGAACCGTGGACTGAGAGAGGATTTTATGAATTTGACCTCAAAGGCAAGGGAAGTAAAAGCAAAAATAAATGAATGGGACTATATCAAACTAAAAAGCTCTGTATAGCAAAATAAATCATCAACAAAGCAAGGAGGCAAGCATCTGCATGGAAGAATATATGTGCAAACAATACCTCTGATAAGGGCCTAATATCCAAAATATATAAAGAACTCATATAACTCAACAACAACAAAAAAATCCAGTTAAAAAAATGGTCAGAGGACCTAAACAGACAATTTTTCCAGGAAGACACACAAATGGCCAACAGACATGAAAAGATGCTCAACTTCACTAGTTATTAGGGAAATGCAAATCAAAACCACAATGAGATACCATCTCACATCTGGTAGAATGGCTATCGTCAATCGGATAACAAGTGTTGGAGAAGTTGTGGGGGAAAAGAAAACCTCATACACTGCTGGTGGGAATGCATGTTGGTCAGCCACTACAGAAAATAGTATGGAGATTCCTCAAAAAACTAGGAATCAAATTATTGTATGTTCCAGAAATCTGTATTTTGGGTATTTACCCCAAAAACCTGAAAACATTTATCCACAAAGATATATGCACTCCTGATGATCACAGCAGCATTATTCATGCTGGCCAGGACATGGAAGCAACCGAAGTGTCCTACAATAAATGATTGGAGAAAGAAGACGTAGTACATATATATATATAATGGAATATTACTCAGCAATAAGAGATAAAATACTGCCATTTGTGACAACATAGACGGATCTTGAGATAATCATGCTAAGTTAAAAAAGTCAGACAGAAAAAGTTGAAATCCACATCACTCATATGTGGGATATAAAACTGAAAACAACAAATGAACATGACAAACAAGCAGGGATTTATAGACATGGACAGTGAATTAGTGGTTACCAAGGGAAAAGGGGGATGGAGGTAGATAGGGATAAAAAGGGGTCAAATATTTGGTGACGGAAGGAAATCTAAATTTGGATGGTGAACCCACAATGCTATATATATATGTGTATATGTGTATATGTATGACTTACTGTTGAATGATACACTTGAAACTTTGATTTTGCTAATTAATGTCACCTCAATAATAAAAAAAGAAATGTTAATATTATTTACTCATTCATTTACCTATTTCTTTAACAAAAATTTATTGAATATTTACTCAGGTATAATGGTGTTATATAGATCAGTTTATCAAATACTTAAAATATTTCTGTATTATAATAGCTCAGAAGTTATAATTAATTCTCAGGAGAATGAGGCTAAATACTTTAAATAGCCTGCCTATGTTCTGATTCCTAGTAAGCTTGTGGTTTTAACTCTAAAACTCATGCTCCTTAATCTGAACTTGTGTTTTATCCTAAGGCAGAAAGAAACTAAAATTTATTACATGCCTACAATGTAGCAAGAACTATTATACACTATATATGTACACATAATTATATGTGTATATAATTATATGTATATTATATATGTTTATTATATAATTATACAAAATAGGAAGTTGAGACTTGGAAGTTTAAATGAACAGAACCAAGATCACAAAGGCCCAGGCATTTGACTTCCAGCCTTTGACAAGAAATTTAATGTTTTTTAAATCTGAAGACTGTGACTAGCTACTTGAAACTTCTATAGGTTTGAGTATGAGGATCTAGACCTTCTGAAGAGTGTCAACTCAGAGCCTTAGTTTCTGACTCATGAAGTGCAAGTATTTCTGATGATGCTAGAGCTCTGCCTCGCTGTGCTGGAGGGTCCTCCAGCCTGTCAGCTGAGTTATCAATGGCTATGGGGTTTAATCAAGCAGTGAAATGAAGAGAAAACAAATGTGTTTATTTCTCCATATTTCAGTTTGCTGCCTAGGAACACTGTCAGCTGGGACCATGCATTATGCTAATGTTATTGCAGCATTGTCTTTGCATTCCAATGGGGACTGCTTTTGTTCTCACAAACTATACCTCACTAAAGTCTGGAAGTACCTGGTTTACATATTCACTGCCACTCCTGGCTTCCTCAGGGACCATTTCAAAGTACTAGAAGATGGTAAGCAAATTAGTTATTTGATTCCGATGAACTGAGGTCAACATAACATCTGTTTTCTTCAACTTTGCTATCACCTTTATTTCGCAGTGTTTGCCTATACCTGTGATTCCTTCTGTCATCTCAGAGCATTTTCCATGACCTGGAGCCTCTTGTCTTTCCTGACAGTGTTCTTTCAAGTTCCCTTCTTGCCACAGACTGCCCAATAGACTGTGACTGACTGAGTAATCAATGAATATTCCTCAAATTCTGCTGTTTTCAAACTAAATAAATGTCATTTCTCTTTAGCTAATTGAGCAGTAGTATTTGACAAAGGTGAAGGAAACATTTTTTTTTTCAGTCTGAGAAAAAAAGTACAAAGTTCTTGGTTACCCCACTTCCATAGAAAGTAAATCTAAGACAATGTATTCATTAGTCAGATATTTTATATGTATAAAAAAAGAATTTATTGAACAAATGTTTTAGGTATCACTTTACTTATTTTTTGCAATCACCAGTGGCACCCAAAGTCATCAGCTTTAGAATGCAAATTTCTTTTGGCCAAAATGGTTATTCACCTGGATTCACATGAGGGTATAGATAAAGCTGGATTAAATTAGGTTGTTATTGTAATGCATTAGACACAGACTCAATCCAAAAATTAAGTACAATTCTAGTCTTGAAGGAGAACCAAAGTCAGAATGAAAGGAGATGCATCAGGTGTCAGGTTTAAGAGCTGAGTATAGGGGAAAAAAGCCAAAAGGTCAGAAGCAACAATGTAGAACAGCCTCGTAAGTGGAGTGCATTTTCGCACCGATTCTTTGATCCTGAATTTCCAATAACCCTTCCTTGCCCCATGGAATACATCATAATTTTTTTTTTTTGCCAGTTCCACTCTGTAGTATGCCTCAAATACTACTGTTTTTCTCCAGCTGACCTACAATGTCTGTCAGTCTAAGCTGTAAGAGACAATCACATGAGTCCTTAACTTGTTTTCCAGCCTCTATTACTGAATCATCTCAATACATCACTTACAGTCAGTCATATATTTAGAAAATAAACCACACCATTTTTCTATCTTACTTGAAACTTTCAATAGTTGTTCATTGCTTTTTTTATGGCTTTTAAGCTCTAGCATCATTTTACTTCTGCCTTCCCCCTTTTATACTTTTGTGCCTCACTCTCCCACTTCATTATACTTGAGCTACTTGGCTACACCTGACTTCTTTCTCTTTCTGAGATATGCCCATCCTAACAGTGTATCTATGCTTACTCATCATTTTGCAGTTCTTTCACCAGCGTTTCAAATGAATGACATCAGCACATTTTTAGCTCTCTGATCAAATATCAACTTCTCAAAGAGCCCTCTCTGACCAGCCTTTTGTAGTAAGCTTATAACACTGACATTATTCCTACCACATCACTTAAGTTACTTCCTTATGCCATCCATCTCAACTTGCAATGTGATAAATTCTATGGATTGGTCCACTCAGCCTCCAGTCTATCCTCCCTATAGGTTGCCTTCCTATACCACAGAGACCGGTGAACTAACCTCTACACTTCCTAGACACTTTTGCAATAGGCTTCTAGATGAAAGTAAATTATTACATGACATTTGGAAAGTACAAGTGAGGTACAGGTTATCTTTGGGCTGCTTTTATTGACCAACAAAGTAGTAGAGATGAGAATGCCAAGATCCTATGAAGAAGGCTGAATTTTGTGTTTCAGTATATACTCTGTAGTTTCATGAATGTCAGAGGCAATAGTGGTGGAAATCCAGCTTCTTAAGTGCAGTTGAACAATAGTGGAGTGCTGTTGAACATAAGAGCACCCATGGCAGGCCTCTGATTTTCATTTTCTCAGCCTTTTGACCTATTTTGTATTGCATTTCTCTATTAAATGTTTCAAACCTCTTCCTTTAAAGTACTTAGTGTGTTTTCCTTAACTGCACTGCATATTGACCGATTTATGTATAGATCTTATTTATTTATTTCTTTGTTTGCCATTTAGTTTTTGTCTGCCCTCATTAGAATATAAGCTCAAAGAGGACAAGAACATATCTCATTCAGCATTGCACAATTGTTCAATACTAAAACAATTTTTGGCACAATGTAAGGGCTAATCAATATCAGTGGAACACATGAGCAAATTAATACAAATGAACCAAATTTAATTCAATCAAGAAATAGGTCAAAGGTTTTTAGACCATAATATTTTTGGCGCTGATCTTTTTTGTATATTTATTTTGGACTTACGTAGTTTTAAGGAAAAAAACTATTTTAGAAATTGAGATTATGATGTCCATGTTTTTTGCTTTTCAGGATATATAAATGTTAACAGTTTCTATTGAATAGGTTTTCATTTAGGTGTCAAGGAATCCTAGTGAAAAAATATGAGAGCTGGATTAGAAGCTTTCATCCATAGCAATGGCTTTCAATGAAGTTATTGCTTTTCTGACAATCTGCATATTCATCCTGGTGAATAAATCCTATTTTCATAACTTGTGTTTTGCATGAGGAATCTGGAAATAGCATACATATTGGCTGTGCTGAAAGCTTCTCAGTTATTCTGGCTCAGGCATATAGCCTTCCCTTACTTCCAAGCCTCCTCTGCTCTGCTCTCTTCTCCTCTCCTCTCCTCTCCTCTCCTCTCTTCTCCTCTCCTCTCCTCTCCTCTCCTCTCCTCTCCTCTCCTCTCCTCTCCTCTCTTTCTTTTTGAATATGAATTAATATCACACAACAGGCTGACTAATGCAGCTCATAATATTATCATTAACAGAAATGAATCAGTGTCTTTCACTAAGCAACTTTCTTCCAGTAGAGAGCTTTACCTATTTCTAAATACTCGGCGTCTTGAGATGGAAGGGGTTCCCTCCAATCAAAATGAAATCGCTGTTTTGTTACTCTTCTCTCTCACCAGTAACACTTAATTAGGACACAAAACCCTCTTTCCTTCTTTTTTTTTTTTTTGTTCTGGGTATTTAAAATCAATGCAGTGCTCCTCACTATATGATAGATTTTAAGAGGTTGAGAGCTGCTGCTGTTAATAGATATACTTTTGAAGCTTTTGTTATCTTTTCTATTTGTTTCTTACCTTTATTTTTTAAGTAACATGAAACTGTCTGGTATCTGTATAGATAACATACATTTTTAATTGGCTTCTCTCAAAAAAATTATAGATAAAGAAAAAGCAGTCATGCCCCCCTATTCCAAAAGCTGCATAAAAGGGAAAAACAATCAAACCACCTTTTTCCCCTAAGGCAGTTTTGTGTGTGCTCTGAAGCAAAGAGCAATTTTAGCCAATAAAAACGGATTCTCTCAAGTGCAGCAGGAAAATGTGGCTCATTGCAACAGAGGAGGGAGCTGGAAACCAGAGGATTGATGTTGCCTGCTTCTATTGCCTTTCATGAGCTCACTCAGTGCCTTGTGATGAGCAGCATTCAGTGTGCAAAGAGCTAAAGAGGCACATGAGTGTGCATGCTGACAAGCAAAACCACTCACTATTCCCAACTGCAGACTGCCCCTTCAGATCCTCTTTTATGTTTGGAAAAGAGAGGACACAAAAATATATCTTTAAGAGTTCTCTTTCTATTTATATTGGAAGAAATAGAGAAGGGAAACTGGCTGGAGGATTGAAACAAACCAGTAAACCAAATAAGAGCAAAAGGAGAACAAAGGAGAAAGGGGCAGAACTTAAAGACAATACATTTCTCAAACACTGATGAAATTTTCTTCTTATGTTCTTCTTTCAAAAGAAACAAAGCAAGAGGGTTGATTTGGCATTGCAAGCATGGAAGAAATAGAAGGAACAAGAATTGGGTTCTGCTGGTACATCTAACTCTTAATACATAGTAGCAGAGTGATTTTTATCAATGCTACTCATTTCCTTCCTCCCGCCTCCTTCCCCACCCAACCCTTTCTTTCCTTTCTTTTTCAATTATTGAACTGCATTTAGAGATTATATGGCCCAGTCTGTCCTCTGCATATGAAGAATCAAACAACTCTTAAAAAATTAAATGACCTGATATAGATAGTACTATCAATTCCTATAACGGTTGAAAATATAACTCAGGCTATCTGACTTCCATTCCAGTGCTCACTCCACTACACATCCAATATTATTATCATTAATGGTAGTTGGTGTTTCTTTGTAGGACTTAAATATCCTTGAACATTAACTCTAATGGCATTGTTCTAAAATTTAGCATTCTGCAAGAGGCACAATTGGCATTAATAAAATATGTTTTAAAGAAACTAAAAAAATCAATTGAATTGCAATGAGAAATTACAATGTTATAGTTTCTGTATATAGTTTCTGTTATAGTTTCAAAGAACTGAGAGTAAATCTATCTGGAACCAACATTAAACAGTAAATTCTTAATTGTTTAAAGTAAAATCCATCTGATGTCTGATATTTTTGAAGTGCAAAAGGGAGGAAAACTATTGTAACCATTTAAATTTCCTGCTACGAGGCCATGACTGAGTTCCAACAATGGATGTTTTTGATAGAATTAAAGAATATGATAGATTTCAGACAAAAAGAAATGCAGGATGTGGCAGTGAAAAGAAGTGCTTTGTATCACGCCACTGTATTGTTTTTGGAAATTTTTTGCTATAAAATACTGCCTATTCTGAAAAAAAAAAAGGTGTTTAAAGTGGCATTTAAAGCAATGATCTTGATACATTAGGTCAAATAATATTTTCACTTAAAATATACAAACAATTAAACAAAATATATTTTGTTCTAGGAAGGAATCAATTCAAGAATGTGACCTAATATCTAATTCTTCAATTTACATGTCATAACACTACCATAATAAGAAAAATCTCAATGTTTGAAAGAATTCATAAAAATCTATTAATGTATCAAAGGAAATGCTAAAAAGGACTCTCAAAATACAGATCCTTATTTTGGTAAGGAAGAAAATTAAGCCTAGAGAGTAAAGTATATAGCAAATGTTAATTGACTTAAGATCTAAAATTAATTATTTTTAAAAATCGAGCTATAAAACAATTCAGTTGTTTTCTCCGGAACACTGGATACTAAGCAGTCGACAGAATACTTCTGGAGAGACACAGATTTATTGCAAGCGGTCTGTTAATCCATATATACATAAAGGCTTGCCTATAAGCTTGAAAAATAAGCTTTAATTAAATACATACAATATTTCACATAGAGATAGACATAGATATTAGTTTAATTAACATCAAATCATTTACAACTATTGATGATTTAATAGGAGTATCCCTAGTATTTTTAAAAATCCATTAAAATTCCCAAAGCTGAGGGGCTATTATTATTTAGATATCTCTCAATATTTTTGTTCTATAAATGGGGCCCTTATAAGTGAAAATATTGAGAAATACTGTTCTACTCCAGGAATGCATTATCCTTAATAAGTCAGGATTTGATGTTACAGTTTATCACCTAACTTTGGGGTAAAAATGTTGCCAGGAACCTGGGTTTTGGACTGAACATAACTTAAAACCATCTGGAAATTTTCATTATTATTAGCTTTCTATTCATCAAGCATTGTCATGTCCAAATTAATGCTAAACTTCACATGCATTTTTTTAAAGTGGTAAATGTGACAAAAATTACAATCAGCTCAATGACATTATACATCAACTTGTAATTTTCAAGTCAATCTTTTTGTAAAATGTATTTCTTTTTCTTGTCTGAATTCCCAGATATTCTGGAACATAAGCATACTAGAATTGGCTGTCAATATTGCACAATGACATTCAGAGTGTTTTGGGAGGTAGTTTTGAAAGTTTAGTTTTACATAATATTAAGCCACATATTTATACTCTGATTCCAGGATTATCCTGGGAAGAATTCAAATAAGATTTAGCCCCTGGTGCTTGTAAATTCCAAAGCTTAACAATGCAGTTACACCTGGTTCTCTAGGACTCAATGTGTTAAGGTTTCATAGTGACACTCAAATTACTTCAAAGTGATTTATCTAAAGACAAGTTTGCAGAGAGATTTTCAAAGAACTTTGATCACCTCAATTAACCAAACAACATGATTCAAAATAAAGCAATTAGCAGACTTAAGAGAAGATAGTAGAATGCAGTCATTATTTGGCTTTCATGATATATTTATTAAAAATCACTGAGTGAAATGCTACTTCTATAGAGTTACATGTAAAAAAAGCCAATGAAATATAACAAATTTTTAAAGGTTCCTTAGCAATTGCTTCTTCAATCTTTGCACCTCTAATTGTGTCAAATATTTTAATTATCTAAATAAGCATTTTCACCTCAATATAGGTCCAAAAGAGTGTTCCTGTATTCCTGATATGAAAATAAGGGAGCTATTTAGGATAAGACTTGGGTAAACCTGGTGTACTTTGCTAAAAGTAAACTGTGGTTTGAGATTGGGGGTGGAGGGATGGAAATGAAAAAAATGCCCTAAAAATAATATGCCCTAAAGAATCTAAAGCAAATTTATCATATATTTCATCTATATATTACACTTAGACAATATGGTTTTTTGAATAGAATTTAAAGATACTTTGCCAGAAGTATATGTAATGAGTTATGCAGAGAGAGAGACAGAAAGAGAGCCCATGAGAGTACCAGAGTAAGCCTTGAGTTAAATCCTGGTTGAGTTAGTTCCTAGTGGTGTGGTTTGGAACAAAACGTTTTCTTTGTTCTGCTTTGTTTTTAATCTGATGATCTGTCCATTTCCATCTGTAATATAGTATTATAACTGCCTTATAGTATTGTTGGAAATACAAAGTGCAATATATAAAAACAGCACAGACTCAAAATTATTTTAGAATGAACTCACCCTTCCTTCCTTCCTTTTTTTCTTCATGCCTCCCTCCCTCCTTCCCTCCCTTCCTTCTCCATTCTCCATCTTTCTTTCTCCTTCTCCATCTTTTTCTTCTATCTAATAGGGAAGAATACCTAGCAAGGTCCTCCATATAAAATGACTTAAAAATTCACCCAAATTACCATTTGGCAACTATTATAGTAATAATTGATTCAGAAAAGAATCACCAATAAATGCTAAAATTAGTGGTTCGAAGTTAGAAGAGTAACAAGATATTTATGTAGTGTCAAAATATTTTCTCACAAGATACTTATTAGCTATAAAAGGGGTAATAGCACCTTTACAGTGGAGAAACCTCACAGACACATTTTAACTAAATGATTGAAGTTATCACCAGTAATAGATGTCGTTGCCTCCTGACATAAGGTTCTTATCATAAGGAAATAGCAGACAAACTAAAATTTAGAAATGTTATAAAGGAAAAAAAACACAAAAATCATACATGTTACATCTAGGAGTGTCATTAAAAAAGTCATTTGCTCCCTACTTTTAAAGATTAAAAAAATGAGGCTAAGAGTGATCTTAAAGAAAAAGTTGACTCCTGACACTTATTAAAGTTAGTATGGTAGACATTTTGGGGGGTTTTATAGTAGGAGACAGAGATCAGGCTCAACTCTGAATACAATGAGGAAAAGAGGAAATTTATAGTCAAGGAGAAGAGTGGTGATCAGTGGATGATCAGGATTTTTGCTAAACGCAGGCCAGGGTAATTGGACACTACCTTGGGAATAGTAGAGGATGAGGATCCCAGTTAGATATATACTCTATTTGATGAGTGTGATCGGATAGTAAGAATGGGAGAGTCTGTCTAAACTAATAGCAAGCAGGATTCTTTCTAAAATTGGACAATAACAAGATGATCATAGAATCTCAAAAGTAAGGGTCTAGTTGAGAGTTCAGAGAAGTCTGACTAAAGTTTGGTCAAGGAAAGAATCTTTGTCAGTGGTTGAGTGACTTATCTATTTATCATGGGCTTAAAACAATTTCCTATAGAACTGAGCAGCTATTTTGGTTCAAGCCACAGCAGTGATGAAGAGATTTAAATATGCTATCTTTGGGATTTTTCAATTCCTATCAATTGTAAATATCATTTCAAATGGGATGCTCTTTGCTTCTGAAAAAGATTATTTTAGAAAGCTATTAAACTCTGGCAAAAAAAATAAATGAATGAAAAAACATTTCATAGAGTTTTCTGCTATAAGGAAAATTCTGCACTCTCTCTTGAAGTATTGTTTTCTCAGAAATTGTATTTGTTGTTATAACATTATGTTACCTTGTCCTAAACACTATAAAAAAAGGTATACATTTTTTCTAAGTTTGGCTCCTTAATATTTCTTTCTGCCAATGACAAATTTTAATGAGATAAAAGTTAATTTTAAACAATTCTTTAAAAATGAGCAACAAAAATAATTTATTTTAAAAATCCTCAAATATAATTTTTAATGGTGAATAAGTTTTTATTTTAATTCAACCAAAGTAAAGGAACTAAGATATTGCATGCATACTAAATAATTAAAATAACATTTGTTTTTTATGAGAAGTCATTAAAATAACATTTGCTCTTTTATAAGATAAAACAAAATAAGCCTTAAATATGTTTGGAATGGTTGTTTTCCCAGATTCTATGGACATATTTAATATTTTACACATACCAGAAAACATTTGCTTTTTATTGGTAATAGATATTCAATAATACTCACTGAATTATTAAAATTCATACTATCTGATCAAATTGATTTTACAATAAAAGTAATATGAGCTAAATCTGAATATACAGAAAAATCCAGCATGGTCTATAGCATAAACAAGTTTACAGTTTATGGAGGGAATTGAGCTTAAATAGCTAACCACAATTCAACATGATGATTACCATCATGGAGCTAAAACATAGTATAGTAAGAACAAAAAGTGAGATCAATTAACTGCCCTACAAAAATGGTAAAGACTTCATAGAAAAGTGGCATTTCACTGTGAGTTTGAAAGACGAATATAACATTCAAATAAAATTAAATTTCCAGGTATTTTCATTTTTTATAAGAAATGATTGAGGCCATTTTGGATAAGCTTCTTCCAGAATTTTTTCTATGATTTTGTACATTAGAGAGGAAGAGGTAGTGGTCAGGTGGTTTGAGCTAATTTGTTTTTAAAAGTTTTTGAAATTTCACCTGCATGTTTGAAGATTTGAGGAGAAAAAATATGCCAGCAACATTTTTAAGTGATGAGATTTGCTACTTGAGTGTTTTCCTTAAGATCATCACAAACTTAAACATAATTTAGGCTGAGATTGGAGTTCAATTTTACCAACATTTGTTGACTTTCTTTACATCACTGGGATAAAATGGTAATTCCATGCTACTAGTTTAAAAGCCAGAAAGAAAAAAAAAAGCATGTAATGAGACTCGAAAGTAAGTATTTTATCTCCTTGAAATGGCTGCAATCTTCATGGGGACCAGATATCAATATCTGCTTCACAAACATATTTCCAATTACTCTTGGCATGGTATCTTACACATCAGAAGTGATCAATAGTTAAACTAACTATGTTCCACACAACAATTCTGAGTCAGAAGAAAGTGAAGTCACAACTGTACAACAGAATTAGAAAAGTCTTCATGTAGGAGGTGATATTTGAGATAGACTATAAAGATTAATAGGTTCAAAGAACATACAGATGGACAATAAGAATGTGAAAAGATGTTCAACATCATTAGTCATCAAGGAAATGCAAATCAAAATCATGAGATAGCACTTCACATCCACTAGGCTGGCTATAATAAAAAAAGGCATAATAACAAGCGTTGGCACTTATGTAAATAAATTAAAACTCTTATATAATGTTGGTAGGAATGCAAAATAGTATACTATTTTGGAAAATAATTTTGCAGTTCCTCAGAAGATTAAACATAGACCCAATGTGATCTAGCAATTCTACTCCTACGTACACATCCAAGAGAAATAAAAACACATGTCCACTAAAGGGCTTGTACGCAAATGTTCACAGATGTATGTTCATAATAGGCAAAAAGTGGAAGCAATCTAAATCTCCATCAATTGATGAATGCATAAATAAAATGTGGTACAGGTTTCTCCTGCTATTCAAAAACAGTGTTCCTATGAAACCTTTTATAAGTGAAATGTTTTAAAGTGAAGAAGCAATTGCCTTAGGACAAATCTTGCCAATGAATGCATAAAATAAATCAAGATAAAACACAGATTCTCATAAACACATGTCAAAGCAAACTTTTGAAAAGCTGGGGATACCTGTATATACATACATTGGAATATTATTCAGCAAAAAAAAAAAAAGAATGAAGTACTGATACATGCTATAACATGGATAAACTTTGAAGACAATATACAAAGTGAAAGAAACCATTCACAAAATGTATTCATGGTATATTGCATAGTATCATTTATATGAAATGTCTAGCATAGACAAATACATAGAGAAAAGAAGTGTATTAGTGGTTAATAGGGCTGGAGGAGAATAATGGGATTGGCTACTAATGAATAAGGAGTTTCCTTTAGAGATGATGAGAATGTTCTAAAACTAATTGTGGTGGCGATGAAACTCTTTAAATATAGCAAAAAACATTTACATGGTAAATGGGTGAATTATATAGCATATGAACTATATCTCAATAAAACCATTAAAAAAATAAGTAGAATTTCAAAATTCCTTCCACTTAAACAGGGTAAGGACACTTCACTCTGAAGGATGGCATAAGCAATGAAGAACAGAGATGAGAAAAGTGAATAGTTTAATTACAACCATTAATGTGGTAGGTAGAATTCTAAGATGGTCCCCAAGAATCCCTGGCCCTGTTGTACACATATTCACCTTTATTTCACCAAACATGAACCTAGGTGTTGCTACAAGGGGATTTTGCAGATGTAATTAAAGTCCATAATTAGCTGGCTTTCAGTTGATCAAAAGAAAGATTATCCTGAGTACACTTGACCTAATCAGGTCAGTCCTTAAAAGAAGTCAGAGGGAGTCTAAGTAGCTGCGATTTTTCTCTTGCTGTTCCTGTAGAATGAAACAATTGTGCTGTGACCTGCCTATAGCAGCAGTCCATGTTGCAAAGACCTAAGAGTGACCTCTGTGACCTGTCAGCAGTCCCTGAATGACAACCAGTAAGGAAATGGGAATGTCAGTCCTACATTTCAAAGAACTGAATTCTGACAACAACTAGTAAGCTTGGAAGAGGACTCTGAATCTCAGATGACAACAGGCCTTGGCTAAATCTTGATTTCAGCCTGGTGAGACACTGAGCATAGAAACCAGAGTGCCTGCACTCAGCCAGACTTGTGACCCATGGAGATGATGAGATAATAAATTTGTATTGTTTTAAGCCACTAAGTTTGTGCTCATTTGTTACACAGCAATAGAAACTAATATAAGTGCACAGGGGAAAAAAGGAATACAAGTCTAGAAAAATATATAAATTCAGTTCTACCTGGAGTCTTCAGTGACTGGTTATAGTTAATTTTTTCCTTTCAAAATTGTTAGCATAAAAATGATGAAAGTGTTACCTATTTTAAGTGTCTGCATTTCAAACTGTATTTATAATACATGTGCATGTTTTCATTAATGCCAACTTTTTTTTGATTGAAGCTGTAAGATTATTATCACCACCTCTTTTCTTATGATATGTACATATGTTTTCTTCTTTATGATTAGATAAAAATATGTTGAACACTTCTGATGATGTGCTGGAATATGTTGTTCACGTTTTTGCTTTGGAGAATTTGAAACATTTTCACATATCAATCTGATTTTAACAGGTAATTGATTTATTAATGTCTCTTACATTATCATCCGTGAGTAGTCTATAAAATCTAAGTTATATCTGAAATAAAAATGTTTACTACTTTTTCTGAGCATGTTACATGCATGTATCACAGGCATATTGTAGAAATTTTGAAAATTTTAAAAACTGATATTTGAGATTAAAAAACATAATTTATCTGAAAATATACCCAATAACATGGTTAATTAATATATACTTTTACATTTTTATGTGTATTATCGCTCTGCATTTAAATATTTTTCTATCTAAATGTCATAGATATTTTAATTATTTTTATTTCCCAACATCATATTACATAAGAGACATAGATATATATTTAGTAATTACAAATTTTCTTTAAAGGGAGAAAATACAAATAAACCTAGAGAAAATAGGATTTAAAAATTGTGTGTAATATCATCACCCTGAAATTATGCTTTTATATATAAAAATGGAAATATACCTCTCACACTTAGTGTGTTTGTTTCCTATTACTATTGCAACATATTACCACTAACTTGGTGGCTTGAAACTTACCTTACAAATCTAGAGGTTCAAAGTCCAAAATGGGTTTCACTGGGCCCAACGTGTTGGCAGGGCTACATTATTTTTTGGGGGGTTCTCAAAGAAAATGAGTGTCCTTGCTTCTATAGGTTGCCAATATTCCTTTGCTTATGCCTGGCTTTCACCTTCAAAGCTAGTAGTGTGAGTGGTTAATAGAAGTACAGCAATCAGAACATCTGAATTAAAATTTCTGCCTCGTCAATTACTGTGATTGATCTTAGACTAGTCACATAATCATTGTGAGCCTCAGTTTCTTCATTTGTAATAACAGCTACTATTCAGATTTTTATAAAAATCAAATATGACAATTCTATAAAGCACTTAGAAGAATTCCTGGCCTATACTACAGAATCATCCATTGGCTATCACCGTGGTAGGTGTTGGGAATGCAATCATGAACAAAACATTCAAAATCCCTGCCTTTGTAGAATATAAAATCTACTGACTCACACATCTTTGGCAATAAGTTCATTTATACCCAAATGATAAATTCCTAAGCCCATAATTGCTAGATATAATGATACTATAAACTTAGTGCTTTTTGGTATTATAAAGTATGTAATTTATAATCTTTCCAGTACAACTCATTCGGTTTTCCCTTATGATTTCATTAATATGAACTCACAGAAATAAACTCATAAATATAGAGAACAAACTGATGGCTGCCAGATGGAAGGGGGTTTGGGCAGATGGGTATAAAAGGTGAGGGATTAAGAAGTACTAACCTGCAATTATAAATACAGTCACAAGGATGTAAAGTACAGTTTAGGGAATATAGTCAATAATATTGTAATATCAGATGGGTATTAGATTTAAAAGGGTGATAACTTGGTAAGTTACATAAATGTCTAATCACTATTATGTACACCTGAAACTAATATAATATTGTATGTCAACTGTAATTGAAAAATAAAAAAATATAAAAATATACAGTGGCTATAGTATCCCCAAAACTAAAAAAAACTTCCATAAGAATGTTACATGGTTATGCATGCAGGCATTCCAGTGTTGGCTCTTATTTAATGAGAATGATTTAAGATGGCCTGATTTTGAAATCATGTTGACAGTAGATTTGGAAAAAATTTTTTTCATTTATGGAAATAAAACTCTTGATAGGATTTTAAATTATTTATATAATTCATTATTCAAAATGTATATTGACTTTTATCGAATTCATTTGGCATTCACTGGCAGATTTTTATGGAGTTTTTCCTCCTCAGTGATCTATGAATATAGCATACATTAATATATATTCTACTATGTAATCATCTAGAGAAATGCTTACCCTGTTATAGTCTTAGCTCTGTGTTCTCTTAGAAAATAGTGCACATTTGGTAAAATTTGATTGCATAATGCAATCCCAGTGTGGCAGACTCAAAAAAAAAAGCACACACAAAATGAGGCAAGGAAGAAATTAAAGCAACTGTAGAGAGATATAGTCCTAAGTAGTTTCAGCTCAGTAATAAGTGAGGTTAATTTTTGGTTTTGGAAGGTATCTTCAGAGGCCTTATGGAATTCAGCACCCAGAGGAAAGGAAGAACGTATTCCCCAGTCCTTCCTGTCACCCGTACGTCATTAGCAAAGTCCACTTGGAAAGGCCTTAATTCACATGTACTTTCACACTGCAGGACCTGTCCTTTGTTACAGGAAGTCATGGTGTAAGCCAGGGTCTTTGTGGGGCAGTGTTACCAGAGCGCAGATGTAGTATGCAGCCTCTTTATTGGGCAACACGACACAGCTTGTGAAGTTATCTCATCAACAACAGTGACCTTGAAAGCCATGGAGTGATTTGCATTTAGGAAATAAGCTTGGGGTGTGTGTGTCTGAGATCATGTTGGTAGTGGGGAGTACAGAGAAGAATCCCATGATTTTTTTAAAGATCCACTATTACAATCATGTGCTCTGTCTTTAAATATATATTAGTTGATTTTTAAAAAAAGTTTACATTGGTGTTTTATTCCAAACTCTATATTTTTATTTTATTTTAATTGGTATACATGAATATTTTAGACACTATATATTTCTTTTGTTTGTTTTTAACCAATATGAAAATTTTACAGTATTTATATTTTAAAATTTATTCACTGTGGTAGCTGACAAGCTGGTTTTTTAAGCATCGCTATTTTTCATAATTCTTTACTCATTCAAATGAAAATTTAAGAGGCAGTTGCTAAGCAAGTAGGCTAAATTTAATACATGGAAATAAAAGTACTTCTTAAAATCATTGCAAATTATGCTCAAAATTGTATAGCTTTCATTTGTATTTTAAGTAATATTTTATTTTCTATTATAGTACGTCATAACCAAATTAGTTATATCCAGGGAATGCAAAGATGGTTTAACATAATTTTCCATACTAACGCATTAGAAAAAAAGCACAACCATTCCAATAGATGCAGGAAGGTTATTTCATAAAATTCAATACCGTTTATGATTTTTTAAAATGTTTCTTAGCGAACTAGGGAATTTAGTTAAGCTGCTTAAAGACATCTATAAAAAAATAGACAAAAAACAATATGAGGAAAACTGGAACTGTTTACTTTATTTAAAATAAGAAATTAACAAGAACTCTAATGTCACTGCTGATGTGGGACATAGATACACATCGTGCATTGTGGACATAAAGTAAGGTTTACAGAAGAGAAGTCACAGGAGAAAGGGCAACCAGGCAGACTGATAAACCATTCTCTGGCCATTCTGAAGAAAGAGGTGCCAGGCAAGCTGTGTTTCTGTGATAAACCTAGTTTAAGTATTGCTTGATGATGTTTGGAAAGCTTGATGACTCAATTTTAAAGTGTCATATCTAGAGAGGGCATGCATTTGCTTCTGTTGGGCAACAGGAGGGCTCCCCTCCCCTACAATTATCCCTAGGCTGAGATAACTAAGAACTCAAAATTTGTGAGTCAATTATCCTCCCCCCCTCCCCCATTTTGCAGCTGGACCAAACTTAGAGATCTTATTGACAGTGTATACAGTTTTCACATAATTTTGGGGGCAGATGGGACAAAGTTTTGAATATTTTCCTTAGAAACCCACTAATGCATTTTGTAATGAGTTCTCTCAAGTATTTGGCTTTTTTTAAAAAATATTTTAACATAGGAAATTTCAAAATACACATAAAAAAAACAGAGTAATGTAATTAACACCATGCAACTATCACCCAGCTTCAGCAATAATCTTAAACTCAGAGCCAGTCTTGCTGTAATGATATACAACCCATTTTCCCAACCTTGAATTAATCTCAGGTATCTCACTGACTACCATAGGTATGAGTCAGGGTTTTTCAGCTTATGTTCTAGCATAAAATATAGAGCAGATGATTTTCAAATGGGTAACACAATCTACAAATGTAACCCATTTATGCACCCTAGTGTGAGACCTGTTACATAAATATTTTTAAATGAATAGTTAGTGTATACAATTATGCAAAATTCTAAGATGATTAACCCCATATCTACCCTCATCTCTCCTATTGCAAATTTTGAAATGCAAGTAAATTAGAGCAATGCTTTAGGTATAATTTTACATCATAACAATTATACTACAAAAAACATATCATTCCTTTATACATAATATCACATATGTAAAATTGAGTAGGTTTATTTAATAGGCTGCATTAAAAAAGTAAAGCAGTAAGTACAGAAAGCAGCTTTCTTTTCTATTCTCTGCCCTTATACCTATTCTTCTGTATCTCGCTTTCCATCCCCATTGGAAAC
This sequence comes from Eidolon dupreanum, assembly GCA_028627145.1. NCBI lineage: Eukaryota > Metazoa > Chordata > Mammalia > Chiroptera > Pteropodidae > Eidolon > Eidolon dupreanum. The sequence goes on from CM053515.1 coordinate 75,850,212, forward strand.
ATTTCTGGCAGATCCTATAGCTTTTCAAGTACACTAAACTATAACAACCCTATTATTCTTAGGTATTAAAAAGACCAGGCTAGTGATTTTCCTTCTCCAACTTACTTTGGAACTGCATGGAACGGAGCATGTGGTCTTTGGACGTCTTTCCCTCATCCCAATGCTCAGTCTCTTTTTCTTATATCTTACCCCAACTATTCGCTATCACCAGGACATCTGTTTCAGGAAGAAAAGATAAGACCTAGCTAATATTTCTACTTTTCTCTTGTTGGTCCAATGTCCTATTTCACAGCAAGCATCCTAATGCTTACTTATTTCAGGGGGAATAGTCTGGTTTTTGTTTTTCAGAGATCTCAGGAGGTACCTCCACATTGTAAAATTATTTTACATACGTTAAAAAAAAAAAACTAAAAAAAAAAACTCGAACAATCAAACAAAAAACCCAAGGTGGAATTGTATTTGATTCTGCAGTTATTTCCTCTCTCCCTTGCTTTGCTATCATGCGTGGATCATTTCCTGCCTCCAGACTTTTTGAATTGAGATGCAGACATCTACCTCAATCTTTCCAAACTCCAGAAGATTGCTGCCATGCTTTTTTAAGGATTGAATCATATGCAACATGGTTATCAACACATGATGGAATTTTCTGCATGTCACTGAAAACAGATGGAAAGTAGAATGGTGGTTCCCCTAACTCTTCCAGTGGGTTGCATGTGCACCCTTCTCATGTGGCATAGTAGAGAGAGTTCCTTCCTCTTATACTCATTGGGGACGGGAGGAGAAATGTGCTCTCCATGCTCCGAACATTTCTTCCCAAATATCTCTAATAAAGGGTTGTTTCTTTCTTAAACAGTGTGGAAGAGAGTGAGTAGGTAGATCAGCTTAGCTATCTAATAATGACTAGAAGTTCTGTGGGGAAGCACCTGGTGCTTTATGGTCTATGCTTTTTACATATTTATTTAAATAACACCTTTCAAGGAAAAAAATAGGAAAGTTTTCTTATAAAGGACTAAATAAAACACATAAAAATTAATGTAGGAATTGTTTCGAATAGAACTCTAGACAAAGGCAATAATGTCAATTGAAATACTTTCATAGTTTTTCCCAATCAACTGTTAAGCTACAGGAGCAGATCCATATTTCCCCTCAATTATACTTTCTTGATAACAAGTCATTTAATCCCATATGCTGTGATTAAATTTATATAAACTTATATGATCTTATATTAAACTTATACATAACTTACCTAAACTTCAGTGTCTTATATACAAATATTTTACACTGTTTTTCTTTGCCTGTATTATCTAGGATTATTCAAAAAATACACCATGATATGTTTAAAACCTAAAACAGTTGAATCTAGTTAAAACTTTTCATTTACCGTTAATGCAATTACTCTGTCTATTCTTTTCCTCAGAACATATGAGCTGTGGTGTGATCTGCAAGTCACTTACCATTTGCATTTTCTACTTCTTCCTGGATGATTCTCCACTTTTAAATGATGTATACTGTTGTGAAGCCTTTTGTGTGTTCTAGTTTTCTTCTAGTCCTTGAGTATTTATTAAGTTGTTTTAGTAAGACAGCAAATGTAATCACAAGTTATGACTGGTGAAAATATGTCACCTGTTGAATTACTTATATAAAATGGTATTTATATATTTTCTGCATATACAAAAGTTGGAGCTTAGGAGAAACACAATTATGGAGCAAGGAAATGGTGATAGAGTAAACAATGTATTCTGAAAGGTTTGTGAACAAATGGGTTCTCAAATCCATAATATCAATGTGTTGGGCAACTGAAAAACTCTAAGCAATAAAAAAGCATACATAACAATCAGCAAGAAAATTAAATATACTTCCTTGAGGCCATGATCCTCAGCTTTAAAATTTTAATTTGATTTAATTTTTTTCAATGCTCTCAATTAGATATTTAATTCAAAAGCCACTGTAGTTCTTTAAGAAGTGCAAAATATTTCCTCACAGACAAAAAATACTGAGAAAATGCTCTTATTTTTGTTAACCATATTATTGTACTTGTCATATTCCTAAAGAGGAAGAGAAGGAAAAAAATCAACTAAAATAATACATGTTTCTGCAGATACCTATGTTAGTCAAGCTAACAGGGAAAACTGATCAATCTTGCACATTTTCAGAGAGTTCAAGTCACATCTATCCATTATTAATAGGAAATATAGTGGACACTTTTGGGTCTCCACACAATCACAATATAGTCTCACAAACTTTGATTTCTAGTGCAGTAGCCAGTTTCTATGCACCTTGAAAGTGGCCTCCATCAATATCTAAACAGATGTCCCCTCTTATCTGTCTCAGGATTTTTTCTAATGCAATGAGCTTTATTTTTATTCAACCTGGCAGTAGGTACAGCCCAGAAGAGGAATGAGGGCAACTCTCAAACAGTGAGAACTGGATAGATTTTTCAACTCCACGTAACCGGGAAAGGGAGAGTATTCTCAGGTAGATTCTACAGTATCCCAGAGGGTCCCCCATGAGACTGAGCTCCAGTTATCCTCTGTGGACAGCAGTTTAATAAAGCATCCATATTAAATTTGAATGTTTATTATTCACCCAAGTGGAAATGTCAAGTAGATTAATGACTGTACAAACATAAAGAGAGGTTTTGGCTGATACTTTCTATAAATTTGAGAATTTGCTGCTGTTTATTTCTCTGTTTTGCCATCAAGGAATTTATGCTGTGCTACAATTCTTGCTACTCAAAGTGTGGTAGTGGACCAGTGGCTACAGCATTATCTAGAAAATCACTGGAAAAGTATAACCTCTGACCCAGCCCATATCTACTGAATCAGAATTTGCATTTTTATAATATCCACAGGTATATATTTTGTACATTTAAGTTTGAGAAGTACTGCTGTAGACCTTCACCATCTAATATGGTAGCCAAAAGCCACATGTGATTTTTGAGATATGCTATAAAGTACAGACCAGACTTCAAAGACTTCATATGAAATATATATGTACATATAGTCTCAATGATTTTTATATTGATTTGTGAAAATATTTTATACATAAGTTGGGTTAAAAATAGACTATTAAAATTAATTTCTACTTTTTCTTCTTAGTTAATATAGTTAATATAAAATTTAAAATAATATATGTAGCTCACATCATATTTATATTGGACAGTGTTTCTCTAGACCATCAAATGCCCTGGAGATAAACATTAAAGTAAGTTGTTTGCAGGGAATTTGAACATGTTTTTTAAGAGGGAAATATAATGTAAATGGTCTTTGACATTCATTTATGAGACTTCTGTACAACTAACTTTGTGTTATATCATACATTATGCCCTATTTTTTAATTCAAATATTTCATAAGCATCTAATATGATCCAGGTACTAGGCTATCTTCACTAGAGAGATAGTGAAGAAGGTAAATGATGTCCATTTCTAGAAAGAATTTGTAGTCTGCTATGTTAAGACAGCAACTAATAAGAAATCATAGTTAAGTATTAATAAGGGCATAGAAGGTATAGGGTGATATGGAGAAAAAAGAAGGGCTTGGGTTTGGAAATAGTTGACAGACACATTTCTCAAGGTAATGTTGGAACTGTAGGCGGGATCATAGCAGAGGAGACAGTTGCTTAAAATGAACTTCCAGGTGTCAGGAGAGAGAATGGGTAGAAGTATTCTGTCTATGCCCACTGAAACCTTAATATAAAGGTATTTCCTGCTTCCCTGCTTTTAGAAACACCAGCCATGCCACAGACTACGTAGCTCCTAAATTTGACAATTTTTTTGTACAGAGAAAATATAAATTTTATAGTACATCTGTTTTGGAAATCTAATGCCTTCAATCATTCACCTATTGGTTTTCAACTCATTAGTGGCTCCAATGTTCTGCACTGACGAAACTCAAAGCATGAATTATTTTTTGGTGCATTAGGCAGAAACATTGACAAAACTATCTGAGGGTAGTGTATTTCCCACACATATTTTGATAGTTTCTAGAGTATATTTTAAAAAATGTTTTAAAAGTAAGCCTTAATTTTGGATGAAGAGTCAGTTTTTTTTTTTTTTTTGTGATTATATTATATATATTAATCTTTAGTGGGGATATCCACATTGCTTTTTATTTAGATCATATTTCCCAAAGAGACTTAAGATGAAAAATACAGCTCCTCATTGAACAAATCCTCTGTAGCTTCAATCATCAATCTAAACTCGTGATGTTATACCACTTTCTACATTTAGGTGGCGGGGACACAACTTGGTAGCGAAACTTGTAGCTTAAAAACAATTGGTTTATGTGACATGCATTTAGCAGTTACTTAAACCGAACTCCTTAAACTGTGGAACAATTTTTATGTCATTTTCCTCCTACTGGACAATAAATTGGTAAGAGTTCATTAATAAATGATAGGGAAAAATGAGAGATTCAGAAAATACCTAGTAAACCTTAAAATAAGTGCTTTCCATTTTGGAATAAATAATAATCACATCTCGTCTCACCAGCCCAAAATGAACCTAGGATCATGTTACTCAGAGTACTTAGAATCTCCAGGAAGGAAGAGCTCTTCCAGTGGTTACCATTGGGGATTAAGAGCTAGGGAAATTCAGAGATTCTCTAGGAAAAATGTCCCTGTAAAAGGATGTAAATAGGTCTATGAAACACATACAATTTTGCCATTTTCATTAGCGTGTAGAAAATATTCGGTCAAATTCTGTGCTTAGACATATTTATCAGCTCCTCTTAAATCAGGGATAATTTTATCTTTCTATTCCTGTTCAAAAAGTTCCATTTGTGTTTTAAACCCAATTGTTCTATGTTTTTCAGGCTTAACTTTTAAACTGCCTCAGTGAAAGAGTGGAACATTTGAATTTTAAAAAAGAAGGACTCAGGAAAGAAAGTTATCTCTGACTTCTATCTCCTGACAACATGGCAATGAGTTCAGGAGTCTAGATCCTTTCCAAGAGCTTTCCCTGGGAGATGTCATCAAAGCAAGAGGGAAGTTAACAGATCTCAGAACATTAAGAGCTGAGGAACTCCTAGAGAGGCAGAAGGTGGTAGGTTCCTGGTCCTGGATTAGAAAAGGGACAGAGGCACAGAAGGGGGACTAGAGAAGATCACTATTGTTGTCCCCTGTTTTAGTCTTCCCCAAATTGCCTGAGGGTATTACTGCTCACCTGTTCCATTACTGACAAGATCAAAAAAGAGTAATAAGTGAAGGATAGGGAATGAGGAATTGGGGGATTACAGAGCAGTACTGGAAGGCGAAAGAGAAAGGGGTAAAGGGACCAACCTCTGACATTTTAATCCTTTGGGCCCAGTCACCCCATTGCCCTCAGTTCTCTAGGTTATCAGAACCCCAAGGAGAAATGCTAGGATGTGAGCAGTGCCCAGAGTGGAAGTACAGAAACCCTTCTGGTTGAGTATTTGTTGAAGGTAGGAAATGGATTGAAGTAGTGTATTCAGTTTGTAAAAAAAGAGCATCTTCACCTTGAGGCACATTTCCCACATTCACTTTCCTAATTCACCTTGGAAGATATAATTCAGAGTCTGGATGATATCATTTTTACTGGACCAATGCATTCCCAGCAGGCTGTGAACTCACAGGATAAAATTAGAAGTTTGCAGAAATATGAAATGCAAAAGTAAATAAATGACAAGAAGAAAGAAAATAGGACAAATTTTTAAAATTGAACTGATCTCCCCTGCTAAATCAAATAAAGCATTATAAATACCCCCCAAAATATAAGTAAAAATGATGGAAAAATTAAGCAGAAGTAAGCAGTCATATGAAATAACTAATGAAGATCATATAAAAATTTAAACAGACTAATAGCCAAAAGATCAAATGAATGATAATGAAGTACTAACTTCTGTTTACAAAAGATATCAATAAAATAATCCTAGATACAGATGTTTTTACAGGTGAGTCTTTCCAAAATTTCTGAAAATAGATAATCCTTTTCTTTCATGTTGTTCCAGAAAAGAGAGGTAGTTACTTAGGGTTCTCCAGAGAAACAGAACCAATTTTATTTAGATGGATATAGTTTTAGATAGATATAGATAAATACATTTAACCATTGAACAACATGGGTTTAAACTGTGCAGATCCACTTATATGCAGATTTTTTTCCAGTAAATACATGTACTGTTTTTGATTCACAATTGGGAATCCATGTATACATAGCTGACTGTATGCACTAATCTGTGCCATTTTATATAAGGGACTTAAGCATCTGTGGATTTTGGCATACATGATGTATGTGTGTGTGTGTGTGTGTGTGTGTGTGTGTGTGTGTGTGTTGGGGGGGTGCCCTGGAACCAATCTCCTGTGGATACTGAGGGACAACCTGTTTCTAGAAAATTAAAAGTTAAATGTAAATTTTTTGACAATGTGGGGGGTTGGTGACACTGATTCCCTCACTGTTCAAGGGTCAACTGTATCTATAAATATCAATCCATACGTATGTATTATATACATATGTACACAGTTTAATGCAGAATTCAAACATGATTTAATGTCTTAAATCATATACAATGGTGGTCCCGTAATGTTATAATGGAGCTGAAAAATTCCTATTGCCTAGTGATGTCATAGCCATCTTAACTTTGTAGCATAAGTGTTTGTGGTGATGCTGGTATAAAAAAAACTATTGTTCTGCCAGGCATGTAAAAGTATAGCATATAGAATTATGTACATTACATAATACTTGATAATGATAATACACAAGTATATTACTGGTTTATGTTACTTATTTTACTATACTTTTCATTGTTATTTTAGAATGTACTCTATGTTTAAAAAAAGTTTGCTATAAAACAGTACACCAGATTATGCTGTAGCAGCCTCATACATCTCCTGTTTACTGAGTCTCTTGATTGTACTTTCTCTTATGTTTGATTTAATCTTGTGTTGTTTTGTATAGTAAAATGCTATAGAGGTTTATAACTTAAGAGCAAGAGGCTATACCATATACCTAAGTTATAACATATAGTTTTGTGTAAATACACTGTATGAATTTTACACAAAGATAAAATCACCTAAAAACATTTCTCAGAACTTATCCCATTGTTGCGGTGAATGACTATATGGCTGTATGTATAAGTGTGTGTGTGTGTGTGTGTGTGTGTGTGTGTGTACATTGTTCTGAAGAATTCTATTTTTCTCCTTGAGGTTGGAAGGGGGATATCTTTTTGGTCTCTTCAGATCCTCAGATTATTGGCTGAGGCTCATGTATTTTATAAAGAGCTATCTGCTATACCCAAAGATTGCTAATTTAAAGTTAATTTCATCCTAAAACACCCTCCAAGTTGACATATAAAATTAAACATTATGATAAAGGTCAAAATACATTCACTTAGTTTATAAAACACATTTAAAATCCAGATTTCTAACTAGATGAGGAAAGCATGGGAATAGAAAAGCATCAGCCCATTTCACTTATGATTATAGATGTGAAATTACAAGTAAAGTATTAGTTTTGAGTGCTATTAAGAATTTTTAATGTGCGTTTACATTGGAAAAATGCCAGTCACTTCTTTATTCTAAAACAAATAATTACCATCAGAGACAAAAATATTTCACATGCTAAAGATATCTTTTGCACACAAAGCATGTGCCATGAATCTGAGTCATCTTTTCAAACATAAAAATTACATTGTGTTTTTTGACACCTACACATTGAAAACATTTTGACAAACTGAACAGAAGAAATTTACACACCTAATAAGTAATTTTTGTTTTACTTTGATATAAAGCAAGAAATCTCCCTTTGGGTGGTTAATTAGCTACTCTAAGATTTTTTTTCAGTCTTTATTTTCATTTTAATTAAATCTGTGTAAAAGGAGCCAAGTATATTTGTTATTGAATATTTTTCTTTACAAAAGGATGTTTACTTCCACATTATTTGACTCTAAAAGTGGGTTAAAATATATCACAATCCCCTATGTTTTACCCTAGAATGCAAGCATGATTTAATGTCTTAAATCTAGTACTATAACTTGCCACAAAAATTGTTGGAAGAAAAAATACATAATAATTTTTCCAACTGAAACAAAATAATTCAATAAATCTAAACACCAACTCATGATGAAAAAATCACTCAAAACTAAGCAACTTGCTTTATTTATTAAATTTACTACCAGATGTACGTGTGTTCATCATATGAACTACAGACTTGGTACTTGAGAGAAAAAAAATTAACACAAGATGTATTACCTTTAAAAAAAGATGTATATTTTTATATGCTACTTAATTATATACAGGAAATCTGGATTAAGTAATAAGTCAGCGAAAACAAGAAATATAGGTATAGCATCCAAAGGTAAAGGAAAATTATACTTACTTACAAAAGCTATAAATTACCATATACACTGCCCTATACCTTCAACAGTTACTCTATCCAAGGTCAAATTTCAAAAATCATCTATACTCTAAGAATTTCACTCCTCAAATGGCCAATTATCTCCTTTCAGATCAAGTTTTCCTGACAACTAAAAACAGTAGACAAAATTTTTTTTAAAAAGCTACCAGAAAGCACAGGGTAGTGACCAGTAGCAGGCAGATATTGGCAAAGAGGAGGAAAGTTGATGTTCTGAAGAAGGAAATGGTGCTGAGTGAATTTCCTATGTTTATAGCTTTTAGTCTCAGGACAGGCTGTTGAATTCCATTAGAAAATGTGCTAGTTTAAAGAATCAAAGTTCTGGGTAATGGAAACCACATCAACTAGAGACTGAGGCAATGGAATTCAAAAAAAGAGAGCCAGATAGAAGAAGCCTCAATTGTTGCTTCAAATTCTGCCCAAACTATTTACTAAGATATAAACTGCAAATGAATTAATCGACAAGAATTTTAAAATAACTAGTATAATGATACTCATTGAAGTACGGAAAATTATGGTCATCATAAATAAAATGTAGTAAAACCAAGAGAAGAATAGAAAATGTAGAAAAGAATCAAATAAAAATTCTAGAACTAAAATATACACTCTCTAAATAAAACAGTCACTAGATGTATCTAATAGTAAAATGGAGATGCTAGAAGAGTCAGTGAGCTTGATGATGAACTGATAGTAAGTATGAATCATTTTGTCTGGTCAAGATGGTGGAGTAGTAAATGCTATGTTTGCCTCCACTCGTGACCACGTCAAAACTACAACTAAACTACAGAAAAACCATCATTGAGAATCACCTAAAGTCTAGCTCAACAGAAGTCCCGCAACATAGGACATAAAGAAGAAGCCGCCTTGAGACTGGCTGGGTGGGGGAGACTCAGAATGACTGATCCGACACCTGCATGTGGCAGATAAAAATGAGGAGGGATATCTTGGATACAGAGGTCCTCCTGAAGGAGCAAGGGGTGCCGCACCAGGCTCTCCAGCTCAGGGTTCCAGGGTTAGGGAGAAAAGTCTTCACAAAATCTGGATGTGAAAATCAGTGGAGATTGTGGCTGAGTATGAAAGAGGGCTGTAAGAGTCCTAGATGTTCTTCTTAAATGGCTGACACTTGGACTAACCTGTTGAAAGACTCACTTGCTCTGAGCTCCAGTGCTAGGGCAGCAGCTCAAAAGGTCCCAGGGTCATATGGGGAGGAAATGAATTATCTGGCTTCAGGGCAAGGGCTGAAGGGTGTATATTCTTCCAGACAGAAGTGCTGGTAGAAGCCACTGGTTCTTTCTTGGTCTCTCCCCTCACTCAGCATGCAGACTCAGGTGGCCACCATATCTGAGTCTCCATCAACCTGGCTAACACTGATTGCCTTGGTGTGCTGATTCCATGAGACTCTACCCCACAGAACTTTTGGGCTCACTAAAGCCACTTCCAGTAGTTTTTTCATGCAAACAGCCAGGCTTGGTTTGTGCTGAGGACTTTCTTAAAGTCTCTAAAGTTTCACAAAACCCAAACAAATAGCATGTGGCCTCAGTATGCCCCATACCTTGTGCTGAGCAGTCCCAAGTCTGGCACTAGCAGCAGCTGGCCTTGGTTTGTGGCTTGGCCTCTTGAGGCACCTCCAAGACCAGTGTGGGTGGTGGCCATCTGAGGATTGCTTGATGGCTCATGCCAGGTGGCCCTGGCCAGAGCAGAGGCTGCTGCTGAACTTGGCCCCTTGGCTCTTGGCATGCCAGGTGGCTGGCTTTGGACTGAGCCAGAACACCACCCAGGGCTACCTTCAATAATGACACACCCAAAGGGCAGACTTGGCAGGCACGAGAGCCCTGCTAAAGCAAATCCTGCTCTGTACTGTCAGCTCTTGTGCTATAGCTCCTCTACTATAGTCATTGGCCAGTCCTCATAACCAATCAGCCTGAGGGTCAATTCCTCTCATTTATGTGCAATCAATCAGCCTGAGGGTCAATTCCTCTCATTTATGTGCAAACAACAACCAAGGCTCAATTACAATAGGAGGGGACACACTATCCCTACAAGGGATATACCTGGAATACCCAGCTCAGGTTACCAGGGACACTGCATCACCGGGCCTCACAGGACACCTACTACATAAGACCACTCTACTAAGACTGGAAGACACAGCAGTCCTCCCTACTATATAAAATCAAACACAGGAAGGCAGTGAAAATGGGGAGAAAAAGAAACATGTCTCAAAGAACAGAACAAAGCTCCAGAAAAAGGACTAAACAAAATGGAGACAAGCAATCTACCACCAGCTGCAGAGTTCAAAACACTGGTTATAATGATGCTCGATGAACTTGGTGGAATAGATGAACTCAGTGAGAGTTTTAACAAAGAGATAGAAAACATAGAAATGGAGATATAAAACATAAAAAAGAAACAGTCAGAAATGAAGAATACAATAACTGAAATGAAGAATATATTAGAGGAAATCAACAGTAGATTAGATGAAGCAGAGGATCAAATTAGTGATTTAGGAGACAAGATAGCAGAAAACATCCAATCAGAGTAACAAGAAAAAAAAATCCAAGAAAAATAAGGATAGTTTAAGGGGCCTCTAGGACAATATCAAGCATACTAATATTGCATTATAGGGGTACCAGAAGGAGAAGAGAGACAACAAGGGATTGAAAATCTATTTGAAGAAATAATGATGAGAAACATTCCTAACCTGGCAAAGGAAATAAACATACAAGCCCCGGAAGCACAGAGTCTCAAACAAGATACATCTAGCAATGTGGTCAGATATTAAGAAAATAGTGTTAATTAAAAAATAAAATAATTATTATTTATAAAATAACATCATTTAAAATCAAAAACATACACAAAGATATATTTCTAAGACATTTATTAATGTATTTGAGTGTGTGAGGATTCCAATGGCAGTGGCAGTGAGGGATGAATGGAAGACATAATAAAACAGGATCTGAGGCTCATCTTAAACTAATTTATGTATCTATTTTTGTAGTCGATAATTATTTAATGAGTGCCTTTTAAGTGTCAAACAATGTTGTCAGTACTAGGGATACAGCATTAAAAAAGACAGCAAAAGTCCTATGGAAAAAAAAACTGGTTGTGTGTTTTGGGCAAATTTAAAAAAATGGTCAAAAGTCTAGAACAGGAACTTCATAAAACAGTATAAACCCCAAACTGCTATGAATGGGTGCTTAACTAGTTGTTTTTCATAGGGAATGCAAATTATAAACACAATGAGATACCAATACTAAAATGACTAAAGTTTAAATAATGATTGGCAATACCAAGTGTTTGGTAGGTTATGGATTATTTCTATGTTGCTGGTAGCCATGTAAACTTGACGGTTTCCACTAAATACATGTTGACCCTGTGATCCAGTAATTCTACTCCTAGGTGTATACCAAGAGAAATAAATGTTTATGTCCAGCCAAAGAATTGTAGAACAATGTTCATAGCAGCTTTATTCACAATAGCCTCCCCACAAAAGAAACAACCAAATGACTATCAACAGATGGAAGAATAACAAATAGGGGTTCTTTTTCATGAAATATTAAATAGTGCTTTTCATTAACTACAGAGCAATTAATTAAAAACAAAAAGAGCCAATTACTGTACCTGTAACTATATGCTCTACCTCATTAGTATTATATTGAGTGATATAAGCCAGATACAAAAGAGTACACACTGTATGTTCCCAATTATATAAAGTTTGTGGTGAGATAAAACTAATTGCTGTTCATAGAAATCAGATTAGTGGTTACCTCTGAGAGGAGTGTGAACTGGCAAAGTGCATTTGCACATATATATGAGAGAGAGATTAGTGGTAGAGTGTAATTATTTCATGAACTAGTCCTGGAAATGGAAAATAGGAGTTATCATTAACATAACTATTCATCAGAAATTTCATTTAATTCTTTCATAAAAGTAGGTCAAATATCTTCATAAGTAAGTTTGGAGATTTTTTCCTAATTTTCTTCAGAGGGTTTTGGTGCTGTTTTTTCACTGTTTATAAAATGCCAGGTGGATTTTGATGTGTTTGTTTATGTAGTCAATGTGAGGATATAGAAAAAAATACCAAGGGAGCAAAAAAGAAAAGCTGTGGAAAACAGAAATTTTGAATATAACAAAACTTATTAGCTGTGGTTAAGACTTTTTTAAAACACCTCAGTATAATTTATGCTTAGTTTTGCTGGAAATCAGTGTGTGGCTTTTTAGAATTATTCTTGTAGCATAGAATTAAAATAATGTCACTAAAAATAGCAAAAAATCCAAACACATAAATCTATAGAGGCATTGTGCGAGATCTCTACAGAGACAACTAAAAAATGCTATTGAGAGAAATTACAGAGTTATTTAGCCAAATAATTTTTTGAAATGTATCTTTTGAAAGACCAGAAAATGCATAAGATGGGCAGAAAGAGACAATTATGAGCCTTTTTGTCATTTTTAAATTACTTAAAATAAATCACATTAGGTAGACTACTACATTGGTTCAAAAGTCCATGAAAATTTACTTTAAGTGTCCAAGGAATCACATAACTTTTGAAGATTCAAAACAATAGGATTCAAGATTACATTCTCTACACTTCAAAGTAAATGAGGTAGTGCATATTATTCAGCAAGCACATAACTGTAGTGCTCACATTTATAGTTGTTTTGTAAAAATACATAAACTGAAAAATTTATAGTCTTTGAAAAACCAACTTGCTTATTACATGTTTCTGCTTGTCTTTCTATTTCCCTCCAGATATGTTATGCCTTCAATGTAAGAAAATCAAAATACAAATGAGACATAGGAAGACATATTTTAGAGAACTTCTGGATGTTGCCAGCTGCATTTAAATAAATTAATATTCCATGTTTGATGGCATCATGTAGAAATCAAGTCATGTTAGTGAGAATATGATAGAACACTTTTTAATTTTAGTTGGCAGTTTGAAACTTGAGTTTCTGTTTTTACAGTACTTGATGAAATATATTGCTAATGGAAATATAAAATTCTACAAATGTCACCAGGAAATTCTATAGTTATTATATAGAATGAATTCTAAAGAAGCTGAAGAAAATGAGACAATGAAGACAGGTCAAGAGCATAAACATATGCTGCAGTTCAATGCTCTACATTTATTTATTTTCAGTTTAGTATATGATCAGAGGAAGGGGTTTTAAGCCTCAACAAAATTAGCGTAAAAACTAACTCTTCTTATTGGCCTTTGATGTATACTACATTTTAAATTAAAATAGTAATTTAAATAGTTTACAAGTGCCAATTATATATAGAATGGTTTTAAATATTAGGGAGTAAATGAGCCTACCCACAAAACCATAAAGCAAAATACATAACACTGAAATAAAAACATAAAAGTTACTAATAATTATTGAATTATTAAAAAAAAAGTAGTCCAAAACAGATTCCTCAATCACTGATATATAAGTTCTAGATGATAAATATTTTTAATAAAGAGATATATATGGCAACATCATAAAATAGGAAATGTAGCAATACGAAATTAAAATGAGAAAGGACTCAAAGGAATAAGACTGGAAAGGGAACAGAGAATTAAATGTACAGCATTGTCTTAGTGTGCTGTTTCAAACCAAGCACAATGTTTAACTTAAAAAAAAAAAACAAACAAACCATCAAATCCATCTTCTCCAGGGTAGGATGATAAAGCAGATCAAGAAATGTTTGTATGATAAGATTGGCCTTGAAAAGACTAGAGGAGTGCTCAAGGGGGATTTCTCACATTCTGAAACTGACCAGCATACAAATTACTAAACTGGCTAAGAATGAGGGACTTTCACATTCAAAAAATGCATTGTCTCCATGCAGAAATGTGTAAATGAACAAAGGAGATGGCTTTAGGAGATGAACCCATGAAATCCCAAACAGGCTTATTCTTGGTGAAGAAAACAGACATAAGTTGCTCTTTTCATCCCTGAATTAAGATTCCATGGAAGTTTTAAATGTTCTCTCTGTCCAAGTATATTTAAAAGGTAGTTTATAAAGGCCAATTGTCTTAGTTCAAACATTTTACGCAAAATTTTCAGGATTTGAAACTCCCTTTATGTTTTAGGCTTACATATCTTTGATTGTCTTAATTTGAGGAAGACTAGTATTTTTTAAAAAATCAAATCAGCTCCAGTTCTCTCAGATTCCAAGTCAAGTGGTATAATGACTTTCAGAAATACTTTTTGTTTCTATTTTAAGATAAGATTAATTATCCCCTAGTCTTATATAAACTTGAATTATATAAACACAGGTCATTAGACAGTCTGGGTCAACTTTCATACACTAGGCTCCCATTTTTGTACTTCACATCGAAGACATACTACAAAAGGCAAAAGAAACTCAAATGACAAATTGGTTGTATTTCTTTCTTAGTCACAAATAAGAATTTATTTGGGAGTGCAATGCCTTGCTTAATATTTATATTTCCCAAGCTCGCTTGCAGCCAGATGTGGCCTTATGTAACATTTTGGCCAATTAGAAACAAGCAGATGTTATTAGGAAGAGTGTTTACCTCAATCTCACAATGGCTTTTATTCCATCTCTAATAAGTGTCTAAGGACAGACTTTGTCTCTTAAATATTAGGGAAGACTGATCAATATTCAAAATTGCCCATTTCTTCTCCTCTGCTTTGTCTTGATCTGTAATTAGTCAGGTTTTTTTTTTTTTTTCCTTTCCTTTGGGCCACTAAATTCTGTGTGCCCCAAGCACGTGTAAGCACTAAAAATGTGGAGTCTGCACCCCCTAATTAGCTTCTCCTGGGATTTGATTGACTACAATGAGACCCTTTTCTCATCAGACCCTACTGGTCATTTTTCCTTATGTATCCAGTTTCTCCTTCAAAGATTCTGCTTATCTCTGCTTTCTGCTTGTTTATTCTATAAAGTGAAAAGTTGTTTTTTGTTTGTTTGATTGATTGTGAGATGCCTGAAGATTTTTGAGATTGGAGTGTTTTACCTATGGCAATTGTCTTTCTTCTTAATAAAACCTGTCCTTTCTAAGTCCGGATTTGTTTTTATTTGACAGCAAGCAGTATTTATTGCAACACAGTTTGTAATACCTGGAGAAGGGATCTACAGAATTCCTAGTGCCTTGTAGTCTAAACTAATTTTCTCACCACTCTGACTCATTTATTAATGGCAGAAACTGTACATGTATGACTATTTCTAATAACAACATCTTTTCATTTAATTAAAACAAAATTCAAGCACAGATAATTTTTTTAAAAATTGATGGTTTAAGAAATGAACGTCTGTATATGTTATTTACTTTGGTCCCTTGTTTCAAATAAGGGATTTTGTTAACGGAGAATAGAAAATAGTCACAGACCTTTAATTCTACCTGCTTATACTGAGCAGAAAATATCAATGCGTGGTATTGAAGGGCAGTTACCTTTAAAGGTTTTGATCATATACTCTTCAAAAGAACATTTTCAAATTATGTACTTGAACATTTTAAAATTTGTATACACACACACACACATGCACACACACACAAATACACACACACACACATATATAAACACACACACTCACGCACACATACACCTTAAACAGATGCTTAGAATGTGTTTTTGGAGCCAGTTAATTCTGTAGTTGCCTGCTTTTGCTTTTATGCCTTTTTAGCACATGCAGATGAATTGCAAAGGAATTAAAGTTATTCCGACTTTTTGTTCTGTTTTATATTAGCAAAAAAAATTTGAAAAATTTTATTTTGTCACTGTGAGTATAAAGTGGTGGATGCAACTTTTTTCTTGTTGGAAAAACCTAACCCCACAGCTATTATTTTCAAAATTTGATTTATACAATATCTTGAACTTGAAAATAAAATATACTGAAGTAAGAAATAGGATATTATACATTAGATGTAATTAAATAATAGAACTAATGTTGGTGTGCTAAAAAATAAAACTCTTCCCTTAACATGACACCATTCACAACATTTTATACCTTATTGTAAAAAGGCAAAACTTCACACTTCCAAGATATCTTATTTTGGGGAGTCAAATGGAATATACTTCAACTGTAAAAAAAAATGCAATGGTTATGCAAAGACACAGTTCTTTTATGAAAATTTAGAAGTTTAACTTTGGTTAGAAATGTAGTCAATTGATCCTTGTCTATGTCAGTCACTGAATAAGTATGTAAACATGGGTAAGTTGCTTCTCTAATCCTCCACTTCTCAGACTTGTGGAAAATAAAGGCAGTAATATATGTGGAAGCATTTGTGCTGATTTTATACTACTTGGTTCTAAACTGTGAAAAACTTTATTTTTCTTTATGTGATGAATAACAGGAAATTATTATTTCCCAGGGAAGAATAATTTTAACATGTTCAGTGATGTAACAATGGATGGAAACATTAATTTTTGTAAATAATTTGGATAATACTAGTTTACGTGAAAGAATATCTGTATTCCTATATGTATTATTTGTGAGAGTAAACTTTATGTGAGTGTGTATGTGTGTGTGTATGTGCATTTGTGTGTTCTTAGAGGATGGCAGTGTTAGGAAAACACCAAAAAATGAAGCAAGACAAATTAAGAAATATAACAGTTAAAAAAAAATAAGCTAACAAAATAAACATTTGAGGCATATAAATTTATTCAAGCTTATTTTTCTCAGGAATCCTGATCAATGAACAAAAAAATTTAGATGGGGGAAAATTCCAGTAAATCAACAAAAGAAAAATATGCCACTGTGTACCTAAGATATCTGTCAAAATGCTCTCATTGAGATCCATAGAAAATGTACTATGTTATTGTTCATCTCCTTATCAACCTCAAAAAACTTAGTAAGTACAAACTAAAGAAAAAAGAATCTTTCAATGATGACTGTAGCTTGAGCAACAAAAAGAAAAACTAGATATTGATGAAGAAAAAGACAAAAATTGTAAATTTGAAAATAAAATGTAAATTAAAAAAATTTAAACATTATTTGACACCAGATATTATATTGTACAATCACAAAATTGCTTCAAAACAACTGCATGTGATTTTAATAGTAATGATCTCAGATTATCAAGTGTATGTAAAAATATGTTTTCTGTTTTCAATTTTGAAAGTAACTTTTAGAGAGATTTCAATGCTAACTGTAGTAGAACACCAGGATAACATGTCTTGTAAGAGTACAAATTTGGATATAATTGGTTTTGCTGGACATCTCCAGCCAGCTGTCTTCCAAACATCTTTTTATGTGGGGTTGGCAGCATGGGTGGGCACAATGTGGAGAGGGAGAGGAGGTGAAACCAAGAAGAAAAACAGCATTTAGTCCAGAGGCTGTACACAGAGAGGTAGTAAGTGGCTTCCCTCCCTCCAATGTTTTCTATGTTTTATATTCCTACATAAGGCCAATCTGAAAAGCAACAAGTTTTAAGATTTTGAAAGAATTGATGCTATTCAGCCTTAAGTCCTGGCCAGCCAGAAAACTCAGAATAATTCTATTAATATTTAATTTAAAACAGAAAGCACTACCTGCTGCAGGTAGCTCCCAACTGCAGGCAAGACTGTGATTTAAGTAGCTCAGCCAAATGCTGGGACCCCAGGCAGCTACTTACACAAGCCTCACTAGTACATTTCAATAATCTTGCAATGTCACGACCCCATGTTTGAGTTTAACACTTTGTGAATCTTACCTATCATTTGTAATGGATGCATTTTTATCCCCCAGGCCGTGGTCTCTCATCCCAATTCTCAATTTATCTGAAGCTGAGTTGAATAACTCCCATGTTGGAAAAAAGCATTCCACCTTAAAACTGGCCAAGTGTCTCCAATTTTTTTGCCTTAGAGTTTTCCCCAAACCATGGAATTGTGCAGGATGATCTGTAAATGCAGAATGATCTGTAAATGCATGAGATTTAACACACTGGGGGTGTGGGTGGGTGGAAGGGTGTGGGAGGTTGAGAAGCATTCCTGAGCAAAACTGGTGTATATATGTGTGTGTGTGTGTATCAGCCACTTGTCTGTAATGATTCCCCAATGGGACTGAGTCTCAGTTTTTTATATAAATAACTAGCTCATTAATGACACTTTCTTTTTCTTTTATTTCTTTTCCTTGTTTCACTCTCCAATTTCCTCACTTTTGCTGCCAGGTATCAGCTACTTAAATAAACTACCTGCTTCCCAGTCTGTTTTAGGTCCTGATTTGGGAGACTCAAACTAAGACATTGTGATAGCTGAAATTCACTGCTATGTTTTTAGTATTTAAAAGTCTAGCACTAATTACCTAAAAGTGCTACTTTTGATTACGTATTACTTTTATCTTACAAAAATCAAAACGAAACAGAAGGATAGTTACAGAGATTGGCAGGAACCCTGAGAGAGTTGAGAGGTTTCAATATGGCCTAATATATCCTGTGTGATTTGGGGCCCACCTACTTTTCTGATCTTATTGTTTTTATCTATATTCTTTGTTTATTGTCTCCTATATTATCTGTGCACTTTCTTCTTTTGGGCTTTTCCATTTGCTGTTCTTTAAGAAACATTATTACTTCATCATTCAAGTATCTGCTCTTTTGACATTCTTCAGAGAAGCATTCATTGAACACTCTGTTTCTTTATTTCTCCTTGCCCTACTTCATTTTTCTTCATACCCCTTAGGATTATCTGACATTTTGTTATATATTTTTCATATGTTCATTATACAATACGTTCCTATATTATAAGCCTCCCAGAATATAAATAATTCTTTGAAGTAAGGTAACACCATTCCAAATCTCTATAATTTTTGGTACACAACGCCTGGCAATAAGAAATTATCAGTTAATTTCCCAGGATATAATCAGGAGACATAAACTACCCAATAATTTGTAAGTTTAATAATTAAAGAATTAAAAACTATAATAGGGGATTAGCATAATGAAAGATTGGCTACCAAGTTATAAAGAGCATGCTAAAGAATACAAGAAGAGCAGATATTGGGAGCAGCCACTATCCCTAGGACTAAGACAGGGCACGCTAAATGAAAAATTCTGGAAGAAGGGTCCTGGCTCCAAGGGTTGGCATCTAGAACTCATTGGAAAGAGTATGGTTATAGCCAAAAGAATGGCAGGGAAGTTTTGTAGAGGATTTGTGCTTGTGGCAATATCTGGGAATTACTCTTCTGGGTTTTTGGGAGATGCCTTATAGGGGGAGACATTGTGCTATGGAAATCACCCTCTAAGCTGCAAGGGAAAGCTGTTAACAAGAAAGTGGTACAAAGAGAACTCACCACACACTGGGTGATGCATTAAGATGCTATGATCTAGCATGCTGGGGAAACTTGCCATGGGGAGTTGCTGCACACTGCTGACTGCCACACCCAGTAAAGTAAGAGAAAGCACATACTAGAAGCAAGAAGAGACCCATTCATTTCCAGGTCCATTGAATGCTCTTTACTGACAAAGATTAACTTTATTCCAGTTTACAAAAGAGAAATATTCCAGTATTACAAGCACAACAAAGCTTGTAAAATATATTTGCTAAATGGTGTAGTTCATTTCTCTGGCTACTTAACTTCCATATGTATGCTGCTGTCACATTTGAATTTCTGCATAACAACACCACTCTAGGTTTTCCACTAGCAAGACAAAGCTAGATTTGTAACAGTGAAGTTCTCAAACTTTCCCTAAAATGCAAAGTCCCAGCAGTCACTGTACCTACAACTTTGGTTATAGTACCATTGAATATTCTGTTACCTGTACATTAAATTATAAAGCTAATTATCAAAAACTTTTTAAGAATTATAATGGAAATAAAAAGACAAAAAAGAAAATAGCATTTACAAATAAGCACACACATATTATAAGCAAAGGCAAAAAGGCAAAGCTATTATAGATCTCCTTTCTTTAATTACTATAGTTGATATTCAGAGATTCCTCCCTCTACCACTTATTCCCTATTTACCCCAACCTTAGCCAGGACCTCAGCTGGTTGAAGTTCTTTACCTGGCTGAATAACTCAAAATTTTATTCCCAAAGGCTCTATACTGTTATACTGTTATGCCTTCTTATTTCAGTTGCTGTAGTCTTCCCTTAAACATTACTACTGAGCATGTAAGTACTAAAAGGGACCTTAGAGGATCCTCTGGATTACAGACATTGTTCTCCTTACTCTATTATATAGGAGCAACTTGATTTTCTATTTGTAATTGGAAACAATCTCTTCAGCCAGTAGAAAAACTCTTTTTTCCTGCCTGTAGTTTCAGTGGCACAAGGATCAAAAATGGTTAGGTATCAGTCTGATTTTCCAATACAATAAAGCCATTGAAGCATTCAATGGTTAAAGTATTGCCCCCTGGGAACCTCTAAACCAGCAAAATTTAAGATTTCAGTTACAGGATATAAATATTCTGATATTAGATTATAGTGTATAATAGTAAGAACGGCCACTCCCATTTCACGATTCTCAGATCCATGTACCGTGGCTATGGGGAGACAGCATCATATAATGGTCTCTGATTCAAAAAATAAACTGCATCCTATAAAGCATAACCCTGTCCTTTCAGGGTGTTGTCTCTCAACTGGTGCTACAAAAAAGATATCAGTAAGCCATTTCATCTTTTAATTAATCCAATGGCTATCAAGTGATGTGGAATGTTTTAAGATCACTTAATTCTACTGACATTAACCCACTGCTACACTATATTTGGTAAAATAAGTTCCTTGATCAGAAGCAATGCTGTGTGGAAAGCCACTGTGTTTTACAAGGCATTCTCTGAGTTTTTGGATGTTGGTGTTGCCAGAACATTATAGGCAAGGAAGGAAACTCCATATCCAGAATATCTTTCTAATTTATGATGAAATTAATCCGATGTAATCCAATTGCCACAAAGTGACTGGCTTTAATACCCAGGCAACGATGATCAATTTAGGGCTTGGTGTTCACTTCAACTGTTGGAAAATTAGGGACTCAGAGATGTCATTAGTCAGGCCATTCTCTGTAAAAGAAAGTCCACGGCTGCTCAGCCTATGCATGACCTCTATTTTCCTGCCAACATGGCTGTGTGTTCATAGGCTCACAGGATGAAGATAAACTGTTGCTACTACCACAATAACAGGCAAAATAAATTGACGGCAGGATGCCTAGGGAAAGAGTTTGGCTGACGTCCACAGAGGGTGCCATTGTGTCCAACCAATTATGAAGAATCTACTTTGTAGGGGATACTCTTTGTTGAACATTAACATGAGGCACACATTTCTTCACAGTCTGTGCCCATTCTGAGAGGTTCATCCATGTCTCTTGCTAATATTTCTTCATCATAATTTTCTAATCCTGTTCTTTTCAAGTTTTTGACCATCCAGACAACCAGTCAGCAACTCCCCAAGAATTAGTGTTGATTTACATTTCTGACAATCTCTTACTCAGACAAAGTGGACAACCAACTTTAAAAGCACTATTTAAATATTTTCTCATTGGGAATATATTTTTTTTTTACCACATTTCATAAGGATTACCCCTGAATGGGGCCACAGTGTCTTATCTGTTCACTTTTGGGTACTATTCAGATTTCACATGGAGCCATCTCCTAGTCAGGCTTGAATTGTTTTTCTCAGTCATCTGATCTCAAGGAATGCTCCATGTCTCAAAAGCCTATGGACATAGAAGATGAGGCAAAACAAAGAGTTAATATCAAAGGAGTGTGAACCAACTTCTTAGTTATTCTGTCTGAACCTGCTTAATCACTTTTTTAATCATAGAGAACTGTGTTATGATTCTCTTACTGTGCAAGCATAACATTCCTATTCACCACAGAATACACGTCAAGTATCAATAAATCTGATGGATCACAAGGCTCAAGTGGTAAGATAATTTGAAGTGCAGCCTGAACTTGTTTTCTCTTGCTCTGGTCCTCACTTGAAACTGGCAAGCATTTTGTGTGACTCTACATTGATCTAAGTCTTGTACTCAAATATAGTATATGTTGTCTCCATACTAAAAAAGAAAAATCTGTCAATTTATTTTGTCTGTTATTGTGGTAAGAGCAACGGTTTATCTTTTTACCATGTAAGGAGTATTTCTCCATGCTTTAGATCACCAAACCTCAAATGGGAGACAATGATATGAGATTGTGGGAAATTTCACTGAGTTGGGGGGTGGGTCTTCTAAATTTTTTAAGGTTTCTCACCCACCTTATAATTTGTACATATCTTAGTAAGGCATTTAAAGTACTTGCTACTTCTTGCTCATAAGATCCAGTTAGTATAATATTGTCAATGTAGGAGCCCAGTGTCATATTTTATGGAATGATAAAATCATCAAGACCTCTGTGGACTATATTATGGTACAGAAGAGGGGAACTGACACAGTTTGTGGCAAGACTGAAGACTTCATCCTGGCCAGGTCAGGTGATAGCAAACTGTTTTTTGGTGGTCCTTGCAAAATGGCATGGAGAAAAATGCATTAGTTATTCCAGTAATGGTACTACATCTGGAAGAATAGGTGCAACTGGAGTCTCTATCTGATTAAGTTTCTAATAGTCCACAGTTATTCTCTAAGGTCTATCTAACACCTGCAAAGACAAAACTGGTGAATTAAATGGGGTATAGATAAGCATCTACCTCATAAGTGTAACCACAGATTTTTTGGACAAAGTAAAGCTAGTATCCTCAGAAAACAAGGTACTTCTACCAGTAAGAGATGATCAAAGTGATTTGAGGGTTTGAGATGGTTTCAGGGTTTTAGATCCCCCTCTTTCTTAATCAATGTCTTAATCTTCACACAGGAAACTCTGAAGACTGTGAATTCACTGATGATGTAATTCAGCAGCCAGTATAATTAGATTTTTTATGTTTGATTTTTCAGTAATATTAGCTTTGTGGTGAAAGAAACAAGAGATTAATTTAGGGCTATCATGGAAGTTCGCTGTCTGTCAGTTTCAGAAACTAAGATTAAAAGACTCAATCTTGTCATTTTCTTTCTGTAAGTGATCCTATGTACTCATTTGATGCCTTCCATACCACAATCTCTGTAGTCATGACTACTGCCATAAAGGTCAAGTGTAGCATCTAACTGGGCTCCCAAGAAATTTGTTTCAGTAGTCATTTAATTATAAGTAACCATAGCTTGTAGTTTGATTTTTTGTAATGTTACTTCATGTCATATTACTAAGAACACATTTCCATTGGCAAGGACTTCAGAACTGTGTTCAAGCCTGCAGTCATGATCAAATCAATCCTCAAATCCCATCTCCCCAGTACCAATTCTGTATCAGTCAGGGGCCAATCAGAAGCCACAAACCAGAAGGCTATTTGAACAAGGAAATATGATTATAAAGAATTATGAACAGTAAAAGGGGATTATAGTAATAGGATGTTAGCTGCCAAGGGGTAGAGAAAATTCTACAGGAAACAAGGATATTAGATATAAAGAGGAGTCATTACTCTTAAGGCTGAAGCAGAGCAAACATTTAAGATACAAACCTGAAGGATACTCCCCACCTCCAGACCTCCTGAGAGACCAGCTAAAACCTACTAGATGGTAAAGACAATTTTAAAATTGCAGCACTGGTGGGAATCCCAGGGAATCCATCCTCTGAGGGTCCCAGGAACCCAACTACTTAAAGGTTCTGTGCTGTGAAAGTGGCTGGGTATCTACCTCCTGGGGTGCTAGACAATGCCATCAGTAGAGAGATGCTGTACCTGGAATCCACTGGCAACTATTGGGAGTGGATGGGAGGTGTCTATGGGGAAATTGGAGGCATGAAACTCACTGGAAATTAGTCATTATCAGTAGTACTCTCTTAAGAGCCTCTCTGGGATTTTGGGGGATGCTGGCCATGGGGAGGTAGCATGCACTGATAGCTGGTACTTGCTGCGAGATGGTGCACAGAGGAACCAGAAAGAAGTACTCATCCAGTGCTCTCTACTTACAAAGCTTAAAATTATGCCACCTGGCAAAGGGAATATTTTTAGTATCACAACCAGAATAATAAATGGTATATTTGGAGCTGAGAGGCAATATATTGATATTTGACATACATGCATTACAAGAAACAGGACCAAATGCCCCAAAGCCAAGAGAAAAATAGCAGCATAAACTAACCAACAGTGACACAGATGATTTGGCATTGGCAGATCTGAATTTTATAATTACTAGTTCAAAAAAATAAGAAAACATTGATAATGTTAAGAGCTAGCATCCATAAGAAATAAAATAAAATCTATAAGAAATAAAATCTATAAGGAATAAAATTCTAGAACTAAAAAACATAATAATTAAAATGAATTTTCATTAAAAGTATAAAAACAAAATTAAAAATTCAATAGATGGGGTTAATAACAATTATTAGAAAGCATATACTTAGGAAATTCGTAACTAGGCCAGTAGGAAATATCCCAAGGGGAATAAAAGAATGGAAAAGCCAGTAAAGTTTACATGACACAACATGGTGAAAAAAATAACACATATTTAATATAAGTCTCCAAAAAAGAGAAAATAGAAAGCTCAAGAGAAAAGAAAATTGAAGAAAACTGGTTTGCTTGACTTACCTGTAATGAATGGTACTAGCCTCAAGTGATCTCTCTTTAATTCTAGAATCTGTCCTTTCAAAGAAGACCAAAATATGTAAATTTTCCCCACCACAATAATTTAAGAAAACATGTAGAATTTCAGAATATGATGGACAGAAGTTGTATAGGTAGGGAGGATTTCAAAGATTAGAAAGCTGTTTTTCTGGACTTAGAATGTTACCAAGGAAATTCAACAGCATACTTCATATCATAAAGGGATTGTTTTTCTGGTGGTCTGTGTTTGCCTTTCTATGGTGTGGAGTGACCACCAGCACAAAAGCTTCTATTCAAATAATTTGAGTAAACAATCAATCTTGCAAAGTGGATACTCCCAGTAGTTTGAGTGATGACTAATGATTTCATAATTATTCTGGAAGAAATGAAGACACTCTTGAGCATATAAAAGCTTATGAAGATGAGATTAGATGCTAGTATTTGGCTTTATACTCAGTAAAGTTTGGAGACAATACCCAGAAGGCACTGGCACCACATACTTCTGAACAAATCTATTTCCGGTTCCTTTTCTCAAAGATTTCATTTCAGATAAAGCTTTTAACATAGTAAAAAGTGTAATTCTTGGGTTATAGATCCTTCTTTAAATTTAAATAAATGCTGATTAATAGATATTCCATAAAAACATTATTTACTTGAGGTTTAAGCAAGAGACACAGTAGAAAATTGTCTGTATACCCCAGGAGAGCTAGTCTTCTTTGATTCGATCTCTGAAATTATTAATGTGAATAGGATATAACAAAATGTGCCTCAAAAGATATTGTTTACAAATGACTTGAAATGTAATTTCAACTTTCTGATTGTTGTCCCTTAAGTACGTGGAAGAAATTTTCTCTCAATATTTGAAATAAAACTGGTTATTTCTTGCTCAGTAATGGAGAACTATGCTTTAAGACATAGCATCTCCAAACAAAAAACACTGCTGATCTTACACATGGGTTTTGGGAAATACGTATATTAAAAACGAGTGGGCTATTAGAAGCAAGAGTGTTCAGGAACTGAACAATCCTTTGGCTTCAGTTATACAGGATTGTGGAAGCCACCAACTGGTTAACCTTCAGAGTGTGGAGCAATCTCTTATTGTAGGACAGTTTAAGTTTTCATTGGCTGATTGGGAGGGTTTTAAATAAGTTTTGGAAGTTTCTTTTGATTCAGGCCAAATAACTGATATTTCTGTAGGAGAAGGTAAACTTTTAATTTTCAAATATAGCAACATAAAAAAGAACATACTTTTGAAATAATTAGAAATTCAGCCTTCTCTCCATTGTCTGATATACTAAATGATAAAAGCAACAGAGGAAAAAAAAATGCAGGTTTGTTGTGCACATAGGAAGATAGTAAATAAATCTGTGTGGGAGTTCTGTAAATAGTCAAGTTTTAATGATCTCTATCTATATAATTTATCTATGCTGTAATAATTTTAAATTAATTTGAGAAAAGCAAATTGAAGTAACTGTCTTTTTACAGAGAAAGAATAAAAGCTAAGCATATTTATTTGACTCATATTTGCAGTAACGAACTGCTCATCACCATATTTTTCATCTTCCACTTGAATATGCCATATTCTCTTATTATATACAAGAAACCCAAAACCACAATTAGAAATTTAGTACACTTTGTGGTGAACAAATGGCTTATGCAAAGTTTGTGCAATATTTTACCAAAAGGCTAAACTTTTATTTTCTTTTAGAGATCTCCTATTTCAGTTTAATTAATATGAATATAGAAAACTAGGTATTTCCCATCTAATTATCTTCAAAACTTAACTGTTATGCTAAAGAAAACTGAAGAATGCTGTTGTGTTAGAGATGGAGAGAGGGTATGGAACTAAATTTTACTGAACCCTTGCTATTTTTCCAGGTACTGTTCTATGGAATCAGCTTGTTTGTTCATGTTATCTATTTAATTTGCACAGTAGCTGTCTTATTTTCTCTACAAAAAATATCACATGAATAAAAAATATATACATAATCCTATTGCATAAAATTTTGTATATGAACAATCTATGATTCAAAGAGGTTTAATAAGGTTCTCCCATAAAAAAATAAATTTGGAGAGCTGGGACTCAAACTGATCCCTCTTAACATCTTAGCCCATGGGAACTCCATGAAGAAATAGAACTTATTGCCTCTATCCCATTTTATTACAAATTAATCTTATTCCTGGTGAGTTATTCTATGCTGTAAATATCAAGAATGTTTCAATTTCTGTTATCTATCCAGTATATGAATTTGTGAGAGAAACTGAATTTGTCAAGTGTATCATGTTGATTGTGACTCAGTTACATTCTTCAGCATATACTATTTATGGAGTTTTCCCCGGCAGTGCAAATTGAGCCATATACTATACACACTAAAGTGCCTGCCCTGGAGGAACTCAAGTAGGGCAGCTCTAATAGTCTATTTTGTTTTTTAAAGTGTTGGCATTCAGCTTATTGGAAGGTACATGATAAAGCGATGCTTCCCCCTTTTCAGCAAATGATGCCACATTTCTTGTCGTTTTCCAATTTCCTAGCTCTCTGTAGTACTCCATGACTTTCCAACTACAATTGTGACTGTGCTGCGAAGTTCATTAGTCAATTCCTTCAACACCCAGGAATCTATTTCATTTGGTCCTGCTGGTTTATGTATGTTCACATTTTTTAAAAAGTATTCCCTGATGAGTTTTAGTCAGTAGTTATTTTTTCATTTCTTTCCAATTATATAAACTTCATTTTCGTTGCCAGCATTACTTTCTTAGGTTGTTATACTGTCTCTAGTTTTTATTTTCTCCTTGTTTCTGATGAATCATGGGCTTTAAAAATTTAGCTAATTTTCTCATCTCTTCAGAAAAACTGCTCATCTCTACACTCTTTTTTCTTTTTGCTCTTGGAATTCATGTTTTCTGGTATTACTCTAAATTATATTATTGTAAGTTTTCCTTTGCCTTTTCCATAGATTCTGTCTCATTTACACTTTCTACTTAAGCACATTGGCATTTACCCTTCTGTTCATTAGTAGATAGATATTCCAGCTCACAACTTTTATACTTATGTTTTCTATCACATTGACTGATAGAATATTATTACATTATTACATTCACAGTAGAAAAAAGGCCACCGTGGTAAGATGTGTGTGTGTGTGTGTGTGTGTGTGTGTGTGTGTGTGTGTTTACACACAATTAACACAGAGGGATAAAAATCATGAAAAAACTATGTTGCTTAGCATAAATCCAAGATTTAGATGCCTAAGTTTATAGTTCATAAATAATGACCCCTATATATTAACTATGTTTCAGTTTTTGTGTTCGAATTCTTTTACACATACCCTATTTAGCAAAAGAAGAAGCACTACCAGTAGTGAAAGAACTAACTTAACCAGAGATATGCATAGCTCTTATGGAGCTGTGTTTCTGATCTCATATATTAGCAATTACTCTTCCATCTTATATTAGCAATTACTCTTCCATCTATTTTGGGGAACCAGCCAAAGCTAATTGATGTGTTGTGATTCACATAAGTGTTGGACATTCCTTTCAGATTCCAAATAAGTTCATAGCTGCCTTTTGATGTAAAATGTCTTCCCACAATCCCTTCTTAGTTCCTAATCTGTACCTTCTTTTTTTCTCCAACTGAAGAAGCATTAAAATTTGTATTTGAAAATATAGAATGACATTCTTCCTGTGTTTCTTTTTTTGTGTTTTGCCAATCTTGACAGGTCAAAAGTCTTGGCTTGGATACTGAACACATGGCAAAACAAGAGCTCACAATGGAATAAGATACACACATACTAAGTATACACTCAAATAGGATATCATGATAAAGCACTTGGCAGAGAACATCACAATATGGGGTACTGACTCTCATTGGCTAAGAGTTACATTATAGTCTACTGGGCTGGCTGTTACTAAGAATGTAAGACTGCAGTCAAAGCATAGGGGAATTATATATTGGTATTGCCTTTTAATGGCATGTGTGTACACATTTAATTATACATATTTAGTCTCTCTATCTCTCGTATATCTATAATTCATTTATCTATCTACCTACCTATCTACATATATGTATACTGAACACATGGCATACATATACATACATATATGTATACATATATGCATTTAACTAACATTTATTGGGTGCTTAACCTATACCATTCGAATCACATATATGAACTCTTTTAATAATTATTACATTGAGATTGTGATCATATCAAAAAGGCATATCAAAGAACAAAATGGAACAAAACAGAATATTCACATTGTCCTGTGTGAGTTACTGTCAGGAAAAGTGAAAAACAAAAAGAAATACAATCTGAGAGAAAGAAGAGAAAGCATCAGTTCTGAAAGCCTCAAATCCTCAATGTTAGTTTTCAAAATAAGGGAGAAATAGAACAGGAAAAAAAATTATCAAAGATGAAATACAAGATAATGTTCTAGAACTAAAGGACAATTAATATGCCCTTTCAGTACATGCCAAAACAGTAATGAAAAAGGCCACACCTAGACATAGCATTTTGAAAACTAAAACTTCTAGAGTATAAAATTAAAAATAAATCAACAATTAAATAATACAAATAAAATAAATCAATGGAAAAATATAATCTACAAAAGGAAAAGAATGAGTTCGGTATCAAACATATCATGGCAACACTTGATACTAAAAGTTAATAGATTAATCCCCTCAAAAACTATGAAAAACCAATATTCAACAGTGAAATCAATACCCAAATATTTTTTCACTCAAATATGAAGGTATAATAAATATATTTAAGATAGACAATAATTCTGAATATATTACACAAACTAAAAAAAAAATCTGTTAGATTTTCCAGAAAAGTATTAACTTGATATTAATCATGTTCCTCAATCTAAATTACATCATAATCATGTACGTTTTCATTTTTTATGTGTTCGTTGATTTTTGATACACTTTAACCGCACTCCAATACTATCTTCTCTATATACTGTTATTTAAATACAGTCACTCTTATGTTTTAAATATATCTATTGCTCATAAATGAGGCCTTAATCCAACAGGACTTGTGTCCTTATAGGAAGAGAAAGAGACCCCATGAATGTGTCTGCACAAAGGAAAGGTCATGTGAAGACAGAGAAGGTAGACATGAACAAGCTAGGAAGTAAGGCCTCATCAGAAACCAATCCTGCCAGTACCTGGTTCTTGGACTTCCAGCCTCCAGAACTGTGAGAAAATAAATTTCTGTTGTTTAAACAACCTTGTCTGTGGTATTCTGTTATGGCAGCCTGAGTAGACTAATACAAATGTGTGACAAAAGACATATCCAAAATATGAAAAAAATACCTACAAGTCAAAAAGTAAAAGAACAACAATCTTATTTAAAATGGGAAGACTAATTAGATATGTAATAAAAGGAAATATCCAAATATCCAAATAAACAACAGGCAAATGAGAAGACACTCAGCATACACAGCTATCAGAAAAATTCAGATTAAAAACACTACTACAGAAATTCACATCCACTAGAATGGCTAAAATTAAAAACTCACTAATACAAAACATTGTCCAGTATGTGGAGCAAGTGGAACTCTCATATTCTGCTAGTAGAACTTAAAATTGATAAGTGCTTTGCATAAGGGTTTGGCAATTTCTATTAAAGTAAGCTAAACATGTAAATCATTCATGATCTACCAATTTTAGTCCTAGATATTTGCCTGAAAGATACATACAAGAATATTCATAAAAACTTTATTCATAATAGGCAAACACTGGAAAGAAGCTAAATGTTCAACAAGGGAATGGATACTTTCCTCAATTTTCAAACAGTGAAATAAATACTCAGGGAGAAAAAACAAACTATAGTTATATCTAACAATATTGGTTCATCTCACAGCCATACAAATGAATAAAAGAAGCTAGAAACACTATGTATATATACATACATGTATGTATATATAAACACATATCCTAAACATCTATATTGTTTCTTTTGTATTGTTCCCTGCATATGTTCCCTTTGCTTTTTCTCTGTGATATTTGGCCAGAAGTACCATATGCTCCAGAAAGCATATAGAAAGAAAAAAAGACTCAGAAACAATATAAGATATAATATTTAAAGAGAAAAAAAGTAAAATATATATAAAAGTAAATGTAGTCTTAATACACTCTTTGGCTATACAGAAAATTGCATGTTCATATTCATAATAATTTAAATCATTTTAAAATTTTCAACATTAAAATTAGCTTATGAACAAAATATAGAAGGTTTTTAAAATTATTATAGAACAGAATATACATGTTATATATCTTTATATATGTACTTAATCCCTATTATATAGCTTTATAATATGAAGGTAAAATAAAGAGGTCAGTGTATGGGCTGTAGAAAGGCCAGAAGGAAAGAGAGATGTCTTCAACCTAATAAAAGAGAATCCAAGAGAAATTGTCTATATTTGATGGAACTAGAAATAAGGTTTATATGCTACATAAAGTTATTGAAGTACACAGTATAATCATTAATTGTGGTAAGCAACCAAATTGAAAAGGAAGTTGGCAATCATATGAGTGACTATGAATGCCAGAAAGTATGACAGATCCTCATTTTTCATAAAAGAAGTGGATTGCATAATATCTAAAATTTGTTAATCAGTGATCTTAGTAAAACATAATTTAGAGCTGTGGAGGTCCCAACTCTAATTTGGGAGTGGGAAGGGAGGAGTGGTTTCCTCATCATCATGAAGCAATTCTTAGATAATCAGAATTCAACTCAATTCTGATACAATCTACTCAGAGATAGCATCAGATTCTGCAAGCTAAGGTTTCAGTCCTATAAGACTTCCTCCACCTCCATTTCAGATGCTGGCTGCAAGCCTAGGTTGCCATTTGTGTTTCTGACCAACTGCCTATGGAATGGAAGTTTCAACAATCTGCTCCAACTCTAGATGCAATTACAAGCCCAGGTTATTACCTGTACTTCTGATCTACTGGCTATAGACCATAATTCCACTTTGGGTTTGATTAATTTGCTAGAACAGCTCACAGAATTCAGAGAAACATTTAATTTATTAGATTACTGGTTTGTTATAAAATAATATAACTCACAAACAGCCAGATGGAAGAGATGCATAGGGCAAGGTATGGGGAAAGGGCGCAGAGCTTCCATGCCCTCTCCAGGCACACCATTCTCTCAGCCCCTCCACATGTTCATCAACCTAGAAGCTTTCTAAACCCTCTTCTTTTGGGTTTTTATGGATGCCTCATTACACAAGAGTTATTATTTAACTCATTGGCCCTTGGTGATTGCTCTAACTTCAGCTTCTTTCTCTTCCAAGAGGTTGTGGGGTGGGACTGCAAGTTTCAACCCTCCAATGACATGGTTGGCTCCAATGTCAATCAACTCTCATCCGAAGGTATTTTCCAAATGCCATCTCATTAACATAACAAAAGACACATTTATGCTTTCTTCACTTGGGAAATCATATAAGTTTTAGAAGTTCTGTGCCAGAAATGAGACCAAAACTAAATTCATATTTCTTATTACAAATTACAATATCATAAGAGGTAATAACCAGAAGAATTTAACACAGGAATAAAAGTTAAAATTCGAGCCCTTTTTTAGAACAGAATGTGAGATAAAAAAAAAAAAAGTTTGTTTTCATTGTGAGCCCTTCCATATTATTAAGTTTTAATGATATATGCACATTTTATTTTGATTATTAAAAAGCTATTTATATACTTGTTTGCCAAACATTCTTGCATATAAGTGACATAAATAGTAAAATCTATTTGGAAGGCAGTTTAATAATGTGTAGGGAAACAGAATGTGACCCCAAAATATATCACTTTGGCATGTAGATTATTTTAAGCTGAAGGCAATTGAGAGCCTGCGGACTCAAGAGAAACTTCTGCTCCTCTCTCAACTACCTAGAAGAATCTAAATTGTGGATGTTTATAAGAATTAAAGGTATTAGCAGATATAAATTTTGTCTGAGTAAGCCATCCATACGGCAGGGCAAACATCTAGTTGCCAAACATCTGCACGTATTATCCTGTGAATTGCCCTGCCCTTCTGTGGAGCCCCAGACCCTTATCCATTCCTTAGCTCAGGATGGCATATGTATAGACCTTATTTTACCTTTTTTCCAAAAGAACCCTTGTAAGGTAGAGGAAAATTCTTCCTTCCCAACAATAACTATTTGAATTAAAACGCAGATACTTTTTGACTCAGTAATTCCATTAACAGAAATTCATCATATATTTTGCATGAAAGTACAAAGGTATATAAATATGAATATTCACTGCAGTGTCACAGCAGCAAAGGACATAAATATCCTTCAATAGAAACTCAAGTGATTTCAATACATGTATGAATTGGATTATTCCATTTTA
Source organism: Eidolon dupreanum (assembly GCA_028627145.1). Taxonomy (NCBI): domain Eukaryota; kingdom Metazoa; phylum Chordata; class Mammalia; order Chiroptera; family Pteropodidae; genus Eidolon; species Eidolon dupreanum. The sequence continues at coordinate 75,883,430 of CM053515.1, forward strand.
TTTTAATCTCTCTGAACTGTTTTGTATTATTTCAAGAGTTATTGCTATTAAATTAAGTGAGAAAAGATGCAGAACGATATTGTAGAATGGTCTTATGTACATAAGTTTATTATAAATATACATATGCATAAATATAACACTTACATGAAAAAGCATTTCTTAGGGGAAAATTGAAATTTTTACCTATACTTCAGAGAATAATACTGTGGCAAGAGTGGTAAGATAGAAGGATTTTTTAGAGGGCGGGGAGAAAAAATTCCTCTGTAGTATTCAAATTGTTACTATGAAAATGAAATCCTATTAAACAAGAATTAAAAACAATTTAAGAATAACCTATTCGTCTTTGTGTCTTTGAGCTGTGTAATTCAATTCTTTGTACTTAGTGGACATTCCATAAAGGAATAGAAGATCATGTGAATTCCAAATGAAACATGCTAGCAGAGAGAGACACATGTTTCTAATGAAGTCTCCTATACTTACGTTGAAGAATTCAGCAAAGATTCCTGTCTAAAACATCCTATCACCAAGGTAGTAGTTAACCAATATTAAGTGTCTTAAGAATTAATTAAAAAAGATGGCCAAGGTCCTTGTTAGAGAGCATGTGTCTGTGAATTTCATTGTTATTAGGCTTAATGAGGCTATTACCTCACCATGTCCACAGTGTTATATTATTGGTCAAAGGATACCAAGGTTGATGTAGTTCTCCTCGATTTGAATCAAAATTATTCTTTTTTAGGTAGAAATTTCATTAAGGTCAGAAACATAATGGGGAAGGGCATAAAGGTAGGAAAGAGTCATGATTTTTCCCCTCAATTTTTTTCCAGCCAAATATCTACCTATGACCATTTCTCTCTATATTTCTCATAAAATGAGGTCAGTTCATCACTCTTACCTAATAAAACCCTGGGTTACAATATAACTCCTGAGCCCAATACCTTTACCTATTTCAGAGACAAAAATTAGATACTTGTCTGAGCTACAAATGGCAGTAAAGTGGTGGCTAAGAGCATAAGTTTATTACAGTTTGATGAGCTTATTTTCAATGCTAGCTCCAGCTGGAAAATTCAAGCAAGGCATTTAAACTCTCAGAGACTTTATTTACTTATTTGTGGAATGTTGCAAATAATAGCTAAGCTTGTGGTAATAAATAGTTTTTAGAAAGATGTCTACAGGGAGCTTTAAAAATTTAGTTATATACATATGAACTGCAATCAGACACAAAAAGGGAGTACCTTTCCTCAGTAGAAAAATACATGCTCATAGATAGCCTGTGCTGGGCAAATGACATTTTCAGCATTAAAAAAAAAAATGTGGTCAGCAGAATAATCTTTTTAGGAAAACGACCATATATTTTGGACAGATATTACCTGTCCTATAATAAGCTTTGAAATGAGGAAATAATGAGGTTGGAGAAAATATTGATGATCCTAAAAGGACTCCTTAGGTTTGGTGTACCATATCCTCTTTCATGTGCCAGCCAGTATGTGCATTACTCTGAAAATCTTCAAATGCAGAATGTGGATAAAATTGTTAAGCAAATAAAAATTTTAGTGATCAAAACTTCTTGAGAAGCTTGCCTCCAAAGCATCAACTATGTGATCTCACGCCTTGATTTTAAATAGGAGATAAAAACTTCATGTTTGATTGCTGTATTTCCTGATTGATACATTCAATACAACAAATATTTAATGAACACTTACTCTGTGTTGAATCATCAATCGTAAAGAAAGCACAGATGATCCTTGCCATCACACAACTCTGTCTACAGGGAGAAAGAGATAATAAACAGGTAAGCATGTAAATAAATAAATCTACAAATGCTAATTCTAATACATGGCATGAGCTCAAAATTCAGAGCTCAATGACAGAGAGAATGACAGTTGTGGTGGGCTGTACTGTTATTTATGTAGAGAAGATTTTGTATAAAGTTACTCTGTACCAAGGTCAATTTATTCTCTTCCTATTCAATATAAATAAGAAATGCTTTAAATTCTCAAAATTTATCTAGGTATTATAATTTTTTTATCATTCCTTTTCATAAAAAGAAATGAGTACTTTAAACCTAACTTTTTGAATTCTTATGTTTTTATAACCCTAAATTAAAATTCAGTGCACCAAGAACCCTCAGCCTTTTTTCTGTAAACTACTGAAGTTCCATCTGTCACTTGTGAGTATCATTGATTTCATTTTAAATCCTCACATAATGACTAGATGCCAAAATCTTCTTTCAGCTGACTAATAAGACTTAACAATTAAAATAAAATGTTAGAAGTAATGATTTGAAACTACTAATTTATTTATGTTTTTCTAAGAAATTTTTCTGTTTGATCTTTCACTGGAAAGCAAACAAGAAAAACAATGACAAAACCTAGGTACAAGGAACTGATACTGACAAATCTAACTGCTGATCAGGAATCTCTACCACTGTATAAGATGGCAACTTGCAGCTGTTTTATAGAATCCCTCAGCTGGTCCATTACTTGCTGGTAAATCAAGCTCTAAATTACTGATTTTCTTTGCCAAGATCTTTATTATCACTACCTCATCCTTTTTCAAAGTTTATTTAAAAAGAACAAAAGTGTGAAGGCCAAAAGAAAGGCAATGAGGCTACTGGATTATAACTTTGATCCCCTTCTACAAACAATTCTATTTGTGTTGGAAAGTTCAATGAATCATTTGATTACGTACTAAATAATTATTGTGTCCACCTCTTCCTTTCTTCTTCTGTCATCTCTTGCCAATTTGAAGAATCTAATCTCTTCTATTTTCTTGTTTTGAGCATTCATTTCTTTTTACACTAAAAAACTGAGGTAATATTAGGCAGCATGGATTTCTCTCTATCCATCATCCATCCCTCAATAAAGGCCACAGACATGGTTGTTTCCTTGTCTGTTGCTTTGTGGTTGTCTGTGATTTATGGATTGGCCCTTTTAATTTTATGTATTCCTGACAGTTTCTGTTCAAGTTGTTCCTTTACATTCAATTCAGAGTTGAAGATATGTAAGAGTAAATAGTTTTGTTACAAGAAGAATTTTGAAGGCTTTTGAAAGACTTTTACTAAAGTAGTCAAATCCATTTTAGTATTCAATTGCTCTAACGTCCAAGGTTAAGGCCCCATTTCTCACAGGCATAACTTTGATTGCTGCAGCAGAACACACTGGGCCTGAGAAGTAGCAAGTGCCGAATGATGCTATTGATTTTAGCATTGATTGGATTTCTATATGGTCCTTTACAGTTCTAATCAAGTGTATAAAAAGAAGCCAAAATAAACTTTCCAGAACAACAATAAAAATTAAATAGTATTTTTAATAAGCCACACATGTTAATAATATACAAATTAATTAAATTTCCTGGAACCTCAAATTAGTGGTATGTACAAGATGAACAGGTATTTTCAACATGTATTCCATGCAGCCTCAAAAAGTATTCTTTTATATTTGTATATGTTGTAACATCCAACTGTACCCAAGAGATAAATGGTTAAGGTGGTATAGAAAGCATCTATGTTTATGTTATGATTATAGTGAATGTCTGAAGTTCACTCACCATAAAACATCTATGATGATAAATAATTTTAAAAAATAAATTATGAATATGTTTTGTTTCATACACTGTTAATTTAATTCAGTTGTCTATAGTCTATAAATATTATATACATGAAATAGCATTTTTATTTAGTCCATACTTTATTATTTTAGGTTAATATTTTGAAAGTATAATTCATGTAAAAGTCAAAGCAATATAAAAGATGTACAAAAAGACTTATTATAATCTTTGTCTTTTCCATCATACCTATTCTCTATGTAGCCATTTTGTATATTTCCTCAATGTTTCTCAGTGTATTTTCCCAGTGTTTCTGTGAATTCTAATAAAAACTAATGTATATTTTCTTCCCCCATTGTAATATGCCATCCTAAAACGTTTTTTTTTACTTAAGCATATATTCTAGAGATCACTTATTATCAGAACAGAGTTTCCTTATTTTTAAAAATGCTGCATATTTTGATGTGTACTTGTACTCTGAATTTTAGTTTTCTCTCTAAAGCTACAAAATGCAAAGATGCTGCAATGAAAAAAGTCACATGATTAACTTTATATATTTGTTATTTTGCACATGTTCAGATATATCTACAGCAGAGATTCTCCAAAGTGGGATTGTAAAATCCAAGGATGATGTATTTGTAATCTCAAGAGATGTTACCAAATTTTCCAGTATAGGAGTTGTTTCATCTTCACATTCTTAGCAGCTTATGAGAACGACTTTTTTTCATTGTCCTATCAACAGACGGTGTGGTTAAACTTTTGGATTTTTGCATTTCTTGTATTTGTAGTAAAGTAAAACTTTTCACTTGTTGAAGGATCATTTGTATGCCTTTTTCTATGAAGTATGTATCTATTGTGTTCATTTATCTAATTGCTATCTGAACTTGATAGGGTGACAGTCCAAACTGGAATCCCAACCCCTGAGCTCTGGTGACCAGGTACTTGTCTTATGCCGAGAGAAAGAATTCGAGGACACGACAAACAGCAATCAGTAAAGCTCAAGTTTTATTAAGATTAAAGTACACACTTAAGAGGAAAATGTGGGTAGCTCAGAAAGACTGCCCAAGTTGTCTAAATTATTGGCTTTTGTTTTCTCTGAGGTGGGGTGTCCCAAGGCTATCCAACCTGCTTCCTGGTCTTGACTTGTTTCCCTTGCCACCTGAATGAGTGGAGGTGGCCCAAGGCTATCTGTTTTGTTTCCTGGTATTGGTTTGTTTCTTAAGCTGAGGTCTCACACTTGAAATTAAAACAAGGAGAGGGCTGAGCAGGGGGCAAGGGAGAAATTCCAGTGCCACATTTTGGAGGGGAAGAGAAGTTTAGTTCCCTAGGCTATCTACCCTGCCGCATAATGAGCTATTGGTCTTTTTTCTTATTGAATTCTTGGGACTCTCCCTATACAGAGATATTAATCTTTTATTTTTTTAAAATATGTATTATGGTTGATTCTGTCAGTTTATAATTTTAGAGTTTCTAGGTTTTGGGTCATAATTAGAAAATCCTTCCCTACTTCAAGGTTATAAAATGATTCAGTAATTTTCTTGAAGCACATGCATGGTTTATTTTTCACACTTAAATCTTTTATTAATTTGGGGTTTATATATGTTTTGAAATATGGATTTAAATTCTCTAATCCCATTGATCCCAAATCATTTATTCATAAGTCCATATTAACTTCACACACTTGTGACATTGCTCTTCTTATACACAAAGTTTCCATAAGCATTCAGATTATTCCCAGTCTTTCTCTTCTATACCTTTGGTTTATGTATGTATTCATGAATCTGTACCATACTGTTTTAATTATTGTGATTTATTTTTTTAGAGGCTTCCTGAATATTCTTGTTTATTTTTTATAAATACTTTATAATTTGCATAACAATTTCAGAAGCCACCCTTCTGTTTAAATATAATTATTAAACTATTGCTATTTATATTTTGAATTTTCTTATTCTAAAATCAGGCTTTCATTTTCCTGGATGCTCTTCAACATTTACAAATCTGGTGACTAAGACATTAACATCTTATAGCCGTGTGCTGCATTTTACTTTTGAAAATAACTTTGTCTCTGTCCTTCTGAATATGCAAATTTGCAACTAAAAATCTCCAATGACTCTTCATAGTATTTGGAATCCAAACTACCTCACTTGTCATATAAAGATCTCTGAAGCTCTTGAGCCTCTTCACATACTGTGCATCTCCTCTCTATCCATAGGGATTTATTTGCAATTCTAAAACAGTATGTTACTTCTTATAACAGGACATTGGCTAGAAACACCCTTTTCCCATTACTCTTCAAGAGTCTGTCTCTAGACTTTTTGCAGCCCTCAACCAAGGCTTCAGCTCTTCTTAGAAGGTTTCCCTACCTCTCACTGTCTGATCCGGTACCCCTCATGTGTGCTCCCTCAGCTTCCAAAGCACATCTCTCTTATAGCTCTCATCAAACTTTTATGAAAATGATTATTTTAAAGCCTTCACCATGTTTTTGAGTATATGATTTTGTCTTAATGTAAGTACATTCTCCTGAGACTAGTACAGTAAATGCCAAAATAAATACTGAATGTTTGTTTAATTAATTAATGTAATATATTCCTTGAAATAGGTAAAGATCCCAACTAATTTTTCTTTAATTAGGAGCTCAGATGTCAAACTCACACCCACAATTTAACTATGTTGATGGTAGACTTTAGATGTAACCTAAGATCCTTAGCAGGGATCTTAATTTCTTTCCATCATAGCACAACAGACTGTTCATGCAAGTCCTCCACTAACACTGAGTGTGGATGGGTACATGGAAGTATGTGCCCAACATATGGTATGAACAGCAAATCCTAGACTATGTCTATGCACCTATAGAGTGGTGTTAATTTTAAAGCCATTTTCTATACATTTGATTATAACTTGCTTGATAATATAGATGGGTTATAAAAGGTTAGCTATACAAAATATAAAGCTATGTGGTTAATAATGCCTAAGTATATATAAGTAAAGACTAAATCTCTTAGAAATATAAATTCTTTATAATAGGTCAAATAAAAATATTTCTAGCAGTAAATTCAAGAAAGGATAAGATTGCTTGGGTCAGGCTAAGTATGATACCTAAGTCATAAAGCATAAAGGAAAAGTATGATAGATTTCATTACATGAAAAAAATTTCTGTATATCAAAAGAGCATAAATTTTTCTTGCAATATAGAGGGAAATACTTGTAAGATATGACAAAAGGTATTTATATTTCTATAAGTAACTCATATCAATATGAAAATTATTTTTAAAATACATATTAAAACATAATGGGAGTAGAACATTCACAGATAATTTATAAATGACTAAATTGCATGACTAATCTAAGAAATAGACAAAAAGAAAAAGTTGTGTGCATTGTAGTAAGGTTAAGTACATACACATAATACAAAGAAAAGGCTGCTTCTTTTTCTTTATAAATCATTTAATTTCTTCTCAATCCTCCAATTCTCTGAGTGGTTCGAAAATACTAACTTTACAATTAACAATATTGTTGCTTTTTCTGATGTAAACTGTCAAGTATGGACAAAAGTGTGACTGCTCTGTTTCCCTAGAATTCTTTCTTCTGTTGCCCTTTCTCACTTAAACTAATTAATCCGTCCTTCAGATGTTGGCTTGATTGTCAGGTCTTCAGGGAAATATAATTTGTCCCTTAACTAGGTGAAGTCTCTCTGCTAAATGTTCTTATGCCATCTTACTCTGTTTTCATAGTATATATTAGAATGTAATTATTTGATTAATTACTCATCTCTTCTATGACTTTGTTTCCATCTATAACTTTAACACTGTGGCAATCTTTTTCATCCATTTGCCCTAGCACTCAGCATGTCCCTGGCATAGACTTGATGTCCTTTAAACATTATTAAGTGAACAAATAAACAAGAGACCTTTAGTAGTTGAAGCATAAGTTGGTATAAAATTGTTGAAGATAAAAGTGAGTATATCCTTTGACCTATTACTTGTCCATAGTAATTTATTCTGAGCTGTATAAGATATAATATTCAATAAGCCATATCTATAATAGTGAAAATCAGAAACCATCTAAGTGTCCAACAACAGGGAACTATAAAATAAATTATTGCACTTTAATAAAACACTGTAAAATACTCTTCAAAATATCATAAGAATAATTTCAGAAATGGGAAACTAATCACTATGTAGGTGTCCTCACCTCCCTACACACACACACAAACGCACACACAGACACATACCCATACGGTAGTAATTATGTGAGGTGACAGGTATGTCAATTAACTTGATTATGGTAATCAATTCACAATATATACATATTAAATCATCACATTCTATACCTTTAAAAATCATGTTGTATAACCTAAATTTATACAATTTTTGTAAATCATATCTCAATAAAGTTGGGGAAATATGAGAAAGTTCAAGATCTAAAGGCACCATTTCAATTTCAGATTTATAATCCCATCAGCTTATAAATCACCAGAATAAAGTCTCTGAAGTAATTGAAGCAAAATAAAATAATCCTATATCCATTATACTATTAATGTAGAAGTGAGAGTATAGAGCCAACACAATAATGTAGACTGTCTTATACTCTGTGCGATCATAGAAAACAAGATGGCCTCAGAAACAAAGAGGAAAGACCAATAATGAGTGCATATGCTCAGATGCCATCTTGGTCACAGCCAGCAATCTTCTGTCTTATTCTGTTATGACCTATTAATCCTCCAAATGTCTGAAGGGAGAATGATAAGAAGTGACAGTCTCTGTCCAGAGGGATTACCAAGTGAAAAATAAAAGTACTTCTCGATCTAAGTCTAGATTTCTCTTAAATTCCTGGCCCAGAGGCAACATCACACAGAAGAATAGACATGAACATCTGAATTAGAAAGTCTTGAAATTAAATATTTTGCTGTTTGTCAGACAACTAATCTGAAACAAACTCCTTCATAAAGTTAAGGGAAATCCCACTGCATAGGATTGCTGAATACATAATATCTTACTGAGGGCAAAAATGTCTGGCATTTAGTATTTCCTCAGCAATTTTAATCATTTTCCTTTCTTCATCAATCCTATCAATAGGCTAAATGATGACGATAATGATGATGATAATACATAGATAGATAGATGGTAGATAGGTAGATAGATAGACAGAAAGATAGATAGGTAAAAGATAGATAAGTAAACTTACTCTGAAGCCCTGGCAGAAATCAAAGTAACTGCTTCTTGTGTCCACTTTTATTTCTTTACAAAAACCTATCTGTTTTCAGCTATACAAGTATACATCTAATAAAATTCCATTTACATAGACCATAATTTTTTCCTCCTCCAATCCTCAAAGTATTTTCCAATGAAATAAAAGGTGGGGTACACATGATTATGGTGAATTAGACTATAAATTAAAGCACTGAGGATAGAGAGTGGAGTTAAATGATTTAAATTTAACCTGGTACTAATATGGCAATCATAGAATAACATTAAAGGTCTCAGAGGATTAGTAATCACATGGCTCTCCAACTGAAGGTGATTTCAATAGGGCTGGGGTCTGGAAAGTAAGATAATCAGTTGCTGTTAAGCAATGTTCAGTACTGACAATCCTCATTCCCTTTTACATTTGTAGAGTTAAACTCCTTGTAGGCAAGGCAGGCATTCATTGTTCTTGAGTCATCAGAGCCATTACACAAGGTAAAGATGAGAACAGCTCTCACAATGCAGTGCTAAAGAGGGCAGAGGTAGAATGCTCTACCTGGAGAATCTGAAAAGTCAAGATTTGTCATCTAGTATATGCTCAATTTCAAAAATGTTTTGGGGCTTTCTTCACTAGAGGCTATTCGAGTGTCTGATCTGTGAACAGAGGTAGATGGAGGCAGAGATTTCTCCTACCTCATGTAGAGAAGCTAGTATTCTTAAGGATGAGTGCTTTATTTGGAAATGATGAGATGAGATGCCTCCATTGTGACATTGTTAGCCTTCTTGTCACTTCCACTTAGCATCTCACTTGGTCTGACTGCCTAGAAGCTAAACAAATGGGAAGAAGCCATGACTTGTTTATAGTGTAAAGATGTGAATGTGTATGGGGTGCACCATTTTGGACACTCCAGATAATTTAAACTGCCCTCCTCACAACGGATTTCTGTTGTAATTCATCACTGTCCTTTTGCCTATATTTCTACTTCTTAAAATAGATTTTGGTTCTATGAACCCAGAAAGACTTCTGAGAGTGGGAATGGTAAATCATTGTGGTTTTCTAATGAATGAACTTGTAAAACCTGAAGGGCGGTCCTGGAAAGATTTTTGTTCAAGGATATGGAAGGAGAAAGGATGTCTCTCTTTCTTACACTGTCTATACTTTATTGGTGTTAATTAGTGGTAGGTTTGGGGACACATAATAAGTGGGCAACATATTTTATTTCAGTGTAGACTGTGGTCTGAAGCTTGCCTCATTGTTAGCAAACATAAGTCACTAACTAAAGATAAGTTAATTATACTCTGGTCTTCGTTTTTTCAACATGATTTAAGAATAATATCTGAATCATGTTTTTAATTGAGCTTCAAATGAGATATAGAAAAATGTTTTTAGAGGTATGATTCATATTGAGATCCAAGAAATATGTATGCTTCAGATAAGTCAACCCATTCTTCGCCTCCCTGTCACAATTGTTAAGAGTGAAAACTGGGTGCCAGAACTCTGTTGTCTTGGCAAGACCCTACTCATTTTCCTAACCCTTCAGCACTCATAGGTTTGCCACCATTATCTGCATCGAGACTATCAGGATTAATCATTTTACATCCTTTATCCCCATTTAAATAATTCACCTTAAAAATCTCAAGCATCTAAGAATAATTTTCACTCCTAGATTCTAGTCTGTATACTGCTGGCTAAATGGGGCAACATTTACCACCCTACCCTTTTCCACTTTCTCTGCATTCCCTATTAGACTTGCTCCTTTTTTTTTCCTCCAGCGCAAATATTGCCATATAATTTACTATATAGTTTTTTCTTCTATTTTCCCCACTAAATGTAAGCTCCATAAAAAAGAAAGATTTTGGTTGCCTTGTTCACCACTGTTTCCCAAGCACACAGAGTATAACTTGGCATAGAGTAGATAATTAATAAATATTTTGAATAGATGCATGAATAGAATTACTAAAACTGTAAATGTTATTAATAATATATTTTTAACAAGTATTTAGGAGAATTTAATATGCTATACATAACATGGAATTATATTAAAACATGATATATAATATCTAAAATCAATATCCCAAGATAAGAAATAAACTAATGGGTACCTTTCCAATAAATCCAGGATCTATGACATTGAGTAATAATAAATTCAGAGAATTATAAATTCTGAGAGCCTATGGTATTCCGGGTCTTATGAAGTATAAAATAAATTCCTATATTCAAGTACTTCAAAGCACTGTTTAGCAAATGAGGCTTGTACATAGATAACTAAAATTCAAAGCAGGAAATGTGATCTAAAGAGAGCTACAGATACAATTACTCAACTCCAAGAGGAGACTATTAAGGTAATTATTGTTTGGTGGTCAAAAATACTCCAGAATTAGGCAGCAAACCCTCTCTCTTAGTGTGTTATAATTGAATACTTTAATATTTTAGTTTTACATTTTAAGCCGCATGGTCTTAGGTAGTTTCAAACTAATAGAATCCAGAAAATTATGTGTGGTGATGGCTTTCAACAGTGCCTCTGAAACTTTAATGTGAATCTGAATCAACTGAAGATCCTGTTAAAATGCAGATTCTTATTCAGTACATATGGGATGAGACCTGAAACTGCATTTCTAATGTACTCTCAGGTGATGCTGGTAAAGCTATCAGACTGTGGACTAAACTTTGAGAAGCAAGGATCTGAAAAGCATGGTAGTCATTAAGCAATAATCATTATAGTGAGTAGACTTTAAAAAATTAAGGCATAGAGAAAGTCAACTGAACTGCATTTTATTTGAAAACTGACACCTAAAACATGCTTGAATGCATTTTCACCAGTACTGCAATAAAAGAGCAGTTTCACTGCGTTGCTCAGAAAGCTCTGTGATATAGGATGAGAACATGGTAAGATGACAAATCTTGGCTGCCATAGTCTTTCCTTGTGTATTTATTGTCTCAAAATAATGCTTATGAGGTAGGCACAGGGTTCCCTTGGAACACCAGGTTAGTATACAAAGAGAATTTCATAGAACCACTTATCTCTTTTCCAAGATCTAGCCAACCAGCCCCCACATGAAATATTCAGCTGAAAAACCTGACAGTATTTTTATATGACCCTAAGGTCATTTTGAACAACCTTAAGAGTATTATTAAGGATTTAGAAAAAAATTTAAGGCTGAGTTCTTTATAAAGTCTTATTTTCAATTTGATCTTTTACCAAATCCTTGCTAGTGAAGCCACTGAAGACTGAAAGCATCCAAAATTTGAAAAAAAAAAAAAAAAAGATAAAATTGCTCTTCTCTGTGTTAAATAAGTGCAAATTCAAATAAAGAAAGGTAATTTCATTGTTTGCAATAAGTATGGTGTTGGACAGTTAACTGTCTCTCATAAACCCACTTTTAACAGAAGTCTCAAATATGCACTTGGTGCAGTTGGTCTCTAATACATATTGTATGTATATGAAAAATGCTATAAAATTGAAAACAAAGATATGACTTTTTATTGGGGCAACTTTATGTGAGGTCTCAGAAAGAAACTTCAGAAAAAATATATATGAGGAGGTGATATATAAGCTGAGAAAGTACTATCTAATGAGAGTTTTCATGGCCACATCTTTCTAGAGGGAAAGCAACATTTTTGCTAAAATTTATAAGTCTGAAAGAACTGGGCATTTAAGAGGAATAGCAAGTAATTTGCTGCAGTTAGAGAAAACTGTATATGGATAGAAAAGCAGAAGCAAGAGATGCTGTACAGAGAATTTGGAGACTAGTTATAGAGACTCTTGTGTGCTTTATCTGTTTAGGGAGTTGAGGATTTATCTTATAGCCAAAAAGAACCATTAAAACATATTTTTATAAATCCTGTCTTTCAGAAAGCCACCTTAAGTAGATGTAGAGAGGATGGACTAGCTAGAGAATGCCTTGAGGCCAGCTACCATTTAGGAGCTTATTGACAAGAAGAAAGAAAGATGCTGAAAGCCGGAACCAATGTATTAGCAGTGGAAATACAGAGAAAACAAAGAGCGCGCATGTGTATGTGTGTGTGTGTGTGTGTGCACACATTTGTGTTTGTGTCTCTGTGTGTATAGATGAATGGTGATATACACACACACATATACACATAAAGATTCTTTGAGTAATTAGATCTGTGTGGCACCTTATAGGGTTGCCTATAAATAATAAAAACATAAATTATGATATGCTTCTAACATAAGATAATGATGAAAATTTTTGATATGCATGTGAATCAACAGAAGAATTCTAGTTATATGATGTGATTTTGATGGTGTCTTGTCAGAGTCAATATCTTTTCTATTAAGAATTTAGGAAAGATTTGTTGGAACATGGCTTTGCCTTCTATATTTTTATAGAATCCTCTAACATATGAAGAGTGGCAGAATACGCCATTGCAAAATATACCACTTTGGCATAAGGATTTTTTTGAGTAAAAGACACTTGAAAAACAGCATATTCAAGAAGGGCTTTCAAATCTCCTCTTTTCAAGAAGAAAATGCTCCTCTGTAAGGGTGGGAAGTAGGTAGGGTAAAGGAGGTCATATATATGGTGACAGAAGGAAATTTAACTTTGGGTGGTGAACACAATGCAATATACATATGATGTATTATTGAATTGTATGCTTGAAACCAATAAAATTTTATTAAGCAATAAATTTAATTAAAAAACTCCCTGTGAAAGATGCCCTCTCTGTAATGGGAGAAAAGAAACATTCTTTGACAGTGAATCTAAGTGAATACAATTCTGTATATACAGACCCTGTTAAAATAATTATCTTCCTTTAGCCTCCCTGTATAGTTTAGTTACTTTTCTACAACTATCTTTTTGTTCAACCCAACATAAATATTAAAAATAAATAAATAAATATAAGATCATATAGATTTTGCCATTTCTTTGGGTCTTCATTCCATATGGGGGCTCTTATATCACATAAAACTTGCATAAATTTGCATGCTTTTCTCCTATTAATCTGTCTTATGTTAGTCTAATTCTCAAACCCAGCCAAAACACCCTAAGAGAGTAAAAGTAAAAATCTGCCTTCTCTACAGATACGTCAAAAAAATTGGGGGTCTTTTTACATAGAAGAAAAAGCAATATTAGAATATAAATTGTCAGCATATCCAGTAACATTGCATGTATTTTCCTACCTCTCCTGCTTTCAATATTATGAAAATGAAATTAACATCAGGGCATGATTTCATTATGAATTCCACTGTTTCATACCTGTGAACCATGAAATTATTTTCTCAAATATGTATATTTTATATACACATTATATTAAAATATATGAATTATAATATTCATTTTATTATATATGAAATCTATATACTATTTCAAACATGTGCTTTTAACCAAAAAGAAATCTGGATAAGAGAATAAGAATTGTTGAGCCCAACTATGAATAGTGACACAACCCATTATGTTGGTTTAATAGTGGCATATTTACACAGAAAAAGTGATCACATTAATTTATGGATATAGCTACTCCTAGGGAATGCTTGAATTACTCAAGGGCAGTGAAAAGAGTCAGGAGAGGTTTAGCAACATCTTGGAGAAGAGAGTAATATATGCCAAACCTTCCAAAGCTTCTGTAGTGTTGCAAAACTGATGAATGAAATGAATGTTCTGTAGGTGCACACATACCCTCGTGACCTTACACTCAGAAAACAGGTTGTTGCTCTATATTCCTTAAAGTGACTTCTTACTGAATAATGTGTTTTTTTACTTTTTTAAAAATTTATTTTTTATTTTAATTAGTTTCAAGTATACAGTACATTGGTTAGACATCTATATAGTTCATAAAACAATCCCTTCAATTGCTCCCTCCTTCCCCTGGCCCTCCACCTAGCCATTGTACTAATGCTAACTGTATTCTCTATGCCGTGCTCCCCATCCCCATGACTATCTATCAATTTTTTATAGACATGTCTGTGTGTGAATCTGGCTGTGAGATTTTTAATTCATTTCTACCTCATAAATGCAAAGCAACTTGGATTTATCTCATTTTCTCATATAACAGGGATACTTCTATTCCAATTTCCAGTCCCACATGCAAAATAATGGCTCCTCTTGCATGCCTCAATAAATTCTGAACTTAAATTAAGTCATGAAGGTAAGTGGGGAGGAAAAAAATGCTAATATTTTTCAATGTTTATTACCTGAACTTTCAATTACTTGAAAAAAATCACAAACTTCCCTAAATTAAATGTAGGTACAGCCCCAAATTGTATTTTACCCATATAAATCAGATATATGATTATATTGGAAGTAGTTACTTTTCCAACTCCAATTTTTGTCATTCTTTTAGTGTTTGAATTCTAAGAAATCTCACAGAGGAAGACGTGGTAACTCTGTTTCCCCACACCAGATAATTTTGAGTATTGTGTTCCTATTACCTGGCTGAGTCTAATAAAATTAATTGTCATAGTCAAATTCTGTCTAACTAGAAAATTTGAAGGGAATAGCATTATTTATAAATGAGATCATTTAAAAAGTATAACCCCTTAACTGCTGACTTTACTTACCATCTTAAACACCAGGAATGGGAATCTTAATATATTGATTACACTGATAGACCCTTAGCATTCCATTTCCTATTTCCTACAGTATGATTCACTTGGTGCTTAGACCTCTCTCTCTCTCTCTCTCTCTCTCTCTCTATTCTCTCTTCCTCTTATTGTTTGCTATTTATTTATCAATGTATTTCATACTTATGAATCTAAATCATTTTATTTTCATCCTAGAATGTTCACATTTTTAAAGCATTTTCAAATCACTAGCAAAGACATGTACTATTAGGGTTTCCTTTCTTTTATCTCCTTTGAGAAACATAAAACATAGTTATTATATTTGATTTTTTCCTGTAAGGCTAAGAAACAATTGGAAAAATTTCTTCTAAATTAACAAAACACAATAAGCCATTGAGAGCTGTGCTTACATTTTGGGGAAATATTTTACTGGTTAATTGGAATATTTCTGCAGAAGCAAAATGTTAAATTACTCTATATTTTCTCTAATAATGGATTCGCTTATATCTGTGAAGACCATTTACAAGATGAAGATCTGGTGACTCAATTGACAAGAACTAAGGATTACACTCCAAATGAAAATAAATGGGAAGAGTTCTAGACAGGGAGTAAGAAATATGTTCTCAGTTCTACCACTAATTAGTAGTTTTCTATTCAAGTCATTTTACTCTTTCCTCCCCAAATATCAATTTTTTTAACACTGAGAGAGCAGTGACACAAATTATTTTTTAAAAAATTTATTCAGTTCTGTC
This sequence comes from Eidolon dupreanum, assembly GCA_028627145.1. NCBI lineage: Eukaryota > Metazoa > Chordata > Mammalia > Chiroptera > Pteropodidae > Eidolon > Eidolon dupreanum. The sequence goes on from CM053515.1 coordinate 75,899,432, forward strand.
AGAAGTACCTGCTGAGATACTTTGGAATTTGGTTTTTTCTTTTTTCTTTTGCGTGTGTGTGTGTGTGTGTGTGTGTGTGTGTGTGTGTGTGTAAAACTGTGTTACTTATTTCAATCTCTGAGAAAATTCAATTCATATTTTCTGTACACACAAAGGATGAATTTAGTCATTGCGTGAGCTTGTAGTATTTGCCTAGAGATTTTGGCCTTTCAACAGATTTAAGCTGAAGGTTTGAACAAATAACTTGATTTCACAGAATCTCACAGTTTCCTTAACTACAAATTGGGGAGATTAATGTTTACCTGCCTGCTGAAATATTATATGAATTATTATATGGATTAGCTAACAAAGGAAGAGCATACATTCTGGAGTCCCGCAGTTTCTATTCTTTCTTCTTGATCTCTTGTCTTAGGTTATTTCTATGTTAAAAGAGCTTTATTGTTTATCTTCCAGGCCTACTTATTTCACAATTTTCCATTTATTACCTTACTTATTTGGTAGATCCAATTTACCCAGTGAATTACTAGCACTCTACTCTCTCTCTCCTTTTGTTTTATTACTTTAGAAATGGAAGTTTGTTAACCTGCTTTAACATTCATTCTGAATACCTCTAACAGTTACCTCTTTTTAAATTTATTCCCTTTGTTGGTTTAAGTAGTACTCAAAAGAGATCATAGGAAAAAAATTTGAATTTTCCCATAGCCTTCTTATAAATGCACTTGAAATGTCATGGTAAGCTAGTAACTGAAGTAAAATGAGCAATTAGAACAATCATGTATGTGTTTTGGTGACAGTTTGTTGTTGACTAAAGAACACTCAAGGTAAATATCATCACAGTAAAGAGACAAAATAATCTAGTTTTTGAGATCATAAATTCTGTGATCATGCAGAATCTCTTTCCAAACTGAGTGTCCCTTTTTATCAGCATGAACTTGAATAAAGGTCCTTACTTTTCTAGGCAAGGGCCTTATATGCAATATTCAGATACTCATAATTTTCTTTACACAGATGTTAGAAACATTAAATCAAATATCATAAGAATCAAGAATAATACTTAGTGCATAGGAGAAGCTCAATAATTTTTGACCTCTAGTATTATTGTTGTTTTACGTAGTAGTTGTACCCTTCCAAGAATCTATGATGAGATTTAAAGAATTTGAGGCTGAAAATGGTACTCCTTATTTTAAGCTATCAAATAACATCCTAGTAAATTTAACCCAGTAAATTATCTGGATTTTGTGGGCAACAGTTTTAGAGTCTAATGCAGTACAGAGAGAGAGAGTGCCTGGTGTATGCTGCAGGCCATTAACTATTCTAGACCTCCATCTAGGATGTTGATTTTAATGACACAGAACATACTTCTCTGTATATTAGTTCCCTACTATGTTGTTTTGTATCCACAAATATGTTCAGACTTGCCAAAGTTGAGCATGAAAAACAAATGAAAGTATACATCACAGTGACATGTTTTCTTTGTACAGTTAAATATACATTAAAATACATTATCATTAAATTAAAAGCATGGCCATTTACAATTTAATAGCATACAAACTCATTTACATCACATTTTATAACATATCCTGTACAATATGTAGAATAATAAGTTCCAAATGGTACCTAAATATTTTTGACAGACTGGTCATATTTGAAGTTTTTACAATTTTGTATCTAACATTTATTATTTGGTATATATAAATTATCTTACTTCTGCTATGCTGTGCTATGTTGTAATAATGACAAACTAATCTATAGTGATTTATTTGTACTTCAAAAATCCAAAAAAAACCCCATCATAAACCAAAAATTTCTACATAATTAAGTAGACAACTCATTTGATGGAAAACCTGAAAGACGTGAGGCTCCTTGTAGTTTTATTACTCCTGTTTAGTGTAGCTCTTTGTGTTTCACTGCAGAAATATGGTGGACTTAGATCATGGAGCTCTGCTGTAGATGTTTTTGGGAGATTATATAACACACAACGTCTGCATCATTTTACTTTTCAAAAATCTGAAGGATTCTGAATCCCTGTAACATACCTTGCTCTAAGAATTTTGTATAAAGCATTTAGGATCTCTGCTGAGAGTCATACTATGATAACTGAACTTTGTAAGATTAAGTTAAGAGAAATAACCAGTATCATTAAAATGAGAATTTCAAGTGCTGTTTTCTTTGTTTACTTGCATGTCCAATGTTTCATGACTTCAAAAATCATCTGCTTTGAATAGGATACTCAATACTATTTGTGTAAACTTATTAAAATAACCAAAAGTTGTCTATATTCACATCATTCTCTGATCACAACCAATTTTAAGTTGCCTTTCCATAGTCAGTAGCACCTAGTACTTCTCCAAGAAGCTTGTTAATCTTTCCATAAAACAAAACAGTATCCCTTCTTTCTCTAATATGTCAAAATAAAGTCTCAAAAAAGTTGAAACTACATTCCATCGCTCTGTGATGATCTGTCTTGCTCTTGCTTTTTTGAGCGCATGAAAATTCCATGTACCAAAGGAAGTGATAGATAAAACTATGAATGATGTGTGTAGACATCATACTTGTCATAAGCATCTATCATCAGCTTCTCAAGAACAAAACAATATGTATTCATACCATCATGAATTTCTTCCCAAATAAATTATGTTTGCAATGAGAACTGTTGTTGTGGCAATTATTTTTAACCTCTCTGTTACCCAACCTTCTCTGACCTTTATTATTATAATATGAGTCACCATTGAGTTATATTTAATGTTACGTGTTAAATATAGCCCCAGAACTGGCATGAGCCTCTGCAGCTGCACATAGAGTAAGCTACATTTGCACAGATTTCATCTGATGAATTGGAAGCTGTAGCTGTTAAGATGAAAGTAATGGTAGGATGTGCCCAATAATAGGAAATTGGGTAAGTTATGGTAAATCCTTATGGTATAGCAATGTGTAATTGTTAATAACCATAATGTAAAACACCATAAATTCAAAGATGGGAAATTATCAGAGAAATTTTTAAAATAATGTTTAAAAGCAATATGGAAGTATAACACTAACTTTACTATATATATGAACATACATAAATATGTAAATAATATACTATTTTTTGAAGAAAAGATGATGAAATTATTTGGCTCTAAAACATTTGCTGTGATGGTTGCAATGAAGTTGAGTTACCAGTGATTTTAATTTCCATTTCTTTGCCTTTCTTCATGTTTTACATTTTTAAATATATACATATTACATTTGTGTGTATCCAACATCCATCTATCCATGGCAAGAAGTAGAACAGACAACCAAACCAGAAGCCCCACACATGAGACTCAAACTGTATTTTTCTTTTCCCTACCTGATATTACCACTTTTTTGTTTGTTTCCAACATTTATTTATTAAGCACCTATTGGGCACAAAGAACATACAACATGGTGACTGTCTGCTAGAAACTTTTAATATGGTTGTGAGGATAGGATATATATGTACCATAAGTTAAATTCAAAGTTTGTAATATTGAAGGCAAAGGCATCCCATACTGTAATCTTGCAACCACTTTTTAAGAAATGGTAAAGGTCGAAGATATTACCCTGCTTGCAAACTAACAGATAGCCTGACTCAGTTTTGTGGACCTTGAAAAGAACAAAAGATTCTTAGGAGAGTGTAAGAACTGTCATACTTAGAAAAGAGTAGACCACATTAGCTTCATGTTCCCATTATCTCAGCTTGCTTCCTAAGACATTCATTGCATTTATTCATTTGGCTTATTTTCAGTGTTCTGTTTATGTGAAAATGTTTCTGTAAATTGTCTTTTATATTTTTTAGTGCTTCTGTTCAAGAATTTCTCTAGAGCATTTAGTAAGTGAGGGAGTGTTAGGACAAAGTTTAGGCATACAATGAACATTACTAGATTCAGTAACTGTTTTCCCAAAGAGGTGAATTTTGTAAACATTTTTATTTTCTATTAATGTTCATTATCTGAACACCTACGATGGGTGGTCATTTCAGGTGCTTAGCATTCTTGCCAACATATGGTATTATTCCTGAAATGTAGAAGATGGGGCAGTATCTTACTATACAAAAAATAAAAACATATTCATTACTTTCCTAACATTTAGTTTTCAAATCAATGCATGAAATGATGGGCTTGTAAAGTTCAAAACAGAAATTTTATTAACCAGTGTGTTAGAAATAGCTATGATATACATCAGCTATGCAATATCTATGGGTAAGTTAATGATAAAAATTAGCTTATAGAGGGATGTGTATTAAAACCCTTTTAAGTTGTATTTTCAGCTCTAGCCTTGTTGTTTTCTGAATAAAGCATTGGGAAAAATAAAAGACCCTAAATTTACTCTGCCCTATTAATAATTTTGACGCATACTTTTCTTATTCAAAACCTGAGATTGTAAATGGTCTTACTTTTTGAGGCTTCTTAAGAAATTTTCTTCTGATAAGCTATGTGGCAGTGCCCATGTCTAATTACTTATTGGAAAATTTACTGAATTGTTTTCCTATTGAATATTCCTCTGCTTGATTGTGTTCCTGCATTTATGACTAGAAAGCAGACTCTTCCCTTGCTCTACAACTCCTAGAGATAAAGGATGCCTCAGAGAAAGTAATTCTTTAACGGCTTACATGGTAAAATATATGAGTTACCCACATACACGCAAATGGACTTTTTGACCTACTTCCCAGGTACTTTGTTAGGGAAATGTTTCTAAATCCAATATTGACAAATTTCATTAGCTGTGCCAGAAATGAAATCTATGACATTATTGTTGCTTACTGACTTTTACTTTAATAACAGATTCATACCAGCAGCATGTGTTTATTTCACATTAGCATTGGTTAATTTAAGAAAAAAGAATAAAACTAGACTATACATGACATCACTTTTCCCTAAATGTTATATAAGAACCAATCTGTGGCAGATGGTATAATTTCTTTGGCCCTGATTAAATTTGTGACATAATTATAATTTTTATAATAACTATCATATAATGTTTGATAAAATGCCCTTCATAGGTATTACAGATTTTGGCAGTCCAGCCATGGACAAAGTATCAAATTGGGTGCTATATTTCTTTTACCCATTCATCACTTATGTCACATCCTATGTACTTTCCATGTCTAATCCTTAAAATCCCCACAGCAACCCTCTGTCTGGACCCAGCTCTCCTCTCTTCCTCTCCTTTACCCTGGCAAAACTTGTCATGTACCTTATTCATACTTCTATATGGCTGATTGTATTTGGTAACATTTTCCTTGGAGGCCTATGATATGTGTGAACCAAATGTTGAACCAAAATGTTGGTTAGGCAAAAGTCTATTTCAAGGCATATTGAGCTTTCTGTACTTCCTGGTCACCACTAAGGAGCGGGATGGGTAAAGTGCAGAAAAAGATAGCATCCTGTAAAAGCATCTCACACTAAACTGAAATGAGAAGGATATTTCTGAGCTATTTTGTTTGAAAGACTAGAAGACTGATGATGTGGGACTCTTACAATATTTCACTGTCAGTTTCATTTGTAATGACATCAATATAATTTATTTGTCTCCTCTCTAGGAGCAACATCATTTAGGCAAAACCTCTTTCACATTGGTAATCAGATATTTCTCCCTTAACACTGTTCCCCAAGGTGGTGATACAGAATATGTAGCTGGATCTGTAATATTGATTGGGGGAAAAAGGTGAGACAAAGTGTTGATTGATTCTTTATACTTTTCCCTTGATATCCCCTCTCCTAAAAGACTTTGGTTAAGATTCTATAAAGCCCTCCAGTGACTCCAGCGACAGTTTAGAAAATAAAGCTAAAACTTCTGTGCAAATTACAATTGTTAGATAGTTGTCAATAGTGCATCATAAGAAGTCTTCTGAGACTGCATTCACATAGTACAGTGAGAGTACTATGATGAACTATTAATGCCTACCATGGGTGCAGGAGAGTGAAAAAGGTAATTAATGGGTAAAACAAGTACTGGCTCTGCTGTACTATATGGGATCTAGCTTGGTGATCTGTTTGGGGGACATGGCCTTTGATCTTTATTGCTAACAAATTATAATAAATTCCAATGCTTCTTAAATGTTATTTCTTTTATTTGCATTTTTTATTTGAAATGTTTGCCTTGGCCGAAAATTGAATAAACTATTTTAACTACATATAATCGTAGAAGTGTTCCTGGGGATTAGGTAAAAGAAAGAATACATGAGGATTAACTTGTTTTGTATTTGATTAAATTAATCTGGCAAAAATTATACAGTGGAAATTATAAAATCAAATATTACTTCATTATAGTCCTGTATCTCAGTGTAGCTCTTTATATTTTCAAGAACTTATCTACTAGATATTTCATATTTTTAATTTCCATAATGACTCCTTGAGATACAGAAGGGAAATGCTCATATTTCTACTTTATGCAACATGAAACTGTATACACAGCAAATAAGAGATTGAACATGAACAAGAATTCAGAATCCAACTTCTGTTGTACTACTTTAACTTCCATTATATCATATAGAGAGAAGGATGAATACCTAATATGAAGCCATTAGGTTTTCAAACACTATATTAGCTTTACAAAAGTTATCTCCTTTAATTCTCACCCTAACACTCTGAGATTGCCAATAATTATTTTTACATTATGAGTTTTAGGAAAAGGATATTAAGATTCAGAGAGGTTAATTAACTCGCCCAATGAAAACAACTAGTATATGACAAAGCTGGCTGGCATGCAACATTAGGGGTGGCTAATGCCAAAGACCACTACTTTTCTGGGATATTATGTAACCTTCTAATTAATCTATGATCAGCAAACTCTATTCCTTTCCAAAGCTGTGTTTATGACATATTTTCTGCCTTCTCTTTGCAGCTTCTTCCTGCCAAGTATTATCTATATGCTGGGTGTTGACAACCTAGATAGTAATTATCCTTTGCTAGTGGCTGAGGTGGTGCTTTGCACATGAGTCACATCTTGTTCAAAGCATTGAGAGGTGGTATATTTAAATTTGTAAATACCTCATCTAAAGTCTAACCCCAAAAGATAATAGTGGATTTTACATAATTAAAAACACGTGGAATTTCAATTTCAGTTATTATAAAATACATCTATAACTTAGAATTAAATAAGATTATACATTTATAGTGCCAGGCACATAGTAGATGTGGCATATAGTATAGTTTTTTCCCCCTTTTCTGATTTTTACTCTTTTCCTTTATTCACTACATGGCCTTTTAGGGGATCAGAGTAATTAGCTTTATCTATTCTTTGTTATTTGGGCTGTTTCTTTTTCTTTTCTGTTCTCTAAACAAAAATAAAGCCAAAGCTTCATCATATTCTGCATTATGAGGTCACCGTATAAATTCTTTTAACAATAAACAATCTGACAAATTTGATCTTGAGATGTTTCTATACTTTTTAGAAAATGCATAATGCTAATGTTCTTTTCACAGCAACAGAAATTTTATTTGTTTTAAAAATATTCAGTACAGCTTTGATGGGGACTCTTCCTAAAAGATATGAATATCATATTTGATTTACATCTCTAACTCAATCATTGAGACACATTCCATTGTGGTTCTGCAAACATAACTGGAATGATAACCTGAGTAACGATCCTGTAAAGCTGCTCAAGACCAGTTTTTTGCCACCTGTTTACTTAGTGAAAGCATTTCTCAGGTTGCTCTTCATTTTGGCGAATCTGGCTTTGTTTCAACATGTTCACAAATTTCTCAGATTTGAATGCCTTTCTAAACCTACTTCTGTTTTTCTGATTCCTTTGTGGACCAATTTAGCCCAACTGATCACTCCTTCTAAATATATACTTAGTAAACTGTACCACATATTGTACCACTTAATTCTTTCTAATTACTACATGAAAGTTATCTTCTCTCTTTAAGTAGACATCTATGTTTTGGGTGTTCTGTAAATTCTAGGGCTAAGCCTAGAATTAGAACCATAATAAGGCACCTGTGAAGTATTTGTTTTATGGTTATTAAACTGGAGTCATTGGGGAAAATTACTATGCAAGGAGGAATTCTTCTCTCCATTATATGATGTTTAGCTCCAACTTGATCAAGAATAGAAAAATAATTTGATCTTTTGTACCAATTATTATTATCTGGTGGTAAATGGCTATAATGAAGAGTTTTAGAAACTCTATCAGGGTTCAGTAAGAAGTGCCATGATTAATGAGCAATCTCTTAAGCACAGAAAGTGGGGGTAGGGGTGGGGTGGAACACATAGGCATTATTTTATTATTATCATTATCATTTCTTAGTTTCTTAGTTGTTTTCATATTTTTATACCAGTTTTTATACAGGGGAGTTAAAATTATTAACTGAATGAAATAATAAAAAAGCATGTATAAGAAAGTTATTTCTAAGCAAATCATCAATGGTTAAATCTGACTAATTACTTTGTAAAAATATGCGTCCTTTATACCCAGAATCAAATTCCAAGAAAATAAGAAGCCATAGAAATATGATTTAAATATTGATACCAGTTCTTCCCTTCTATCCATGAAAATGATAATACCATGGTTTTTGAAATGCTGTAGAAAATTAAACCATTTTTTGTACCCATTTCATAGTCTCTTTTTTCTCCATAGGCTAATTAATTGAGACATTTCACCTTTGTGTACAAAAAATCTGAGTCATTAATTCATAGAAACTTATACTACGTAATATGACATTGTCTCACTAGCATAGAGACATTTATACACATATTCCCTTTCTCTTTATTATCTACTAACTTATTTCCATTTGGAATCTTTCCTTGTTTTACTCAGTATGGCTTAAGGCATACTCAATAATCAAAGAAATCTCCTAGAAACCACAACAATTTACATACACTAGAAATTATTGATTTGGTTACCTAACTCATTCTTGACAGGTTCTACTTTTCTCTATTTTACATTCCATCCTTCCCTACCCATTATCTGTGACTTCAGTAACAACATAGACTACACTCTAGAGTTCTTTTCATAGTAATCAGTGTCAACTAAATGCAAAATTCTGTCATATATATATAATTTTCCCCAAATGGATGGGGGTTAACAAATAGATCTGGGAAAAAGAAAAACTATGGATCAGAATCTGGCTTGTTATTCAGGATTCAACTTGATATCACTTCTTGCAAAAAATGTTTCTTGAAATTAATCAATTTCTCATGAGGTTGAACTATTTTCTGCTCTTGCATGCTTTCATAAGACTCTATGCTTACTTGAATTAGTATATATATTTTATGCTTATTAGCTTATAAACTAGCTCTGAGTGCAGGGGGAAAATCTTATTTATTTTTTAATTCCCAGTATCTTCCATAGTATCTGGCATATAGTACTCTCTATTTTTGTGGTTTTGGAATAACATTGTAACTATGGGAAAATGAGAGATACTTTTGATAGCATAAATAAATAAATGATAAATTTTCTATTATTAAAATAATTTTATTTCAAAATTCACTTTTGTTTTAACATTGGGATATATACCAAAACTCTATAAACCAGCACTTTCATTTTTATAATGATAATAAAATTTTACAACCATAGAACTACTTTGCATTATTTGAATACTTCTTCTTTATTAATCCCCAAGTGTTTTACAGCCAATGATATAACTAACAATTCCTTACAGCTCATTAGCATCTAGCACAGAATACTGTAGGGAAGATCTGTGAGATGGTGTAAACCAACTGGCTCTTCTAACAAATGAGACTATAAAACTCCAGAGAAGTGACATAACTCACTAAGGTCTTACAGTTGGCCAGTTATAGTGTCAAAGCCAAAACTTATATTTCAAATATAAAGAATGCGCTATGAATCTCCAGCTGCCCACCATACCTCCACTTCTGTCTGAGGCAAGTGATTACAGAAAGAAGATCTGCATAAAGTAGAATGGCCTATGGCATGAAATCTATTACCTGTCTACACCAAAATGCACTAGAGAATGCCCTATCAGCCAAAGGCAGGATTTGGTAAGCTAAGTAGTTCCATGCCTGTGAGAGGTACATAGTGCTTAGAAAGCATATGACAGAGGTTAAGAAAGGTTTCCCTGGATAAGTGAAGTAAATTTGAAGAATGAACAATTAGTATTAAGATGGGAGGGAAGATCATTCCAGATAGAAAGAATAATATTTTCAAGGACCCGTGGATGGGAGAATGATATGCTATTTCAAGTGACTGAAAGATGGACAGTACAGCTAGAATGGTGTGAGGAGGGTTGTGAGGAAGGCTTCTAGTCCTTCGTAGCTGGCAGAGCTAGGAAATATATATATGTATACTAATCCACACGTACATACATTTATATTTATTTCTGTATCTTCTAACTGTATATATTTATTTGTAAAATGTGTGTTCACACTAATACCGTGGTTCCAAACACCACAAGGTGCATTCTAGCTTTTCCACTTTCCTTATCTACAACTTTCTTCTTTGACACTGAGAGTGCTCTCATTATTTATGGTACATTTACTTTTTGTTTTTGACCACAGTATTTACTTATAATAGTTTTAGAATTTCTAATCCATATGGCTATGGATTAAAAAAAAAATACTAACTATAGTACAGTAATTGTGTATAGTTCTTTTGACTTTTGCCTTATAATATACAGGTAAAATATTGTTTTCCAAATTTAAGTTAGCTCTTCTCTGACTTTATTTCTTTAAATGTGATTTTATTAATCATCAGATTTCTTTGTAATAGTTTGGATTTCATTTTTAATTTTTCCCTCATCCGTGTCATTTACTTTTTAAAATATGCATACTAGAAAATTCAATCTTTGGGGTATATGGTCCCATTTGTTTGGGGAAACTCAGTGTCCACTGCCACAGTCAGGATGCTGAAAATTTCCATCATCTTCAAAGTTCCCTCATGTTCTCATTTATAGGCAACTCCTCTCCCCAGTGCCATCAGATGAGTGGTTGTACAAAGGGTACATTGGAGCTCTATAGCACAAACTGACGCTGCAATACAAAGGCAGAATGTTTTCTCCAGAAAGCTTCAGCTTTGCTCTTAAAACCTTTCAATTGAGTGAATCATGTCCCCTCTTACAAGGATCATCTCCCTTGCTTAAAGTCAACTGATTACAGACTTTGATCATACATACAAAATATCTTCACAGCAACACCTAGAAAGCATTTAAATGAATAACTGGAGTCTAGCCTAGTCAAATTGAAACAAAGAACAAGTCATCATAGGCATATTATTATTTGGGGGAATTTGAAGCAAATGAAAAAGGTGGTGCAGGAAATGTTTGGCTATGAGTATCTACTCTCCTTGTCTTCCTTATTAATAAAAATGCAACTAAAATATTATATTTTCTCAGCCTACATTATAGTTAGTGTGTCCATGTGGCAGGATTTAGACCAATAAGATACAAAAGAAGATCATGTGGATCACATCCTGACAAGTTTTAAAAGAAGACAGGTTTTTTGGCACACATATTCACTTTGCCTTCAGTTCTATATAATTTCTACAGCCTGGATATGGATATAATTGTAATATCCTTTATAGTATCCATTCTGTATGTATAAGGAATGGGATATACGATGATTTATCTAAAAAGAGCATGTGTTTCTGATAAACCATGGAATATCCATATCATTCTTGGACTATCTAATTTTGGACTTCACTTCGCCTAGAGGATAAACTTTAATTTTGTTTAAGTTACTGTTATTTTAGTTTTCAGTTACAAAGCTAAATGATGCTCATACGTGCAAGTTGAAGCCACATATATTTGTCTTTAGGCTAAAATTAAAATGACATACACCTAGCTAACCTTACTTTTCAAATACCATGGCATAAATATTGAAACGCTATGTACTTTAAAATCTACTGGAACTTTACTTTCACTCTTTAAATATTATGAAGAATAACCAGAAAGCATTATTCAAGAAAAAAATTATATCTCAATAGAATTCTGAAAAACCTAACTAAATATACAATTGGACCAAGATTTGGTAGATGATTTTTAAGACATAATTGATTGTTTTCATGGATTCAGAAATTTGGGTCACTGAGGAATCACAGTGATCATTAGATTGTGCTATTTATTTTATAGGTGAGAAAATTGCACCCAGACAGATTCAATATTGGGGCCCATGCCACACAGGTCATAAGCATCAGAATTAGATTTAGTGCACAGTGTTTAGAATTAAACATAGTTACTTCTATTGTACCAGAACCAATCATCTTAGATTGAGATATAAAAAGATATTAAAAAGATGATATATTTTTTCTTTTTAGGAAGGTTGACATCTTCATAGAAAGCCAAACTTCATTCAGCTCTAAAAACTTTACTGTATGTTTGAGCATGAAATCTGCCACAGGGATAAAACGAAAGGTAATAATTCATGGATTACACCAAACAACAAGGAAGAATCAGGGGAAAAAAAACATTATCTTGGATAATTATGACTTGACATGACTTCAACAGTCAGATCTATTGGTATGTTTCTTTAGGGCAGATTTTGAAGAAATTACACACAGTTACATAATTAGGCCTTTTTAAACTCTGTACTGAGCTCTTTGAGTCTAAGCTTGGATACCCCCCCACCCCAAGGAATCACAGCATCTCTAGAAGAAAGACAATTTCCCATGATTTGGGGAAGCTGTAATGACTCTAATGACACAAGAAAACAAATAAGATTGTAGTGTACCAAATGATTTCCCAAAGAGTAAATGAACTGGTTAGAATAATTCAATGTTTTATTTCTCATGTCCGTATTATTTTTTTGTATATCTCACATACTCCAATAAAAAAGGCAGGGTTAAATTATTAAATAATTATTAAATTATTGAATTATTATTAAAACAGATTGTTTTAATAATAAAAACATAAGGTAGTCTAAGCTTCAAACTTACAAATAGGAAATTATGATCTAAAATTATAAAATGTCTTTTCAGGCACTAGAAAAAGAGAGAGTGAAAGGAGAGTATGTGTTTACTAATAAATAAACTGACATCTGTATTCCTAGCTGTTAAACCTAGCTGTTATCCTTCTGTTAACCACAGGACTTATGAATGGCTACTATCAATCTACCTGCCTTATAATATGTGTCAAAATTTGTATGATAAAATCTATACCCCAAAGAAAAAAGAATGAGGGTAGTTTTCAAAGTGAAATAATGATTTTACATGAACTCTATTTTCTTGAAAGCTTAAGTGGCATCTGTATACTTTAAATATCTTTATGAAACTCCACTAACTCGTTTCCTGAGTTGTGCTACTAGATTCAGTCTGTAGCTATGATTTTAAAAATAGTTTTATTAAAATATCTCCATATGTGTTTGGGTGCTTAGAAACACAGGTATACTTGAAAACCATTTGGCTTTCCTAATTTTAGTTGTCTGTATTCTTGTCCCTTGGTGAGTGTCAAACTCTCATTTGTTTTTCCTCAGTTCTGAGTTTGGTTTCATGTTCAACTATTTTGGATTAAAATATTCTTCTATCAGACAGATGTCTCAAAGTCCAGTGAGATCAATGAGAGTTCACTGAAACAGAGAGAAGATATGAAGGAGTCCCAGGACAGTTGTGACACCATTTGAGATTGGTCTGATCTGCAGAAAGAATATTTTTCTCCTCCTATAAATCACCAGTCTCATTGCTGTGGCTTATGGTACATAGGTAGGATTCAGAAACCTTCAACAAAAAGACTCATGACTGACTACAAGCAATAGTTAACACAGTTATTTTCTTGTTTGTCTCAGTTTTCATGGCAGATCCATATTTCTTGGGGATCAGAAATTATTTTAAACCTCAGTTCAATGAAATGAGAGCAAAATATTTATACTCCTATGAAAATTTTTCTTGAATTGAAAAATCATTTCATCATTATGCTTAGTTTATTTTTCTATGAAAGAGAATATCTGGCTTTACTGCACCTTTTTGTAGAAGAGGTGCTAAACATTTTATACATAATAATATGCTTTTTTTTAAAATAACATTTATTGCTTACTATATGTCAGACACTACTGCAAATCTTTCAAATATTTTTTCAAAGTGCACAATAAATCAATAAGGTAGGTATTATCATTAACCCTCTTTTATATCTGAGAAAAAGGCTAAATAAATATGGTTACTGGGGTCCTATTTATGTATACTATTATTATCTTAACATAAAACCTCTGATTAAAAAAAATGAAATACTTGGAATAGATCCATTGGCAAATGGCTAGAAAAATAAGTGTTCCCTTTAAGTTTGATGAGTCTGACATATTTTTGAGGAATTTTTAGCATATCAAAAATAATCTTCCTTTCTTAGCTTAATTGGTGCTTGTACTTCAAGGTAGAGCTATTTTATCTGAATAATAATGGGCAAAATAAGATGTATCTTACTGCTCCCTGGTGAACATGGAGTGTTTTTCTTATATGAAATGCAGATACCTACATGCACAGCAACTAAAAAAGTAATTATAAATTATTTTTAGAAAGAGTACCTCCTTAAATAAGCAGCCATCAAAACATGGGAAAACTGAGAAAAGACTACTAAATAATTGATGTGTCAAAGATAAAATTATAATGGAATTTATAAAATATTTAGAAGTGAAAGACAACAAAAAACATTTCATATAGACCCTTTGGATTTTACTAAGAAATATTTAGATGACTTTCTGACCTAAAAAGCACATAATAGAAAAGGCAATAAATTAATATTAAAAAAATATAGATTCAAGTAATAAATTCAGAAAACAAATGCCATAGTATACTCTAAAAATATATAGAAATAAAAGTTTAAAAATAGAAATCAATGCAATGAGAAACAAAAAACAGTGAGAGTCAACTAACACTTGAAGACTCCTAAAAAAAAGATATGATTAAGAAAAACATGACATTAAAAAATAAAAATTTCAAAAGGATACATAAATCCATATACAGTAGAAATTAGTATATCATAAAAGAATATTCTAAAGTATATGTACATATACTTAAAAAATTAAATAAAAGACAATTTAAAAGAAAAATGAAATTTGTCAAAATTGTCTAAAGAAGAAATTAAATGTAATCTAATGTTAATTAAGGAGAACAAATTAGAAGAAAATTACAAAAAATAAACTAACCAGGTCCTGAGAATCTTCAGTCAAGTTTAACCGAAGTTCATGGAAATTCTAATCTCTCATTTAAACAAATTATTACAGATAATTGAGAAAAGTATCTTTCTATAGTACTTTAAGGGACTTTTTATAAACAATAACAAAATTCTAAAGAATAGAAAATAAAAGGAAGATCAGAGACCAATCTAATGTAAATATTTGCAAAACTTACAAATCAAATAATAGCAAAGTTAAGCAATGTATAAAGTATATGTTATTTAAAAAAGAATTATTATAGGCATGTGAATATATTTAAAGCAAGTATATTTATAGTGCAACAGCTTAAGAAAAAAAGAGAAACTTATTATCATCTCAATAGGTACAGATTAAGTACTGGATACAACTCAATATTCATCATGTTAAAATGTAGAAAAAAATAAACTATTTCTTAAAACAACAAATATTTTATTTCCCATCTATAACACAGATAATATTACTGAAATGTTATATACTTTGTTTTAAAAGTCAGAAAATATATATTTACTTCTATGTACTTCAATTTAGTTTTACTCCACTTCTATCTACCATTGTACAAAAATTCTGACCAAGGCAATAGACTAGAATCTTATCAGAAAGTAATTGTCAAATTAGTAGATTATGATTAGATATCTATATAGAATCTCAAGAGAACATAAAGACAAATGGTTAGAATTAATAGAAGTGTATTAGCCTGCTGGATATATGATTTACATAAAAGATAAGTTCCTATGTATGTAAAAATAAAAACTAGAAATAATAATTGCAAATCTATAATAAAGTTTCCATTCATAATAGAAACATTTAAAATTACCTAGGTATAATCTTTAAAAAATACATGTGAAACTTATATGAAGATAAAGCAAACTATTATTTAGGCCCAAAATGACAGACTACAAATTGGCTAATCATGCTCATGTATGGGAAGACCTATTATGTGGAATTTGACAGACTGTCCAAAAATTCATATGGAAAGATAAAGAGTCAAGACAATAATAAAAAATTTTATGGAAGGTAGCTATTCTATATATTTGGACTGTTAATAACACTACATAGTAATAACTTAAAGGGTGAAATATGGCACAGGACACAAGTAGTCAAATTAAAAACATAATGCTAGAAAGAAATCTACACATGTATGTAGCTAGATATATCACAGCAGTGGCATTAGTATATTGAAGGATGGACTATACAAATTGGAATATATAAAGTGACTATGCAATATATTATTTTGGGATAGTTTGTTATCCATAAGCAAACTACCTCAAACATATTCTAAATATTTATATGTGGCAAATTTCCTAAACTGCTCTATAGCTAAAGGTTAGGTTTATGAGCCTTTTTGTAGATACAGCCATAGGAATTCATATTAGAAGAAGCCATTTAGAATTTTTAAAAGTTCTTATCCTGAGTAGCAATGGGATGAGATTTAAACATTAATGAGATTTAAACATAATTCATCAAATTGACAAAATAATATTTTAGATTTCTAATGTAAAACAAAGAGGTCAACAGAATTTTTGAGAGGGAAATATAGAATATGTGTGTACACACACACACACATATATATAATGTGATATATATATGTGATCTATATCTTGAGAAAATTGTGTACGAATAAAAAAGTAGCTTACTATGGTTTCACTTTGAAATTTCTAAATCATTTCCTCATTCAATTTAATATGT
Source organism: Eidolon dupreanum (assembly GCA_028627145.1). Classification (NCBI taxonomy): domain Eukaryota; kingdom Metazoa; phylum Chordata; class Mammalia; order Chiroptera; family Pteropodidae; genus Eidolon; species Eidolon dupreanum. The sequence goes on from CM053515.1 coordinate 75,916,157, forward strand.
AATGACATATTTTACTTTGTTTTATTTATTTATTTATTTATTTATTTATTTATTTACTTACTTACTTACTTACACCTACAGCACCTGGTCTTCCTAGGTGGTCTCCCAACCAAGTACTGACCAGGCCCAACCTTGCTTAGCTTCCAAGATCAGACGGGATCAACTTTGTTTTAAAATGCATAATATGTGCGTGATAACGTAACCACCTAACTGGAATGCATATATTAATTTAAATATATTTAAATAAAACATAAGCACTCGTCATGGTATTTAAATACTTGCCTTTTTTGATTACGACAGTTTGATGCACGAAGGTGAAAATGTAATCAATTACAGATAATATCCTTATTCTGTCATTTTATTCTCCAATCTTACTACTTATAATTTCACAATTTTAAATGGAGACAGTCTGAAAAAATGACATATAGGATGAAATACAAATGTATATTTCAGTTATAACTTTCTATAAATTTGGAAACTACTTATAATGAAATCATTGATGTGATATTAGCAAGAACAATCAGATATGTCTTTTCTTGAAATAATGTCATTCATCATTAGATCAGTGGAAGAAATTTTGGTTCTATATAGATTCAAAAATAAAATAATAAAAGCTTGTATTTATTGAATAAGGATTAGCTATGTGGAAAATCCTATTCTTTTCTCTAGTAAGAAAAAACTTTATAAAATTAGGCATTTTGATTTTGAGTGTTGAGTTTTGGTGAACATATAAACAAGTAAATATTTTAAAGTTTTTGAGTGTGGAAATTGATATACTTTATTAAAATTCTATATGTGCTTATCATTTGACCCTTCAATTTATTTACAAAAAGTTTATTCTATAAGAGTATACAAATTCATAAATATGTTTTTCACAGGATTGTGGAATTATGAGGCATTGGTAATAAATTAAAATTTATTGATAAATGATAGGCAAATAAACTATAGTGCTTGTATAAGTAGAAATACTTGTATTAATGTAAGGGATATTTAAAATGCATTAATTTAAAAAAGTAACAAGAGCAAGAACCTGTTAATAGGGTTCCACTTTTATTAAAATGAAATTTAAAAAGTAAAAATCAATTCATAAATAAAATAAATAAAATTAGATTTATTGTGTTAAAATTGAGTGAACTGATAAATAGTGAATGGATTGAGTGAATTGGTATTGGTATAAGATCCCAGATTTTCTCCTTAGCAACCATGATCAATCTAGTGGTTGAGCTTATTCTTAATAATCTTAGTTAATGAAAAACATAGTTTATGGAAATCAACACATGATGTTAGTGGCACAGAGCGAAAAAAGGTATTTCTTAGATCACTGAATTGCCTCCTTTATAGTATGTGTAAAATATACTATATATTTTTTCTGAATAATCAGGTCTGTACTTTGTAAAAACATAAATAACACAAGGATACATGATATAGAAAGTGAAAACTTCTAAATCCTACATTTCAGATATAGCTATTGCGAACAATAAAAATTCACATGCAAAAAATAAAGATTACTTAAAATCTCTAAAATACGAGATTTCAATTTCATTCTTAAAACCTATAAATTTTGAAATACACAAAGGATTTTTTTACATCATTCTGACTAGTTCATTGTGATTAGCAAATATGGAAATAAAGCAGAAATTGTATTGATTCATAAGCAAATTATAGTGAAATATAAAATGCACTGGAAGAAAGGTGGAGATGTCTTAAATGCACAACCGTCAGCAGGAAGGGAAAAGCCTTCAATATTGCAGTTAGAGCTCTATCACCAGTATCTTTTTGTATTGCTCTTTTACAAAATTAAAAATAAGCACGTATACCAGAGCTGCTTGCCACAAAAAGGACATCCCCAGCCTACTAGGTCATTGCACTTATAGAAAGTTGTACTGCTGACAGACATGCCTTCTTTAATGCCTACTCCAGTAGCTCAGAACTCTACTTCTGTCTTCATCCTTTCAGTATTTCCATTACAATGGATTTGTGTGTGTTATGGGTTGAATTGTATTGCTTCGAAATCCCTGTTGAATGTTACCGTATTTGGAAATGGGATTGTTGCAGATGTAGTTAACATAAGGTCATTAGGGTGGGCCCTCACTCAATATGACTGGTGTCCTTATAAAAATGAGAAAGTTGACAGACACAGGCACACAAGGAGTATGTCACATAAGACGAAGGCAGAAACCAGAGGGATGATTCTATAACCAAGGAATATCAAGAATTGCCAATAAAACACTAGAAGCTAGGCAAGAGGCACGGAATAGATTCTTTCTCACAATCCTCAGATGGAAGCAACCCTGCCAACACTTTGATTTCAGACTTCCAGTCTCTAGAACTTTGAGACAATACATTTCTGTTGTTTAAGCCACTCAATTTGTGGTACTTTGTTACAGCAGCTCTAGTAAACTGAGACAGTGTGTTTTTAATAACTATTCAATCTCCAAACAGCCTGTCTGGGGAATTCAAGTTATCTTGTTAGTACTAATGAGTCCACATTTTAATATATTGGCTCCTAACTTGCATAATGTTTGAGCTGCCTGCCCCAGTACAAATTTTCTTATAAGGATTGTTACTTTTAGACTGTGATTTTGTAAAAACTAGCATTCTTTACTCCATTTACTATAAAAATGTCAAACACACAGTAAGTTGAAAGATTTACTTACTGAACAACATGATACTATAGTCCACTATTGTTAATATCCTGCAATGTTTATTTCATTGCTTTCCTTTTCATCTATCCATCAATTTATCTTAACTATTTGGATTCATGTCAAAGTAAACTGGAGATGTCTGTACACTTTAACAGTAAACATTTTATCATGCACATCATTAGCTGGAGTCCCATATTAGTTTATAGTTATTTTCTAGAAAAAAATTAAATAGAGTTTAGTGCACAAACTCCAGTGCACAATTAGATGAGCTTTGGTAAGTACAGGAATATCTCAGAAATATTGAGTTAGGGTTCAGACCACTGTCATAAAGCGAGTATCACAATAAAAAGAATCATGCAAATTTTTTTGTTTCCCAGTGCATATAAACATTATGTTTGCACTATACTGTAGTCTATTAAGTGCAAAATAAAATAGCATTACGTCTAAAAAACAATGGTCATACTTTAAGTAAAAAAATACTTTATCACTAAAAAATGCTAATCATCATTTGAGCCTGTTGGAAAAATGGCACAGATAGACTTGCTTGATTGCAGGGTTGCCACAAACTTTCAAATTTATAAAAAATTAAATATCTGTGAAGCACAACAAAGTGAAGTGCAGTAAAACAAGGTATGTCTGTATGTACTCTTGTGTAACACAAATCTCCATCAAGATACAGAATATTACCATCATTTCAGAAAGTTCTACAATGTCTTATATTAATTTTAAACACCCAGATACCAGAGTACATGACTGCTCTGATTTGTTTTTTCATAAAATAGCTTTGCCAGCTTAGGCAATGAAAACTGCTAATGAAAACATACAATGTGTATTCTTTTGTGCAGATTTAGTTTATTCAGCATACTGTTTTACAGATTCACTTGTGTTATTTTTTTGGCAGTCACACTTTCCTTTTTATTGACAAGTATTATTAAATTATACAACAATACTAGTTTCTTTACTCATTCACATACTGATGGATGATGGGGCTGTTTTCATTTTTTGGCTCTTATAAATAAAGCTATAAAAATTCTTATATAAGATTTTTTTTGGTGTGTGTGTATATGTGTGTGTGTGTGTGTGAGAATATTCATCAGTGCGTGTGTATTTGTGAATGTGCTTGTGAGTATTTCAATTTTCTTCAGGAAATACCCAGGAGTAAAACTGCTGAATCTCAGGGCAGTTATTTACTTACATACATTTATCCATACTAAAAAAATGTGGGACTTTTTCCAAAGCTGTTGTATGCAGCATTTGACATTCTCACCAATCATATATGAGAGTTCATTTTGTTCTATATCCTTGCTCACATTTGATAACCCCTTGATTTTAATACCAGTCATTCTTTTGCTTGTGAAGTAGCATGTTGTTATGGTTTGAATTTCCTTTTCTCTCATGTCTAATGATGTGAACACATTTTCATGTGCTTATTAATCATTTTAATCTCTTCTGTTGTAAAGTTTCTGTTCAAATATTTTACCATTTTTAAAAAATGGCCTTTGTTTTATTATTTCTATCATCTATCCATCCATGTATCCAATGAATATTTTATTAAATTCATGTTTTATAAATATTGTCTTCTTATTTGTGGTTTGCCTAACCCTTTTCTTAATGTCTTTTAAAAACTAATTAATTTTGATAACTATTTTAAGTTTCCTTTATAGTTTTACTTTCTCTGTTCTAAGAAATTTTATACCCGGATTATGAACATAGTCTACTGTGTTTTTTTCCTAGAAGTTTTCTAATTTTAGTTTTTATAATCTTAAAAATTTATTTATTTATTTATTTATTTATTTATTTATTTATTTATTCATTCATTCTTTCATTCATTCATTCATTTATGATGACATTAGTTAACAAAATCCAGTAAGTTTCAGCAGTACACTTTAACAGTAAGGCATGTATATAAACACTGTATGTATGCCTCCCATAGTTAAATTTCTTTCTGTCACCACATATTTGATCTCCTTTACCCCTTCTACCTCCCTCTCCCCTTTCCCCCTCCCCTCTGGTAACCACTGGTCTACAGTCCATGTCCATGAGCCTCTGTTTGTTTGTCCTGTTCATTTTTGCTTTTAGGTTTATATCCCCCATATAAGTGATATAATGTTATTTTCAACTTTTTCTGGCTTATTTCACTTAGCATGATTATCCTGAGGTCAGTCCATGTTGTCGTAAATGGTAGTATTTTATCTTTTATAGCTGAGTAATATTCCATTGTATATATGTACCACAGCTTCTTTAGCCAATCATCTATCGTGGAACGCTGTGGTTGCTTCCATGTCCTGGCCACTATGAATAATGCTGCTATGAACATCAGTGTGCAAATATCTTTTTGGATATGGGTTTTCAAGTCTTTGGGGTAAATACCCAGTAGAGAGATTGCAGGATCATATGGACGATCAATTCTTAGTTTTATGAGGAACCTCTATACTGTCTTCCATAGCGGCTGTATCAATTTGCAGTCTCACCAGCAGTGTATGAGGGTTTATTTTTCTCCGCATCCTCTCCAGCATTTGTTATTACTTGTCCTGTTGATGATTATAGCCATTCTAACAGGTGTGAGATGGTATCTCATTGTGGTTTTGATTTGCATTTCCCTAATAGCTAGTGATGCTGAGCATCTTTTCAAATATTTGTTGGCCATTTGTATGTCCTCTGGGAAGAAATATCTGTTCAGGTCCTCTGCCAATTTTTTGATTGGATCTTTTGGTTTTTGTCGTTATTGAGTTGTATGAGTTCTTTGTATATTTTGGATATTAGGCCCTTATTGGAGACGCTGCTTGCAAATATATTTTCCCATTCGGATGGTTGTCTATTTACTTTGTTGGCAATTTCTTTTGCTGAGCAGAAGATTTTTAGTTTGATGTAGTTTGATTTATTTTAGCTTTTACTCCCTTGCTTTTGAGGTCACATTTATAAAATCCTCTTTAAGTTTAAAGTCCCTGAGTTTAGTTCCTATGTTTTCTTCTATGCAATTTATTGTTCTCAGTCTTATAGGCAGGTCCTTAATCCATTTTGAGTTAATTTTGGTGTGTGGTGATAGACAACAGTCTAGTTTCATTCTTTTGTGGGTGGCTTTCCAGTTTTCCCAGCGCCATTTATTAAAGAGGCTTCCCTTTCTCCACTGTGTGCTTTTGGCTTTTTTGTAGGAAATTATTTGCCCATATAAATATGCATTTATTTCTGGACTCTTGATTCTTTTCCACTGGTCCATGTGTCTGTTTTTCTGCCGATACTATGCCATTTTGTTTAATAAATGTATTTTTAAGAAATGGCATAGAAAGATCCTCCTGTATACCCTTTACTCAATCCCTCCCAAATTGTATATCTTACAAAACTACAGTATAATATTGCATATATAGTATTGACATTGACATAGTCAAGATGCAGAATATTTCATCATGACAGGGTTACCTGTCACACATACTTCCTTTTTATCCCCACAGTCTTCTTACCTTATGACAACAACTTATCTGTTCTCAGTAACTATACTTTATCATTTTAAGAATTATGCAGTATATAAACATTAGTAGTTGTCTTTTTTCACTCAGTATAATTCTCTAGAGATTGACTATGTCCACTCCTCATTTATTGCTGAGAAGTGTTTGATGCTATGGATGTACTAGTCTGTTTTACTAACTACCCATTAAAGGACATTAGAGTTGTTTCTAATTGTTAACTAAAATGAGTAAAGCATCTATAAAACAGGGTTTTGTATGAGCATAGTTGTTTTTTTGTTTGTTTGTTTTTAAATTTTTCTGAGATAAATGTCCACAAGTGCAATTGCTGGGTTGTGTAGTAGGTTGCATGTTTTCCAGAAATGTTATTTTATGCTTCTACTGAAATATGTATTCTAGACACTATTCCTTTGGTAGATAGGTACTTTTCAGTTTTCGGTTTGTTTTACAGCTCTTTGTGGGGTCTGAACACAGCAAAATATTTAAATATTGACAAAGTCAAATTTAGTAATTTTCCCTTTATGGATCATGCTTTTGGTGTCAAGTCTAAAAATTATATTTACAAAAAAGTTTCAGAATGCTCGTAATAGAATTCTCTGAGAAAATTTAGGGAAAAAAAATCCTGCTTAGCCTGAGTACTGAGAAACAAAATTTCCATTAATTCATTTGCTCACACTATAGATTAAATTTGTCATATTTAGACTTCAGAAAGGAAACTGACAGGACTATTCTTTTTCAGTTATAATTCTTTATTACTTTTCTCTAAAGATCAGCATCACTTTTTTTGTATCATTAAAGACATTAATCTAAAAATACCTGAAATGACCCTAACAATGGACTTGCTAGTGTGGTTTGCTCAGCTGATTGATCATGTTAATTAGATTGGTGAACTACAGAAAATATCCTTAGTTTTAATATGTACTCTGAACTGACAGATTGGGACCTCTAGACAATCAGTTTTCTGTAAGGGACATTTTCAGAGTCAAAGTTAAAGGAACTAATAAAAAATCGAATAGATTATAGAATAAAATATTCTTACTCATGTAATTCTTTAAGGACCTTGACACTGTTCCTAGAAAGACCTTTAAATGGAATGTAATATCATAGGAACACTTATTCTGTATACCTAAATCTCAAAGTTGCATCCTGTTTTATTTTTTTTAAGAAATACAACAAAGTATATAAGCTGGTTGGACTTTACTGAATAAATCCATACCATTTAGCTATTTGGCAAAAGACTGTCCCTTACCAATTAATTAACTAATAATCTAAAGATTTTGGACACATCTTACTAGAATACTTTCTACTATGTTATTTAGATTGAGAAAAAAATGAAAGAAAACTAGAGCATAACTACAAAATAACTGAGCTTTTTTTCACCCTTTTGATAGTTATGGGGTGTTGCATTTTCTAAGTTTTAGTTATATGGACAATTAGTTTCTTAAAACAAGTGATTTGTATACAGTGCTAGATGAAAGTTATTACTGTATTGGTAATTCAAGAATTTATTTTGATTCATTTCAACTTTTGAAGAAAGTTCACATGAAAGGCCTATGATGAGCTCTTATTAGAACAAGAATTTTATTTGCTTTGGAAGCTTCTCTGACATCAAAAATCCCTTTATAAGCTCTTACTCTGATGAAGCTGTGTTGTAATGATAAATATTATGACACTGAATTTGCATTAGAAATTAGCATAAAAAGATCATAAAGAGGACTAGTGGTTAGCACTTACAAAAATCTTACCTTTCCAATTAATTAATTGGAAAGAGACAGTTTGTTAGCCAAATAGCTAAATATGGTATGAGTTTATTCAGTAAAGTCCTACCAGCTCATATACTTTGTTATATTTCTTAAAAAAATAAAACAGGATGAAACTTTGAGATTTAGGTATAGATGTCAGAAATGTTTACGTGTCTCTAAAATCCAGTATTTTAGGTTAGTATTTTTTTCTTTGTTCAATTAGCCACTTTCAGAAGGAACCTATAAATATATAATAAGAGCAGTTTCAGTTCTGGATAACCTCTAAATATATAATCATATTCTCACTTATCATACTTTATAAAATATTCAACATGGTACCCTCCAATCCTCAGACAGTGACTTCTTGGAGCTGTTTCTAAGAGGGAAAATATTTGAAGTATCACAGCATTCTTTTCATACCTGTAGATTCTGATATATCATTTTGAGGCTCCATAGCAATAAACCACTATCATAAAACCAAAAACTACCTAAAGATTAAAATCATAAAAAAAAGTCTTGGAAATAGTAAGAGTAACTTAGAAACGATCTTCACTACCATTCTTGTTTTGCACAAAATAAATCTGAGGTTCAGAAAGTGATTTGCTCAAGATCATATATCTAATAATAGCCAGGAAACAATGAATGCTTAATAGATATTCACTATAGTTAAGCCCTTTACATGGATTGTTCCATTTAATCATCTCAACGAAGTTGTGAGGTAGATATTATTGTTATCCTTATTTTATAGATACATCTTGTTGAGGATAAGAAAGTTTTTTAAGTATGGAAAACTCTAGCACTACAAATAAAGTTTGTTGCTTTCTGGAACCTTATTTTTTATGTCACATTTTAGTACATGATTAATCCTCTATTTAGACAAACTTAAGGTAAAAACATAAATTGTATTTTTATACAAGTTTTACATTTAATTTAAGGACATTTGGAGAATACAAAGCCTTGAGCTAACAAATTTGACAGATTTGCAGCCACTGTACATAATTTAGGGCACATTATAAGGTTAGAAACAGCTAAGAAACACTCAAATTATGACATGAGTATCCATCTACTTCTATATACACAGTCAGCTAAATTAATACTTCATTGATTCTTATATCCACTTTTTTCCACTTTTTAAAAAACCTTTATGAAATCAGGATGCTTCTTAAAGTTGAAAGCATCTTGTAAGCGATACTGGTCAAGAGGCAGATATTACATTACTGTTGCACGACATATGCAAACTTGATCTGTTGCATATGACGTGACTAAACACCTGAAATATATGTTTTTTAAGTTTAAAAATTAAAGGCCATTTGTGGAAAAATGTGAATATTGGTTGTTCTCTGAATATCTTTCTTGATACTTTTTGTGAGTTCAAGAAAATCTCACCATCTAAACTTGCAGGATAGTAGTAGCATGTACTCTGAAAAAATGCTACATCCGAAATGTATGGACAACAAAGATTTTGATCTTGCATACAAACTCTTTGGACATTGTTAACTCTAATTTTTTTTTTTTAAATAAGAAGCATCAAATCCAGCCAATTAAGAAATAACAAACACCTTAATTTGTTATGCTTATAATTTCCTTTTTACTATATGAACATATATAATGTATAATTAAACACCAATGTATTAAATTTGTCTACAGGAGTAAGAACATATAATCCATAGCTTGTGCAGGGGTTGGGAATGGGGTGTAAATCAATCAATTTAAAGGAATACAGAAGTGTCAGAAATGTATAGCTATTGTAAATCTTATGGCTATATTCATAATGTAAAGGAAAATATCATAATAAAGAAATAGAAGTTAAAGACAAAAAATAAAATTTTAGAGATAAATTGTATAATATCTGAAATGGAAAACAGACTGGATGGGACTAATAGCAGATTATACATTAAAGAAGAACAGATTAACATGAAGACATAGGCCTATAAACTATTGAAAATGATCCAAGGAGAGAAAAAATTAGTGGAAACAATTTAAAAAGAATCAATGACCTGTGGAGCAGTCTAACATGGGTGGTGATAAGGAAATACCTGAAAAAGAAGAGTTGAAGTTTTCCAAATTTGATAAAGTTTTAAATTGCAAGATCCAAAATGTTAAATAAATCCCAAGCCCAAGGAACATAAAAGAAATCTTATCAGGACAAATCATAATCAAATTACTGAAAAACAGTGATACAAGAAAAATTCTTAAAAGTAGCTAGAGGGGCAGAAACATTTCTTTAAGAGAAGAGAGTTTAAAGCAGCCTTCTCTTTAGAAACTATGTAAGATGGAAGGCAATGCAACAATATCTTAAAGTTCTAGAAGAAAAATTAATACTCTCAACCTATAATTCTATAAACAGTGAAAATAACTTATAAATCAATGCAAAATCAAGACTCTTAAAACAATCAGAAGCTGAATTAATCATCGTAAGAACTTCAAATTAAGAAATGTTAAAGAAGTTTTTTTTTCATCCAGAAAAAAGGAGCAATATCAGATGAAAATTCGCATTTTCACCAACTAATGATTAATGCCAGAAGTGGTAAATACATGTGTACACATAAAAGGTAAGTTTTCTTGTTTCTTTATTCTCCCTAAACTATTACTTGTAAAACAAAAATAGTAACAACAAATAGGAATTTTTAAAAAGTAGTAAGATACTCTGAAACCACATTGTTTCTACATGTATTTTATCTTAGCTCTCTAACTTTTAAAAAAGTTTGCACCTTTTGAAATGTATCTACCTAAGCAATTGTGTTTTTGCTTATGTACAATATATGTACTTATATCTCATACTTTTGCCAGCTCTCTTCTTTAGTATCCAGCAATGAAGGATACTGCAAAGGTCCTCAATTGTGTGTGTGTGCACATGTATATGTGTGTGTGTGTGTGTTGTGTGTTGAGTGTGTGAGTGTATAAAATTGGTAATTCTTCTTTTGTATGTGAGTTGAAAGCCACAGTAAATGCAATGTATTGATTTAACCTAACATTTCTTTCTTCTATGAGAATATTTACCTTAATTGCATGGTTGTCTACAGTCTTTAAGACACAGCCCTTCTCAGTTAAAAGAACACTGCAATAACTAAACCGGACTCTCTCCCATAAAATACATGGCTGAATCTTAGAAATTATGTTATATGAAATAAGCCAAAAACTAAAACAATATTATGTTTGATTTAGATTATATAAAAACTGGAAAAAGCAATTCTGTAGTGACAAAAGCTGATCAGTGGTTGGTAGGGGCCAAAAGTGATTAAAAAAATGACTATAACTAATTGACTTTTTGCATGATGGAGATATCCTATATTTTGTATGTGAGAGCAGTTACACATCTGTAGATATTTGTTAAACCTACAGAATTATAAACTAAAAATGTGAAGTTTGTTATATGCAAATTATACCTCAATGAAACTGACTCCCTAGCCACCCCTACTCCCAAATAAAATTGTTTTTGTCGTAGTCCTTAAACCTCATTTCTGGAGATAAATTGTCTAGAGTTTTAGTCAGACGAAGGCATCAGCTGTGTCTTGCCTATGAATTCTATGGCTAACTTTTGATTCACACGTATTTATTATTCATGTTCCTGAGTACATCATCTGCAAATTTAGCAGTAAAATTTTTGAGCTGCTTCTCCTTTAACAGAATCTTTTTTGTTTGTTCATTTTTGACATCATTCAAGGTGTTATTGAAATCTCTGCTTCTGGTTATTTGGTGTCTATATTTGGTAAGTGCAGTGCCAACTACTAAGAAAGCTGATACATACTGAACATTTCTTAGGTACCAGCCACTGTTTAAAACTCTTTATATGTATTATTCGTTGATCATGACAACCTTGGGGACTATATTATTCTCATTTTATGCAGGAGGAAACAGACAGAGTAGTATAACCTGCCCAGGCTCACAGAGCTAGTAAACATTGAAGCTGAGATAATTGTCTGTCATTAAGTAAGTAGAGGGCAGATTCACCAGTCAATTGTTGGGTCTCATATTCCAAAAACACTGTTATTATTCTCCTTCTGAATTTTACTAAATGCCAAACAACATGGACTTTTATAGTAGACACTTTTAATCTCGTAAATATATAAACATTCAACTTTCTCTTAATATTTTGACCAGATTTATTTGCCAAACAAAGCACATCAAGCTACACACCCTTTATCCACTTAAGAATCCACTCGTTAGAAATTGGCTTTTACCAATATTATAATTAATTTAGCTCTAGGAGTGACTTTACAGTCAATTTTCTCTTTATTTTATTCCTTCTTATGTAAAGAAAAGTATTTCTGGATACCTCCTGAGAAAGGATAGAAAAGAAAGTATTAGTGGGATAAAGTAGCTTGTTCAACTTTCCCCTAACTTGCTGCATTTCCTCTCCTATATTGACAGTGACAGTGATGTGACTAGGGAATGACTTCTCTCAGCATTGAGAGTCATCAAGGCCTATCCACTGCCGATCTTACTGGACAGAAAAGCTTATCATATCAAAAATTTGAAGGTATCAATACACCTACATGCATCATTTATTTAATGAAAGTATCCAATATTCTCTTGTCCTCCAGGGAGTCTGAACTATTTGAATTTCGGCTCAGCTTTCCACTTTAGTAATTATAGAGGTTCTCAATTAGCATGCTCAATTAAAACTTGGTTAAATGCAGATTTTGCTGTACTAGCCACCTGAATAGTAGTGGCTAGGTTTCTTATTCACTCATAATACCTATACTACTGATACATTCTAGTATTATTGTATCATATCTCTCAAAACAGAGATGTCACCAATGTTTATATTTCCACATTTTAAAAACTTTTTTTATTAATGTATCCTCTTATTCTTCCAAAAGTATATGGAGCATTTGTTAGAGCACCTAAGAAATACTGTAATTTGAGTTCCAATATTTGGAAGTGAAAGAAAGCATTGCTTCTACAAATTGAACCTTTATATAGCAGATGGCCCTAGAAAATCCATGAGATTACATGTCCTGTTATCAACTGACATTTTTATCCCTCCTCCAGGACTATTTTCCTTCTACAGGAGGTTTGAAACTTTATTTCTTCTGCTGGAATTTTTGTTCCTAAGTATTTTAATGTTCTTCTTCCTGTCAAAATTAAGTTAGATGCTGCAAGCAAATTTTAGTCAAAACAGAGTAAAAAAAAAAAAAAAAAAAGAAGAAAGAAAAAATGAACAAACAAAACAAAATGAAACAGACTCATAGAAACAAAGAACAAATTAATGGTTGCCAGAGAGGAGGAGGGTGGAGGAATGGATGAAAAAGATGAAAGTGAATAAAGTCAATAACAGTGTGAGAACTTTGCATAGTGGCAGATAGTTACTAGAACTAGTGCGGTGATCACATTATAGGATATATAAATGTTGAATAACTGTGTTTTACATCTGAAACTAATATAATATTGTCACAGAGAGCTCATGACAAGGCTGCACCAGCATGTATGGGGGATTGACTTATCATCAATAGCTTGTTTTTCCATTTCATATGGAAAATAGCTAAGAAATGTATCCAGTTTTAACTAGTATTTACTTTACCCTCAACCCTTACTGTAATCTTTTCATCCCTCCTTTGCGTTTTCAGTTACTGTATCAGTCACATGCTTGGCAAAATTTCCCCCAAATAAGACTTTAAAATGATGACTGGAGTATCTATTTACTTGAGAGGTAAGCCCAGAATCACAAATTAGATTATGGGAAAAAGTCAGACAGAGAAGGGGGAAAAAAATGTTTACTAATGAGTATGGTAGAGGGTTGCTAGGTAAAATACATGATGTCCACTTAAATTTGAATTTAAGATAAACAGTAAATATCTTTCCATATACATGTATGTGCCAGATTTTGAATGGGCATATTTACAGAAAAAATTATTTGCTATTTATCTAAAATTCAAATTCAACTGGGCACCCAGTATTTCTATTTGCTCAATCTAACAATTCTGGTATCATACCACCATAACTAGGGATTAATCCTGATAAACTATATGGAACATATTTCAAAATCATCCCCTTAGAGGACAGTATAACTGACTCCCTTCCCTATTATGTTTAGGACTCTTCTGACTGCCTAACTCTCTGCTCCCTCCACTCTCCCAACTTCATTCAGAGTTTTATGCCTGCCTGCCTCAGCAAGCTCCTATGTGTGGTACTGGAGAAGACACTCTGTAGAGAAGACAAACACATGGTCTTAAAGGAGAAAAGCACATCTCTGGCCATGGCTTTATTCCTCATCAGAAAGCCGTGTTTACTTGGTTGCAGCTTCTAGTGAGCTTTATCTTCATTATTTCTTCCCCCTTCCTCTTCAGTCAAGGGTTGGTGATGGACTGGATTTCAATACATTTTGTAACTTAGATTTTTCAATGCCATTTGTCTGTTTCTATAATTCTTCACTCCTCTGTAATTATTTACTTATTAAGGTATTTTCATTTGACTCATCTGAAGTAAATTTTATTTCCTTCTAAGACCTTGAGTGACAGCCTATAAAATTTGATGTACTTTTCTGAATATGCACGCTTTCTGCTGGCTAACTGGTGGTGAGAAGAATCCGTACAAGCAGAGATTGGTCCTTTACTCCCATGTGGCTGGCCTCTGTATAGGAAAGTTGCATTCTGGTCTGATAAGTGAGCTCAGCAGGCTAGGTTAAAATAGTAGTGGTTTGTTCAATTCAAGGAGGTATCAACAAATCCATCTGGCTGCATGCCTAAGTCACAACCTCCAATATTTTTCATCAATAATAAAGTTGATTTTTTTTATCATCATTTGTCTGAGTCCTGTGTATATCTTTCAACTTATTTAGAAAGCAAGTTGAAAAAGAAATGCATTACATATGAAGCCCTGTAAATTTGCATTTGGGTAAGAAAAATGGATGAAGGATTTTCAGTGTGCATAGAACATGCTAGTTAAAGCCTTAGGCATTAGCAATTAGGGAACTCACAGATTTTTTATTTTAATGATGTTCACTGACTTATATTGCGCCAGAAGATTTGTTTTACACTTCTGTGGTTTTTAACTGGCATAGTCAGGGCAGAAGGTGTGCGTGTTCAAGCTCTCCTAAGTTTGGCCCATGAGTAATTTTTATCTTGTCAAGTCACTACATTTTATGTGTGCTCATCCATGGGCAAATGGTTGCTTTCATACAGGTGAGAGTTTTTAACAGACATTAGTATTCAGGCCCTTATTTGACCTTGAACTTCAGATTTAGCTAGGTCTGGTATTGCAGGTGAGGCTGGAACAGAGATTTGGTCTTTTTAAGACATTGTTGGGATTTACAGTATTTTCTGATTTTACGCCATCTCTCAGCCAGATTTTCAAGTATTATCTTTCAACTGAAAGATAGCTATATATACTCCATGTGTACATGTGAAAAATTCTAGCTTATTTGTTAATGCCAGGTCATGACAGTCAATACTATATCAGCTCTCACAAATAATAATAAATGCATTTAAAAATAAAGGAATAAGCTGAAGGGGATATAATTTCATAGTATTCACCTTATTTGTAGGTGTTAGGGATCAGTCCATTTACCATCATGCCCATAGTCTCAGATTGCTCAGACTGACTCTAGATTTGTTAGCTATATAACTGTTGACACTGGCTTTAGACTTCAGAACCCACACTGTGAGAGACTTTACCCAAGAAAAGCTGATAGATTATGTTAATGAACAGAAAAGAAAAGTGGGTGGTTATTATGTCAAATATCAATCAATCAATCAGTCTACCTACTTACCTACCTACCTATCTACCTACCTATATATCTCCTCTTATTGGGTTGATATACATAAATATTGAGGGCTAAAGAATAATAAAAAAATTATAAAAGACCATTTTCCATTATCCTCTAACTTTAGTAATCAGACTTGCTAAAGATATCAAAGACAAACTGGTATTTTTTGAATAATGATGTTTAGTTTTAGTATCAGAATAGTAGTAATAGAATAGTGGGAGGAACCAAAAAAAGCAGATTAATGAAATGAGCAGTAGAAAGTTTGAAGAAAATTCTTAGAAAAATATTTGTGATTAAAAAGGATTTAGACATTAAAAATATATTTAAAGCTAAGCTGGAAAGAGATGAAAGGAAGTATGCATATACCTATGTCCAGATGTTCTTAATAATATTAGAAAAGAGGATGTGTAGATGTTTGATTGTTTGATTATTTGAAAAAAAAATCAATGACAGGGGCCCCTAAAATCTAACAGAGGAAGCCGAGAATACTTTCAAAGGACTTAGAAGCTAGAATAAACAACAAAAACAGACTAACAAACCAAAACTTATTTACAGGTGCTTTATTTTTTCTTGCAATTTAAAATGATTTTTAGTTAGAAATATATAGCATTAATCTACTTTATGTTGGATTTGCCTTTTTTTTTTATATTAGTAGACTTTGTTGTTAGAGTGCTTTTAGGTTGATAGAAAAAATTGAGCAGAAAGTACAGAGATTTTCCATATACCACAGCTCCTCTGCTTCCCATGTTCCACCTTACCACATTTACACTTCCTAATTTTAGTAACATCTTGCCTTACTGTGGTACATCTGTGACAATTCAGGAGCCAGACAGATACATCACTATTAATAAAAGTCCATAGCATATATTAGGGTACCCTCTTTTGTTGGACATTTTATAGGTTTTGATTAATGTGTAACAACATACTTCTACCATTATATCACTACAGTAACATACAGAATAGTTTCACTGCCCTAAAAATTGCCTGTACTCTATCTATTCATCCTTCCCTCTCTATTCCTGAACTCCTGACTACCAATGACCTTTTACTGTCTCAATAATTTTGTCTTTTTCAGAATGACATACAGCTGGAATCATTGTAAAAATTCTTTTCACATTGGCTTTTTTTCACTTAACAATATGCATTTAAATTCCCTTCATGTCTCTTCATAACTTGGTAGCTCATTTCTTATTATTGCTGAAAAATATTCCATTGTATGAATGTATCACAGTTTGATAATACATTTACATACTGAAGGACATCTTCATTTCTTTCAAGTTTGGGCAATTGTAAATAAATCTGCTAAAAACATATGTGTGGGGGTTTTGGGTGGATATAACATTTTAATTTATTTGGGTAAATACCAAAGATTATGTTGCTGGATTGTATGGTAAGTGTGTTTTTAGTTTAGTTTCATAAGAAAGTACCAAACTATCTTCCAAAGTTGTTGTGTCATTTTGATTATCACCAGTAATGAATGAGAGTTCTTTTTGTTCCACACGCTCCCCACATTTTAGTGTTGTCACTGTTTCAGACTTAAGGCATTCTAATGGATGTGTAGTGATATGTCATTTTTGTTTCAATTTTCAATTCCCTAATGACATATGACATTGAGCACTTTTTCATTTACCATTTGTATACCTTATTTGCCATTTGTATATCTTCTTAATTGATAAATTCAAAATTTAAGCATTTTATGTGCACTTCACACTCTAGCTTACACATACACAGGTTGGATATTGCACATTTTACATATTTCTAATTCAA